>JBBHAA010001869.1:0-600000 GCA_037953035.1 Aquarana catesbeiana
AAACCATACAGTATATTGATTTAAGAATTATCTAGAAAAGCGTTTAAATCTACGTCAACATTGAGTCCAAAGGGGGTATAACACTTCAATCTGTGTATCCAGGTCATCTCGAGTCTGGAAATCCCTCGTAAAACAGACCCCCCCCTCCAATGTGGAGTGTACCTATCAATACCTAAAAAGATAGTTTTCCTGGGGTCACGATCATGTACTTCTAGGTAGTGTCTTGAGACCGGGTGTTTGGGAAAACCAGTTAGGATGTTGGTAATATGCTCGTTAAGCCTTACGGATAAGGGGCGCTTGGTTCTTCCTACATATTGTAGGCCGCAAGGGCATTGAAGAAGGTACACCACTCGCTCTGTGGAACACGTGATAAATGGTCTGATCTCATATTCCATCTGAGTGCTGGTGGAAATGAAGTTATGTGTCCTTCTATGTGTGCAACCACTAAGGGAACAAACCCTACACCTCCTGCACTGATAAAAACCAGTCATGTATTCAAAAAATCCTTTTTTAATGAGAGGAGGATCTAAGACATTCGGAGCCACTCTATTTCTAAGCGAGGGGGCACCTCTATAAATTACCTGTGGTTTAGCCGGGAGGATAGGACCAAGCACATGGTCATTTTTAAGAACATGCCAATGTTTTTTTATTAGTTTAGCTACATTGTTATGTTGGGAGGAATAGGTGGTAATAAAAGGAATGGCGGGTAATCTCTCACGGTGAGGCTTCTTAGTTTCGAGTAAAGTACATCTATCAATCTTGGCCACTTCATCCAATGTGTTCCTCAGAGATGTCTCCACGTAGCCCTTTTCTAGGAAACGTTTTAATAGAATATCCGCTTGGGCTAGAAATTCAGCATGGTTAGAACAATTACGTTTTAAACGGATAAATTGGCTTTTCGGCACAGACTTCAACCAGGCCTCATGGTGGCAGCTGTCAGTCGGTATGTAGGAATTCCGATCTGTGTTTTTAAAGAAGGTGGCTGTGGTGAATTCCCCATCCTTCACACCAATCTTTAGGTCCAAGAAATTAATCTCGGACTGGCTGGCCTCATATGAAAGTTGGATCCCCCGGTCATTGTTATTCAACCCCACCATATATGCATCGAGATCATCACGATCACCATTCCATAGGAGGAGGATGTCATCTATGTATCTAGCCCACAACACCACCTGAGGTTTCTGTTGGGCATAGATGACATCCTCCTCCCACATATGCCTAAAGAGGTTCGCCAAGCTGGGGGCATATTTTGCCCCCATGGCGACCCCCCTATCCTGCCTATAAAACTGACCCCCAAACCAAAAATAATTTCTAGTGGCCACAAAGTGGAGTAATTGCATGATGAAACATATTTGTTCATCAAACAATGACGAATCTCGTCTAAGATAATATTCAACCGCAAACAACCCCAAGTCATGGGGTATTACGGTGTACAATGAGGCGACGTCCGCTGTCACCAACCACCAATTGGGCCCAGGGGTATAATTGGAGAGCAAATTGATTACATGACGGGTATCCTTTAGGTACGACGGCATCTTAGTAACTAATGGCTGCAGGTAGAAATCTATATACCTGCCCACCCGGGATGATACGGAATCAATTCCACTAACAATTGGACGTCCCGGGGGGCAGGTAGGATGCTTGTGAATTTTTGGCAGGTAATAAAGAACAGGGGTACGGGGGGCTTTCGGTACCAAATAGGATTTCTCCTTGTTATTTAAGATACCCTGCTCTGATCCAAACTTAATCAGCACCTCCAATTCTTTTTTATACTGAACTTTTGGGTCTGATCTAAGGGGGGTATAGGTGTCACGATCCCCCAATATATTAGACATTTCTTTGAGGTAATCTTTTCTGTCCAGAACTATAATGCCACCCCCCTTATCTGCTGGTCTGATTACTAAGTTTTTGTTGTGACACAAAGAGTCCAAACCAGTTTTCAAATTCCTGTCAAAATATACTCTTTTAAGGGGTAATTCCTCTAAATCTTTAAGGACTAGATCCTTAAACACCTTCAATGAAGGGGCTACAGCTCCAGGGAGGGTTGAAAAGGGAGGCATTTGATAACCCAGAGTGACGGTACTATTGGGACCAGTTATAGTATTAGTAATAGGATTAGAGGTTAAATATCTCTTAATATTGACCTTACGGACAAATTTGTGCACATCTATAAAAGTTTGAAACTTATTTAAACCTCTCGGTGGTGCAAATTTGAGACCCTTGTTGAGTAAGGATTTCTCAGAATCATTTAAGGAAAACAGAACTTAAATTAAATATGCCATTACTGGTTATGCTTTTATCCTTTTTAGATCGCACCCGCCTCCCCCCTCTAGTTCCTCTCTTTGGTCGGCTGGCCTTTTGGTGCCTGGCCTGGCCTGTGAAAACCCCATTGCTGGTAATTGGAGTTGGAGGGGCCCGGTATGTTCCCATCATCCATGGGTCCCCCCAATCTGGGATGGAACTGTGGAGCCAATTCATTGCGTACTTCCATGATAGTAGAACTGGTAGGGGGGCCATCGAGGTCGCTTAAAGGGTAAAATTGATTGTGGGTACTAATATTGTATTCCGAGTACCCTCTGCTGTAATTTCTGGGTCCAGAATTCTGAAATTCTCGAGACCTACCTTCATAGTACCCTGTATTGGGGTCATAATTGGGGCCATAAGAACGGTCTGGGTGGGCTTCAAAATTGAAAATGCGGGGAGATGGCAAATGGTCCTCATATCCATTGTATTGATCGTGTGGTCTACCCCAATAGGGTGACCACCCATAGGTCTTTTATTACCAAAACCTCTACCCCTCCCACGTCCTCCATGGTTAGAACCACCTGTCCCACGAGATCGTCTTGATTGTGAGGGCGGGTAATAAGATGGAGCACCACCCCTCTCCCCACCCCCTCGTCTAAAGGAAGAGGGTTGTGTCCCTTGTTGGGACCTGCCAGAGAGGCCATTAAGGCCTCTCGGGAAAGGCCCGGAAAGGTTGGGCTGTGATGGAGGGGGGGCACGTATCATGGCTGGGGGTGGTCCTCCTGGGTTACTCCTACTGAGTAGGATGTGAGGGGTGATATTCTCTACGCATTATTTGGATGAGTTTTATTTTATTTTTATTTTTGCATTACAATATTTATATTGATATGATGTTCATACAATTTTGCAAGCTTCCTTTGATTCTCTGATGGCGTCAATAAGTCATTTTTTCTAACATTCAGATATCACAATTCTATCTAATAAGTTTTTTCAATTTTTTTCTTTTTTATTTTTTCTATTCTAATTTACTGGTTATTTTTTCCTTCCACGCAACAGTATGTGGTTTTGAATGTTTATTTCATTCAGTCCACTAGATGGCGTGTATCAGTTTTCGATCACGCCCTCCAATGTGTTTTACTAATCTAACTCTTCCCTCACAATAGGATGCTATGATTGGCTGACGAGGGAAACGTCATCCTATGCCATGTCATTTGATACACACATCCCCTTCCAACCGGATGTTGTGATGACGCCATCCGAGCTTCACAGCGAGGCTTGGTTTCGATTTGTTCCTATAAGTAGCGATGAGTCAGTGCGTCGCCCGTTCCCATGACGACGTCCAATAGGACGAAACGTACGTCGGAAGGTCGACGCGCTGACGTCATCGTTTCATCTCACCGAACGGGTGTATGCTAGCCGGCCGGCTGTCTCTGTGATTTTAACCAGATTTTATGTAAGTGTTTTTACCTTATTTCACAATAAAATACAAAACGGATTCACACTATGGAGGAAATTCCTTTTATTTCTGGGTCCCCTTGGTATGCTGTCTGAGGTCCGCTGCAAGAGTGTTCCTGTCTACCCCTTCCTGGCGAGGAGGTCCATAGAGTTGTGTCCCCTGTGTGGATATCCATAGATAAGCTATTATCCAGCTTACCTCTGGTAAGCGTATATCTTATAAGGTGGAGGATTTCTCACTGGGTGCTGAGTGTTAACCGTTTGATCACCCTTTATCAAGCTCTAACTTCAGAGACTCACTTTTTCTTTTTTGAACATTTTCACCAATCCTTTGGACATATTCTTGGCAGTTGACACATATATTTCAATGTCATCATCTGTGTCATATTCGGTTCACCTATTTTCATTCATTTACCTTTGAATAATTGACTTATTGCTTTTTTATTAATTACCTAATCATACAAGGTGTTCAATAGGTATTCTAGCGCAGTCTTTTTTTGATTTCTTTTACATATTTGTGTGCACGCCTCACTCTAGGATTGCAGCTTGTTTTATTCTACTAATCATTAGTAGCACAACCTTTATGTTAGCGCGGTATTTTTTATGGTTTATTTTGTCTTTTCACATTTTTGTGGCTTTAATACTGCTGCTATTTATAGGTTTATCACAACCAGTGTTTCCATTGATTTCACTTAATAATTCCTATAATGGATGTCTTTGATTATAGAGCCGCTAGGCAATTTAACACTGATGGTGTGTTTGAGTCATATAAAGAAGATGAGGGAGACCTCAGTGGCCTTTTTACGAGGCTTAAAAACTTGACCATATCTGAGATACACACTCAGTGGGACATAGCCTATCTTGATACTTATGTTAAAGGGGGTATGGTACCTAGGAGTCTTAGATGGGAGGTCAGCCCACAGAAAGGTGACGTCCAATTAGAAGAGTGGTTAGCTATTTCAATACAGCGGGAATAGATTTTTTAAAATTTCTCATTGGTCGCAAAAAAACCAAACTCATCAGACTAGACGATGAAATCAAGATTATTAAAGAGAAACTAAACCCCCTTAAGGAGAGTAATGACTACAAAGAAAAATCGCTCTCCCTCCTCTCCTTGTTAGAAAAAGGAGGAGAGAGACCAGAGAAATAAAAAGAAAAAGAAATACAATAGAGACCTATTGGACTACCAAGGGGCAGTAGTCTTTGAATGGCAAAAAAAAACTGTTAGCTGAGCAAAACTCAGCTGAAAATATGGAGTGGGTCCATCTAACCCAGGAGGACCACCCCCAGCCATGATACGTGCCCCCCCCTCCATCACAGCCCAACCTTTCCGGGCCTTTCCCGAGAGGCCTTAATGGCCTCTCTGGCAGGTCCCAACAAGGGACACACCCTCCTTCCTTTAGACGAGGGGGTGGGGAGAGGGGTGGTGCTCCATCTTATTACCCGCCCTCACAATCAAGACGATCTCGTGGGACAGGTGGTTCTAACCATGGAGGACGTGGGAGGGGTAGAGGTTTTGGTAATAAAAGACCTATGGGTGGTCACCCTATTGGGGGTAGACCACACGATCAATACAATGGATATGAGGACCATTTGCCATCTCCCCGCATTTTCAATTTGAAGCCCACCCAGACCGTTCTTATGGCCCCAATTATGACCCCAATACAGGGTACTATGAAGGTAGGTCTCGAGAATTTCAGAATTCGGACCCAGAAAATTACAGCAGAGGGTACTCGGAATACAATATTAGTACCCACAATCAATTTTACCCTTTAAGCGACCTCGATGGCCCCCCTACCAGTTCTACTATCATGGAAGTACGCAATGAATTGGCTCCACAGTTCCATCCCAGATTGGGGGGACCCATGGATGATGGGAACATACCGGGCCCCTCCAACTCCAATTACCAGCAATGGGGTTTTCACAGGCCAGGCCAAGGCACCAAAAGGCCAGCCGACCAAAGAGAGGAACTAGAGGGGGGAGGCGGGTGCGATCTAAAAAGGATAAAAGCATAACCAGTAATGGCATATTTAATTTAAGTTCTGTTTCCTTAAATGATTCTGAGAAATCCTTACTCAACAAGGGTCTCAAATTTGCACCACCGAGAGGTTTAAATAAGTTTCAAACTTTTATAGATGTGCACAAATTTGTCCGTAAGGTCAATATTAAGAGATATTTAACCTCTAATCCTATTACTAATACTATAACTGGTCCCAATGAGTACCGTCACTCTGGGTTATCAAATGCCTCCCTTTTCAACCCTCCTGGAGCTGTAGCCCCTTCATTGAAGGTGTTTAAGGATCTAGTCCTTAAAGATTTAGAGGAATTACCCCTTAAAAGAGTATATTTTGACAGGAATTTGAAAACTGGTTTGGACTCTTTGTGTCACAACAAAAACTTAGTAATCAGACCAGCAGATAAGGGGGGTGGCATTACAGTTCTGGACAGAAAAGATTACCTCAAAGAAATGTCTAATATATTGGGGGATCGTGACACCTATACCCCCCTTAGATCAGACCCAAAAGTTCAGTATAAAAAAGAATTGGAGGTGCTGATTAAGTTTGGATCAGAGCAGGGTATCTTAAATAACAAGGAGAAATCCTATTTGGTACCGAAAGCCCCCCGTACCCCTGTTCTTTATTACCTGCCAAAAATTCACAAGCATCCTACCTGCCCCCCGGGACGTCCAATTGTTAGTGGAATTGATTCCGTATCATCCCGGGTGGGCAGGTATATAGATTTCTACCTGCAGCCATTAGTTACTAAGATGCCGTCGTACCTAAAGGATACCCGTCATGTAATCAATTTGCTCTCCAATTATACCCCTGGGCCCAATTGGTGGTTGGTGACAGCGGACGTCGCCTCATTGTACACCGTAATACCCCATGACTTGGGGTTGTTTGCGGTTGAATATTATCTTAGACGAGATTCGTCATTGTTTGATGAACAAATATGTTTCATCATGCAATTACTCCACTTTGTGGCCACTAGAAATTATTTTTGGTTTGGGGGTCAGTTTTATAGGCAGGATAGGGGGGTCGCCATGGGGGCAAAATATGCCCCCAGCTTGGCGAACCTCTTTATGGCCCTGTGGGAGGAGGATGTCATCTATGCCCAACAGAAACCTCAGGTGGTGTTGTGGGCTAGATACATAGATGACATCCTCCTCCTATGGAATGGTGATCGTGATGATCTCGATGCATATATGGTGGGGTTGAATAACAATGACCGGGGGATCCAACTTTCATATGAGGCCAGCCAGTCCGAGATTAATTTCTTGGACCTAAAGATTGGTGTGAAGGATGGGGAATTCACCACAGCCACCTTCTTTAAAAACACAGATCGGAATTCCTACATACCGACTGACAGCTGCCACCATGAGGCCTGGTTGAAGTCTGTGCCGAAAAGCCAATTTATCCGTTTAAAACGTAATTGTTCTAACCATGCTGAATTTCTAGCCCAAGCGGATATTCTATTAAAACGTTTCCTAGAAAAGGGCTACGTGGAGACATCTTTGAGGAACACATTGGATGAAGTGGCCAAGATTGATAGATGTACTTTACTCGAAACTAAGAAGCCTCAATGTGAGAGATTACCCGCCATTCCTTTTATTACCACCTATTCCTTCCAACATAACAATGTAGCTAAACTAATAAAAAAACATTGGCATGTTCTTAAAAATGACCATGTGCTTGGTCCTATCCTCCCGGCTAAACCACAGGTAATTTATAGAGGTGCCCCCTCGCTTAGAAATAGAGTGGCTCCGAATGTCTTAGATCCTCCTCTCATTAAAAAAGGATTTTTTGAATACATGACTGGTTTTTATCAGTGCAGGAGGTGTAGGGTTTGTTCCCTTAGTGGTTGCACACATAGAAGGACACATAACTTTATTTCCACCAGCACTCAGATGGAATATGAGATCAGACCATTTATCACGTGTTCCACAGAGCGAGTGGTGTACCTTCTTCAATGTCCTTGCGGCCTACAATATGTAGGAAGAACCAAGCGCCCCTTATCCGTAAGGCTTAACGAGCATATTACCAACATCCTAACTGGTTTTCCCAAACACCCGGTCTCAAGACACTACCTAGAAGTACATGATCGTGACCCCAGGAAAACTATCTTTTTAGGTATTGATAGGTACACTCCACATTGGAGGGGAGGGTCTGTTTTACGAGGGATTTCCAGACTCGAGATGACCTGGATACACAGATTGAAGTGTTATACCCCCTTTGGGCTCAATGTTGACGTAGATTTAAACGCTTTTCTAGATAATTCTTAAATCAATATACTGTATGGTTTAAATTCCATTATCCTATCATCATTTCATCTAATCTACTGAGTAGGATGTGAGGGGTGATATTCTCTACGCATTATTTGGATGAGTTTTATTTTATTTTTATTTTTGCATTACAATATTTATATTGATATGATGTTCATACAATTTTGCAAGCTTCCTTTGATTCTCTGATGGCGTCAATAAGTCATTTTTTCTAACATTCAGATATCACAATTCTATCTACATAAGTTTCTTCAATTTTTTTCTTTTTTATTTTTTCTATTCTAATTTACTGGTTATTTTTTCCTTCCACGCAACAGTATGTGGTTTTGAATGTTTATTTCATTCAGTCCACTAGATGGCGTGTATCAGTTTTCGATCACGCCCTCCAATGTGTTTTACTAATCTAACTCTTCCCTCACAATAGGATGCTATGATTGGCTGACGAGGGAAACGTCATCCTATGCCATGTCATTTGATACACACATCCCCTTCCAACCGGATGTTGTGATGACGCCATCCGAGCTTCACAGCGAGGCTTGGTTTCGATTTGTTCCTATAAGTAGCGATGAGTCAGTGCGTCGCCCGTTCCCATGACGACGTCCAATAGGACGAAACGTACGTCGGAAGGTCGACGCGCTGACGTCATCGTTTCATCTCACCGAACGGGTGTATGCTAGCCGGCCGGCTGTCTCTGTGATTTTAACCAGATTTTATGTAAGTGTTTTTACCTTATTTCACAATAAAATACAAAACGGATTCACACTATGGAGGAAATTCCTTTTATTTCTGGGTCCCCTTGGTATGCTGTCTGAGGTCCGCTGCAAGAGAGTTCCTGTCTACCCCTTCCTGGCGAGGAGGTCCATAGAGTTGTGTCCCCTGTGTGGATATCCATAGATAAGCTATTATCCAGCTTACCTCTGGTAAGCGTATATCTTATAAGGTGGAGGATTTCTCACTGGGTGCTGAGTGTTAACCGTTTGATCACCCTTTATCAAGCTCTAACTTCAGAGACTCACTTTTCTTTTTTGAACATTTTCACCAATCCTTTGGACATATTCTTGGCAGTTGACACATATATTTCAATGTCATCATCTGTGTCATATTCGGTTCACCTATTTTCATTCATTTACCTTTGAATAATTGACTTATTGCTTTTTTATTAATTACCTAATCATACAAGGTGTTCAATAGGTATTCTAGCGCAGTCTTTTTTTGATTTCTTTTACATATTTGTGTGCACGCCTCACTCTAGGATTGCAGCTTGTTTTATTCTACTAATCATTAGTAGCACAACCTTTATGTTAGCGCGGTATTTTTTATGGTTTATAATGACTGGATTGGTACCAGCTGATTGGTACCAATATTAAAAAAATTTGTGGAAACTACAGGCCAGTCAGCCTAACATCAATAGAAGGTAAATTATTGGAGGGGATGATAAGGGACTATATCCAAGAATTTGCTGAAGAAAAGAATATCATTAGTAGTAATCAGCATGGGTTTACAAAGAGTCGTTCTTGCCAGACCAATCTGCTAACATTCTATGAGGAAGTGAGCTGCCATCTGGATAGGGGAAGACCTGTGGATGTGGTGTATCTGGATTTTGTAAAAGCATTCAATACAGTCCCCCCAAAACACTTAATATACAAGCTGAGATCTTGTCAAGGACTAACCCGCAGGAGAACTGACATCTATGGCCAGCATAATCTTGTATCAACAAACACAAATTCTCCAGTGCTAATGCGCATGCGCACGCGCGCGAGAGCTGTCGGTGTATTCTTCAGTGTGCATGCGTGCGCCAATGCGCACACGTGTGCGCCAAAGCACACGCACTACGTGAGAGACTCCAGGCGCCAGTATACTATTTAAAGCATGTTGCAGCAGTCATCAACTGCTGCATGATCTTCAGCTTCTTGTATATTCCTGAGTTCCTGTTCCTATTGTCTTGGATTACCTGCTAATTACCTGGCTTGTCTTGACCTATCTGGTCTGCACTGACCCCGACTTGACCCTTGGCTTGTTCTTGTTACTCCGCTCTGATCTGCTGCACTGTGTATGACCCCTGGCTTGTTTCATTGACTTTGCTACTGCTTGCTGTCCTGTGTATGAACCCCGGCCTGACTCCTGACACTGCTCCTGGTACTTCCTGCTGCACGATCTCATCTGGTAGTTCCAAGGTACCCCTGCCTAGCAGTCTACCCTGCTCGTCAGCTGCCCACTAGTGGACTTCTCTGCTTCATCTCAGCTTGCCACAGCCAGCAACCCCTGCCGCTTTGAGTATAGCTCCCCCAGTGCCACCTTAAGGGGGCGCTCTGCACTTAGTCGCAAGGGAAGCCCTCCCAGCATTTCAGCCTCCGATCAGGTATGTGATAGTTCTGCAGGCATGGACCATAAGGTTTGTTCTTAGATAGAAAACTGGTTACAGGGACGTGTCCAAAGGGTGGTGATAAATAACGTGTACTCAGACTGGTATAGAGTGGTAAGTGGGGTAGAAGACCTCACAGATTTTTATAGCACACAAACCCCTACAAAGGTCCCCCAAAATACACGGAAGACTCTTGGAAGGGGTCTGTGTGCAACTTTTTTTAAACAAAGAAGTCCAGCCTTTTTGCGGTCAAACAGCAGGGCTGTCCCTGGAGCCCGCGGCCGCCCAGCTGGGCTGTCCCTGGAGCCCGCAGCCTCCCACTCAGCCTTTTCACAGCAGCCCATTCAGTTCACAGCATGGCTGGGGGGCAGAGACTAGAGGTCAGCTGACTGGTGAGGAATGTGAAATGGGAGGGTCTGGAGAAGACCCTATCTCCTGATTTGGGCATAGGTGTCATTGCTACGAGACACCACAAAGTCGGAGACACAGTGAGTAACACTACCTGTGAGTAGAGTTGCCATTAAAAGTCCCCACTACAGTTCTCAGATCAGCAGATGACCTTGATCCAGAGCACCTAAGTTGGCTGATCAGAACTCCCCCCAGCACTGCCACTCATCCCAACTCACTGCCAGGACTGCCACTCATCCCATTCCCCCCACCCCCGACCAAGGAGTAAGAGAAGGAACAAAAATAGAGAATACATGGAAGGGAGAGGAAAAGAGGGGGATGAACAAAGAAAAGGGGAGAGAAAGAATAAGAGAAAGAACAAGAAAAACGGCTAGAGAGAGGGATGGGGGGGAACAAGACATTAGGATAGAGAGAGATAAAAGGGAAAGAAAGGAGAACAAAGAGAAAGAGTGGGACATCCTAAAATGTACTATAAGGGGTTTTAATACTGTACGAGTGTAAGAAATTCAGGGAGCGCTAAATGTCCGTGGGTTAGGGACGTAAATTACTTGTCTTGCCTTGGGTGCTGACAATCCACACTACGAAAATAATTTTACTGTTAGGGGTCCCCACAACTTGGGAAATTTTATCAAGGGGTCACAACACTAGAAAGGTTGAGAACCACTGGTCTAGAGGATCCTCAGGTTCCTAATCAATCTGATATCACATATTCTGGTATCTGAGGTTGTATAATAGTGCTAATGACAAATAAACACCTTACATTGTATATGGACTTCCACACCAAATGTTAGGAACTTACCTTTTTTAAAATACATCTTCAAAAAGTATGTTAAAAACGTAATTACGCAAAAAGAAAACAAAGAAAAAACAATATCCTTTAATGGACTCCAGCCTAAAAAAGAAAAACACAATAAACATTATTACAATCCCACATGTCTGGAGATCTGAACCCCAACACTTCTATATCTACTGACTGTACATTTATCATTGCATTTGTAACATTTATTTTACTTCCACCAGCTAATCTCACAATATGATCCAATCCTACAACTCTTCAGAACCCAAAAATATTACACATTTATTTTAGCGAGTAGGGATGAGCTTCTGGTTTGGATCAACCATGAGCTCAACCAAAAAAACAGCCTGTTTGCAGTTTGGCTAATAGGCCAAAAAAAGGGTCAGGTATAGGGTTGCCATCTTTTCATCATGCCAAACCAAACACTTTAGCGCACGGCAATTTTTTTTGCAGTATACTGTACACTACAGGATTGTAAAAGACCTTTGACACTTTTGGGTGCCCCAAGAAGAGTAATAATGTGGTGCACATAGCACGCTGTGACAAACAGTGGATGTGCAAGAACTGCAGGGGGTGATCAGAAAGGAACCCCCACCCAGAAATATGGGAACTTTCATCCCTTCTGCCTCTAGATAAGGAAGACCCGTAGCTAAGAGGACTTTTGGGGGTGATCAAATGGGAATACAAGAAGTCCCCTCCCACCCCCTCCAGTTAAAAAAGACCCCAGCTGGGAGGACTTCAGGGGGGATGATAAGAGGGGACCCCTCTCCAGGAACATAAGACCCCCCACTTCTGTTAAAGAAGACCCCAGCTGGGAGGACTGCAGGGGGGGTGATAAGAGGAGACCTCTCTCAGGGTGCATTTTGGGCCTGCATGCAGTCTGCAGTGGCAGAGAAATTAAATTGCACAGGTTGCCTCGCAAGGATGCTGTTGTGCAAAATTCTAAGCCCTAATAAGGCGGCTATAGCAGAAAGTATGCTGCAAATATCCATGCCACAAGCAACACCCATAATGATAGAGCATACAGCGCTCATTGATGAAGGATTGTCTTTTCCCACAGTGATTGAGTGTAAATTGCTCGTTGATGAAGGATGGTCTTTTCCCACAATGATAGAGCGTAAAGCACTCATTGATGAAGTATGGTCTTTTCCCACAATAGTAGAGCGTAAAGCGCTCGCTGATGGTGGAGGGTCTTTTTCCACAATAATAGAGCGTAAATCGCTCATTGATGGAGGAGGGTCTTTTCCCATAATGATACAGCGTAAAGCTTTTGTTGATGAAGATTGGACTTTTCCCACAATGATAGAGCGTAAAGCGCTTGTTGATGAAGATTGGTCTTTTTCCACAATGATAGAGAGTAAAGAGCTCATTGATGGAGGAGGGTCATTTCCCACAATGATAGAGCGTAAAGCTTTTGTTGATGAAGATTGGTCTTTTTCCACAATGATAGAGCGTAAAGCGCTCGTTGATGAAGTATGGTCTTTTCCCACAATGATAGAGCGTAAAGCTTTTGTTGATGAAGATTGGTCTTTTTCCACAATGATAGAGAGTAAAGCGCTCATTGATGGAAGATGGTCATTTCCCACAATGATAGAGCGTAAAGCTTTTGTTGATGAAGATTGGTCTTTTTCCACAATGGTAGAGCGTAAAGCGCTCATTGATGAAGTATGGTCTTTTTCCACAATGATAGAGCGTAAAGCACTCCTTGATGTACTGTATTATGACAGAGACCTTGTCAGAAGACCAATTTACAGTAACAGGTTATCTAAGCTTTATCCATATAAAATGGCTGATGTATGTTTATGCACTGCACGTCCAAGTGTGGATGCTGCCCTCTAGTGTCTGGTGCAGCAAGTCTCTTGGCCTTTTTATAACTTGGTTGCTTTCAGGGATCCTATGGATGAGAAATGTATCCAGTGACTAAACTTTTAAAACAGTGTGTTAATCCTCCACCAAGCAAAGTGCCTGCTCACCTCCATGTAAATAAACTCCTCACAACCCGGTCAGGCAGCTCCATTCCACGTTTCCTACTTTGTGAGATAAGAAATCTATCAATATAAATAGAAGCAGGCTGTTATCTCCTCTCCACCCGAGCAAAGGCGCCAATCTTTCTCTCCTCTTTGATAAATGATCCCGTGCTCACAGCTCTCCTCGGATTGTATACATATTGAAGTAGAAAGGACAAACATAATGTACTTGGAAAAGTTTATTGCCAAACCCTGAAAAATACACTTACAAGAATTCAATTAAAAAATTGTATGTAATAGCAGAGCCGGCTCACCACCTCACCAGGTGAGACTCCGGTAAACGTCACAGTACTCTACCTCTCTCCTACACGCGTATCGCCAAGTGATAAGCTTCCTCAGTAGTAGTGAGAAAGATTGGAGCCTTTGCTCAGGTGGAGATAACAGCCTGCTTCTATCTATATTGATTCCTTATCTCACTAAGGAGGAAACGAGGAGTGAAGCTGCCTGACCAGGTTGTGAGGAGATACAAGCTTACTGTTTATTTACATAGAGGTGAGCGGGCACTTTGCTTGGTGGAGGAGTAACACGCTGTTTTAAAAGTTCAGAGGAAAGTGAAAAAATAACCGCGCATCAAAAATTAATAATTAATAATATTGACCATCTATGCTGCAGTCCTATATGTGACACAAACACACAAAATTGAGTAGGGAAAATGTTGACTCGTGCTTGAAAACAAAAAAACGAACACTTGTATGACTGAAAAGGGTTCGCAAACTAATTGTGAACAAAAGTAAACATTATATAGACATGTAATATGATGTGACAACACCAAATATCAGGTTGATAAATGAAACCAACCTCCCCTTAGGTAAATGTAAAAGATATCCAATAGTAAATCAAATTGTTAGTGCATAAACCTAAACTTGAACGTGAAGGACTGCAGTATATAATGTGAAAAAAATAACTTGAATTTGGAAAAAAATAATAAAAAATATATATAAAAAAAAAAGTCCATATACAAGAAAACCCCCAAAAGTGCTATAATTGTGCAAAAAAATGTCCAAATATATGAAATCCCAGATGTGTGGGTCCACCACCATAGATGAAGTGCCTGGCCGCTTACCGGAACCCCATGACCCCCCCCGTTACAGAGGGTCTAAATGGGCATTGTAGTCCTGCTGCTTCGGGCAACCCGGGAATCAGAACGGAAACCAGTATGGAACCTCAGAAGCTGTGGTGCGGATGGATCCACAGGGAAAGGTAAAAGCTCAGCCCTCAATGGAGTGTTAACATCATGTGGGGGAAACAGAAGAAGGCTCCCATAGTGTAAAATCCAATGGTATTTATTTAAAAAGTATAATAAACACTCACATATAGAAAAAGCAATTCGTCCTCTGATGAAAGACATCGGCCGGATGTTCACAGGCCGCCCGTCCAGCTGGAGTGACAACGACAGAGGGACTCGGGAGGTGACGCAATGACACCGCTCAGCCCTTACGCTGCGTTTCGCAAAAATTTGCGTCTTCCAGGGGCACGGCATGGGACATTTGGGCCGTGCCCCTCCAACGTTCAATTTTAGGTTTTTGCACTAACAATTTGATTTACTATTGGATATCTTTTACATTTACCTAAGGGGAGATTGGTTTCATTTATCAACCTGATATTTGGTGTTGTCACATCATATTACATGTCTATATAATGTTTACTTTTGTTCACAAATAGTTTGCGAACCCTTTTCAGTCATACACGTGTTAGCTTAAAAGTTCAGAGGACTATTCACATTGTTATTTATTTATTCACTTAATGACTGTTTTTGGATACATTAAAGCAATTCACGGGGAATTTATTTACAAAGGACTGTTTTCTTAGTTTTTGGGTATTATATAAATCATTATGAATTATTATTATACAGGATTTATATAGCGCCAACAGTTTTCATAGCGCTTTACAACATGTGGGCCGACAGTACAGTTACAATACAATTCAATACAGGAGGAATCAGAGGGCCCGACTCATTAGAGCTTACAATCTAGAAGGGAGGGTCAAGTGGAACAAAAAGTAACAGCTATAGGGGATGATCAGATGGAGAACATGAAAAATAGTTGTTAGGTGTGGGTAGGGTGGGCTTCTCTGAGGAGGAGGGTTTTCAGAGATCGTCTAAAAGCTAATAGAGTAGGAGATAATCAGACACATTGGGGTAAGGAGTTCCATAGGATTATGGAGGCTCTGGAAAAGTCCTGGAGGCGAGCATGGGATGAGGTGATGAGGGAGCTAGAGAGCAGGAGGTCTTGAGAGGAACGAAGAGAGCAAATAGGTTTGCATTTAGAGACTAGGCTAGTAATGTAGCTAGGTGCATAGTTGTGGATTGCTTTGTAAGTAGTTAGTATTTTGAACTTAATTTGTTGGGTGAGCGGAAGCCAGTGGAGGGATTGACAGAGAGGGGTAGCAGAGACAGAGCGATTGGTATTGTGGTTGAGTCTGGCAGCAGCATTCATGATGGATTGAAGGGGGGATAGAGTATGTAGGGGTAAGCCAATAAGGAGGGAGTTGCAGTAATCAAGGCGAGAGCTGACCAGGGAGTGAATTAAGAGCTTTCTTGTGTCATTGGTTAGAAAGGGGCGTATTTTGGAGATGTTGCAAAAGGTTGAGGTGGCAAGATTTGGACAGTGATTGGACATTAGGCTTAAAGGAGAGTTTAGAGTCCAGGACTACTCCTAGGACCTTGGCATGCAGGGATGGGCTTATAGTTGTGCCATCAATTTTGACAGAGAGATCAGGGGAAGAGGCACGTGGGGGAGGAAAAGTTCAGTTTTGGATAGATTAAGTTTGAGGAAGTGGTGTGACATCCAGACTGAAATAGATTTGAGTATCATCAGCGTAGAGGTGGTATTGGAAGCCATGGGAGGCTGACCCAGGGAGGAGGTGTAGATTAAAAATAGGAGAGGTCCAAGAACAGAACCTTGGGGGACCCCAACTGAGAAAGGAAGAGGAGAGGAGGAAGTAGAATTGTAAGTAACGCTAAAGGTGCGGTTGGATAAGTAGGAAGAGAACCATCAGTACAGTCATGGAGACCAAAGGCATAGAGTTTTTTGAGGAGGAGGGGGTGGTCAACCATATCAAAGGCAGCAGAGAGGTCCATGAGTAGGAGTACAGAATAGTGTCCATTGGTTTTGGCCATTAGTAGATCGTTAGTTTTAGGAGAGCAGTTTCTGTGGAGTGTTGAGGATGAAATCCAGACTGAAGGGGATCAAGAAGGCTATTATCAGCAAGGTGGTTGCTCAGTTGGTTGTAGACCAGACGTTCAAGGAGTTGGATAAAAAGGGGAGCAGGGAGATGGGGTGTAGGTTGTTAAAATTGGATGGGTCCAGTGAGGGCTTTTTACGTATGGGGCTGACAAGAGCATGTTTTAGAGAGTTGGGGAAGATGCCAGAAGATGAGGGATTGAAGATGTGGGTTAGAGAGTGTAGAATAGAGCCAGAGGGTGAACGTAACATTTGCAAGGGAACAGGATCCAGAGGGCAGGTGGTAAGATGGGCGTTAGTAAGTAGTTTAGCAACCTCGTCTATATTGGTGGGGTTATAAGAAGGAAGTAATGATTGTACCTGTGGGCGTGAAGTGTAACGTGTGGAGGGTATCTGAACAGTAGAGCTCTCCTTGCGACATGTATTAATCTTCTGTTTGAAGTGATTGGTGATCTCCTGGGCAGTGAGTGAGTTGGTGGGTGGAGGTAGTGGAGGACGAAGTAGAGAGTTGAAGGTAGAGAAGAGTTGACGGGGACGGAATGATAAGGTGTTAATGAGAGAGATGAAATAGGTCTGCCTGGCAGTGAGGAGGCTGGGACTGTATTTTTGGAGGGTAGATTTATACTGGTTGAAATATTTCTGGTACTTTGTCAAAGAGCGTGTCTGTGTTTTTTTCAGACTTCTAGTGTCATCTGTTTGCCATAGTTGAAGGGAAAGGGGTCTGATTCTGTGTGTAGTGAGGGGGGGCAGTGTGTCCGGTGAGGCTAGAAGTGAAGTGTTGTAGACAAAAGTGGCTAGGTCGGTGCAGGATAGGGGTGCAGTTTTGTCAAAGAGGTGGTCAGTAGCAGAGTAGAGAAGAGAAGGGTTGAGATGGTGTAGGTTTCCACAGGTAACCGTTAGGTGGTTGGAGGGAGGGGAGGTGGAGGAGAGGGAGAGAGTGAAACTGATAAGGTAGTAATCAGAGAAAGGGTATGGATAGTTGGAGAGGTTGCACGGAGTGCAGAGGTGGGAGAAAACAAGGTCAAGGGTATTGCCTTCAGAGTGAGTAGAAGCATGTATCCATTGCTTCAGGTCAAAGGAGGAGGTTAGACTGAGAAGTTTTGAAGTAGCAGGAGAGTTAGCATTGGTAGGGATGTTGAAGTCCCCGAGAATGATAGTGGGGATTTCAGAAGAGAGAAAGTAGGGTAGCCAGGCAGAGAAGTCATCAAGAAAGGTTGATACTGGTCCAGGGGGCCAGTAGATCACGGCTATCCTTAGAGAAACTGGAGAGAAGAGACGAATGCAGTGTGCCTCAAATGAGGAGAGTGACAAAGAGGGAGGTGAGTGAAGTACCTGAAAGGTGCTATGTGGGGCTAAAAGGAGTCAAACACCCCTAACTTTGCATCCACTGGGTCTGGGGGAGTGAGTCCAAAGAAGATCACTGTGGTATAGGGTAGCAGAAGACGCAGTGTCTGATTCATGAAGCTAGGTTTCGGTAATGGTGAGTAGATTAAATGAGTTAGCGATATAGTTTGTTACAGACAGAGTGGGCATTCCAAAGCGCGCAGGAGAAATGGAGACTGGTCTTGGGAAGAAGAAAAATGGTAACTAGATTGTGTGCACTGGGCCTGCAGCCAGAGGGTGTAGGGTAATGGGTGCATTGAGTACAGTTAAATGAAGGAGGCCCAGGGTTTGGGGATACATCACCAGAGGTTAGGAATTCATTATTAAATATATTTTTATTTTGATGCGCTACACTGATATATATATACATATTTTTTTGAGTTGTTGTGAAATCACTTACAGTGGTTGGCAGGTCAGTATATACATTTATTCATTATATTAATTATTCATCATCCTTTGCGCTCATTGCTATACCTTTTTTCCTATATGAAAGAAGTTTGTTCCCTCCTTGGGACTTAGGCTTGGAACTGAGAGCACCCTTTGCTCCAATAGGTTTAATTTCCATTGAAGTACCTCATGGTAAAACTAGTTCTCCTGACAGCAATTACTTCAGACAGAAGGATGTTAACACTTTTCTGCAAGGGCCCTTTGGTAGGCTTGTGCAATTCATTTCGTAACAAATCGAAATTCGGCCGAATTTTGCATCCGAATGTCCGAATAAAAAAAATAACAAATTTCAACTAATAGGAAAGAAATTATAACAAATATAACGAATGAATTCGACATGATTCGGTAATTCGTTAAAGATCTAATGAAACAAAAGGTCAACTGAAAGTAAATCGTACAGTCCAATCAGCTGATTAATTTTGTGCTGGAGGTTGGATTACTGGCAAAGTGCATTCCTGAGAACTGAGTGAGAAGGGTGTTGTATTGTATTTGAGCAGAGGAGAAGAGATATTGTCATTGTGTGTGTTAATAAATTCAATAAACAAACGACTTTCCAAACTACAAATCATTATCACGAATATATATACATACACAAATATAGAATTTCAATGAATAAGAACGAAATTATAGCGCAAATAACGAATGAATTCGACATGATTTGAGATTCAGTATAACGAATATCGACACTCTACAGAAATAACAAATTATTTGAAAACGTATTAACGTAACAACGAATATATCAGAACGAAATTATGTATTTTATGAATGACAACGAACCGAAACAAAACAAAATTTTCCGTTGTGCACAAGTCAGGTACTCATATGTAATGTCACATATATAACACACTCAATATCATTGTAGATGTGGATTCTATATCATTGATGGATATTGTTTGTTATTTTATATTGCGACCAGAGCCAATATATTTAAAATTTCTTGAAACAATTTGTATTTTGTACTTTTTTGATAATAAAAAATATTGAAAATTATTCATACTTTGATGATCCTCTTTGCTGCTAAAAAAACCCTTGGGAAAACTTTCCGTTATCAGATGTCATATTCTAACCCTACTTACTTGGCATGATAAAATCGAGAGTCATTTCCTCCGTCAGGGATCTGTGGCTCACAGTACAGAATAATACATCTCCGGGTTCAATTCCAGTAGATTGCCTTACAGTCAGCAGACTGGTCACATTAAATGTCCCATCGCTGTTCCTCAAAGGTATTGTGAGAGAAACATCTCTATCCAAATATGAGTTGGTGGCCGTAGTTATACTGTATTTAACCCATCGGACCTTCACAGCTTCTGGGTAAAAATTGTTGATTTCACAAAAAACAGATCCCGGGATTCCAGCTTCAATGTGTTTATCATAATTCAGTGTAGTCTGCGGTTTAACTGTACAAGGAAAGACATGCTGTTATTTATTGTTCCTGTATTAAAGTATATATGAACCGTCTTGTACAACAACCCATTCAGTTAAAAGTAGAAATGAAAGGTAAAACATATGTGTATAGATAGAAAAAAACATAAATAACTTTTTTTTTTTTTACAAGAGATCACATTACCTCTGATCTCAGCTGCATAGAGAGCTGGGGGAGGGGGTAACAGGAGCAAATCGATCTGCAGTGAAAGATATTTCGGGGGGGGGGGGGCATGTCAGCACCAGTCTGATCATTGGAGAACAGACAAGCTGTTCTGACAGCTAGAAAGCTGAACGCGATGTTCTCTCTTACCTAGTGTGGTCAGTTTGAAATATAAGAGCAGGGGACCTGGCAGGAACACCAGGGATTTCACACAAAGGAACCAATACAAAGAGAACAGGAGACTTCTTCATACAAGTACATGTTAAAGCAGGCACATGGTAGGACTATGAAGTGTTGGGTTAACATATTATTTAGGTTATTACTGTAGGTGTTACTTATTTCACTGAGAGAAAGAACATCAAACCATGTAATGTCTCTGCACCAGAGGAGCTTACACTCTAATATCTCCCACAGTCACACACTGTTATTAATATTATACGGTGCCTTGAAAAAGTATTCATACCCCTTGAAATTCTCCACATTTTGTCATGTTACAACCAAAAATGTAAATGTATTTTTTTTTGGATTTTATGTGATAGACCAACACAAAGTGGCACATAATTGTGAGGTGGAAGGAAAATGATAAATGGTTTTCAAAATGTTTTACAACTAAATATGTGAAAAGTGTGGGGGGCATTCCAATCCTTCTTTGCAAAATATCTCAAGCTCTGTCAGATTGGATGGAGAGCGTCTGTGAACAGCAATTTTCAAGTCTTGCCACAGATTCTCAATGGGATTTAGGTCTGGGCTGTGACTGGGCCATTCTAACACTCTGGGTGTATGTTTAGGGTCGTGTCCTGCTGGAAGGTGAACATCCGCCCCAGTCTCAAGTCTTTTGCAGACTCTAACAGGTTTTCTTCTAAGATTGCCCTGTATTTGTCTCCATCCATCTTCCCATCAACTCTGACCAGCTTCCCTGTCCCTGCTGAAGAAAAGCATCCCCACAACATGTTGCTGCCACCACCATGTTTCACAGTGGGGATGGTGTGTTCAAGGTGATGTGCAATGTTAGTTTTCCACCACACAGCACTTTGCTTTTATGCCAAAAATTAAATCATCTGACCAGAGCACCTTCTTCCACATGTTTGCTGTGTCCCACACATTGCTTCTTGCAAACTGCAAACTGGATTTCTTATGGCTTTCTTTCAACAATGGCTTTCTTCTTGCCACTCTTCCATAAAGGGCAGATTTGTGGAGTGCACGACTAATAGTAGTCCTGTGGGGATGAGCTTCCAGTTCCAGTCAAATGTAAGTTCAACTCGAACATCGGCCGTTCGTTGAATTGTGAACATTACGGGCCGTTCGCGTCAAATTCGAGTGGCGCATCATGGCCCATAATTCACTGAGGCATCTCAGTGCATTGCTGACTGATGATTAGCCAAGCATGCACTATGACCCGCATGCTTTGGCCAATCACAGCGCGGTAAGAACAGAGAGCCATAATTGGCCAAAGGCAGGTTGGTTTTGTCCAATTATGCCTCAGGGGATTTAGTACACGCCCCACACTATCTAAGGCTGCCCAGAAGTCAGCCTTGCGTAGTGTGTTCCGGCATGCTGAGAGAGAGAGACCATGTAATTTCATTTGAGTTAGATAGAGTAGGCAGGCAAGTCAGTTAGCTGCAGTCAGTGTATTGTGTATATATATGCATCCCAGGTGTTGTATATATGTATGTATATATATATATATATATATATATATAGATATACACACACTGTATTCAGTTTAGCTAGATCCGTTACTGTTATTCTCTTCCTAATATATTTACAGGCAGGCAGCTGCAGTATTTTCAGTCAGTGTACTGTACCCTTTGTACAGTGTGCAACTAAAACTAACTGAAGCCAATTGCTGGTGTTCTCCTCCTAATAATACCACAGGCAGGCAGTAGATTCAGCTAGCTGCAGTATATTAGTGTACTGTATACTGGGCACAGTGTGCAGCTAAAGCTCACTGCAGACAATTCCTGTTGTTTTCGTCCTAATAATACTACAGGCAGGCAGGCGATTCAGCTAGCTGCAGTATAATCAGTATATATATATATATACATCCCAGCTTTGTGCAGCTACATCTCACTGCAGGCCATTCCTTGTGTACATATTCCAATACATCAAAGACAGTATGACTGGAAGGCCAACAAGGAGAGGCAGACAGTCACAGGCCAATAAAAGAGGGCAAGCAGGCTCTGTGTCTAGAGGCAACAGTGCTGGTCGTGGACACAGTGCATCCTCATCAGCATGTGGCCATGGGGCACGCTTTCTTTTTTTCCCGGCAGCTGGCCATGTTGAGCCACAACATGCCGAAGAGTTGGTAGAGTAGATGACCAAGCCGTCCTCATCCTCCTCATGCTCTGTCACCCAGGCTACCTTGGCTGCCAATGCAGGTGCCAAAGCGGCCTATTCCTTGGACTCAAGGTCATCATCAGTTACTCCTTCCCTAGTCCCACCGGAGGAGTCCCCCTAACTGTTCGACCACAGTGTCGGGTACATGCTGCAGGAGGATGCACAGCGTTTTGAAGGCTCCGATGATGGTACCCAGCTTGAGGAAGGCAGTAACGTGAGCCCGGAGAGAGGGGTTGCCCAAGAAAGACAACAAACTGGCAGTCATGTTCCCCCAGCTGCAGCATACTGCCAGGTTTGCTCCAGTGACGAGGAGGTAGGGGGTGATGAGCTCACTGACTCTACGTGGGTGCCTGATAGGAGAGAGGAGGAGGAGGCGGAGGAGGAGGAGGAGGCACATCTCCAATGAGGCAGGATGCCCTCCAGGGGCCAGCTTAAGGGCAGCCAACCGACTGCATCACACGGCAGAGCTCCGCAAGTGCAGGGCGCTGGTGACTTGCGCGTTATTCTAAAAGTTCTTCAGTGTGGGCCTTTTTTGAGACGTGTGCAGCAGATCGCACCGTTGCTATTTGCAACATATGTCTGAAGCGTATCAAGCGTGGACTAGACAGCAAGCGCTTGGGCACCACATGCTTAATCAGACATAAGTCGAGCTCCCATGCAGCCCATTGGCAACACTACCTAAAATACCCACACCAAAGAACAAGGCAGACCTCTCCTTGCTCCTCCTCATCAGCTGGGATCTCCAACCCCACTATACCTTCAGTCCTCTCAGAAACCTGCACTGAGAGGAATGAAGGTGTAGAATTAGGTGCCAAGTACTTGTAGGCAATCTGCTATTGGTACACCAACGTCTGATTCTAGCAGGCAGATTTCCCTACCCCAGTTGCTCCACCGGCGAAAGAAGTTCGCTCCCAGCCATCCACATGCCCAGCGGTTGAATGCTAGCTTGGCTATATTGCTAGCACTTCAACTGCTGCCTTTTCAGTTGGTAGACTCTGCCACCTTCCATGAGTTTGTGGAATGTGCGGTACCTCAGTGGCAGGTTCCCAAACACCACCTTTTCAGGGAAGGCTCTCTACCGGCATGTGGAAGGCAATGTCCATGCTTTGCTGGACAGGGCAGTCAGCGGTAAGGTGCATATTACCGCTGACTCATGGTCCAGCAGGCATGGACAGGGACGTTACTTATCTTTCACCAAGCACTGGGTGACCCTGCTGGCAGCTGGGAAGGATGCAGGACACAGTGCAGTAGTGTTGGAGGTTGTTCCACCACCATGCCTCCAAAATTCTACTAGTGGTGATTCTGCCACACCTCTCTCCTCCACCCCCACCTCTTCTTCCTCCATGGCCTCTTCCTGTGCTGATTTGTCCTCAGAATCATTGGTGCTCCATAGGCGTTCAAGGGGCTACGCAAGCATGTAGGCAAAAAGATGCCATGCGGTGCTTGATCTGGTGCACTTGGGGGACAGGAGCCACACTGGGGCAAAGATTCTGACAGCTCTGCAGGGGAAGGTTCAGAGGTGGTTGACACTACGCCATCTTAAGAATTGGTTGCTTCAGCGTGACCAGTTCTCTCATATGCCTTTGCTCCGTGAGATCCGTGAGAATAATCCTGATGATTTCAGGAACTTTCTCCGGATGACGGACCCCGTGTTTCACCATCTGTTGGCTTCGCTGACCCCCTATATCAGCAGGCAGGATACCTGCATGAGGCAAGCCATCACTCCAGAGCAGGGGTTGGTCGCTACCCTGCGGTATTTGGCGACAGGGAGAAGTCTGCAGGACTTGAAGTTCTCGACAGGCATTTCCCCTCAGGTTCTGGGAATCATTATCCCAGAGACCTGTTCTCCCATCATCCAGGTCCTGCAGAAGGAGTATATGAAGGTAAGATTTTTATCCTTTTATATCACATTTTATTGTATTGAATGTTTGCTAATATCTTGTATTTCTTTCCTCATTCCCTAATTACCATGATTGTAATATGCTGTGAATGTCCCCTTTGTCCTCATGCATGCAGGATTTTTATGTAATTATTATTTTAGGTCCTTCATACATATTTGCCCTTCAATAACCTCCCCAGCATGTTGTCTCCTGGCCCTATATTCACCTCATGTAGTCACTTAACAATGTATTTTTTTCTGCTCCATAGTAGTGCTTTACCCCAAACACCCCCTAAAATCTTTTTTTTGTGGTGTCCCCAAATCATTTTTAGTAACCCTCCCCCAACTGCTAAGTCAGCTGATCCCAATTCTCTATGTATCCTCAATCATCTATCTGCTGACTTTGCCAAACCCATACACACTATACCCATCTCTTTACTGGTCAGATTTATGGATGAATTCCCCAAAGCATGTAGTGCAAGGGCCTGCCTGTATACTTTCCAATGGTACTGTTTAAAGTTTTTGTATCCTATTATTATCTTGACAGGTAATAGCAGAATGTCCAAATGTCCTCAAATGTGTACAGTGTGTAGTTCTATCTTTGTATTATGACACTTCTTACCTGTTCAGTGGGCTGCCAATAGTGTAACTAAGGAGGGTCTGTTCAAAGTAATACCCATTATTTAGGCATTCATCTCTCAATAAAGTGAAGAGGGTTACCTGTCCAAGATTTCCACACACCCCCTATAATGTTAGAAATGGCCCATGAGAGGGGGGAGTGGGAATATGATAGGTGTACCTTATACTTTGGCCTTGTTAAATTCCCCTTACTAAATGCTATCTGGAGGTTGCCCCATAATGTTTGTGTCTAATCTGCTTGCCATGTTTCTGTGAAAAAATAGTAATGTTTATTGTTTTTTCCTCAACAGTTTCCTTCCACGCCACAGGAATGGCAGACTGTGGCCTCCCACTTTGCCCAGCAGTGGGACTTTCCTAACTGCGGAGGGGCAATTGATTGGAAACACGTCCACATCGTCCCACCACCCAACTCGGGGTCGTACTATTATAATTACAAGGGGTTCAATAGTATAGTGATGTTGGCAGTGGTGTCGGCTAATTACGACTTCTTGTATGTGGACGTGGGGAAGAATGGCCGGATGTCCGATGGTGGAGTCATCACCCAGACGGAGTTCTACAGGCATCTCCAGAATGGCAGCTTGGACTTGCCAGCTCCAGAGGACAATGTTGAAGGACTCCCATTTGTGTTTGTTGCTGATGAAGCGTTTGCGTTGGGGGACCACCTGATGCGGCCATTCCCGATGAGGACCCTCACCCCGGAACAGAGGGTTTTTAATTACCGGCTGGCCAGAGCCCGAACAGTGGTGGAGAACACATTTGGAATTCTGGCCAGCCGGTTCCGCCTATTTATGACACCCATCCATATGGCGGAGTATAAACTGAACCATATAATACTTGCGTGCTGTGTTCTCAATAACTTTTTAAGGAAACATTCGGCCAACTATGCTGGCTCAGTTGGGCCTGAGGCTGGAATCATACATCAAACCACACTGACGGCGCTTGAAAGTGGCCGTCCTGGCTTGCCCTCCCTGAGTGCCCGTGATGTCCGGTTACGCTACCTGGAGTTCTTTGCGGGTAGGGGGGCTATCAATATGCCAGCAAATATGTGAAGCCTTTTTATAATAAAAAAAAAAAAAAGAAATTCTTTGTGGACATTTACTGCTTGTGTTTGTTTTAGCTGACCCTGACAGAAATGTTTTGAGTGCAGAAAATGGCGTGATTGTGTAACCTTATACAAAGCACTGTTGGCTGTTATTTACTAAATGCAAAAAAAATTTCACTACAAGTGCACTTGCAACTGCACTGAAACTGCACTTGTAGTGCAAAGTGGATTTGCCCTTAGGAAATAACCCCATTTTCTCAGAAAACAACAATTACATCACCCCAAAAGTGTTGTAGCGTTGAGACAATAATCCACACATTCTTGATTAACAATCTTTTTAATACCTGCACAATCACATGTGCATTTACCAAAGGTTTTTCAAACAAACCTACATGTTTGTGGTATACCAATTTTTGTGGTGGCATTATCAAAACTCAAAATGTCCACTTTAGATAAAACAGGCCTGTGTAAAACCAACAAGAAAAGACACAAATCTTGAACTTACAAACGTCACATTTGGTCGAATTTGAAGGCAATATCAGACATGAGTATTTATGAACTGTGTTTGATATTGCGTTCAGATGGGGGGAAATCACCCCTGGAAAAGCCAAATTTGGAAGATGCACACCAATTTACGAATGTCAACATTAGCTAGCTGCCATCACGGGGGATCAAGGGATGTGTTTTGGGGGGGCAAGCCCTTCCTCTCAGCTACTTTATTATTGAGGAAGGGGTTGCACCCCCAAAACGCATCCATTGATCTCCCGTGATGGCAGATAGCACATGTGGACACACTGTGTGCATCCTCCAAATTTGGCTTTGGGAAAAATCACAAAAACATTTAGCACATTGTAGCACACAAAAGAAGAAAGTGATTTGTAGGGGTTTTAAACTCGCCCCAAAACATCAATGATGTTTTTATTTTTTGGAATAACATCATTGATGTTTTGCTTGATGATTTCCAATTGTAAATTACACCCCATGATCTCCCCGATCAGGATCTGGGCACTTTCGGATGTGAAAAGATCTGGATCCACAACATCACGATCACCTAAAAAGAGAGGAACCCCAAAATAAATTAGGTCTAAAAAAAATGTCGCCATCCATCTCTTATCTGAGCCTGTGGTCGCAGACGCTCACCTGTTGTGGTGACTAGTTCCACCACGTCTTCTTCCTCCTGCTCAGCTTGTGTTGGGGAGATTTCCCCTTCTTCCAGAGGGGGGGGGGGGGGCTCTGGTCTCCTCGGATGAGGAGTGTCCTCCGAGTCTTTTATCCCCTATGTAAAACAAAATGGTATAATTAGCACACAGATATTTGAGGGCAGAACTATAAAGATGAAACATTGCTTGAAAGTGGGGTACAATTGTCAATTTTAGCAGAGTTCCAAGATGTAGCTTTTTTAGTGTCCTTTGTCAACCTGCAATACTTTACCTGTTTGGTACAATCTTCCCAGATGGAGACCCCCCTATAGTATACACTGGAGCACCTGTGTGCCCCCCCTAATAAAAACGGTGTTCTTTTGTCCCACACTAGTGCTCCAGTGTCCAGATGTGAAAACAGCTGCTCAGTGTCCTCTCCTTACACACAATCTAGTTTGCATTTCATTCTAGTAACAAAGCCATCTACACAACCCAATTCTTTGAAGACAAGTATAGGGCGTCAAAATGGTGGCCAAATGCATATGGGCTAAACAATGGTATTTTATAGTTGAAACGAAAAATGTTTGATCCGAACGAATAATGTGCCCATGAACATGAAAGTGGCCATTTTAAACTGTACAACAGTTCCTAAAAGCACATGGAGCAGCACGAACGTAATAAACATAAAGAATAGGAACACAGCACAACTACTTACTTTTTTGCAGCACTCTCCGGATCTTTCTGTACTGCTTGTGTTCTCGTAATTTGAGGTCGGACCACCGCTTCCTGAGCTGATCTTTCGATCGTCGTACCCCGAAATTCCGGTGCAGACTCTTGACCACTTTCGCCAGGATCTTGGCCTTTATGACATTGGGGTTGGGGTAAGGCCCATACTTTCCATCATAGTCAGCCTTCTTCAGGATGCCCACCATCTCCAACATCTCCCCAAAGGACATATTTGAGTCCTTAAATCTCCTTCTGGATCAGGACGTGTCCGGATCCGGCCTCTCCTCATCCTCCTCCTCCTCGTTGCTACAATTAGCACGCACCAGCTGTCTATCCGCCATGTGCTCTTCCCCCACTGCGCCGAACGAAAAGGGGCGGGGAATAGACTAGAAAGAACGTCAGGGGTGGGCGGAGTTATACGCATGCGCAGTGTGTATAAAGCGTAACACACGTGCGTATTACGTACGATCTGTGAGCAGAGGAAGGAGCATCGGAGACGCCGATCGTGATAACGAAGGTAAGATCTAAACTTGCGCCTATACTGCTTCGAAATGGAAGCCTATATTGTAACAAGATTAGGGGAGTTTGGCCTGACATTAGGGTTTGTCTTGTGTTGTGTCTTGCAGAGAAAATGGATGGGTTCAACGACCACAATTTCCTGCCCCTGTTCATTGAGAAATACAGGGAGCTGCCCTGTCTGTGGCAGGTCAGACACCCCCACTATAATCACAAACAGTAGAGGCAGGCAGCGCTGGAGAAACTGCTGGAGTTGGTGAAGCCGGTGGTCCCCACAGCAACCATCCCTTATTTAAAAGCCAAAATTGGTGGCCTGTTGAGCACATATCTTAGGGAGCGCAAGAAGGTCACAGATTCCTAGAGGTCTGGAGCTGCAGCAGATGACGTTTATGTCCCCAGGCTGTGGTACTATGAGAGACTGCGATTTCTGTCAGACCACACTGAAGTCAGGGAATCCCTCTCTACTCTTCCTTCCACGCTTCCTTCCATACCAGCTGAGGCTTCCGATGTCCAACCTGGGCCTTCCAGCCAGGAAGAAGTGGAGAAGCCCAGCTGGAGTCAGGTATAGCATTCTTCTACAGATTTCTGGTCAATAAAGAAATGATGTTTACTAGATGTTAGTATTGATCACTAATTGCTGCTTGAAAGTGTTTTACATATCAATAGACAGTAGTGGGCACCCAAAATTGGGACAAGAATGAAAAATGCTGGGCTCAGAAGGATAGTCTGTTATATTTGTTAACATTCAATTTGCAGCAGTCAGGAGGTGAAAATTGTGTGTGATTGATGTAAAAAATACTAAAACTATGTCCCTTTTTCATACACAGGAAGACCTCAGCCAGGAGGAGGCTGTGGAATGTGGCAGTCAGGAGGAGGCGGGGCTAAGTGTCAGCCAGGAGAAGCCAGGGACCAGTCGCAGCCTGACTGAGTCTCAGGTCCCTCCCCTCGGCCTGCCATATAAACGAGCCAGGAAGGCCACTCCGAGTCCCGTGCAGGATTCAGCATTCAGGCTGATCCAGGATGCTTCTGCGTCCCTCAGAGCCTTACCCACTCCTGAAGAGGCCTTTGCCTGCATGGCTGCCACCAAATTGCAGGGCATGCAGGAGGGTCAACGCAGGCTCTGTGAGGACCTGATGTACAAAGTCCTACGTAAGGGGGTGAGTGGTGAACTAACACCAATGACCGACGTGGTTGAGTTGGCCCCTCCTCCTGCTGCCACAACTCCACCACCACAGCCACCGCGTGTAAGGAAGCGTGGAAGGAAGACCTGAGAGTGATGACCCTGGGTTCAGTCTGGCCTGACAGAAGATGCAGTCTCTTGTATGACCACAGCCTGGGGACACAGATGTCATCTGCTGCTTTCCGGATCTCTGGGACTTCTGGACCAGACTGCCCTCCCTTAGATATGGACTCCTCAGGTCACCAATTTTGCGTAAAAATAGTTGATGTGTGCCCTGGGGGTCCAAGGCTTCACCCACTTCTGCAGTTTCTCCAGCATTGCCTCCCTCTTTGTTTAGTTGTGAGCCCTTAATAAAAAATTTTTGGTAAATTATACTCTCCTGTGTGTGTTTTCATCCAAAAAGGACAGTTTGTTGGTGACGATTCAGGTACATTTCTAACATAAAATGTGAAATTAACAAGGGACAACAACACCAAACAATCTCCTACAGATTAAATAGAACAACATATCAATGGTGTTGTGGGAACTTGTCACAAAAAACACACACAAACATTTTCGGGAGTACAAATCAAAATCGCAAAAAAAAAAAAAAAAAAATACAAACACAAAAAAGAATCTACATTAAAGCCAAAAAATATATAAAAAATATAAAAAAATATGTTGTCAGATGTGAGAAATCAAAATATATTGAGGGAATCACGATAAATAGTAACGAAATAAGTTTGTGAGAAGTGTGTGTGAATATGAGCAGCAAAACTACTTAATTCTTGTCACATTATAAAGAAGAAGAGCGTGCGCTGTATTAAACCATTTTTAACATTGCAGCGTGACGAAAGTGCTGTATCCATTGCGAACGCTAAGTTTACCAGAACGAGCTGTTCCGTCTTGGAATTTCTTCTGAGCATGCGTGGCACTTTGTGCGTCGGAACAGGCCACACACAGTCGGAATTGACGCGATCGGATTTTGTTGTCGGAAAATTTTGTCTCCTGCTGTCCAACTTTGTGTGTCAGAAAATCCGATGGAAAATGTCCGATGGATGCCCACACACGGTCGGAATTTCCGACAACACGCTCCGATCGGACATTTTCCATCGGAAAATCCGACCGTGTGTACGGGGCATTACAGTGTTGTGGCAACACCAACACCTAAGGCCCAAATTTCTGCAGAGTACATAGGGCAGGCCCCTACTTTCAAACATCCAACTTACAAACAACTCCTACTTGCAAACGGAAGGAGACAACAGGAAGTGAGAGGAAATCTACGCCTAGGAAGGGAAATTCTCTCCTGTAAGAGTTCCTTGTTTCACTAAAAAACCCAAATTTTCAAAATCCAATTGTCATTGGGACAGAAAGTGAGGTGAAATCTTCTGAACAGGTGCACAGACAGCAAAACAAATGTTACAGGGGTGATAATCCTTCCCTATGTTTTCCAAAAAGCTTAAAAATAGATTTTTTGTCTGGAGTTACACGTAAAAAATGTACCAGTTCAAAATTACAAACAGATTCTACTTAAGAACAAACCCACAGTCCCTGTATTGTTTGCACCACCTGTATACTGCTGTTCAGAGTATATAGGACCTGGGGACGCCTTTCCTTTTTTTATTTGGGTGCGGGGTTCCCCTTAATATCCATATAAGACCCAAAGGGGCTGGTAATGGGCTGGGGGGGGGTTTAAATGACTTTTTTTCCTTTAGAAATGTCTTTTTGAGCAGGGACTGTTCTAAACACAGGAAACACGCACCACTTTACAGGCATACCATAGACACCCCCCAGGCACGATTGTAACGAGCCCTAGCCAGCATAAAGTGGGACCCCTATAGGTAAGGTTTGTGTATTACGCAGCTGAGGCGCACGCCGCTCAGCTGATGGCTTTGGGATCCACGAGCTCTCTCTGCGCACACCACTATACGCAGTGTGACTGTTTGGCTTGGTTTTTTTAGTTTATTTTTATTTATTTATTTAGCCTGAGTTGTTGGGCAATTAACTTTTTAATAAAGTATTTAAAAAAAAATGTAATACACTACGAGAGCCCTGTTTCCTTTCCTATGTGGATGACTATACTACGGATGGGTTTTGTGTCTGGAGCGGGAGTACCCAGGAACAACCTCACTGGAATCTAGGACGTCACACCAAGGCCTGATACTACATGTCTACTACCCCTGCAGGGGTGCAGGGAGCTGGTGAGTGGGGATCCTTGAGGGGGAGCACCGCAAGTCACTGGATATCAGCTGGTTGTCTTCACGAAAGTCACTAATTATTAGAACACTGCTGGAACACTAATTACTGTTGGAACACTATATATATATATTTTTTTTTTTTTTTTTTTTGCTGGAACTTTATATATATAATAATTTTTTTGCTGGAAGTGCATTTTTTTGCTGGAACTATATATATATCTTTTTCATATGTGGACTTTCAGATTCTCACACTCCTAAGATTTTTATATTATTTTTCACTAATCACCCATAATATATGAAGTATTGATTTAGGATTTAATACACCTCTCATCATCACTAAAAACTTTTTTGGATGGATGGAGGGTATTAAACGTATGTCTTTTGGCTTTATGAACTCTCACTCTGTATGTAATGATTAATAATTGTTTCACTACACAAATTGTAGAGGGGATTTCTACAGGTTAGACCCCTTTTTCACACAAGAGGTGGGGACACATTCACGAACAAAAGTTTTCTTGTTGAGCAGTTGCTCTTAGTTGCACATTTAGCACAATTTATCACAACAGATACCCCATTAGAGGTAGCGCCACTTACCCCTATCCTAAAAATTCTCTATACTATAAGTCACCCTCTAGAAGGGTGTCTAAGGGGAGGCTGCACACCTAAGTACGTGAGCGCGGAAACCCTTTCTTATTCATTAATCTCTCACCTGGTCGGTGTGTTTTTTCTGCAGCTATGGACATTTTTGGGTATATGACAAATAGAAGTATTGACCTGTGGGGTATTTTCTGCCAAGAACAGGTCACCAACGCACAGGATATGCATAGCCTTATGAAACAACTTAAACATACCCTAGAAAAACAATTGAGAGTGTGGTGGGATGTCGCCACACTAGAAACATACATCACGGCTAAAATGACTCCAAGGAGGCTTAGATGGGATGTACATCCTAATGATAATATCAATGATACCGGCCTTATGGCTGATTGGTTCTCCATTTTTAATAAATGTGAAGGAGAATTGCTCCAAAACATTGTTAAAAGGAGACAATTTAAATTGAGGATGATAGAAACCAACATCACAGAAATCAAAAGCCTACTAGTGCCATTTGCCAATCAGAGGGACTATAAGGATAAAGAAAAAGAACTGCAAGATTATATTAAAAAATATGATGGCGAAGTTCAGGCAAAAAAACAGAAAAAATTTAAGAGGGATGTCCTTGATTATAAAAATAACAGAGTCTACAAATGGCAATCCACTATGGGAGACCACAATAATGATATGGAGGATACCCTAATGGATGACCATTCGGAGGAAGTCATTGAACCTAGATTACAGGGACTAGGGGAAAACACACCGTTACCAGGGACGCCAACATATCTTAATACTAACAACAGAGGAAGGCCTAGAACACCTAACCAGTATGAAGATACACCCACCTATAGGAGAGTGAGCTATCGGGAACCCTCAGATCAAAGAACATCTAACAGGAGCTACAATGTTCCCACTTATAACAGATTCTCCCCCCTAAGAAATCCATAATTTTCGCATCCCCCTGATGGGAGAGAATATGACGAACAGAGGGATTTTCGCAGGGAAGGATATCGGGACAGGCCCCCAGGAAGATGGAAGACTCGCGCCCCCTACAGAACTCCAGGCTGGAGAGGACAACGTGGAAATGGGGGAGGACCTGCGAGAGGAGGACAGAGGAGAACAGGGGACCCCACCCCTATGGGGAGACAAGAGCCCGGAGAGAGAACACACCCCAACAATGGGTGGGAACATACCCACGAAAGAAACAGGGGCACAATGCCAAGTTACCCGGAAAGAAGAGGCAGACAAGAGGAAGGAGAGGAGTTAGGAAGAAAAAGAAGGAGGGTATACTAGGGAAAGGGATCTTTAACCTCAGCAACTCCACTTTTTCAGCTGAAGAACTCAGGGTGTTGGATTTGGGACTCAAGTTTGCCCCTGAAAAAATGCTAGATAAATTCAAAACTTTCATTGACCTCCAGAAGTTTATGAGGAAACTCAACCTCAAAAAACACTTTGCTCTGAATCAAGAAGTCAATACTCGGGAGGCTCCTGAGTATATACAAACTAATTTAAAAAATAATTCCATTTATAACCCTAAAACACCAGGGAGTCAATGCTTGAATGCATTCAAGAAGATGGTGGAAGAAGACCTAAGAAACTTAAGAAGGAAGGACAGAAAAGGAAGACACGTTTGGGATGCCATTAAGAAAATAGGGGAACGACATGAAGTAGTCATAAGACCAACGGACAAGGGGGGAGGACTGGTCATCCTGGATAAGAAGGACTACCAGGAGGAAATGGAAAATCTGCTAAGAGTAGAAAATACCTATAAGAAATTAAAGAGTAACCCCAAGAAGAAGTACCAGAAGAAATTGAAGACCTTCATTGAGGAAGGGAGAAAAATGGGAATCCTAAATGTAAAAGAAGCTGAATACCTGTTCTCAAAATCCACTAAAACTCCAGTCATGTATTACACGCCAAAAATACATAAAAGAATGCATAAACCACCAGGTAGGCCCATAATAAGTGGGATCAACTCCATATTTTCAAGACTAGGAGAATACCTGGACAAATACCTGAAGCCGTTAGTCCAACAAGGAAAATCTTACTTACGGGATAGTCAACAACTTATTCAGGAACTGCAAGGAATCAAAGATGGTGGCAACTGGATTCTGGCGACCAAAGATGTCAATTCGCTGTACACCAGCATTGTCCAAAAAGATGGGTTAGCAGGAGTAGAAAAAGCATTGCATGAGAATACCGGGATGAAACAACAGCAAATCAACTACATCCTAGAGGGGCTCAAGATGGCCATGGAATGCAATTATTTTTGGTACAATAGTAATTACTATGTACAAACGAAAGGTGTAGCCATGGGGGCACGTTATGCCCCCAGTGTAGCGAACCTGCTCCTAAACATGTGGGAAGAGGAACATATCTATGATCGAAAAATCCCTCAAATTAAGATGTACAGGTGCTACATTGATGACTTGATCATCCTATGGGATGGAACACCGGACACTTTTGAGCAATTCCTTGAACAACTGAATGTCAATAAATATGGAATTACGTTTACAGGAAAATGGGACTCCCAGAGGATAGAGTATTTAGATTTAGAAATCTTCAAGTCAGGAACATCCCTGTGCACCCGCACCTTTTTTAAAGACACAGACCGTAACGGGTACATACCCGTCTCCAGCTGCCACCATCCAAGATGGAAGGGGAATATCCCAAAGGGCCAACTAATGCGCCTACGCAGGAACTGTGACCTAACGGCGGATTTTGAAAAACAAGCAGATATGCGTAGTCAGAGATTCCGAGAAAAAGGGTATGCAGCCAATAATCTGGAAAAATTAAAACTGGAGATAACGAAAATGGACAGGAAGACCCTATTTAACAATACCAATAAGAGAAAGAAAGAACAAGGAGAGATTCTGTTTATCACAGGATATAACAACCAATACAAAGATGTGGAACGATTATCAATAGGTACTGGCCAATACTGCAAGAGGATAGAGTACTATCAAAAATCTTACCCAAAAGACCTAAATTTGTGTACAGGAGAGCACCTAGCCTTCGAAGTTACTTAGTACACAATGCTATAGACCCTCCAAAACAGGAAAAATCAATAGTAGTCTGAAGGGATTCTACAAATGTCGAAGATGTTTACCATGTAGGATCAGCAAACCACAACCTAGAAAGAAAGAAACATTCAAATCCACAGTAAATCATAAACAATATAAAATAAAAAAATTAATCACATGCCAGAGCACGCATGTGACGTATGTCATAGAGTGCCCTTGCCATCTCCAGTACGTGGGGAGAACCACTCGACCTCTAGCTGTCAGAATAAGGGAACACATCAATAACATTAGGAAAGGGTTCCCAAAACACCACCTATCCAGACACTTTGATGAGGTACATCAGAGGGACCCCACAGGGCTTGTGTTCTATGGCATAGATCATGTTGAAGACCACTGGAGAGGGAGCAACAAACTAACACTTATCTCCCAAAACGAAACTGAGTGGATCTATCGTTTACAATCTTTAGCCCCTAAAGGGTTAAATTTGGACATAGACTTAAATTGTTTTATAGCCAACCCGTAGGTGTGGGTGGGGGTGCCCACCTACCTATACCTACGGGGGTTCTGCAGCTGGCTAGTGGTATAACTACACAGAGGGACCTGGGGCTAAGGGCCCATCCACCGGTTTCCCCTTAAGTAGGGGTAAAGGGTAAATTGCAGAAGGACAAGAAATAAGGGACTCCTCTCCCATATAACATTAAAACAGAGGTGATTACCCTGAGGTGGAATAGATTAGGGGTCTCAGTACTTATACCTTCCCCCTGTTTGTAGGTGGTTTTTTTTTGTTTTGTTTTTTTTTTCTCCTGTGGTTTGGATATAATTTATTATATTTTCTCTCCTGTGATTTGGATATAATCCATTCTCTTGTAATTTGGATATATGTTTTACATAGGATTCTGTAAGATTTACCCCCTCTTCAGGGGATATATATATATGGTCCCCCATTTGTTATTTACCCGATTGGAGCACATGGGGCACCCTGTATATAGGCACTGAAATCTATTCCTAAAAATATAAAAGTTCCCTATATATATAATGGTGATATATGGTAGTACCAACTCCTTAGTCTAATATATGAAGTTTATTATTTTGATCGGGGGATGGTAAAATTGCTAGGGCTGAATGTTAGGGGTATATAGCATTATGGCCAATCTGCAAACAGTCCCATTAATTAGAATGTTAATAACCATTTAGGACATGGAGTGGTAATACACAAACCTTACCTATAGGGGTCCCACTTTATGCTGGTTCTATTGGTCTCCCCTATGACTTTACAATTCAGGTCTATAGACTAAGGAAGTGGTACCTCCGAATTAATAATTCGAATTAGCTGAAAAAACAACATTACATGGAGTAACTTTATTATTCTTGTACAAGAGCATATTGTGTTAATATACATGTCTGCCCCTATGATGATAAGCGGGGATATAAGGTTTCATATTTTACAATATATCTGGAATAAACCCCTTAACCACATTGAGCCAACCCGTAAGGAAAGGATTTGTAATACATGCAAATAATCCGCCCATGGGAGGAGCAATGTCGGAACTTGGTATGCCCGCTTGCCTACATATAGTTGAGTATGAGTTACGCTAGCTACGCCTTTGATAACGTCGATGACGAAATGCGTAAGGCGGAGCTACGCGATTACCTCACAGGCGGAAGTGGAAGAGAGTGTGGAACGCAGCTGAGGCGCACGCCGCTCAGCTGATGGCTTTGGGATCCACAAGCTCTCTCTGCGCACACCACTATACGCAGTGTGACTGTTTGGTTTGTTTTTTTAGTTTATTTTTATTTATTTATTTAGCCTGAGTTGTTGGGCAATTAACTTTTTAATAAAGTATTTTAAAAAAACGTAATACACTACGAGAGCCCTGTTTCCTTTCCTATGTGGATGACCATACTAGGGATGGGTTTTGTGTCTGGAGCGGGAGTACCCAGGAACAACCTCACTGGAATCTAGGACATCACACCAAGGCCTGATACTACATGTCTACTACCCCTGCAGGGGTGCAGGGAGCTGGTGAGTGGGGATCCTTGAGGGGGAGCACCGCAAGTCATTGGATATCAGCTGGTTGTCTTCACGAAAGTCACTAATTATTAGAACACTGCTGGAACACTAATTACTGTTGGAACACTATATATATATATATATATATATATATATATATATATATTTTTTTTTTTTTTTTTTTTTTGCTGGAACTTTATATATATAATAATTTTTTTGCTGGAACTACATTTTTTTGCTGGAACTATATATATATATATATATATCTTTTTCATATGTGGACTTTCAGATTCTCACACTCCTAAGATTTTTATATTATTTTTCACTAATCACCCATAATATATGAAGTATTGATTTAGGATTTAATACACCTCTCATCATCACTAAAAACTTTTTTGGATGGATGGAGGGTATTAAACGTATGTCTTTTGGCTTTATGAACTCTCACTCTGTATGTAATGATTAATAATTGTTTCACTACACAAATTGTAGAGGGGATTTCTACAGGTTAGACCCCTTTTTCACACAAGAGGTGGGGACACATTCACAAACAAAAGTTTTCTTGTTGATCAGTTGCTCTTAGTTGCACATTTAGCACAATTTATCACAACAGATACCCCATTAGAGGTAGCGCCACTTACCCCTATCCTAAAAATTCTCCTTAGATCCCATACTAGACTTCTTTACAATACACATTCTAGCAGGCAACAGACAGACAGGTGGCTGAAATTGACATCAGCATCTCCTAACAGTATTTGTCCCAGCATTATGAATCAACTATTATCTCTAATGTGGCAAATCCAGGGTCCCCAGAGTCTGTGTGTCCTGGGGGACCAGGACCCGAATCCACAGTAATACCACCTCAAGGGTCCCCAGGCATACAGATCACAAAGAGCACCGTTCCCCCAAATGCCAGGGCCCACGATCGATCGGCAAGAGGCTAGCGTTCAGTCCCCTCCAAAAGTTTCTCTCCCGGCTAGGTCTGTCACAACAATATTTAAAGAAATATTTCACTTTTACACTTTTTTCACTTTAAGCATCATTAAAATCACTGCTCCCGAAAAAACGGCCTTTTTAAAACTTTTTTTTGCATTGATACATGTCCCCTGGGGCAGGACCCGGGTCCCCAAACCCTATTAAGGACAATAACTTGCATATTAGCCTTTAAAATTCGCACTTTTGGTTTCTTACGTTCGAATCCCATAGACTTTAACGGGGTTCGAAAGCTTGCGCGAACTTTCGGTCTGTTCGAATGTTCTGATGCGAACCGAACTGGGGGGTGTTCGGGTCATCCCTACTCTGCAGCTCCTCCAGTGTTACCATGGACCTCTTGGCTGCTTCTCTGATGAATGCTCTCTTTGCCCGGGCTGTCAGGTTAGGTGGACGGCCATGTCTTGGTAGGTTTGCAGTTGTGCCATACTCTTTCCATTTCCATGGATTGAACAGAGCTCCCTGAGATGTTCAAAGCTTGGGAGATTTTTAATAACCTAACCCTGCTTTAAACGCTTGCCGACCGCTGCACGACTATATACGTCGGCAGAATGGCACGGCTGCGCATATGGACGTACCCGTACGTCATCTTTAAATCTCTGCATTGCGCGCCCGCACGTGAGTGTGACCACGGGTCCCGCGGACTCGGTGTCCGCCGGGTGCCTGCAATCGTGTCACAGAGAGGCAGAACAGCGGGATGCCTCTGTTCTGCCTAGTGACATCGGGAGAAGTGATCAGTGTCACGTCACTCATAGCCCTGCCTCCCACAGTTAGAATCACTCCCTAGGACACACAGTCAGTGCATTTTTATAGCACTGAGCGCTGTATAAATGACAATGGTCCCAAAATGGCATCAAAAATGTTTGATGTCTCCGCCATAATGTCACAGTCATGATCGCCACCATTACTAATAAAAAAAAAAAAATAATAAAAAAATGACATAAGTCTATCCCCTATTTTGTAGACGCTATAACTTTTGCGCAAATCAATCAATATACGCTTATTGCAACTTTTTTTTACCAAAAATATGTAGAAGAATAAGCCTAAACTGAGGAAAACAATTGTTTTTTTATATATTTTTTTGGGATATTTATTATAGCAAAAAAAATATTGCTTTTTTTTAAAATTGTCGTTTTTTTTTTGTTTATAGTGCAAAAAATAAAAACCGCAGAGGTGATCAAATACCACCAAAAGAAAGCACTATTTGTGGAAAAAAAAGGACGTCAATTTTGTTTGGGAGCCACGCCGCATGACTGCGCAATTGTCAGTTATAGCGACGCGGTACTGAATCGCAAAAAATGGCCAAATCCTCCGGGGGCTGGTTAACCACTTCAGCCCTGGAACGGTGTAGTGAACAACTTCAGCAGCTTCACAACTTTATCCCTGACTTGTCTGCTGTGTTCCTTGGCCTTCATGATGCTATTTGTTCACTAAGGTTCTCTAACAAACCTCTGAGGGGTTCACAGAACAGCTGTATTTATACTGAGATTAAATTATACACAGGTGGAATCTATTTACTAATTAGGAGACTTCTGAAGACAATTGGTTCCCCTAGATTTTAGTTAGGGGTATCAGAGTAAAAGGGGGCTGAATACCAATGCCCCCCACACTTTTCACATATTTATTTGTAAAAAAAATTGAAAACCATTTATCATTTTCCTTCTACTTCACAATCATGTGCCACTTTTTCAAGGTACGGTGTGTGTGTGTGTGTGTATATATATATATATATGTGATATGAAACGGGAAAGCAAAGTGACTTGACATAATGGTGCAAGGTGGGACTAGCTGGGGGGTTATGGGGGGTGGGAGAGGGTAAAACAAAGAGAGTAAGGAGAAAAGAGGAGTAAGTGGGCCCTCCTGCCTAGAATAAGCTTTTGAGTTAGAAATATCAATTTCCGACATCAGGGTATCTCCAGGGGGATTGTGTGCAATAGGAGCTGAGGTGCAGTAAGGTGTTCTACCAGAAGTTTAGCTACTCCAACACATTTTTAATGTTTTCTAGGTAGTCATATAAAAAAATGTTTTTTTTTGCCTTTTTTATACTTGAAACTAATAAAGATATTACATATATAAAATAAAATAATAGAATAGATTAACATAGAATAAAAAAAATTGAACAGACTAGAAAATAGAAAAGAACATAATAGTAAAGAATAGAATAGAAAGAATAAACCAGAAAATTATAGAATATAAACAAATAGAATAAAATAGAAAAAAAAACAATAGAATATAATAAAATAGAGAGACTATAACTGTCTTCTGAAATTTGAATAGAATAGATTCAAATTATTAGAGAATAGATTAGAATAGAATAGAACAGAATAAAATAGAATAGACTAGAATAGAAAATAAAAGAATAGAATATTAGAAAGAATATAACCGTCTTCTGAAATTTGAATTTCAAATAAAATTATTTTGAAAAGATTATAAAAGAATAGAATAAAAAAAAGAATTGCATTGAATAGAAAAAGACAATAGAATAGAATAGAGTAAAATAGAAAGACTATAATCATCTTCCAAAATTAGAGTTTCTAAAAGAATAAATTTGAATTTGAGTAGAATAGATTAGAATAGAATAGAAAAGAATATAATTGAATAGAAAAAAAAAAACAATAGAATAGAATAAAATTGAAAGAATGTAACCGTCTTCTGAAATTCGATTTTCAAATAAAATAAATTCGAATTTGAATAGACTAGAAAAGAAGGTATAGTTTGGAATATCTTAGTGTTGTATCTAACTTGAGACTACCTGCCACATCGCAAAGACAATCTGAACCAAAGAGAGGGCCCCAGGGGGACTTTATAGGCAGTAGCCAACCAGGTAGCAAAACTACAAGAAAGTGAAAGAATGTATAAAATCTATAGTTTTACTTAACATCATAAAATGGTGATGGTATACAACAAAAACATGGTTAAAGCAGAAACATATTATGCAGATATGGTACCACACAATTGGAGCAATGCTCATAATCTGAAACACATGATCGGTCTCGTGGGAGGCCAAGCCGGGGAGACGCGTTCACAGAGGTCCCAACATGTTTCAAAATATAGTGTTATTTCTTCTTCACTCAGAGCATATTGCAATTCTCGAAAAGTATATAGTAGTAACATGTCAATAAACAGACTTAGGATAATGTCAATGCAGGTAGAACATCCATGTATATATCCGCATTTAAAATACTCACAGTGTGTACAACAGCAGAAACATATATGGTGTGATAACATTAGTTTCCAAAGTCTGCCCCACCGCATTAGATTCACACTGAAAGGATGGTAGGAGGGGATAAAGTAACTCAGATGGAACAATGAGCCACAAAATCAGCAGACGTCAAAATGAATATTGGTGCCAATTAATGCTCACAAGGATCACACATGGGGAGCCATCCTAAGGGCAAAAGATAATGAATATGAGGACCAGCACAAAGTTGGACGGGACCCCACCCTTGAGAGACATTTGTAAAAGATATAACTCAAAGATGGGGAAATATATCAGCAGTATAAACAGTAAACAGGGTACAGATTGTAGGATTGTAGAACTTACATATGTGGATGTCCTCATTCAGAGTGTCGTATGCTGCGTGGGAGACATATAGGCTGACTACCAGTAGGATGTTCCTAAATAAATGTTCAGGGGGGGGGGGATTTACCTGTTGTGGGAGCCCACATCCCCTGAGTGTATCCAGGAAAGGAGGGACTGGATCCTGCATCTGGCAAGGCCTACAGATTCCCCAGAGACTCACCATAGCATGGACATCCAGGGAAATGGTGTATACCATCACCAATTTATTATGTTAAATAAAACTTTAGATTTTATACATTCTTTCATTTTTGTACTTATGCTACCTGCTTGGCTACTGCCTATAAAGTCCCCCTGGGGCCCTCTCTTTGGTTCAGAATAGAAAATAAGAGAATAGAATAGAAGGAAAGTGAATAGAAAAAAACAATAGAATAGAATTAAATAGAAAGAATATAACTGTCTTCTGAAATTTGAATAGAATAAATTCCAAACAAATTCAAAAACAAATAAATTGATAAATTTAACTAAACATTATGATTTAAATAATGAATCAAAACAAAACAAAACACATTTTTTCATTCTGCACATGTCTACCCAGGACCTCAATGGGAACAGACATCTCATGACTCTGTACAAGCTCCACATCTAAGTCACCACTTTTGAAATGTTTGGAGGCTCTTCCTCTGCATCAGAGTAGCAGCGGTGTCCAAGCCACCATAGTGAGGAGGAATCTCAAAACATGTCATTGCTGGAGTGTTAGATGTGCCTTATGCCCCGTACACACGGTCGGACTTTGTTCGGACATTCCAACAACAAAATCCTAGGATTTTTTCCGACGGATGTTGGCTCAAACTTGTCTTGCATACACACGGTCACACAAAGTTGTCGGAAAATCCGATCGTTCTAAACGCGGTGATGTAAAACACGTACGTCGGGACTATAAACGGGGCAGTGGCCAATAGCTTTCATCTCTTTATTTATTCTGAGCATGCGTTGCACTTTGTCCGTCGGCTTTGTGTACACACGATCGGAATTTCCGACAACGGATTTTGTTGTCGGAAAATTTTATCTCCTGCTCTCCAACTTTGTGTGTCGGAAAATTTGATGGAAAATGTCCGATGGAGCCCACACACGGTCGGAATTTCCGACAACACGCTCCGATCGGACATTTTCCATCGGAAAATCCGACTGTGTGTACGGGGCATTAGAGTCTTTTCTTGCTATTATCACTGTGTACCTGATACATGCAGAGTAGATGTAGCAGTGCCGCCATCAGGAGTGACGATAACAAAGCAGAGATATTCCCCTTCATCTGTGATCTGAATGTTGGGTATATAAAGACTGGCGTTGCCTTGTTGGAGGTCACTGTCATTCATGTGAGATCCGTTCCTCCATGATTGATGGTGGGAACCTTGAAATTGATGAACCTTGTATTCAGTTCCATTTTGTAATCTGTGACTCCAGACAACTGATACTCTCTGTAGATTCAGCGGTATAAGGACACCAGACAGCAGACAAGGGATGGTGACATTTTCCCCTCTAAGAGCTTCAGTAGGACCATCTTTCCCAGTAACTGTTAGCCCCCGAACCTGAAAATCACCTAAAAAAATTAGAATAAAAAAGAGTCATGACAATTGTACGGGAATTCTTGTGTAACATATCTACTAGTAGTACTGGGTCTTCTGTTCCTGCCTCGACTCCACTAAGAGCCTCAGCCCCTCTGACACTCCAGGGTATACTCACACAAACAGGTAGCAACTGACAAGCTTTGTGACACTAATGCCACGTACACATGAGCGGACTTTCCGACAGACTAGGTACGACAGGATTAGTCCGGCGGACAATCCGATAGTGTGTGGGTTTCATATCTGTCCAACAGACTAAAATTGGGAAAACTGTTCGTCTGTGTGCTGGTCCAATGGACCAAATACAACGCAAGGGAACCTATTGGCTACTGGCAAAGGAACTTCCTTTTTTAGTCCCGTTTGCGTCATCATGTTCAAACTGAATGGACTTATGAACGGACTTAGTCCTATCGAGTGTGGCCAAGTCTATTGGTTCGGAAAGTCCGTCAGACCTAGTCAGAAAGTCCGTTGGAAAGACCGTCGGACCTAGTCCACCGGAAAGTCTGCTCGTGTGTACGCGGCATAAGTGGTCAAGCCTTAAAAAATAGACACAAAATAGGTTAGCAGAGCCAATGAGTGTATTATCAGTTAGCAAAGATTACTCAGGAAATAAAAGGAAATATAACAATGTCCAGCTTAACAGTGATGTGCCCAAATAAAGTACAACTGACTCTACAATAGAAATACAGGCAAGCAATATCAAACTTTCCCTGGGCTAGCATAAACAATTTGTACAATGTATGTATTTATGTCTCAATAAAGGAACAAGATCCAAAGTTTTCCTTTGGGGTTGGAAATTATAAATCAACCAATCAGTACTGATCCCTTGCTATATAAGACTCCAAAAAAATGGCAGATGAGCTTCCTGAGGACGCAATGCGCACAAAATGCATAGAATCTGAGCCACTGATGTCATATCCAGTCTTTCATCCAGTCTACATCCGGTCCCCTGGAACGCACGCCGGCTCCGGAAACAAGAGTGGCTGTGCAGGAGATAGGAGCAATTGAGCTGGATGTGTTGCTGCCAATTGGCACCTGCTAAATGTGAGTGCATTTTAATTATTTGTTACTTCATACCATTTTAAGAAAACATATTACACTATGACATGTCTCTGGGTTTCTTGTCTACTCATATGAGTGAATGAGTATTCATCACAGTGACTTCTATAAGCAAGCTGGCATTTGAACCTTTGTGGAGAAGATCTCAAATCACATGTACAGGATCTAACATACAAGGCTTGCAGGCTGGTTTGTCAGCCGCAACCATCTGGTGAGTGTACATTTCACCTGGGCACATGGAAAAGAACCTATTAACCACTTGCCAACCTGCTCACGTACATTTACTGTGGCAGCTCTCCTGCGCAAACCGACGTACCTGTACGTTGGTCTGTGCAAGAAGGATATCGGATGCACCGCAAGAGCGTGCCCGCGGGTCCTGCGGACTTGATGTCCGCCGGCAACCCGCAATCGCTGTGTACAGAGGCAGAATGGGGAACTGCCTATGTAAACAAGGCGATTCCCCGTTCTGCCCAATGACACATCAGAGATCTTCTGTTCCTAGTGATCTCTGTTATGTGCCTGGTAGCCAACCCCCCCTACAGTTAGAACTCACCTAGGGAACACACTTAACCCCTTGATCGCCCCTAGTGTTACCTCTTCCCTGCCAGTGTCATTTATACAGTAATCAGTGCATTTTTATAGCTCTGATCAATGTAATAATGTCACTGGTCCCCAAAAAGTGTCATTTGGGGGCAGATTTGTCTGCCACAATGCCGCAGTCCTGCTAAAAATCACAGATTGCTGCCATTACTACTAAAACTATTTAAAAAAATAAAAGTTCCTAAATCTTTCCCCTATTTTGTAGACACGATAACTTTTGCGCAAACCAATCAATATACGCCTATTGTGATATGTAGAAGAATAAACATTGTCCTAAACCGATAAATACTTTTTTTTCCGGATAGTTATCATAGCAGAAAGTAAAAAAAAAAAATGTTTTTTTTTCTCAAAATTGGCGGCCTTTTATTTGTTTATAGTGCAAAACATAAAAACTGCAGAGGTGATAAAATACCACCAAAAGAAAGCTCTATTTGTGGCTAAAAAAGGATGTCAATTTTGTTTTGCTACAACGTGGCACGACTGCGCAATTGTCAGTTAAAGCGACGCAGTGCCGTATCTAAAAAAATGGCCTGGTCATTAAGGGGCAAATCTTTCCAGGGCTGAAGTGGTAAAAGGGGATGTAAACCCACTCTGCAGGCTTGTACCTACAGGTAAGCCCATAACAAGGCTTACCTGTAGGTACTATGAATATCTCCTAAACCTTCATGGTTTAGGAGATATTTGCACTTCATGCAGCCAGTGATGTCACCGGTGCATGCGCTCTGAAGGAACGGTATATCCGTGGTGGCCGTACAGAGCTCCATGCCACAGTTCATGACTCCCATGTGCATCGGGGATGCGGCCAATCAGACGGTCAGAGGATGCGAACCCGGAAGGAGACCAGGTGAAGATGGAAGCGTCTGTCAGAGTTGACAGTGGCATTGCTAGGGGGGTGCAGGGGGTGCGGTCCACACCCGGGTGACACCCACTAGAGGGGTGACACCATCCTAACTAGGGATGAGCTTCGAGTTCGAGTCAAACCCATGTTTGATTCAAACATTGCATGTTCGACTGTTCGTCTAATTTCAAACGTTATGGGCCGTTCGCACCAAATTCGAGCGGCGCGTCATGGCCCATAATTCACTGCGGCATCGCAATGCATTGCTGGCTGATGATTGGCCAAGCATGCACTATGACCCGCATGCTTGGCCAATCACAGCACCGTCTGTACAGAGAGCCGTAATTGGCCAAAGCCAGGGTGGCCAATTATGGCTCATGGGGTTTAGTACACGCCCCACACTATATAAGGCCACCTGTGTGGCAGCCTTGTGTAGTGTGTTGCAGTGGCAGAGAGATAGACAGAGAGACAGTGTCATTTGATTTAAGGTAGATAGAGTAGGCAGGCGAGTCAGTTAGCTGCACTTACAGTGTATTGTATATATATATGCATCCTAGGTGTTGTATATATATACAAATATACACTGTATTTAGTTTAGCTAGATCCCTTCCTGTTATTCTCTTCCTACTGACAGGCAGGCAGGTGTTTTTACAGTATTTACAGCTACCTGAAGAAAATTGCTGGTGTTCTTCTGATCCTATTAGTACCTCAGGCAGCTGCAGTATTTACAGTTAGTGTAGTGTGTCCTCTGTACAGTGTGCACCTAAAGATACTTGAAGAAAATTGCTGGTGTTCTTCTGATCTTATTAGTCCTATTAGCTACAGTATTTACAGTTAGTGTAGTGCATCCTCTGCACAGTGTGCACCTAAAGCTACCTGAAGAAAATTGGTAGTGTTCTTCTGATCCTATTAGTACTGCAGGCAGCTGCAGTATTTACAGTTAGTATAGTGCGTCCTCTGCACAGTGTGCACCTAAAGCTACCTGAAGAAAATTGGTGGTGTTCTTCTGATCCTATTAGTACCGCAGGCAGCTACAATATTTACAGTTAGTGTACTGTGTCCTCTGCACAGTGTGCAACTAAAGCTACCTGAAGAAAATTGGTGGTGTTCTTCTGATCCTATTAGTACCACAGGCAGGCAGCTGCAGTATTTACAGTTAGGTGCACACTGTGCAGAGGACACAGTACACTAACGGTACCTGAAGACAATTGCTGTTATTCTGATCCTATTAATACCACAGGCAGGCAGCTAAAGTATTTACAGTTTGTGTACTATGCCCTCTGCACAGTGTGCACCTAAAGCTACCTGAAGTAAATTGGTGGTGTTCTTCTGATCCTATTAGTACCACAGGCTGGCAGCTACAGTATTTACAGTTATTGTACTGCGTCCTCTGCACAGTGTGCACCTAAAGCTACCTGAAGTAAATTGGTGGTGTTCTTCTGATCCTATTAGTACCACAGGCAGGCAGCTACAGTATTTACAGTTAGTGTACTGTGTCCTCTGCACAGTGTGCACCTAAAGCTACCTGAAGACAATTGCTGGTGTTCTCAAACTAATAATACTACAGGCAAGCAGCTGATTCTGCTAGCTGCAGTATCAGTATATATATATATATATACATCCCAGCTTTGTGCAGCTACATCTAACATACGTTATTCCAAAAGTTCTTTGGTGTGGGCCTTTTTCGAGACGAGTGCATCAGATCCCACTGCTGCTATTTGCAACATATGTCTCAAGCATATCTTGCATGGCCAAAACATCACCCGCTTGGGCACTACATGCTTGACCAGACATATGTCAACCTGTCATGCAATTCATTGGCAAACATACCTAAAAGACTCACACCAAAGAACAAAGCGGACCCCTCCTTGCTCCTCATCAGCTGGGTTCTCCAACCCCACTATACCTTCAGTCCTCTCTGAGACCTGCACTGAGAGGAATGAAGGTGTAGAATTAGGTGTGTCACAGACAAGTACTTGCGGGCAATCTGCTATCGGTACACCAACGTCAGATTGTACCAGGCAAATTTCCCTTCCCCAGCTGCTGCACCGCCGAAAGAAGTTCACTCCCAGCCATCCACATGCCCAGCGGTTGAATGCTAGCTTGGCTAAATTGCTAGCACTTCAACTGCTGCCTTTTCAGTTGATAGACTCTGCCCCCTTCCGTGAGTTTGTGGAATGTGTGGTTCCTCAGTGGCAGGTTCCCAAACGCCACTTTTTTTCATGGAAGGCGATTCCAGCTCTCTACCGGCATGTGGAAGGCAATGTCTTGGCCTCACTGGACAGGGCGGTCAGCGGTAAGGTGCATATTACCACTGACTCATGGTCCAGCAGGCATGGACAGGGAAGTTACCTATCTTTCACCGTGCACTGGGTGACTCTTCTGGCAGCTAGGAAGGATGCAGGAAAAAGTGCAGTAGTGTTGGAGGTTGTTCCGCCACCACGCCTCCAAAATTCTACTAGTGGTGATTCTGCCACACCTCTCTCCTCCACCCCCTCCTCTTCTTCTTCCTCCATGGCCACTTCCTGTGCTGATTTGACCTCGGAACCAGTGGTGCTCTGTAGGCATTCAAGGGGCTACGCAGGCACGCAGGCAAAAAGATGCCATGCGGTGCTTGAACTGGTGTGCTTGGGAAACAGGAGCCATACCGGAGCAGAGATTCTGTCAGCTCTGCAGGGGCAGGTTCAGAGGTGGTTGACGCCATGCCAGCTTAAGCCAGGTATAGTGGTTTGTGACAATGGCACTAACATCCTCTCCGCCCTCCGACAGGGACAACTGACCTATGTGCAATGTTTGGCTCACGTCCTTAACTTGGTGGTGCAGCAGTTCTTGGGCAGGTACCCGGGCTTACAGGATGCCCTGAGGCAAGCCAGGAAAGTCTGTGTGCATTTCCGCAGGTCATATAATGCCAGTGCTCAGCTGGCTGACCTCCAAAAGGAATTTAACCTGCCCAAGAACCGCCTAATCTGTGACCTAATCTGCCCACCAGGTGAAATTCAATGTTGTCCATGCTGCAGCGGCTGCACACACAGCAGAGGGACATCAATGAATACCTATGCGACTATGGCACCAGGACAGGGTCAGGGGACCTTGTTTTTTTTCCCATGCCAGCTATGATCAAATGCACTGTCCTGTCACCATTTGAGGAGGCCACGAGGATGGTGAGCAGTGACAGTGCATGCATCAGTGACACTGTCCCCCTTGTCCACCTATTGGAGCACACGCTGCGTGGAATAATGGACAGGGCACTTGAGGCAGAAGAGAGGGAGGAAGAGGAGGACTTCCTTACCTCTCAAGGCCCCCTTTATCCAGACAGTATTCCTGCGTGCCCGCCGATCACACAGGAAGAGGGCGAGGAGGAGGAGGAGGATTGTGCCAGCATGGAAGTGGAGCTCAGCATCAGCATCAGCAGCAGACTTCAAGCAATTATTTACAGTTCGAAGAAACCCATGGACTTGTAGGTGGCTGGGAGGAGGTGGCTGCAGATTATGTCATCCTTAGTGACCCAGAGGACTCTGGACCGAATGCCTCAGCAAACCTACGCTGCATGGCCTCCCTGATCCTGCAAATCCTGCGGAAGGATCCTCGTATTCGTGGTATCAAGGGGAGGGATGATTACTGGCTGGCAATCCTCCTTGATCCACGTTACAAGGGTAAGGTTGCGGACCTTATCTTGCCGTCGCAGAGGGAGCAGAGGATGAAACATCTTTGGGAGGCCTTGCAGAAAGGATTGTGCAACGCGTTTTCAGAGCCTGGGAGGTTACAATTTCCTGGTCCTCCTGGACAACGTGTTGCTAAGGCTTTGGTCAGTCACAGAAGGAGCGGTGGAGAAGGTGGCTGTCTGACTGATGCGTTCAGACAATTTTTTAGTCCGCAGCCCCAAGTTCTGATTGGTTCCAGCAACCATCGCCAGCGTCTGATTCACATGGTGCAAGATTACCTAGGGGCAAGATCAGACTTGGACACCTTTTCCACCGAAAATCCTTTGGGTTACTGGGTCTTGAGGATGGATCACTGGCCAGAGCTTGCACAGTATGCAATTGAGCTACTGGCCTGTCCTGCATCCAGCGTTCTTTCGGAACGCACATTCAGTGCTGCTGGAGGCTTTGTAACCGATCACAGGGTGTGCCTGTCCACCGAATCGGTCCATCGGCTGACCTTCATAAAAATGAATCAGTCTTGGATCACCAGCTACCAAGCACCTAAAGCTGATGTAACCAATTGATTTTTTTTAAAATGTGAGATCCCTTCAAAACTGCCTATGCTGATGCTGAGTAACTATCCTGTGATGCTGAGTTACAATCCTCTTCCTCCTCAATTTTCATGCTGATAGCTTGTAAGAACATTTTTGGTTCTGGGCAGCGCCACCAGTGGTCAAAGCCCTGTTTTTCTGCCCCTGTTTAAAAGAGGCGTGTAATTACAATTTTTGATGCAATACTTGCAGCAGGGCTCATTCCTGCACTCCAACTATAGCATGTGTGAGGGGTTGCAGTGTTGTGGCAATTTTTCTGCCCCTGTTTAACAGGGGCGTGTAATTACAATTTTTGATGCAATACTTTGCAGCAGGGCTCATTCCTGCGCTCCAACTAGAGTATCTGTGAGGGGTTGCAGTGTTATGGCACCAGCACCAGTGCCCAAGGCCACATTTTTCAGCCCCTGTTTAACAAGGGCGTATAATTACAATTTTAATGCAATACTTTGCAGCAGGGCTCATTCCTGTGCTCCAACTATAGCATCTGTGAGGGGTTGCAGTGTTGTGGCAATTTTTCTGCCCCTGTTAAACAGGGGCGTGTAATTACAATTTTTGATGCAATACTTTGCAGCAGGGCTCGTTCCTGCGCTCCAACTAGAGTATCTGTGAGGGGTTGCAGTGTTGTGGCACCAGTGCCTAAGGATCAATTTTTCTGCCCCTGTTCAACAGGAACATGTAATTACAATTCTTGATCTAATATTTCACAGCAGGGCCCATTCCTGCGCCCACCAAGAGTAACTGTGAGGGCTTACAGTGTTGTGGCAACACCACCAGCACAACCACCAAAGGCCCAATTTTTCCGCCCCTGTTCAACAGGTGCATGTAATTACAATTCTTGATATAATATTTCAGAGCAGGGCCCGTTCCAGCGCCCACCAAGAGTAACTGTGAGGACTTACAGTGTTGTGGCAACACCAACACCTAAGACCACAATTTCTGCAGAGTTTATAGGGCAGGCCCCTACTTTCAAACATCCGACTTACAAACGACTCCTACTTGCAAATGGAAGGAGACAACAGGAAGTCAATGGCATCCCTAGGGGGGGCAGAGGGGGCCCTGCCCCCCCCAACATTATGCTGTGCCCCACCATGTGCCCCCCCAATTTAATTTTTTTTTTTTTTTTACAAAAAGGCAATGTCTAAGAGGGAGAGTGTCCCCAGTCATCTCCTGCGGGTGATTCCTCTCCCCTCCCTCTGCTTGCTGACACTGCATAATGTGAGCGCTCACACAACCACGGCCGCCCGATCTGCTCCTTCCCCTGCATCCTCATTGGCAGGGAGAAGAGCGAGTTGCAGGAAGGACTCCACCAGGACTCTCAGTTACTGAAAAAACAGACTGATTTCCCCCATCCTTAGGACAGGAGAACCAGCCTGTAAATTCCAAGAGATGCCAGGCCAGTGCTGTCAATAGCAGGGGCAGAACAGCAAGTGGAGGCTGGGGAACCCCACAGTGGCAGAACACCGGGGCCCGGTGGCAAGACAACCTTTGCAACCCTGATAGTTCTCCCACTGCTTTGGACCCTTATATTTTGGTGATATATATCTCTTGTTTCTTCCTGTCACCCTGGGGGAGGGTGCAATACAGTAGGAAGGGAGCTCACTGCAGAACATGTGAAAGGGTCATTGTAGGATCGTAGTAAAGGGCCCCAGGATATATATATATATATATATATATATATATATATATATATATATATATATATATATATATATATATATATCAATTGCATTTTATAGTTTCCCCCCTACTTTTGTCCCTGTCCCTCCATGTGAGTCTCCTCTTCACTGATGCTTTATCACCAATCCTTGTCTCACTAAAAAACCCAAATTTTCAAAAAACATTTGTCATTGGGACAGAAAGTGAGGTGAATTTTTCTGAATAGGTGCACAGACAGCAAAACAAATGTTACAGGGGTGATAACCCTTCCCTATGTTTTCCAAAAAGCTTTTTTGGCCGGAGCTAAACACGTTAAAAATGTACCAGTTCAAAATTACAAACAGATTCTACTTAACAACAAACCTACAGTCCCTGACTTGTTTGCACCGCTTGTATACTGCTATTCAGAGTATATAGGGCCTGGGGGCCCCACCAGGCCCTATATACAATTTTATTTTTTTTTTACTATATATTTAATTTTTTTTAATTTGGGTGCAGGGTCCCCCTTAATATCCATACAAGACCCAAAGGGCCTGGTAAAGGACTGGGGGGTATCCATGCCATTTGTCTCACTGATTTTCATCTATATTGCCAGGACCCGACATTACATTAAAGCCGCAAGCAGTTTTAAATTACTTGTATTCCTTTACAAATGTCATTTTGTGCAGGGAATGTTCTAAGAACGGGAAACACGTGTCACTTTACAAGCATACTATAGACACCCCCCAGGTACGGTATTTAAAGGAATATTTCACTTTTTTTTTTCACTTTAACCACTTCAGCCCCGGAAGGATTTACCCCCTTCCTGACCAGAGCACTTTTTACAATTCGGCACTGCGTCGCTTTAACTGCTAATTGCGCGGTCATGCAATGCTCTACCCAAACGAAATTTGCGTCCTTTTCTTCCCACAAATAGAGCTTTCTTTTGATGGTATTTGATCACCTCTGCAGTTTTTATTTTTTGCGCTATAAAGGGAAAAAGACCGAAAATTTTGAAAAAAAATGATATTTTCTACTTTTTGTTATAAAAAAAATCCAATAAACTAAATTTTAGTCATACATTTAGGCCAAAATGTATTCGGCCACATGTCTTTGGTAAAAAAAATGTCAATAAGCGTATATTTATTGGTTTGCGCAAAAGTTATAGCGTCTACAAACTAGGGTACATTTTCTAGAATTTACACAGCTTTTAGTTTATGACTGCCTATGTCATTTCTTGAGGTGCTAAAATGGCAGGGCAGTACAACCCCCCCCCCAAATGACCCCATTTTGGAAAGTAGACACCCCAAGGAAATTGCTGAGAGGCATGTTGAGCCCATTGAATATTTATTTTTTTTGTCCCAAGTGATTGAATAATGACAAAAAAAAAAAAAAATACAAAAAATTGTCACTAAATGATATATTGCTCACATAGGCCATGGGCTATGTGGAATTGCACCCCAAAATACATTCAGCTGCTTCTCCTGAGTACGGGGATACCACATGTGTGGGACTTTTTGGGAGCCTAGCCGCGTACGGGGCCCCGAAAACCCAGAACCACCTTCAGGATTTCTAAGGGCATACATTTTTGATTTCACTCCTTACTACCTATCACAGTTTTGAAAGCCAAAAAATGCCAAGATAGCACAACCCCCCCCCCCCCCCAAATGACCCCATTTTGGAAAGTAGACACCCCAAGCTATTTGCTGAGAGGCATGGTGAGTATTTTGCAGCTCTCATTTGTTTTTGAAAATGAAGAAAGACCAGAAAAAAATTTTTTTTTTCTTTTTTCAATTTTCAAAACCTTGTGACAAAAAGTGAGGTTTGCAAAATACTCACTATACCTCTCAGCAAATAGCTTGGGGTGTCTACTTTCCAAAATTGGGTCATTTGGGGGGGTTTTGTGCCACCTGGGCATTCCATGGCCTCCGAAACTGTGATAGGCAGTGAAGAGTGAAATCAAAAATTTACGGCCTTAGAAAGCCTGAAGGCGGTGCTTGGTTTTCGGGGTCCCGTGCGCGGCTAGGCTCCCAAAAAGTCCCACACATGTGGTATCCCCGTACTCAGGAGAAGCAACAGAATGTATTTTGGGGTGTAATTTCACATATTCTCATGGCATGTTTGAGCAATATAACATTTAGTGACAACTTTGTGCAAAAAAAAAAAAAATTGTCTCTTTCCCGCAACTTGTGTCACAATATAAATTATTCCATGGACTCGACATGCCTCTCAGCAAATAGCTTGGGGTGTCTACTTTCCAAAATGGGGTCATTTGGGGGGGGTTTGAACTGTCCTGGCATTTTATGCACAACATTTAGAAGCTTATGTCACACATCACCCACTCTTCTAACCAATTGAAGACAAACCCCTTTCTGACACTTTTTGATTACATGAAAAAATTAATTTTTTTTGCAAGAAAATTACTTTGAACCCCCAAACATTATATATTTTTTTAAAGCAAATGCCCTACAGATTAAAATAGTGGGTGTTTCATTTTTTTTTTTCACACAGTAATTGTGCAGCGATTTTTCAAACGCATTTTTTGTGGAAAAAATACACTTTTTTAAATTTTAATGCACTAAAACACACTATATTGCCCAAATGTTTGATGAAATAAAAAAGATGATCTTAGGCCGAGTACATGGATACCAAACATGACATGCTTTAAAATTGCGCACAAACGTGCAGTGGCAACAAAATTAGTACATTTTTAAAAGCCTTTAAAAGCCTTTACAGGTTACCACTTTAGATTTACAGAAGAGGTCTACTGCTAAAATTACTGCCCTCGATGTGAGCTTTGTGGTGATACCTCACATGCATGGTGCAATTGCTGTTTACATTTGACGCCAGACCGACGCTTGCGTTCGCCTTAGCGCAAGAGCAGGGAGGACAGGGGTGCTTTTTCTTTTTCTTTATTATTTTTTTGCTTTTTTATCTTATTTTTATCATTTTTATTGTTATCTCAGGGAATGTAAATATCCCCTATGATAGCAATAGGTAGTGACAGGTACTCTTTTTTGAAAAAATTGGGGTCTATTAGACCCTAGATCTCTCCTCTGCCCTCAAAGCATCTGACCACACCAAGATCGGTGTGATAAAATGCTCCCCCAATTTCCCAATGGCGCTGTTTACATCCGGCGAAATCTAAGTCATAAAATGCTCGTAGCTTCCGGTTTCTTAGGCCATAGAGATGTTTGGAGCCACTCTGGTCTCTGATCAGCTCTATGGTCAGCTGGCTGAATCACCGGCTGCATTCTCAGGTTCCCTGTTGAGACAGGAGAGCCAGAGAAAAACACGGAAGACGGTGGGGGGGGGCATTCTCCCACTGCTTGTAAAAGCAGTCTAGAGGCTAATTAGCCGCTAGGATTGCTTTTACATGAAAGCCGACCGCTGGCTGAAAAGAATGATACCAAGATGATACCTAAACCTGCAGGCATCATTCTGGTATAACCACTCAAAGTCGTGAATGGCGTACCTGAAGACAAAAAAATGGTTAACAATAAAGCACAGTAAACGGTAAAGTATAAAAAATTGCATACCTGAAAAGCAAACATGATAAAACATAATAACAATAAAACATTGCAGAATAGAATACAGTAAAAAAGAGCAGAACAATAGAGAGAATAGAGAGAGAGAGAACAATAAAACGACAACAATTTTTTTTTATTTTTGTTTGTGTTTTTTTTTTTTTACACTTTTTTTTTGTAACTGTAACTTTTATAACTGTAACCAGTTCCAGGTTCGGGTCTCTTAAAATGCGATGGCATCTTGGGAGACCCTGTGAAAGTGTGCCTAGTTTGCGCAATGCTGTACCCTACGCTAATACTCAACTAGTGAATGGTAGCGTTCAAAACATTCACCAATGCAAAGACCAGGATTATCAGGACAGGAGGGACAATAATAGCGGGTGTCACGCCTATATCCGCGCTTGCTGCAGACACATCTTTTTTGGGGGGGTGCGCTGGGTAGGGGCACTCGGGAGGACATATAAATGCCTCTCATGCAGCCGACTGCATTTGGTTGGGGATGTGAATGGGGGAAGTACGGGCGCTGCAGAAGCGGTGGGTTCCCAATTAGGATTGGCGAATGCAGCAGGAAGGGCACTATGGGCACGACGGGCCTGTGTTTGTCTTTTTGGTGGCAGCGCGACACTACTTGTGCTTGCCACCTCACCAGCTTGAACTGCACTTATGGGACTCGCCACGTCACCAAGTGTTACTGCAGTGCTGGTTTGACTACGACCGGGGTGTACTAGGCCGCTGGTGCTTGCCAGTTCACCAAAACGCTACAAAAAAAAGTGACAGTGATCGATCGATACTGCACTTGGGTGGGCTGGGCCGGGCGGAGGGGCAAAACGCAGGTGCTAGCAGGTATCTGGGCTGATCCCACTAACACTGCGTTTTTGGGAACCCTAAACTGCTGGGGACGCTAGTATAGATCTGATCGGATCAGATATTGATCCGATCAGATACTATACCACTAAGGGAGACGTATGCTGCGTGTGTGGGTGTTAGCGGTACTGGCGCTAATCTGACGCTGCCTGGGGCTGGTGCTTGCCAGTTCACCAAAATGCTACCAAAAAAACTGTTAGCGATCGCAGGGATCAGGCCTGACTTTGCGAACGCTGCAGTTATGCGTTTAGTGTTTTGTAAGTGACAGTGATCGATCGATACTGCACTTGGGTGGGCTGGGCTGGGCCGGGCGGAGGGGCAAAACACAGGTGCTAGCAGGTATCTGGGCTGATCCCGCTAACACTGCGTTTTTGGGAACCCTAAACTGCTGGGGACGCTAGTATAGATCTGATCGGATCAGATATTGATGCGTTCAGATACTATACCACTAAGGGAGGTGTACGGTGCGTGTACGGTGCGTGCGTGGGTGTTCGCGGTACTGGCGCAAATCTGACGCTGCCTGGGGCGACGCATATCACCGCCGGGCGATCAGGGGGCTAAACCTTTATTCGGTAATAAACAGCGGGTGCCCTGACACTATAAAAAATAAACAAACTAACCAGCGTCACCCGTAACAGTTATACGGTGATCAGTGGTGAAAGGGTTAACTAGGGGGCAATCAAGGGGTTAAAATATTTATTAGTATATGGGGGTCCCTGTCGCTATAAAAAGCTGACAGCGAACCTAAATATTTACGTTCCTAACTAGCGTCACCAGCGACACTAATACAGCGATCAGAAAAATGATCGCTTAGCGACACTGGTGACAGGGGGTGATCAAGGGGTTAAAACTTTATTAGGGGGGGTTAGGGGGGTACCCTAGACCTACAGGGGGCTAACACTAACTGCCCTACCACAGTAACTGTCACAAACTGACACTATGCAGTAATCAGGAAAAAAAAAAAAAACCTGCTTGGTGTCAGTTTGTGACGGGGGGGGGGGGTGATTGGGGGGGGATCGGGGGTGTTTAGTGTGCCTGGCATGTTCTACTGTGTTGTGTGTGTGTGTTGGTGCACTTACATGTCTTCTCCCCTCGGCGCTGGAACGGAAACTGCCGAGCCGAGGAGAGATGACATCACATCCTCTGCCTCTGTGTACTATACAGAGGCAGGAGATGTTTCTCATTGGCTGGGAGCGATCGCGAGGGGGGGGCCACGATCGGATGGTCTCCCCCTCGTCTCTCATCGCTTCCAACCAAACGCCGACCGCCGATGGCACCGGGGGGGGTCCGATCTGACCCCCCCGCCCGCGGGAAGGCAATCACGTACCAGGTACGTGATTTTGCCTGCCCGTGCCGCTCTGCTCACGTATATATGCGTGAGGCGGTCGGCAAGTGGTTAAGCATCATTAAAATCACTGCTCCCGAAAAAAACTGCCATTTTTAAAACTTTTCTTTGCATTGACACATGTCCCCTGGGGCAGGACCCGGGTCCCCAAACCCTTTTTAGGACAATAACTTGCATATTAACCTTTAAAATTAGCACTTTTGATTTTGAACGTTCGAGTCCCATAGACTTTAATGGGGTTCTAAAGTTTGCGCAAACTTTCAGTCTGTTCGCAGGTTCTGGTGTGAACCCAACCGGGGGGTATTCGGCTCATCCCTAATCCTGACTCTCCTGAGGTTGAGGAAAGCCCTGTAATTTTTTTTTCCAACTGACCTGGCCGGAACACCTCCAGCGCCGCAGCCTGGCATGTGTCCTTCAACCTCATCCTACTTCCCTGCTGAGCCCATCACATGTCACTATCTCCGCCCGAGTGATGCGGCTGCACACTGTCCTCTCCAGCCACCTCCCGGGACGGTTTCCCAGGTGTATTGTGAGCTGTCCGCCCTGCCCTGGCCCGGAGCTGGTGCTGTAACTGGCGGGAGGATGTTGGCTTAAGAAGAGGACACAGCTATATTATATATATATATATATATATACATATATATATATATACACACGCACCCCCCCCCACTCCCATCAGACCAGCTCAGGGTGGGCAGCTCAGTAAGCTACTTTTCCCACATATAATATTATAATATACATTTAGCTGTGTCCAACACCCCTCCCCTGGTAATCAGATACCGCTATATTATATATAGTAGCACCCACCCTGAGCTGGTCTGATGGGGGGGGTGCTGTGTCCACCACCCAGGTATAGTAGATGAGCTGAGCCACCCTAAGCTGGTCTGATAAGGGGGTGTCTGCAGCCCAGGTGTAAACAGTGACCCACATCAGATCCGTCCAGCTAACAGAAGTTCACAGCAGCATTTCACCACAGTCCAGAAAGCAACACGCCTTGTCCACAGGTCACAGCATCCTGCCATCTTCCCTGCGGCCATCAGATCCGGTCCAGCAAGCAACACACCGTGTCGGCAGGTCAGTTCCAAAATCCAAATCAAATCATCAATGCCAATGATGCCATTATCTGATGTCCCCAGGGACAGATCCAATCCAGAGATCACCATACAGTGGGATTTCTGGATCGCATCTGTCCCTGAGGATGTGATAATGAAAAGTATGGACAGAGCTGCTATGATGTCACTCATGCGCATGTGTGCGGGAGCCCTCAGTTACAGCACAGTGCTCTGAAGGTCCAGGACAGTACGCCAGACCTTCAGAGTGCATGCGCCATTGAGGTTGCCGGATGGAGGGGGGGTGACACCATGTTTTACCGCACCAGGTGACACCAACCCTAGTGACGCCACTAAGAGTTGACAGCACAGCGGTGCAGGGCTTCGTTCTAAGGTAAGTATTTCATAATGTGCTAGTATGGGATGCATACTAGCACATTATGACTTTACTTTACAGAGGTTTTAAAAATAAAAATAAAAATTGGACACGGTTTACTTCCTCTTTAAGCACCTATTATAAACATAAAGAAGAAATAGATACTTCACATTTTATTTCACAAGATCACGATGATCGGAGACTTTCCTTTATATAATGATTCTGGACTGTACACCATATTTTACGATGTTTTACAGGATATTGTATATAATTTGCACTGATGAGCTAGCGTCTATTTAAGATTTTTGATATGTTGGAGATATTTCAAACTTAAAGGGGCAGCTGAGATCACTTTCCTTTTCTCTTTTATTCTTTCTTTTTTCTTTTTTAAGTTAACAATTCATGTTAAATACTTTTTCATTCCTAGCACAGCGCCTTCAGATTGCTGTTTTGATTTCTAAGCATTTATTTGTGCTTTTGTAAGGCAGCTGTCTGTTTTTGGTTGTTTGTTTTTTACATTGTATTCTTTGCTGGTACATTTTCTTTAGTTTTCACATTGGGATAATCCACGTTGACATTTACCATCTGTTGTTTTTGGTTTGTTAACACTGGTATTCACAATGGATATAATTACATTTTTGGAGAATAGACAGATACTTTTAGAAGGTATATTTCACCAAAATGATGCATTTAATGTTAGTTTGGAGGAAGGGTTTAACCAGTTAAAGCACAATATGGAAAAACAAATTAGATCCTGGTGGAATATCACCTTCTTAGAACAATACCTTAGAGAAAATATCACACCAAGAAGTCTAAGGTGGGACATAAACCCCAATAAAGCATTGATGATCAAAAACTTATAGTTGAATGGTTTAGTTTCTTTAATCAATGAGAGAAAATGTTAATGAAAGTAATTATGTGCAGAAGAAAGATAACACTTAACCTATTAATAAATATATATATATATAAAAAATAAGTGCAGCGCAACAGGTATATAGATATATTACAAAAATAATAAAGTGTATCATATTATAACATGCATGTGAAGTCTACTCATTGATCAGACAACACTTCCACTGGACTCGTGATTGGAAACACCTTATAATAATATGAACAAAATTCAGCATACCGTATATACTCGAGTATAAGCCGACCCGAATATAAGCTGAGGCACCTAATTTTACCACGAAAAACTGGAAAAACTTATTGACTCGAGTATAAGCCTAGGGTGAGAAATGCACAGCTATTGTAAGTGGAAAAGAGGGTCAACAATGCCCATTTGCAGCCTCACTGTGCCCATTTACAGCCTTAGGTCCCCCAAACTACAAACTCAGTAGTTAAGGGTTCCTAGATGCCCCCTAGCTGCAGCCAAAATTTGGGGTCTCTGGACCCAAAGGGTCCTGAAATGACATTGCTGCGGATGGACACAGTTGACTGACTTTGGGGCCCAGTATCTTGGGGCCACTTGGTGCTAGGAACCCCAAATTTGGTGTGCAAACCCAGTGGAACTAGCACTACAAGATAGCAAGTGCAAGTGAACCCCAAAGTTGGTTTGTAAAATGTCAAGCACTTTTCTGCAGCAGAGAGTGACATTTTCTGAACCAACATTGGGGCCCCGTCTCTTGAAGCCACTTAGTGCTAGGAACCCCAGCTTTGGATATCTTGTAGTGCTAGTTCCACTGTGTTTGCACAGCAAATTTGGAGTTCCTAGCACTAAGTGGCCCTGAGATACGGGGCCCCAAGTTCGGTTCAGAAAATGTCTTCTCTGCTGCAGAAAAGTGCTTGGCTCGAGTATAAGCCGAGGAGGGCATTTTCAGCACAAAAAAAATGTGCTGAAAAACTCGCCTTATACTCGAGTATATACGGTATAACTAAAAAGTCCCATACATATAGTGAAAGGTAGTGACAGTTCATAAATCCCAGTGTTTTTGGTGACCCACCACCTTCAGGTGTTGTGCCTGCTCACCTCAAGTATCTGACCCCACTACAGAGTCTAATATGCCTTTGACCGATTCCTCCTCTAGGAGGTGCAGCAAGAACTTCCCGTCCAGGGGTATGGCTGCTACCTTTCCCTCTCCACTCCTCAGTCTAGTATAATAAACCATAAAATAAAGCAGAAAAACCCTATTGCTTCCACACATTTATTGTAAACTAAAAAGGATTAAAAACAAACACTCACAAGAAAATCTAGATAACAAGCGTAAAAATCATCAGCTCACCACGCTGACACTGGTAGCTACTACGTGACATCACAGGCTGCGGCTCCGCCCCACCCATACGCGTTACGCAATTTTTTTCCCTGCTGTAGCAAATTGGAGCATGCTCTGCTGGGGTTTTTTCGCCTTCCTCTGGATCAACTGTGGGAATTGTGTATATGGGATTGTATATTATTTTTTTTTGGTTGAACTTGATGGACTTGGGTCTTTTTTCAACCCGACTAACTATGTAACTATGTAGCTCAGGAGTTGTCACCCTGTTCTACATTGAACTCTCTTGCTGTCTGAGATGTTACATTGGTGAAACAGGACAAAAATGACAACAGAATGAAAATTAATAGAGGAGGGAGGAGCCTGGTAATGGCTCTGTGCACGGCGTGAGGATCCTGAGAACCCTCTCCCTGCACCTGAGAGGAATGATCGGCCTGATGAGAAGGTGTAGGTAGCTTCCCTCCCCGCCCCCCCTGCTCATCACTCACTGAGCTGTCTTGTGGAGTAAGCCAGAGGAAGTTTGTATCTGCGTCTGACTGCAACAAGCTGTAGTGAGCGTCCCTTTTTGTCCCAACCTCAACAACAACTAAAAGATAAGTACCGTATTTTTTTTTTTTTTTTTGGCTTTTTTTCTATTGAAATTGTCTTGAAGTAAAAAGGCAAAGGAAAAGTAATAGAGCAAAAGAAAGGGAAAGGGAAAGAACATATTGAAATAAAACTAAATAAAATGGAATAAAAAGCGAAAGTTAATGAAAGTAAATGAAGGCGAAAGAGCTGAAAAAGTAGAATCAAGTGAGCTAAGAAAAACAATAAAAACAGGGGGGGGAACAGGGGAGAAGGAGAAGGTGAATGAGAGACAAGCCAACGGAAGAGTTGTCTCCCAGCCCCCACCTGCTTGCTGCTGCTGCTGCTGCAGTAGCTCCCTTTCTTGTGATCCTTTTTTTTTTTTTTTTTTTCTGGTCTTTTTTTGTTTTTGTTTTTTGCAAATGGTATTAACTATAGGCTCGATAGTATAAACTATAGAATAAGAAGAAATTTCATAGTAACAAAATGTGGAACATATAAGCTCATACTGGAACTATACTGCTGAATATATAAATCATCTTGCTGAATACTTGAATTAGATTGCATTATACCGCTAAAACATTTGAATTATTTTTATGAGCACCTGGGCCCTCATGCACATGGGCTGTTGGGAGAACGTTGTGAAAACGCTAGTGTCTTTGCAGTGACTTTTTTTTTTTTTTTTCCTCAGCGTTTTTGCAATAGCGTCTTTGAGCGTTTTTGAGCGTTTTTTTTTTTTTTTTTTCCTCCTCTTTTGGCTCTTTTCTATTGCAATTGTCTTGAAGTGAACAAGCAGGGGAAAAGGCGAAAGAGCTGAAAAAGTAGAATCAAGTGAGCTAAGAAAAACAATAAAAACAGGGGGGGGGGGAACAGGGGAGAAGAGAAGGAGAAGGTGAAAGAAAGACAAGCCAACGGAAGAGTTGTCTCCCAGCCCCCACTTGCCTGCTGCTGCTGCTGCTGCAGTATCTCCCTTTCTTGTGAAATTTTTTTTTTTTTTTTTTTGCAAAGGGTACTAATTATAGGCTTGATAGTACAAACTATAGAATAAGAAGAAATTCCATAGTAACAAAATGTGGAACATATAAGCTTATACTGGAACTATACTGCTGAATATATAAATCATCTTGCTGAATACTTGAATTAGATTGCATTATATCGCTAAAACATTTGAATTATTTTGCTGAGCACCTGGGCCCCCATGCACACGGGCTGCTGGAAAAGCGCTGAGAAGACGCCGGTGTCTTTGCAGTGACTTTTTTTTTTTTTTTTTTTAACTTTCTCCAGCTTTTTTCAGCATTTTTGCAATAGCGTTTTTGAGCGTTTTTTTTTTTTTTTTTTTTTTTTTTTTTCAGCTTAAAGAACGCTTAAACAATTGAACAGCACCAAGGAATGCTTAATGTACTTAAGGTAGTAACATAACTTCTGGAAAACGGGGACCACTCATATCTCATTAATTTATTTCTATTATTGGATTGTGGGGAGGATGCCGGGTATGAGAACGGAATAAAAGAAATATTAGTAAAAATAAGTCAATTTAAAAAGGCTGGGAGATTTTTTTCATCATTAAGAGACTCCAACCAAGGGGTATTCTGGAAGGCAGCTCTGAAGATCTTATAAATCCAGCCATAGAAACAAACATGAAGGGGAAAACAACAAGAAGTGCGGGAGCAATACCGAAATCACCTAGGACCAGCCTAGGCCCAAGTCCAGGCCCTATGAACAGGCATATACACCAAGGAATCGGAGAAGGAGAGAAACAAGTGGGTTCAAAGGGCAGACAAATAGATACAAAAGAGAAGGACAACAAGGATAAAAAAGGCCAGTATAAAGTACAAACAGAAACCAGCCACCTCTCAGAACCCAGAATGGAGCCAGAAATGGGAGAGGAAGACAGAGGAAAGGAGGAAGGACAACAAGGGCCACAGTTGCCAACAAAACAGGATATGGAAAAAATGTTCGCGGCACTAGAGAATTCCCTAAAAGCAGAGATGTCAACACTCCATAAAGATATGGGATATATGTTAAACAGAGTGGAAGAAGTAGAGATCAAAGTAGACCTACATCAAAAAAACATAAAGGAACTAGAAGACGAAATAAAGAAATTAAAACGGGAACAACAGGAACAATCATATAAAATAGAAGAGCAAGAAAATAGAGATAAAAAGAAAAACTTGAGAATACGTGGGTTACCGGAAACAGAACAAGCAGAAAATCTAATAGAAAAAATGAACAATCTCTTCAACCAAATCTTGGGAAAGGAAACAACTAACACAATAGGAATAGAAAGTGTCTTTCGAGTAAAAAAACCTCAAAGGTTTGCAAGGGAAACACCTAGAGATGTAATCGTACGCTTTGAAAAATGGGAAGAAAAAAAACAGATCTGGATAAATCTAAAGAGGAAAACACAAATAGAGTTTGCGGGAGGTAAATTACAAATATTTCAAGACTTATCTCAAGAAACGTTGAAAAGACGACGGATACTAAAGCCATTATTAGAAATCCTCCGGGAGCAAGAAATTCAATACAACTGGGGTTTTCCAGCATGTCTAATAGCAAGGAAAAATGGAATAAGTGCGAGGCTAAGACATGTGGAGGAGATTCCGGACTTTTGCAACAAACTAGAAATCCCCTCCCCAGAACTGGAAAAATACGCAAATAGTCAGGAGCGAATAACGGCAAGAGATGACCTACAGTGGCAAGTAAATTCAAGGATCAGACATCAAGATGTGGACTCTCGAGGAAATTAATATCTGAGAAAATACCACACAACGGTGCAAGGGGCCTTAGAGTGGAAAGGGGGGGGCTGGGGTTGATGGGATGGGAAAAAAAGGGCAGGGAGAGGGAGACAGGGACTCACGGAGTGGACAGGGGGTCGCCCTATTAGTGCTTAGGCAGGGGGGGAATAGGGTGTCTTACAGAGCTCCGCCTCACAATAAATAGAGCAGAGGGGGCAGAGCGTGCCCCACAAAACAAAGTAAAACGCTCTCAGCTCTAGAGAATATGGGGGTAAAAAACCCATATCAGAAAAAAGGGAGGGGGAGGGGAGGGGGAGGGAGGGTGGGGAGGGAGAGGTCTGAGTCACATGAGTGGTTACATAGGCACACCTATTCTGAGACAAGAGATGAGGAGACCCCGTGCGTCCGCTGGGTGTTCCCTCCATCCGGTCTCTTAGGGGGACCGCGTGGGGGGGAGGGCCGGAGGACGGGCGGGGAAGAAAAGGCACAAGAATGGAAAACGTAAACAGCATAAAAATAATCTCTTACAATGTCCGAGGACTAAATTCCCCAGGGAAGAGAAACATCATCCTCCGAGAACTAGAAAAAAGTAAAGCAGAAATAATTTTCCTACAGGAGACGCATATAACCCAAAACTCAAGTGCCAAAATTTATTCAAGAAACATACCAACATGGTATCAAGGAGACTCGCCAATAAGAAGGGCCAAAGGAGTAGCCATCGGTATAGGGAAAAATGTACGTTTTCTAATAGATCAAAGGAAAATAGACCCGGAGGGTCGATATCTTTTTATTACAGGAACTATACACGGGGTAAAATATACATTGGCCAATGTCTACTGTCCTAATAACAACCCTAAAAAATATTTGATAGATATAATTAAAATACTAATGGAATTCAAGCAAGGAAAATTAATACTAGCTGGAGACTTCAACTTCAGCATGGATAATAAAATGGACAGTACCTCAAGAGTAATGCCGCGTACACACGGTCGGACTTTTCATCTACAAAAGTCCAACGGACGCCGACGGACTAAAGCTGGCTGGTAATCCGATCGTGTGTGGGCTTCTCCGGACTTTCAGCAGACTTTTTCAGCCTCAAATCCGACGGACTTTAGATTTGAAACATGCTTCAAATCTTTACGTCGTAACTACGACGGACCCCGAAATCCGCTCGTCTGTGTGCTAGTCCGACGGACAAAAACCCATGCTAGGGCAGCTATTGGCTACTGGCTATGAACTTCCTTATTTTAGTCCGGTGTACGTCATCACGTACGAATCCGTCTGACTTTTGTGTGGTCGTGTGTAGGCAAGTCCGTTCGTTAGAAAGTCTGCTGCAAGTCCGCCGAAAGTCCGCCGGAAGTCCGCCGGAAGTCTGTCGGACAGGCTGTCGGACTTTTGTAGACGAAAAGTCCGACCGTGTGTACGCGGCATTAGGGACAAAGAGGTAAATCAACTAAAGAAATTAAAAAGAACATTATATGAACAGCAACTAATAGACCCTTGGAGAATTCAGCACCCCAGCACAAAGGACTACACATTCTACTCAACAGTACACAAAATTTACTCCAGATTGGATTACATCATGGTCGAACATAGAAACTTGGAAGAAATAGAAGAAACAAAAATAGGCATAATAACCGCCTCAGATCACAGCCCAGTAATCTTGAGAATGAAAATAAAAGGAGAAGTCCTTGAAAGGGGTCCATGGAGAATCAACGAAACTTTATTAGAAGACAGTGAGACCGAAAAAAGCATTATAGAAGAAATTAAAAGATATTTTGAAGAAAACGATACACCAGAGGTATCGAAAGCAACAATATGGGAGGCGCATAAATCTGTTATTAGGGGCAAGCTAATAGCTATAGGGGCAAGAAAAAAACAGGAAAGGAAAACAAACATGCAACAAATAATTAAAGAAATTTATGAATTGGAACGAAAACACAAAAATCAAGTAAACAACAAAATCTTCGGCCTACTATCTCAAAAGAGAGAGCAATTAAAAGACTGGATGGAACAAGAAGAAAGGAAGGACTACAACAGAGTAGTACAAGACAAATATAAATGGGGTAATAAACCAGGAAAATACCTAGCAAATCTGGTAAAAAAAAAGAAGTCTTTGAATTACATTGAGAAGATCAAAAATGAAAAAGGAGAAGTGGTAAATAAAACTACAGATATAGCGATAACATTTCAAAAATACTTCAGCTCCCTTTATGCAATAAAAGGACAGGAAAGTTGGAAAGAAGCGAATACAAGAACAAAGAAGATACAAGAATATTTAAAAAAAGCAAACTTACCAAAACTAAAAATAGACCAACTAGAAGAATTGGAAAAAAATATTACGCATGAAGAGGTAAAACTGGCATTAAAGGAAACTCCCGTAGGAAAAAGCCCAGGACCAGATGGGTTTACGGTCAAATACTATAAAAAATTTGAAGAACAGCTGACTCCAAAACTAATAGAATATATGAATTCCTTAGGGGAAGATGAAGAAATAAGAAGTGAATCGTTATTAGCTCATATTACAATACTACCAAAAGAAGGGAAAGACAAAGTTAACTGCTCAAGCTACAGGCCAATAGCCCTATTGAACGCTGATACGAAGCTGTACTCCAAGATCCTGGCCACTAGGATAAAAAAACTAATCCCACTGTGGATCAACCCGGACCAAACTGGTTTTGTCCCGGGGAGAGAGGGGCGGGACAACAGCCTAAAATCATTATTGATGTTGCACAAGAAGGTGCAGAATGAGACCCCAGTTCTATTCCTGTCATTGGATGCAGAAAAAGCATTTGACAGGGTAGACTGGGGTTTCATGATGGATACATTGCGGCACTTGGGTATTGGGACAAAAATGATGAAGTGGATAACAAATTTGTATAATGGCCCGACAGCAGTCGTAAAAGTAAACGGTAGACTCTCTCCAAAAATTAAGATGCAGAATGGAACACGGCAAGGCTGTCCATTGTCTCCACTATTATATGTATTGGCCTTAGAACCACTATTAGCAACACTCCGCAATAACAAAGAGGTAGAAGGAGCGAAACTAGGAGGAAAAGAGCATAAGATCGCTGCCTACGCGGACGACATCTTGATGTACGTATCCAACCCAAGAGTGTCACTCCCAAACATACTGAAAGAAATTAAAAAATACGGAGAACTGTCAAACTTCAAAATTAATCCAATAAAAACGGAAATATTAAACATAGGTCTAGAGGAAAAGGAAGTTCAGTTTTTACAAAAAGAATTCCCATTCACTTGGGTAAAAGAACTAAATTACCTTGGAATTAAAATAACTCCTAGAGTCGAAAAAATTTATCAGGCAAACTTTATTCCACTGATCAATGAGGTCAAAGAAGAAATGAAAAAGTTAAGAATACAGCCACTTTCATGGATTGGAAGAATAAATATGTTTAAGATGATGATATTACCTAAAATAAACTACAGATTACAGATGTTACCAGTAAATATCCCGCAGAGCTTTTTTAAAATAATTAAAACAATCCTGCTAAAATACATATGGCTTAATAAAAAACCAAGAATTAAATACACGCTGATCACAAGGAAAAAGGAGCATGGGGGTCTTGCTGTCCCAGATATAAGTAGGTACTATAAAGCCATAGTTTTAACACGAATGTTAGAGTGGACAAATGAGAGAAATGAAAAAAAATGGGTGGAAATGGAAAACACAATAAGTGGAGCCACACTACATAAGAGTATTTGGATTCCACGGAAATATAGAATATTGGACACCGACACGCACGAAATAACAAAAAATGTATTTAAAATTTGGGACACCATTCACTTAAAGAATGAATGGAAATATAATTCACCACTATTAGCACTCACAGGATCGAATCTCTTCACCCCTGGGAGGGAAATATTTGAAATCCAAGGAATAGGTAACCCACGACTGAAAGATATCACTAGAAATGGCAAAATAAGAACACGAGTAGAAATAGAGGAGAGGAATGGATGGAAGATGAATGAATGGAATTATATTCAAATAAGGCACCTAGTAAGCACAATACCACACCCACTGAGAGATGAAACAAAATTAACTGCACTGGAAAAGCTATGTAGCAATGAAACACCATTAAAAAACGGAACATCAAAAATTTATAGTATACTGACAGATTTGGAAGCACAAGAAAGACCAGAATATATAAATCAATGGGAAAAAGAAATGAATTTAAAAATAGATAACCAAAAAGTGGAAAAAATGATAGAAATGGGATATAATAAGGCTTGGGACATGAAGACCATAGAAATGAATTATAAACTAGTATCAAGATGGTATATGACCCCAGTAAGAATACACAGATTCCATCAAGATAGAACCTCCTTGTGTTGGAGAAAATGTGGCCAAATAGCAACGATCACACACATATGGTGGGAATGCCCAATAATAATGGAGTACTGGAAGGAAGTGTTAAACAACATAAAGGAAATAACTGGAGAAGAAATAGAACAAAATATTTGGACTTGCCTCTTCCATATCTACAATAAACCTAAGAAACAATATAGAAAATCAATAATACCTAACCTCCTGAATGCGGCCAAGGCCTTAATTCCCAAGAATTGGCTAAAAAGTGGAAAACCAGACATTAGAAACTGGCTAAAGGAAATAGATTATCACTACAAAATGGAAGGAGGAGAGAAAGGGGACAATAGTAGATGGGAAAGTTGGAAAAACTACAAAGTCTCGGATATTTATTTAGATAGGATAAAAGAAAGAACAGGTGCAGAGCCAAGTGGATAAATAAATAACATAAAGGAACGGACCAGACACAGGGGAGGGGGAGGGGGGGGCGGGGGGAAATAAGAGGGACTGAGAGAGACTAAGATAATAATAGGGTTTATAATTATAGAAGGCGGTTTGTCGCCGGTTTTTAAAAATATTTAAGAATATCCTAGAAGGGAAAAATAATAAAGATGTGACGGAAACAATCCACAATGATGTGAAAAAGGAGAAGAGATAAAGTTTGACACATAAAGTTGAAATAATGTCTCTCGGAAAACTTTCGCTGAAGTGGAAAAAAAAAAAGAAAAAAAAAAAAAAAAAAAAGAGAATGAAAATTAATAGACATACCATTGAAGAACATAAAGAAGATGATTACTGCACAAAAGTTTGTTAAAGTGAGGGCCTAATAGAGAGGGACACCCATGTTCCACACACTCCACACCTAGGGGACACCAGCCCAGCATATATTAGAAAGGAAAAGTATTGTAGAAGATGGGCTTTTAAATGGTAGTCCCCATGGTTGAGAAAAAACATATATACACCAATCATAATTATAAAGAAAAAAAAGTGTATTTATTAATACATATAATGTTCATAAAAAAAGAGGCAAAAGGGGCACCTAAAGCCCAAATACATCACATGATTCCTGCAAACCTACTGTATGGGCCATTATCTCTCACAACCAGACTAATGTAGGAAAAGAAAACCTTACAACTATGGATAATAATTTACAGATAATAATGCATGACAATAAATGTGGCCTTTCTAAAAGAATTTCATATAGTTTTATAACCCTCCTCCCATTCCAAAGTCCACTTCTCTATTTGTTATTCTCTATATATCTTATCTAAGCTTCTCACTTGTATTACCCTGGTTTCTGTTCCAGGAATTGTTGCCTTTGTAATTTTTTTCTAACATTTTGCTAAATCTTTGTGTATAAGTACTGCTTGGACTGAGAATTGGGGTAGAACCCCCTAAAAAGCATGTCCTTAAAATGAAACAGTTAGTGCAAATGAAAAAAAAATGATCATGGACAGAAATCAACTGTGTCGGCACTTCAACAGTTATTTTCCTATTTTCCTGTACTTGCAGTGTGTTTAAAAGGATAAAACAGGGGGGGATGAGCATGTAATGTATTGTAGAAATATATGAATGATGTTTTTTTTTTTTTTGGCCTTGACATATGCTTTAACCACTTCAGCCCCGGAAGGATTTACCCCCTTCCTGACCAGAGCACTTTTTACAATTTGGCACTGCGTCGCTTTAACTGCTAATTGCGCGGTCATGCAATGCTGTAACCAAACGAAATTTGCGTCCTTTTCTTCCCACAAATAGAGCTTTCTTTTGATGGTATTTGATCACCTCTGCCATTTTTATTTTTTGCGCTATAAACGGAAAAAGACTGAAAATTTTGAAAAAAAATGATATTTTCTACTTTTTGTTATAAAAAAAATCCAATAAACTAAATTTTAGTCATACATTTAGGCCAAAATGTATTCGGCCACATGTCTTTGGTAAAAAAAATGTCAATAAACGTATATTTATTGGTTTGCGCAAAAGTCATAGCGTCTACAAACTAGGGTACATTTTCTGGAATTTACACAGCTTTTAGTTTATGACTGCCTATGTCATTTCTTGAGGTGCTAAAATGGCAGGGCAGTACAAAACCCCCCCAAATGACCCCATTTTGGAAAGTAGACACCCCAAGGAAATTGCTGAGAGGCATGTTGAGCCCATTGAATATTTATTTTTTTTGTCCCAAGTGATTGAATAATGACAAAAAAAAAAAAAATTTACAAAAAGTTGTCACTAAATGATATATTGCTCACATAGGCCATGGGCTATGTGGAATTGCACCCCAAAATACATTCAGCTGCTTCTCCTGAGTACGGGGACACCACATGTGTGGCACTTTTTGGGAGCCTAGCCGCGTACGAGGCCCCGAAAACCCAGCACCACCTTCAGGATTTCTAAGAGCACACATTTTTGATTTCACTCCTCACTACCTATCACAGTTTTGAAGGCCATAAAATGCCAAGATGGCACAAAACCTCCCCAAATGACCCCATTTTGGAAAGTAGACACCCCAAGCTATTTGCTGAGAGGCATGGTGAGTATTTTGCAGCTCTCATTTGTTTTTGAAAATGAAGAAAGACCAGAAAAAAAATTTTTTTTTTTTCTTTTTTCAATTTTCAAAACCTTGTGACAAAAAGTGAGGTCTGCAAAATACTCACTATACCTCTCAGCAAATAGCTTGGGGTGTCTACTTTCCAAAATTGGGTCATTTGGGGGGGGTTTGTGCCACCTGGGCATTCCATGGCCTCCGAAACTGTGATAGGCAGTGAAGAGTGAAATCAAAAATTTACGGCCTTAGAAAGCCTGAAGGCGGTACTTGGTTTTCGGGGTCCCGTGCGCGGCTAGGCTCCCAAAAAGTCCCACACATGTGGTATCCCCATACTCAGGAGAAGCAACAGAATGTATTTTGGGGTGTAATTTCACATATTCCCATGGCATGTTTGAGCAATATAACATTTAGTGACAACTTTGTGCAAAAAAAAAAAAAAAAAAAAAAAAAAAATTTGTCTCTTTCCCGCAACTTGTGTCACAATATAAAATATTCCATGGACTCGACATGCCTCTCAGCAAATAGCTTGGGGTGTCTACTTTCCAAAATGGGGTCATTTGGGGGGGTTTTGAACTGTCCTGGCATTTTATGCACAACATTTAGAAGCTTATGTCACACATCACCCACTCTTCTAACCACTTGAAGACAAAGCCCTTTCTGACACTTTTTGATTACATGAAAAAATTATTTTTTTTTGCAAGAAAATTACTTTGAACCCCCAAACATTATATATTATTTTAAAGCAAATGCCCTACAGATTAAAATGGTGGGTGTTTCATTTTTTTTTTTCACACAGTAATTGCGCAGCGATTTTTCAAACGCATTTTTTGTGGAAAAAACACACTTTTTTAAATTTTAATGCACTAAAACACACTATATTGCCCAAATGTTTGATGAAATAAAAAAGATGATCTTAGGCCGAGTACATGGATACCAAACATGACATGCTTTAAAATTGCGCACAAACGTGCAGTGGCAACAAAATTAATACATTTTTAAAAGCCTTTAAAAGCCTTTACAGGTTACCATTTGACGCCAGACCGACGCTTGCGTTCGCCTTAGCGCGAGAGCAGGGGGGACAGGGGTGCTTTTTTTTTTTTTTTTTTTTCTTTATTATTTTTTTTCTTTTTTATCTTATTTTTAAACTGTTCCTTTCATTTTTTTTTTTAAATCATTTTTATTTTTATCTCAGGGAATGTAAATATCCCCTATGATAGCAATAGGTAGTGACAGGTACTCTTTTTTGAAAAAATTGGGGTCTATTAGACCCCAGATCCCTCAAAGCCCTCAAAGCATCTGACGACACCAAGATCGGTGTGATAAAATGCTCCCCCAATTTCCCAATGGCGCTGTTTACATCCGGCGAAATCAGTCATAAAATGCTTGTAGCTTCCGGTTTCTTAGGCCATAGAGATGTTTGGAGCCACTCTGGTCTCTGATCAGCTCTATGGTCAGCTGGCTGAATCACCGGCTGCATTCTCAGGTTCCCTGTTGAGACAGGAGAGCCAGAGAAAAACACGGAAGACGGTGGGGGGGGGGGGCATTCCCTCCCACTGCTTGTAAAAGCAGTCTAGAGGCTAATTAGCCGCTAGGATTGCTTTTACATGAAAGCCGACCGCTGGCTAAAAAGAATGATACCAAGATGATACCTAAACCTGCAGGCATCATTCTGGTATAACCACTCAAAGTCGTGAATGGCGTACCTGAAGACAAAAAAATGGTTAACAATAAAGCACAGTAAACGGTAAAGTATAAAAAATTGCATACCTGAAAAGCAAACATGATAAAACATAATAACAATAAAACATTGCAGAATAGAATACAGTAAAAAAGAGCAGAACAATAGAGAGAGAATAGAGAGAGAGAGAGAACAATAAAACGACAATTATTTTTTTTTATTTTTGTTTGTGTTTTTTTTTTTTTTTTTTTTTTTACACTTTTTTTTTGTAACTGTAACTTTTATAACTGTAACCGGTTCCAGGTTCGGGTATCTCAAAATGCGATGGCATCTTGGGAGACCCTGTGAAAGTGTGCCTAGTCTGTGCAATGCTGTTCCCTACGCTAATACTCAACTAGTGTATGGTAGCGTTCAAAACATTCACCAATGCAAAGACCAGGATTATCAGGACAGGAGGGACAATAATAGCGGGTGTCACGTCTATATCCGCGCTTGCTGCAGACACATCTTTTTTGGGGGGGTTCGTTGGGTAGGGGTACTCGGGAGGACATATAAATGCCTCTCATGCAGCCGACTGCATTTGGTTGGGGATGTGAATGGGGGAAGTACGGGCGCTGCAGAAGCGGTGGGTTCCCAATTAGGATTGGCGAATGCAGCAGGAAGGGCACTATGGGCACGACGGGCCTGTGTTTGTCTTTTTGGTGGCAGCGCGACACTACTTGTGCTTGCCACCTCACCAGCTTGAACTGCACTTATGGGACTCGCCACGTCACCAAGTGTTACTGCAGTGCTGGTTTGACTACGACCGGGGTGTACTAGGCCGCTGGTGCTTGCCAGTTCACCAAAACGCTACCAAAAAAACTGTTAGCGATCGCAGGGATCAGGCCTGACTCTGTGAACGCTGCAATTATGCGTTTAGTGTTTTGTAAGTGACAGTGATCGATCTATACTGCACTTGGGTGGGCTGGGCTGGGCCAGGCGGAGGGGCAAAACGCAGGTGCTAGCAGGTATCTGGGCTGATCCCGCTAACACTGCGTTTTTGGGAACCCTAAACTGCTGGGGATGCTAGTATAGATCTGATCGGATCAGATATTGATCCGATCAGATACTATACCACTAAGGGAGGTGTACGGTGCGTGCGTGGGTGTTCGCGGTACTGGCGCTAATCTGACGCTGCCTGGGGCGACGCATATCACCGCCGGGCGATCAGGGGGCTAAACCTTTATTCGGTAATAAACGGCGGGTGCCCTGACACTATATAAAATAAACAAACTAACCAGCGTCACCCGTAACAGTTATACGGTGATCAGTGGTGAAAGGGTTAACTAGGGGGCAATCAAGGGGTTAAAACATTTATTAGATAGTATATGGGGGTCCCTGTCGCTATAAAACGCTGACGGTGAACCTAAATATTTACGTCCCTAACTTGGGTCACCAGCGACACTAATACAGCGATCAGAAAAATGATCGCTTAGCGACACTGGCGACAGGGGGTGATCAAGGGGTTAAAACTTTATTAGGGGGGTTAGGGGGGTATCCTAGACCTACAGGGGGGTAATACTAACTGTCCTACCACTGCTAACTGTCACAAACTGACACTATGCAGTAATCAGGAAAAAAACAAAACAAAACAAAAAAACCTGCTTGGTGTCAGTTTGTGACAGGGGGGGGGGTGATTGGGGGGGGATCGGGGGGCGATCAGGGGGGGATCGGGGGTGTTTAGTGTGCCTGGCATGTTCTACTGTGTTGTGTGTGAGTGTTGGTGCACTTACAAGTCATCTCTCCTCGGCGCCGGAACGGAAACTGGCCAGCCGAGGAGAGATGACATCACATCCTCTGCCTCTGTGTACTATACAGAGGCAGGGGATGTTTCTCATTGGCTGGGAGCGATCGCGAGGGGGGGGCCACGATCGGATGGTCTCCCCCTCATCTCTGATCGCTTCCAACCAAACGCCGACCGCCGATGGCACCGGGGGGGGGGTCCGATTGGACCCCCCGCCCGCGGGAAGGCAATCACGTACCAGGTACGTGATTTTGCCTGCCCGTGCCGCTCTGCTCACGTATATATGCGTGAGGCGGTCGGCAAGTGGTTAAAGGGATTGTTGAGGCAATTAACAAAATAAATAAATAAATAACAAACATGTCTATACTTACCTGCTCCGTGCAATTGAATTGGACAGAACAGCTGTGAACCTCCTCTATTCAGGTTCCCCCGCTGCCGCTCCTGGCCCCTTCCCTCTCCCACCAGTGCCCCCCATGGTACGCCGCTTCCCATGGGGGCACTTATGCGTGCTTGTACCCGAGCTGTGTCCATTGACACAGACACCCCCCCCCCTGCACCCTCATCACTGGCTTTGATTGACAGCACTGGGTGACAATGGATTTCCGGTGCCCCAGCAAAGCCAGTGAGACCCAGAAGGGGAGAGAAGAGCTGCAGATGTACACAGCGCTGGATCAAACGAGGGCTTAGGTAAGTAAAGGGGGGCTGAGGAGGGAAGGTGACACTTAAACATTTTTTTACCATAATACAAGGAATGTAATAAGGTAAAAATTGTTTAGGCTTTACAACCCCTTTAACTCTACATATGGATTGCTGAACACAGAGTGGAGGGCTGTCAGAAGATTGCATGCGCTTCCACTGTGGAGGCTCTCATCATTTAGAGTTAGGACTACAGAAAATACTGGGGTGTCTTGGCCAATACACACATACATGTATTTGCAAATGTGTGCAGACTAAACCCCTGTTTTTAACGCATACTGTTAGACCGGATAATTTGGTTGGTCACAGACTGGTCGGTAAGTTGAGCTGGGAATTTCTTTGCTTTTGTTTTGCACATTGTAGTACTGTCTGAGAACCTCTGTTGTTCAGCATTGTAATGTAATAGTAATTAATAATAACAAAAAACAATAATAACAATAATAATGCCAATAATATACAGTATTATTAATATTATTATTATACGAGATTTATATAGCACCAACAGTTTACGCAGCGCTTTACAATGTATAGGGGGTACAACACAATTACAGTACAGTTCAATACAAAAGGTACAGGAGGGCCCGGCTCATAGAGCTTACATTCTAAAGGGAGGGGGTGGTGGTACAAAAGGTAATAGCTGCAGAGAATGATTTGATGGGGGGTGGCCCATCAATCCCAGTAATAGCAGCATTGCCAAAACAACCTCCATTGTACGGCTCTGTAATGTATCCTCGGTTACAATGACATTAAACACAGAAGAGTGACACTGACCTGATCCTAGGAGGAGAAGAAAGCAGATTATATGCAGAATTTTCAGCCCGGTCCTCATTGCTCCATCCATGCCGGATCCACTCCAAGAGAACTGTGAGAGACGTCTGAACTGTATGAAGTAACCAACATTGTCTGAATCTTGTTTCACTTTGACTTTTCACATGATAGCAGTGTAATCTCTGTTATCTCTGTAATCTCTGTACGGTGTATATGTACTCATAAGAAAGGGCTCAGAGAACCAGATAATAAATGAATACTGACTTATATGCTTTTTTTTTTAACCACTTAAGGACCAAGCCTCTTTCTGAGATTTGTTGTTAAAAAAAATTTTTTGCTAGAAAATTACTTAGAACCCCCAAACATTATACATTTTTTTCTAACACCCTAGAGAATAAAATAGTATTTGTTGCAATACTTTATGTCACACCGTATTTGCGCAGCGGTCTTACAAGCGCACTTTTTTGTGGAAAAAATACACTTTTTTGAGTTAAAATATAAGACATCAGTGAAGTTAGCCCAATTTTTTTTATATTGTGAAAGATAATGTTACGCCGAGTAAATTGATACCCAACATGTCACGCTTCAAAATTGCGCCCGCTCATGGAATGGCGACAAACTTTTACTCTTAAAAATCTCCATAGGCGATGCTTTAAAAATTTCTACAGGTTTCATGTTTTGAGTTACAGAGGAGGTCTATGGCTAGAATTATTGCTCTCACTCTACCGATCGCGGCGATACCTCACATGTGTGGTTTGAACACAGTTTTCGTATGTGGGCGCTGCTCATGTATGCGTTCGCTTCTGCACGCGAGCTCGGCATGGAGAAGCGAACGCCGAGGTTCATTTTTATTTTTTACACTGTTCTTTAAAAAAAAAAAAGTTTCACTTATTCCTATTACAAGGAATGAAAACATCCCTTGTAATAGAAAAAAAGCATGACAGGACCTCTTAAATATGAGATCTGGGGGTCAAAAATACCTCACATCTCATATTTACACTAAAATGCAATAAAAAAAAAAATTGTCATTAAAAAAAAAAAAAAAAAGGCCCTTTAAGAGCTATGGGGGGAGGTGACGCTTTGATGTCGCTTCTGCCCTGCAATGGTATGGAGACGGGTGGGGGCCATTTTCCCCTCACTCATCTCCATACCCAGCCAGCAAGAGGACGCGATCGCCCACCCCTCACGAATCCGCCGCAGAGACCACTATTATCAGAAACCGGACAGCCGGCTGAAGAGGAGGATACCAGCTAGCTGCTGCCATAACAGAGATATCCCTCTTCAAACAGCTGACATAGATCAGCGTGCAGCAGTCCGGAAGTGGTTAAACTTTACAAAAGAGACAAAAATAAAAGTAACAAGTTATAGGCTCATTTATACAACAGGGTGATATGTTTTTGTTCGGCTGAACTTATCCTTTAAAGCATTGGTCTCCAAACTGTGGCTCGGGGGCCAAATGCGGCCCTGGGCTTGTCCTTTTCCAACCCTTGGAGCACTACTCCTCTCATTGACACCAAGAATGAGGCACTATTCCATCCACTGACACCAACAACAGGGCATTGTTATTCCCAATGACACCAGCATTGAGGCACCATTCCATCCACTGACACCAACAACGGGGCACTATTCCTTCCCCTAATACTAAAGATTGAGCATTGTTTACTCCCACTGATGTTCGGATGTTTTTCTACTTTCGCAGCCTACACTCCAGCTCCCCTAAAGTTTGAAGGACCGTGCTACAGCCGCTTCCCCCCTCCTTGTGACCGCAGTACGGGGAGAGGTTTCCCATACCAGCTGTCACTTTTAGAAATCAATACAGCTGTGCCATTCTTTGCAACTGGTGGCTTGTAGTTCTCAATGAACTAGCACAGCGCTATGGAGTTCTGTGGTAGTTCATTGATTCTTCCTGTCAGTGAGTATCAGCTTATCCGTACAGGATGTATGGGTACACAGATATACTGACAGATCTACAGGTGACATTCTTTTACAGTGTTTCCATTGGGTATCCCCTGAGTAATTCGCATTTCATACTTATTTTTACCAGTAAACTCAGCCTATATAGTGAAATACACATTTCTGAAATCCGTCTCACTGTTTAGATGTTGAATTTTAAAAGCAACGGCAAGTCTGCTGATCTCACAGGTTTGCTAATCTAACAGAACACCTCTGATTTTTAAAATTCAACATCAAAACAGTGAGACGGATTTCAGAATCCTGTATTTCACCATATAAGCTCCGTTTATTGGTAAAAATAACTGTGAAATGCAAAACCCTGGTGGGTGTAAAAAGATGTCCGCTTGGCGACTTCTATCTGTATCCTTACTGTGGAGGAGTGCGGGGTGTACCAAGATGGCCGTGCCGGAACGTCACTTCTGTTACAAAATCTGACGGGTCGCCTAATCAGTACCTACCCACAGGACATAGTGACTCCGTGTCACAGAATTCAAGGAAATGAATATGTGGAGACCTTCACAGAGTAAATTTACAAACTTCAACATCATTCAGATTATTAGGAGTAGGCTAGAAATAATTTAAATACAATGTGGAAATTAATCTAATTTTACATTTTGACCATAGATATGCTTTGATGCAAGTCATCATGAAGTAACACGTTCTTAATGTTGTGCACCCCTTTATAGGAAGAACGGTGTTTAGAATAGAAAATAATAGAAGTGAAAATAATACAATATAATAAACAAATAGAAAAATAATAGAATAAAAAAAAACAATATAATAGTATAGAAAGAATATAACCATTTCCCAAATTTCAAATAGAATTCCTTTGTTTTTAATAGAATAGAAAAGAATAGATTAGAATAGTAAGATAGATATATTCTTTCTATTCTATTCTGCTGTTTTTTTATATACTATTCTGTTATGTTCTATTATAATTTATTATTTTCTATTCTATTTAAATTCAAATTTCTATTCTATTCTATAGTTTTTTTAATTATATTATTTTCTAGTCTATTCTTTTTTATTTGATTCTATTATATTCTATTTTATTCCATTCTATTCTGTTCCTTTATTTATTATTCTATTTTGTTCGGTTTTACTCTATTATAATCTATTCTTTTATTCTTCTGTTTTCTGTTATATTTTTTTTTCTATTCCATTCCTTTATTTTCTATTCTATTTTATTCTCTTTGGAAATTGGAAAACTATTCAAAAACTATTTGAATTTGAAAAATATTTCAATTCAAAAACTATTTGAATCGGTTTGAAAACTATTTGAATTGATTTGAATCGTATAAACAAAACTAATTCTAAAAACAAATGAAACGGGTTAAATGAATTTAACTAAACAAATTTATGTAAATAACAACTCAAAACGAAACAAAACTAATAACATTTTTTCGTTCTACACACGTCTATCATGTATGTGGCGGTGCATTCGTAAACACAAGTACAGTGTATGATCACTTGCAAAAAATTTAAAAAAAAATATATTTTTGCAAATGTTCCTATTCTGTACTTTTATTTATGATATACATAATGTATACCCGAGTAAAGCAGCGCACAGCGAACAGCCATTCATGTCAATGACAGACTGCACACTGCACCTGGACTCTCAGGTGGACAAATACTGCTGCTGATATACTGAATGGGTTTAATCAGCCCGTATACAAGAGCTCTAAAATTTCTTACCTTACTCCCAAACATTTGGATGCTTTGTGCAGACTCCTGTAATTTTGTGCAGACTTTTCTCTTTTATACCTACAGAAACATTGGTTTCAGTCCCCCCCCCCCCAAGAAAACTGTGACAAAACTCCAAGCACCCACGGGGGGGCCATCTAATACACAGACGCCCTCTGTAGCTTATCTCAAGAAGAACAGATCTGACTTCTGCAACTTTTAACTAGTGACCTTGATCTTAACCATACTGTGTAAAAATTATAAACGTGAAGAGCCAAAGGGGGAGGTGTCCGGTGGTCTTTGACTTGTAAGGTGACCCCACACATGTGTGTACAGCGCGTGCCAAATAAAAGCATATCTGATATGAACCTGCCCGCAGACATTGCTGCATCAGTCTTTCACCAAACCATAATTATTACTCTGGTTTCTTTCCAGACTCCAAAGACATGCTTGTAGGCTAATTGGCTTCTTTATAATTCGTACCTAGTGTGTATGTAAGGTTTGGATTGTAAGCTCCTTTAGTGCAGGGACTTACAGTATCTGACAAAAGTGAGTACACCCCTCACATGTTTGTAAATATTTTCTTCTATCTTTTCATGTGACAACACTGAAGAAATGACACTTTGCTACAATGTAAAGTAGTGAGTGTACAACTTGTATAACAGTGTAAATTTGCTGTCCCCTCAAAATAACTCAACACACAGGGGGTCATTTACTATAGCGCCTACAGTACCAAACAAAAAACTCTCAAAAAAGGCCAGAAAGACTTCAACTATCAGAAAGTCAGCACTAATGCAAATGGAAAGCAGCGCTATTGCGGCAATAATGCCTGTCAGATCACATATGCTGGAATAGTGGAAGTCAATGGGGATCAAACCTGCAAAATCCAAAGTTCTCACTGAAGGCTTATATGCAAGTTCTTTGCCATAAAAAGTGTTTGGGGACCTGGGTCCTGCCCCAGGGGACATGTATCAACGCAAAAAAAAAAAATTAAAAATGGACGTTTTTTCGGGAGCAGTGATTTTAATAATGCTTAGAGTGAAACAATAAAAATGTAATATTCCTTTAAATTTCGTACCTGGGGGGGTGTCTATAGTATGCCTGTAAAGGGGCGCATGTTTCCCATGTTTAGAACAGTCTGACAACAAAATGACATTTCAAAGGAAAAAAAGTAATCTAAAACTACTCGTGGCTATTAATGAATTGCCGGTCCGACAATACACATAAAAGTTCATTGATAAAAACGGCATGGAATTCCCCCACAGGGGAACCCCAAACCAAAATTTAAAAAAAAAATGGTATGGGGGGTCCCTCTAAATTCCATACCAGGCCCTTCAGGTCTGGTATGGATATTAAGGGGAACCCCGGCCAAAAAATTTTAAAAAAATGGCGTGTGGTCCCCCAAAAATCCATACCAGACCCTTATCCAAGCATGCAACCTGGCAGGCCGCAGGAAAAGAGGGGGGACGAGAGAGCGCCCCCCCTCCTGAACTGTACCAGGCCACATGCCCTCAACATTGGGAGGGTGCTTTGGGGTAGCCCCCCAAAACACCTTGTCCCCATGTTGATGGGGACAAGGGCCTCATCCCCACAACCCTTGCCTGGTAGTTGTGGGGGTCTGCGGGCGGGGGGCTTATCGGAATCTGGAAGTCCCCTTTAACAAGGGGACCCCCAAATCCTGCCCCCCCGTGTGAAGTGGTAAGGGGGTACAAAAGTACCCCTACCATTTTACAAAAAAGTGTCAAAAATGTTAAAAATTACAAGAGACAGTTTTTGACAATTCCTTTATTTATATGCTTGTTCTATCTTATATCTTGATCACATAGTGGAGAAACATGGTGCATTCAAGTTTGGAGCCTCATCGCTGAAAAAGTACTGTTCACAATGCACGAGGATACACTATGGATATGGCACAATGATAATAGATGGACACAATATAAGTGAAATTGTTTTTGTTTTGGGATTGTTTGTTTTAAATACTTTATTTTGGTGTACATGCATTTATATGATATTAAGCACAATGGTAATGAGATTTCCCTTTAGGTGATACAGAGGTGCATTTGATATCATCACTTCACTAGAGGTGATATTGACATATACATCATTGAAATATGTTATAGAAATCATATGGTATATTGCACGGAATTGTATTTTTTATCATTTACATTTTCATTATAGCAGCATAGTGCCTTACAACCTGTATTTATTTTTTATTTGCTTGATAATCTTTCACATTGTAAGCCATATTTAATAATTATTCTCTTTATACATCATGTATCTTCTATTATTAGAACCCTGAGCAGGGTTAGATCTAGCCTATCTTACGTGGGGGTGCAGTAAAAAAAACGTCAGGGGGGAAGAGGATGGGGGGTCAGCAGGGCAGTGTACGGGGGATCATCAGTGCAGAGGATAGAGCCAGCAGTTTGTAGGGCAATTTACAGAGGCCATAAGCTTGCAGGGGAGTGCGCAGGGGTCCACAGGGCTGAGGATAGGGGTCAGAAATGCAGTATACAGGGGTCAGCAGAGCTGAGGAAGGGGTCAGTATAGCATAGTGGCAGGCTAGAGCAATATAGTGGCAGGTTAGGGCAGTATAGTTCATTATGGTGGCAGGTTAGGGCAGTATAGTATAGTATGGTGGCAGGTTAGGGCAGTATAGTATAGTATGATGGCAGGTTAGGGCAGTATAGTATAGTATGATGGCAGGTTAGGGCAGTATAGTACAGTATGGTGGCAGGTTAGGGTAATATAGTATAGTATGGTGGCAGGTTAGGGCAGTATAGTATAGTATGATGGCAGGTTAGGGCAGTATAGTACAGTATGGTGGCAGGTTAGGGCAATATAGTATAGTATGGTGGCAGGTTAGGGCAGTATATTACAGTATGGTGGCAGGTTAGGGCAGTATAGTATAGTATGGTGGCAGGTTAGGGCAGTATAGTACAGTATGGTGGCAGGTTAGGGCAGTATATTACAGTATGGTGGCAGGTTAGGGCAGTATAGTATAGTATGGTGGCAGGTTAGGGCAGTATAGTACAGTATGGTGGCAGGTTAGGGCAGTATAGTATAGTATGGTGACAAGTTTGGGAAGTATAGTGGCAGGTTAGGTCAGTATAGTGGCCGGTTTGGGAAGTATAGTGGCAGGTTTGGGAAGTATAGTGGCAGGTTAGGGCAGTATGGGGTGTCATGGTGTTACCCCATGGCTTGTAATCAGAATCTCTCCAGGCTGCTGTGTCCTCCTCCGCTTTCCTCTTCTTCATCTGCGGGATCAGCCATAGAAAATGAGTTTGTGGGAGGGGTCGAGAAGGCAGCCACACCCCCGGCTCCACCCACCAACTCCAGGTGCCTTGGAGATATTATAGATCCCCGCAGCACAACCTCACCAGATTTGATGACTGGGGAGTGTAAAAGGCACCCTCCCCCACCCTGATGGGCTCCCTGCTCAGACGATCATCACTGTGTTTACAAAGCGACACACACAGGGAAGGTGCAGCTGTCTGAAGTCAGTGTTCAGCGGCCAAGCACAGTGTCCAGGGTGGAGGAGGGTGGCTTTCGGGGGATACATCTGAAATCTGTGGGGGTGTAGCCCACCCCAGCATACCCCTAGATCCAGCCATGACCCTGAACAGTCCTTTGCACTTTAAAAACATATACCTTTATTATGTTTTTTTTCCTGCAATCGTCAGCCTACTTTGATGATGTCACATGTATACAGGGCTGGTGCAAGAATTTTTAACACCCTAGACGAAACCTCATTTTGCCACCCCCCCGGTCCCACCTCTGGCTCCACCCCCTTTTCCCTGCCCATGTATACCCCACCTTTTTAATGAAGTGCCCATCAATGCAGCCTCACCAGCGCCTATCAATACAGCCTCACCAGTGCCCATCAATGCAGCCTCACCAGTGCCCATCAATGCAGCCTCACCAGCGCCCATCAATGCAGCCTTACCAACGCCCATCAACACAGCCTCACCAGCGTCCATCAATGCAGCCTCACCAACGCCCATCAATGCAGCCTCACCAACGCCCATTAATGCAGCCTCACCAACGCCCATCAATGCAGCCTCACCAGTGCCCATCAATGCAGCCTCACCAGTGCCCATCAATGCAGCCTCACCAACGCCCATCAATGCAGCCTCACCAGCGTCCATCAATACAGCCTCACCTACAGCCATCAATGCAGCCTCACCAACGCCCATCAATGCAGCCTCACCAACGCCCATCAATGCAGCCTCACCAGTGCCCATCAATGAATGTTGAATGTTTGCTTGCTTCCATTCACCGCCTCTGACACTATGTGCGAACGGAGCCGAGGCATCCAAATTTCTGAATAACAAAAAAATTGTCAAAATTTCAAATTGGAATGAAATTAAGCGCACATGTCTTCAGTATTTTGCTATGGGCAGAAAATAATAAAATTACTCCACCACACTATACCTAATGGGGAGAATTATTAACCTCCTTCCCACTGCCACCTCCCAACCTTTGAAGAACTATTAGTTGCCGGAAGGTGAAGGCAGGCATTCGGGTGATGGGCTGTCACAGCAGTCACATGATTAGAAAGCTCCTGATTGCAAGTAAGCAACAGGAGCTTTCAGGTACTCACCAGTGATTGTGATGAGAGTGTGCAGGGCCATAGTTTTGTGTTTTACACAGGGCGGCATATGTGCGGCCTCTTGGCAGTAAAGCCCACCCGCCGAGATGTTGCATATCTGCTTGCAACCGCTGGAAAGAGGTTAATGTATATTACATTTCCTTTTTCCATATGAACAAAATATGTAGACCTCTATAATAGTTCTTCAACAGACTTTCTAATTTATGTATTTAACAAAAATGCGAACATGTTCTAAAAGTCCAACAATGGTTTTATTTTTCAGGAAGTGACAACTGCTTGAAGTGTCTGGACCACGAATGTCCAAAGAAGAACAAAACTGAATGTAATCCCAAACAGATAGAGTTTTTGTCTTATACTGATAATCTATCTTTATTTTTCATGGTTATCTCTTTGTTCCTTTGCACTTTAACTTTTTTGACAATGATTGTATTTATTTCATATGGAGATACCCCCATTGTCAGAGCCAATAACAAGAGCTTCAGCTTTGTCCTCCTGGTCTCCATCATGTTGGGTTTCCTCTGTGTGTTCTTGTTCCTGGGTCATCCCATGGATACAACCTGCTGGCTACGCCAAACATCTTTTGGATTTCTTTTTACCATAGCGGTTTCCACTGTGTTGGGCAAGACTGTAATGGTTTGGCTTGCTTTCAAAGCCACCAAACCGGGCAGCTTGTGGAAAAAATGGGTTGGAGTAAAGCTGCCCAATTCTGTTGTCTTCATCTGCTCATCAATCCAAGTTTTAATCTGCATTGCATGGTTGTCGGTCTCGCCCCCCTTCCAGGAGTTGGACAAACGATCATATCAAACAAAGATCATTGTTCAGTGTAATGAAGGGTCAGTTATCGGGTTCTACTCTGTCCTGGGATATATGGGGATCCTGGCTGCTTTCAGTTTCAGTACAGCGTTTTTAGCCAGGACATTACCGGACAGTTTAATGAAGCAAAATATATCACCTTCAGCATAGTGGTGTTCTGTAGTGTCTGGATTGCCATGATCCCGGCCTATCTGATCACCAAAGGGAAATATATGGTGGCTGTGGACATTTTTGCAATTCTGAATTCAAATGCTGGACTTCTAGTTTGTATATTCTTTTCAAAATGCTACATAATTCTTTGTCACCCCGATTTAAATTCAAGGAAGCATTTGCTTGACCACAGATGCAAATAATATTTTTTTTACAATGACATTTAAGATTTGTACCTACTGATTAAAGTTAAAGAGGACGTTCCATGAAAATTAAATGTCTGTTTCATTGATGGTCCTCCACCACCCAATTACATGTTACCTTAACTACTTGCCAACCGCAGATATACTGCGACAGGTCGGCTCTGTTGCGCAAAACTATGTACCTGCATGTCATTGTGTGCAATAGACACTGGGGGAACATGTGCCGCCGGAGGCGTGCGCACTGAATGGATGGAGGGGGAGCCAATGAGCAGGTCTGGTGGACCCGATGTCTACCGGCCACCTGCGATCATTCCCCAGAGAGGCAGAACGGTGATCTGCCTGTGTAAATAAGGCAGATCGCCGTTCTGATGGGGAAGAAGATATAGAGATCTTGTGTTTCTGCTGCGCAGAAACACGGACCACTGTCTTCACCCAGTTAGTCCATCCCCCACACAGTTAGCAAGCATCCCCTAGGGACACATTTAAAGTGACTGTAAGGGTTTGTTTTTTTGTTTTTTTTTTAATCACTTGCCACCCGCCATATAGCAGAATGATGGCGGCAAAGTGGTTTCAATATTCTGACTGGGAGTCATATGATGTCCAGCAGTATAACAGCCGCCACGTGCCCGTGGGGCCGTGCATCACGGTGATCAGTGATGTGGTGTGTCAGTCTGACACACCGCAACACCGATCTAGGTAAAGAGTCTCTGACGGAGACTCTTTACCATGTGATCAGCCATGTTCCAACACAGATGATCACAGTGTAAATAGGAAGAGCTGTTGATCGGCTTTTCCTCACTCGCGTCTGTTAGATGTGAGTAGAGGAGAGCCGATCGGCTGCTCCTCTGACAGGGGGGTCTATGTTGATTGATTATCAGCGCAACCCCCTCCGAAGATGCCCACACTGGACCACCAGGGACACCACTAGGGCCACCAGGGACGCCACTAGGACCACCAGGGATGCCACTAGAACCACCAGGGATGTCACCACCAGGTATGCCAATCAGTGCCCACAATGGATGCCAATCAGTGCCCACAATGGGCATCACTGATTGGCAGGCATTATCGTTTGGCACTGATTGGCATCTATCCATACCATCAATTACTGTACATCAGTGCCACCTATCAGTGCCCATCCATGCCCATCCGTGCTGCCTATCAGTGCTCATCTGTGCCACCTATCAGTGCCGTCTTTCATTGCCCATTTGTGCCACCTATGTGTACCCATCAGTGCTGCATATCATTGCCACCTATCAGTGCCCATCAGTTCCACCTATCAGTGCCCCATCAGTGCCGCATATTAGTGCCCATTATCAGTGCCCATCAGTGCAGCCCCATCAGTGAAGGAGAAAACTTACTTATTTACAAAGTTTTGTAACAGAAACAAAAACATTTTTTCCCAAAATTTTCGTTTTTTTTTTATTTGTTTAGCAGAAAATAAAAATCCCAGAGGTGATCAAATACCACCAAAAGAAATCTCTATTTGTGGGAACAAAATGATAAAAATTTAGTTTGGGTACAGTGTAGCATGACCGCGCAATTGTCATTCAAAATGTGACAGCGCAGAAAGCTGAAAATTGGTCTGGGCAGGAAGGTGTATAAGTGCCCGGTATTTAAGTGGTTATTAACAAACATGTCATACTTACCTCCACTGTGCAGCTCGTTTTGCACAGAGTGGCCCCCGAACATCCTCTTCTGGGGTCCCCCGACAGCTATCGCGGCTCCTCCCCACATCAGATAACCCCCTAGGAGAAGCGCTCTCCCAGGGGATTACCTTGTGGGCGCGCTCCCGAGTCCAGCACTTGGCGTCCATAAAGGCCAAATTCAGGACTCGGCCCTGCCCCTCCGGCGTCCGAATCATTGGATTTGATTGACAGCAGGAGGAGCCAATGGCTGCGCTGCTATCAATCTATCCAATCAAGAGCCGAGAACAGAGAGAAAGCGCGTCCCCATGGGTCAAGTTTCAGGGCTCAGGTAAGTAAAACGGGGGGGAGGGGGTCACTGGCAGGTGTTTTTTCACCTTAATGCATCTTATGCAAAAAACATGAAGATTTACAACCCCTTTAACCCATTGATCGCCCTTGGTGTTAACCCCTTCCTAGTACAGGGACAGTGCATATTTTTAGCACTGATCACTGTATTAGTGTCACTGGTTCCCAAAAAAGTGTCAAAAGTGTCAGTTAGGTATCCAATTTGTCCGCCGCAATGTCGCAGACTTGCTAAAAATCGCTGATCGCCGCCACTACTAGTAAAAAAATAAACAACTAAAAATGCCATAAATCTATCCCATAGTTTGTAGACTCTATAACTTTTGCGCAAACCAATCACTATACGCTTATTGGGATTTTTTTTTTTAACAAAAATATGTAGCAGAATGCATATTGGCCTAAATTGATGAAGACATTTGATTTTTTACATTTTTTTATTGGATATGTTTTATAGCAGAAAGTAAAACATTTTGGGTTTTTTTTCAAAAATTTAGTTTTTTTGTTTATAGCGCAAAAAATTTAAATCGCAGAGGTGATCGACTAGCACCAAACGAAAGCTCTATTTGCGGGAAAAAAAGGACATCAATTTTATTTGGGTACAACGCCGCACGGCCACGCAATTGTCAGTTAAAGTAATGCAGTGCCGTATCGCAAAAAATGGCCTGGTCATCAAGGGGGGTGAAACCTACCGGGGCTGAAGTGGTTAAACCACCTGTTAAGTACACATGCCTTTATTTCTAACAAAAATGTGTTTGGGGACAGTAAAGCTGACGTTTCTTCTTCATGGAAGGTTGACTTTTAAGCTTCAACACAATAAATGATGCACCATGTAGAATATTTTCCTTTTGTAGTCCTGCTCCACAGGCATGCACACCATTTGTAGTGTTTTGTTTTAAGATAATAAACTTTTTTTGCAGTTCAAAGATGTAAAACAAATGTTTTCACTGATTTTCCAAAAAAAAAAGTATCAATTAAAAAAGAAATAAAACTATGGAAAAAAATAATGCTGTGAAAGGATAGCACTCACAGTGAAAATCGGCACTTCTAACACAGTTTGGCATAAGAGGAATCTCTAACCAGTGTAGGACTGGCTGGCAGGGCTGTGAACAGTAGATAGGCAGGGCTGTGAACGGTAGGTAGGTAGGGTTGTGGACGGTAGGTAGGGCTGTGGACGGTAGATAGGTAGGGTTGTGGACGGTAGGTAGGTAGGGCTGTGGACGGTAGATAGGTAGGGTTGTGGACGGTAGGTAGGTAGGGCTGTGCACGGTAGATAGGTAGGGTTGTGGACGGTAGGTAGGTAGGGCTGTGCACGGTAAATAGGTAGGGTTGTGGATGGTAGGTAGGTAGGGTTGTGGATGGTTGGTAGGCAGGGCTGTGGACGGTAGGTAGGCAGGGCTGAGGACGGTAGGTAGATAGGGCTGTGGACGGTAGGTAGAACTGTGGACGGCAGGTAGGTAGGGCTGTGGATGGTAGGTAGGTAAGGTTGTGGACGGTAGGAAGGTAGGGTTGTGGATGGTAGGTAGGCAGGGCTGTGGACGGTAGGTAGATAGGGCTGTGGACGGTAGGTAGAACTGTGGACGGTAGGTAGGTAGGGCTGTGGATGGTAGGTAGGTAGGGTTGTGGACGGTAGGCAAGTAGGATTGTGGACGGTAGGTAGGTAGGGTTGTGGACGGTAGGTAGGTAGGGCTGTGGACGGTAGGAAGGTAGGGTTGTGGATGGTAGGTAGGCAGGGCTGTGGACGGTAGGTAGATAGGGCTGTGGACGGTAGGTAGAACTGTGGACGGTAGGTAGAACTGTGGACGGTAGGTAGGTAGGGTTGTGGACGGTAGGCAAGTAGGGTTGTGGATGGTAGGTAGGTAGGGTTGTGAATGGTAGGTAGGGTTGTGGATGGTAGGTAGGTAAGGCTGTGGATGGTAGGTAGGTAGGGTTGTGGACGGTAGGTAGGTAGGGTTGTGAACGGTAGGTAGGGTTGTGGACGGTAGGTAGGGCTGTGGATGGTAGGTAGGTAGGGTTGTGGACGGTAGGTAGGTAGGGTTGTGAACGGTAGGTAGGGTTGTGGATGGTGGGTAGGCAAGGCTGTGGATGGTAGATAGGTAGGGTTGTGGACGGTAGGTAGGTAGGGCTGTGGACAGTAGGTAGATAGGTAGGGCTGTGGACGGTAGGTTGGTAGGGTTGTGGACGGTTGGTAGGCAGGGCTGTGGGTGGTAGGTAAGTAGGGCTGTAAACAGTTGGTAGCCAGGGCTGTGGAAGGTAGGTAGGTAGGGCTGTGGACGGTAGGTAGGGTTGTGGTAGGGTTGTGTCACCAAGATTTCTTCCACAGGTGAGTGCTAAAGGATGTGTGTCTCTTACAGAGTAATCAAGTTTTTTGGGGTTTTCTCAGAGCATATTACGTTCTGGTCCTGGAGCCTGGAGGCTTTGTAGAGTTTTGGGGTGGGATGAAGCCTTCAATCCTAGGTCCACATTTTACATGGTGACCAGTTCCCAATGATTGTGCAGCTGTGCTTAAGTCCTTTTGTGTGTGAAAGCCACCTAAAACACGATAGGCACAGAGGAATTTGTGGGATTTTTAAGGTGCAAGTAAGATACAGTGATCTCAAAGAATATTATAAAAATATATTTTTATTTAAACAGAGATAAAGAAATTGTCTAAAAACAATTATGGCAAGTACATAGAACATAGTTTTTATGGATGCAGCACTTTTGATGGAGTTCCCAAAATGTTTCGCCCACATCCCGGGCTTCCTCAGGGGATGCTGTCCATTTGGGGTACAAGCCTTCCCAGTCTTTTAAAGCAATGTCTACTACAATCGACCATAATTCAGGGGGTCTGCAACTGTCACAGAAAACCAAGAACTACAGGTGACCATCGAGGGCATTCAAGGACCAGAAACAAGGTTTGCAAGAAAGCTCAACACATAGGACATAGACTTTCCAGGGAAGGATACTTGTGTCTAGGACTGTTATCCTGCAGTGGTGGGTGTGTCCCTGTGGTTCCAAGAGTCCTCTCTGTGCGTCAGGAAACAGCCAAGGACCCTGTGGGGAATTCCCATGCCGTTTTTAACAATGAACTTCTATGTGTATTGTCGGACCGGCAATGCATTAATAGCTGTGAGTAGTTTTAAATGACTTTTTTTCCTTTGAAATGTCATTTTGCTGTGAGACTGTTCTAAACACGGGAAACATGCGCCCCTTTACAGGCATACTATAGACACCCCCCAGGTACGAAATTTAAAGGGATATTACACTTTTATTGTTTGACTTTAAGCATTATTAAAATCACTGCTGCCGAAAAAACGGACATTTTTAAAACTTTTTTTTGCATTGATACATGTCCCCTGGGGCAGGACCCGGGTCCCCAAACACTTTTTATGACAATAACTTGCATATAAGCCTTTAAAATTAGCACTTTTGATTTCTCCCATAGACTTTTAAAGGGTGTTCCGCGGCATTCCAATTTGACGTGAACACCCCAAATTGTTCGCTGTTCGGCAAACTTGCGAACAGCCAATGTTCGAGTCGAACATGAGTTCGACTCGAACTCGAAGCTCATCCCTAATCTGAAGTTACGAATTATCCGAAATAACGAATGCCGTATCTAATAATAAATTACAACAACAATAATAATAAAAACGTTTTATTATTATTTTTAATTCATTCAGTTCCATTTGTTTAGATGCAGCTTTCGTAACTTCGGATAAATTTGTATTCGTTATGTTAACAGCCAAATTTGAAAGGAAATTCCAATACCTATTATTTAATAGTTAGTTATTACGAGTTAGTTATTATTTAGCATTTTTGGATTTTTGTTTTCTTCAAATTTTTGGATTTTCTTACTTATTTTCGAACTTTCGAATTTCTGAATTTCCGAATTCACGAATGGCCCGAAAAATGAAATACAAAAAAAAAAAAAAATGGGGCTTTTCAAATTCAAGATTTGACAATTTTTTTTGAATTTTCACATTTTTGGATTGTCGAATTCACAATTTTTTTTTTCAATTTATGAATTTTCTAATCTTCGAACTTACGAATTTTTGAATTTACGAATGGCACGAAAAATGAAAAACAAAAAAATATGAAACAAAAATGAACACATTTTTCGACAGTACACATGTCTAATAATATGCTAACTGAACAATCCAGCTGAGTGGGAAAGGACCTGATGTATATGAGCAGTGTAGGACTAAAGCATATTATATTTTACCCGCTGCCTATATTTAAAATAGTTTTCTGTGAAGCCATAAAGTCAGTGTATAGTGTAATGTGTTGTGTGTAGTATATAATGTATTGTGTGTAGTGTATTGTGTATTGTATGTATGGTGTATTGGTCTGTGGGTAGAGTACTGTGTAGTGGTCAGTATGTAGTGTATTGTGTAGTGGTCTGTGGGTAGTGTATAGTGTATTGTTTAGTGGTGTAGTGGTCAGTGGATAGTGTAGTTTGTATAGTAGTGGTCAGTATAGAAATCAGGTAGGGTGGTGTGGTGTGTAGTGGTCTGTGTGGTGTGTAGTGATCAGTATAGGAATCAGGAAAGTTAGTGTGGTGTGTAGTGGTCAGTGTGTAGTGTAGTGGTCTGTGTGGTGTGTAGTGGTCAGTGTGTAGTGTAGTGGTCAGTATAGGAATCAGGTAGGTTAGTGTAGTGTGTAGTGTAGTGGTCTGTGTGGTGTGTAGTGGTCAGTGTGTAGTGTAGTGGTCTGTGTGGTGCATAGTGGTCAGTGTGTAGTGTGTAGTGTAGTGGTCAGTATAGGAATTGGGTAGATTAGTGTGGGATGTAGTGTAGTGATCTGTGTGGTGTGTAGTGGTCAGTGTGTAGTGTAGTGGTCAGTATAGGAATCAGGTAGGTTAGTGTGGTATGTAGTGTAGTGGTCAGTGTGTAGTGTAGTGGTCAGTATAGGAATCAGGTAGGTTAGTGTGGTGTGTAGTGGTCAGTGTGTAGTGTAGTGGTCAGTATAGGAATCAGGTAGGTTAGTGTGGTGTGTAGTGTAGTGGTCTGGTGTGCAGTGTAGTGGTCAGTATAGGAATCAGGAAGGTTAGTGTGGGATGTAGTGTAGTGGTCTGTGTGGTGTGTAGTGGTCAGTGTGTAGTGTAGTGGTCAGTATAGGAATCAGGTAGGTTAGTGTGGTGTGTAGTGTAGTGGTCTGTGTGGTGTGTAGTGGTCAGTGTGTAGTGTGTAGTGTAGTGGTCAGTATAGGAATCGGGTAGGTTAATGTGCGATGTAGTGTAGTGGTCTGTGTGGTGTGTAGTGTAGTGGTCAGTGTGGTGTGTAGTGGTCAGTATAGGAATCAGGTAGGTTAGTGTGGTGTGTAGTGGTCTGTGTGGTGTGTAGTGGTCAGTGTGTAATGTAGTGGTCAGTATAGGAATCGGGTAGGTTAGTGTGCGATGTAGTGTAGTGTTCTGTGTGGTGTGTAGTGGTCAGTGTGTAGTGTGTAGTGTAGTGGTCAGTATAGGAATCAGGAAGCTTAGTGTGGGATGTAGTGTAGTGGTCTGTGTGGTGTGTAGTGGTCAGTGTGTAGTGTAGTGGTCAGTATAGGAATCAGGTAGGTTAGTGTGGTGTGTAGTGGTCAGTGTGTAGTGTAGTGGTCTGTGTGGTGCATAGTGGTCAGTGTGTAGTGTGTAGTGTAGTGGTCAGTATAGGAATCGGGTAGGTTAGTGTAGTGTGTAGTGTAGTGGTCTGTGTGGTGTGTAGTGGTCAGTGTGTAGTGTAGTGGTCAGTATAGGAATCAGGTAGGTTAGTGTAGTGTGTAGTGTAGTGGTCTGTGTGGTGTGTAGTGGTCAGTGTGTAGTGTAGTGGTCTGTGTGGTGCATAGTGGTCAGTGTGTAGTGTGTAGTGGTCAGTATAGGAATCGGGTAGGTTAGTGTGCGATGTAGTGTAGTGGTCTGTGTGGTGTGTAGTGGTCAGTGTGTAGTGTAGTGGTCAGTATAGGAATTTAGGTAGGTTAGTGTGGTGTGTAGTGTAGTGGTCAGTGTGGTGTGTAGTGTGCAGTGTAGTGGTCAGTATAGGAATCAGGTAGGTTAGTGTGGTGTGCAGTGGTCAGTGTGTAGTGTAGTGGTCAGTATAGGAATCAGGTAGGTTAGTGTGGTGTGTATTGTAGTGGTCTGTGTGGTGTGTAGTGGTCAGTGTGTAGTGTAGTGGTCAGTATAGGAATCAGGAAGGTTAGTGTGGGATGTAGTGTAGTGGTCTGTGTGGTGTGTAGTGGTCAGTGTGTAGTGTAGTGGTCAGTATAGGAATCAGGTAGGTTAGTGTGGTGCGTAGTGTAGTGGTCTGTGTGGTGTGTAGTGGTCAGTGTGTAGTGTGTAGTGTAGTGGTCAGTATAGGAATCGGGTAGGTTAGTGTGCGATGTAGTGTAGTGGTCTGTGTGGTGTGTAGTGTAGTGGTCAGTGTGGTGTGTAGTGTAGTGGTCAGTATAGGAATCAGATAGGTTAGTGTGGTGTGTAGTGTAGTGGTCAGTGTGGTGTGTAGTGTAGTGGTCAGTGGATATAGTGTAGTGTAGACAGGGCCCCAGTGCACTATAATGCCCTGGGGGCCTATAATGCTCTTAAGACGGCCCTGGTGGAAGTATCATAATTGATGTGGATCTGCTGGACAATGTAACACATGATGGATTTAAAAAAAGGAATATTATTTGGGGAATTATTTTTTTTAATAAAGAACTTGTTAAACATTTGAGCGTCTTTATTTCTAGGCTGAAACTCTTTTTTTTTTGTAAATGAGTAGGGGTGCTATGTATCCCATACTCATTCACATGGGAGGATGATATCCAGGGGCCCCCTTATTATTAAAGTGGGTTTCCAGATTCTGATAAGCCCCCCACCTTTAGACCCTCACAGCTACCGGGAATAAGGTGCAATTCTGGGGGGTACCCCCATGTTGAAGTCATGTGGCCTGGCATAGTTCAGGAGGAGGAGTGCACACCTTTCATTGCCAGCCAGGCTGCATGGGTTTCCTGGGGAACTTCACACTTTTTTTGCACAGAGAGTCCCTTAACCACTTGCCAAAGATGCTATAGTCAAAAGAAGGCTACAGCGCCGTCGTCCAGTTCTGGTAGGGTAACAATATTTGTCCTCCCAGAGCCCCACCCCCTGTGTGCCTCCTGCGGTGCACATCAGGCGCTCTCTGTGTCTTTCAGACACAGCTGTTCACAGATTGGGGTAAAGGGCCTATCACAGCAGCCTTTTACCATGTGATCAGCTGTGTACAATCACAGCTGGTCCTCTGAAGCAGCCAGCGGAGACTTTCAGACACAGCTGTTCACAGATTGGGGTAAAGGGCTGTGTACAATCACAGCTGATCACATGCAAAAAGACTTGCCGGTTATTGGCAGTCCTTTCCTCCCACACTGTCTGTCAGCACATTATTTACACTGATAAATGAAAAACAGTGGTCCAGAGGAGGTCAATTTATCAGGGTTACGTACACAATGTGTATATCATAATTCGCTGTATAACCGTGAAGGCTGTAATGGAAGCTGCACGTGAGGTGATACGCAACAATCATCATTTAAAGCCTGGGGGCCACATAGCAGGTTTGCACTCCCCTGAGCCTCTGAAGCAGCAAGCGGAGACCGGCGAAACCGGTTAGGCTATCTCATTGTCCACCTTGTCCTTGTGACCAGAGGACACTTCTTCATTGCTTTTGGCTTGGCAGATCCTGCAAAGAACTAGTATTCCATTTGTGCCGATGACATCGATACTTTGAAGGATACGATAAGTATCATTCACCACATATATCCTTGGAACTGCAAATTTGTTTGGGAGTATACCCCATGGATTACAAATGGTCCATGAGGGACCGGGATTGGTGGCTTACAAGCAAGTCTTGTTTATTCTATTTTGATCCCCAGCACAGTGTGAGGGAGGTGATTTCAGGACATGGTTCCATTACAGCCTTCCGTTTATACAGCAATTCATGATATACACAATGTGTACGTAACCCTGATCAATATACCTCCTCTGGACCACTGTTCTTCATTTCGTGCTTTTTCAGCTACCTTCTAATATTTCATCAGATAACACCAAGGATTAGTGCTGATTCTCATGCAGGAATGCAGCCAAGCACTGATTTTGTATATGTTTATACATTTATATCTCTCTGCACTGGCAACTTTGAGGGTGTCGGTTCTACCTACCACTGTATTATGTACACCAATATTCTTATATATAGAGTTGTACTCATAAGTTTACATACCCTGGCAGAATTTATTATTTCTTGGTCATTTTTCAGAGAATATGAATGAGAACACAAAAACTTTTCTTTCACTCATGGTTAGTGTTTGGCTGAAGCCATTTATTATCAATCAACTGTGTTTACTCTTTTTAACCACTTCCCTCCCGGCCACTGCATATGTACGGCCGGGTGGGCATCTCTCTCCTTTTGAGTGGACGTTCAGGAACATCCCTCAGAAGCAGGGGGATCGTGCGCGTGCCCGCGCAGCGGCGTGATCCTGATGTGCTCGTGTCACCTGGACACGGAGCATCTCAGATCGGCAGGAGGGCTCTGTGATTGGCCCTCCTGATCACTTGACGGCCATGTCCAATCACAGCCATCATGTGATGTATACAGAGAGCCGGTTGCTAGGTGATCGGCTCTCCTCTCCTCACACATTAGTTGTCAGTGAGGAGAGGAGAGCGAATCGCTGCAGCCAGCTGGTGATCATTGTGTATGAGCTGTTTTTTAAAGCTTTTTACACACTGATCACCAGCATAGTAACACACAGTGTAAAACACAATGTCCCAAAACACATCCCCAAAACACATGTCCCAAAAACACATGTCCCCACACAGTAAAAACACCTGTACCGCACATGTAACAGTAAAATCACATGTCCCAATGATTATCCCAATGATTATCTGCACACATATGTCCGTGATCACATGCGCACATCTCTACATGATCATCTGCGTACATCTGTCCATGATCACACAAACCAATTATTATACACTTAACGGGATTTTATTTACCAAAGACATGTAGCAGAATACATTTTGGCTTAAATTTATAACAAAATTAGATTTTATTGGATTTCTTTTAAAATGGAATAAAGAAAATATTGTTTTTTCCCAAATTTCCGCTCTATTTTCGCTTATATTGCAAAAAATATAAAACGGAGACGTGAATAAATACCACCAAAAGAAAGCTCTATTTGTGCGAACAAAATGATAAAAATTTCATTTGGGTACAGCAATGCATGACCGCGCAACTGTCATTGTAAATGTGAGAGCGCTGAAAGCTGAAAATTGTCCTGGGAAGGAAGGGGGCAAAAGTGCCCGGTATTGATTTGGTTAAATCATACAGACAACAGAAACTACCCAAATGTCCCTGATCAAAAGTTTACATACCCCAGTTCTTAATACTGTGTATTGCCCCCTTTAACTGCTTGCCAACCGCCTCACGCTGATATACGTCGGCAGAAGGGCTCGTACAGGCAGAATCATGTACCTGTACGTTGCCCTTTAAGAGGCGGCCCTCGGGCAAGCTCCATGAGTCGGGTTGCGGGTCCCGTGGACTCAATGTCCACGGGGATACCCGCAATTGTCTCACGGAGAGGTAGAACAGGGAGATGCTAATGTAAACAAGCATCTCCCCATTCTGCCTAGTGACAGTGTCACTGATCATAGCTCCCTGTGATCGGGAGCAGAGATCAGTGACGTGCCACACACAGCCCCTCCCCCCCACAGTTAGAAATACTCCCTTGGACACTTAACACCTACACTGCCCCCTAGTGGTTAACCCCTTCACTGCCAGTGTCATTTACACAGGAATCAGTGCATTTGTATAGCACTGATTGCTGTATAAATGACAGCGGCCCCAAAAATGTGTCAAAAATTGTCCGATGTGTCTGCCATAATGTCGCAGTCATGATAAAAATCGCTGATCACCGCCATTACTAGTATAAAAAAAAAATAATCAAAATGCCATAAAACTATCCCCTATTTTGTAACTTTTGCGCAAACCAATCAAAAAACGCTTATTGCGATTTTTTTACCAAAAATATGTAGAAGAATACTTTTCCTCAAACTGAGGAAAAAAATGTTTTTTTATATATTTTTGGGGGATATTTATCATAGCAAAAAGTAAAAAATATTGCGTTTTTTTTCAAAATTGCCGCTCTTTTTTTGTTTATAGAGCAAAAAATAAAAACCACAGAGGTGATCAAATACCACCAAAAGAAAGCTTTATTTTGTGGGAAAAAAAGGACGTCAATTTTGTTTGGGAGCCACATTGCATGACCGCGCAATTGTCAGTTAAAGCGAAGCAGTGCCGAATCGCAAAAAGTGTTCTGGTCAGGAAGGGGGTAAATTCTTTCAGGGCTGAGGCAGGTAACATCAATGACAGCTTGAAGTCTTTTGTGGTATTTGTGGATGAGGCTCTTTATCTTCTCAGATGGTAAAGCTGCCCATTCCTCTTGGAAAAAAGCCTCCAGTTCCTGCAAATTCTTGGGCTGACACGCATGAACGGCACGTTTGAGATCTCCCCAGAGTGGCTCAATGATATTGAGGTCAGAAGACTGAGATGGCCACTCCAGAACGTTCACTTTATTTTGCTGTAGCCAATGACAGGTTGACTTGGCCTTGTGTTTTTTTCACCATTGTAGACTTTTGCACTGACACAAAATTTGTTCGTTTTCGTTTCATTCGTTTTTTTGCTTTTTTCGGAAATTCAAAAATTTGAAAATTCGGAATTCGGAAATTCGGAAATCCGAAAATTCGGATTGTCGCATTTCCAAAATTTAGAATTTTCGAATTTACGAATTTTTCAAACTAATAATAACTTACTATTAAATTATAGGTATTGGAATTTCCTTTCAAATTTGGCTGTTTGTGAACGCAACGAATACAAATTTATCTGAAGTTACGAATTATCCAAAATAACCAATGCCGCATCTAAACAAATGGAATGGAACAAATCAGTGATAAATAATAACAATAAAAAGGTTTTATTATTATTTTTATTTATTATTATTAGACTGTTACGTTCCATTCTTTTAGATACGGCATTCATTATTTCAGATAATTCGTAACTTCAGATAAATTCGTACTCGTTACATTCAGTAGCAGCGAAATTTGAAAGGAAATTCCAATACCTATAATTTAATAGTTATTATTAGTTAGTTATTTCAGATTTTCGAGTTTTCAAATTTTTGGAACTTCATTCTATTGAATTTTCAGATTTTCATTCTTATTTTCAGATTTTCGAATTTCCGACTTTCCGAAATTTCTAATTTCTGAAATTTCGAATTTTCGAATTTCTGAAATTTCTCATTTCCGAATTTAAATTTTTCAGATTTTAAAATTTATGAATTTTCGAATTTCCGAACCCTCAGATTTCCTCATTTCGAATTTTTGAATTTCCAAAATTTCTCATTTCCGAATTCGAATTTTCCAATTTCTGAAATTTTGAATTTCCGAATTACCGAATTCCGAATCCCTGAAATTCTGAATTTCCAAAATTTTGAATTTTCAGATTTTCGGATTTCCGAATTTTCAAATTTTAGAATTTCCGAATTTTTCTAACCAATAATAACTTACTATTAAATTATGGGTATTGGAATTTCATTACAAATTTGGCTGTTTGTGAATGTAACGAATACAAATTTATCTGAAGTTATGAATTATCCGAAATAACGAATGCCGCATCTAAACAAATGTAATGGAACAAATTAATAATACATAATAATAAGGTTTTATTATTATTATTGTTATGTATTATTATTAGATCGTTATGTTCCATTCTTTTAAATGCGGCATTCGTTATTTCAGTTAATTCGTAACTTCGTATAAATTCGTACTCGTTACATTCACTAACAGCCAAATTTGAAAGGAAATTCCAATAACTATAATTTAATAGTTATTATTAGTTAGTTATTTCAGATTTTAGAGTTTTCAAATTTTCGGATCTTCATTCTATTGAATTTTCAGATTTTCATTCTTATTTTCAGATTTCCGAATTTCCGAATTTCTGAAATTTCGAATTTCTGAAATTTCGAATTTTCTAATTTCTGAAATTTCTCATTTCCGAATTTAAATTTTCCAATTTTCGAAATTTTGAATTTCCGAATTCCAAATTTCCGAAATTTTGAATTTTCGGAAATTAGGAAATATGGAAATTTCAGAAATTCTGAAATTTCTGAAATTGAAAAATTTGGAAATTTTCAGTATTAACTAATTTGTCAAAATTTGTTAAAAAACAAATTTGGAACCAAACGAATTGCACATGTCTAATTGTCATGTTGGAATGTACAAGTACGTCCCATGTGCAGCTTCCTGGCTGATGAATGCAAATGTTCCTCCAGTATTTTTTGATAACATGCTGCATTCATCTTGCCATCAATTTTGACCAAATTTCCTGTGCCTTTGTAGCTCACACATCCCCAAAACATCAGCGATCCACCTCTGCGTTTCACAGTAGGAATGGTGTACCTTTCATCATAGGCCTTGTTGACTCCTCTCCAAATGTAGTGCTTATTAAGCTCTATTTCGTCTCATCACTCCAAACAACTTTGTGGCAGAAGGTTTGAGGCTTGTCTCTGTGCTGTTTGGCGTATTGTAAGAAGGGGAACTTTGTGGCATTTGTGTAGTAATGACTTTCTTCTGGTGACTCGACCATGCCTCCAAGTGTCTCCTTATTGTGCATCTTGAAACAGCACCACCACATGTTTACAGAGAGTCCTGCATTTCACCTGAAGTTATTTGTGGGTTTTTCTTTGCATCCTGAACAATTTTCCTGGCAGTTGTGGCTGAAATTTTAGTTGGTCTACCTGACCGTGGTTTGGTTTCAACAGAACCCCTCATTTTTCACTTCTTGATTAGAGTCTGAACACTGCTGATTTGCATTCTCAATTCCTTGGATATCTTTTTATATCCCTTTCCTGTTTTATACAGTTCAACTACCTTTTCCCGCAGATCCTTTGACAATTCTTTTGCTATCCCCATGACTCAGAATCCAGAAACGTCAGTGCAGCACTGGATGAAAGATGTAAGGGTCTGTCAGGAGTCCAGAAACTCATTGACCTTTTGTACACACACACTAATTACAAGCCAACAGATCACAGGTGAGGATGGTTACCTTTAATATCCATTCAAACCCCTTTGTGACAACTTGTGTGCATGTTATCAGGCCAAAATCACCAGGGTATGTAAACTTTGGATCAGGGTCATTTGGGTAGTTTCTGTTGCCGTTATGATTTAATAAGAGTAAACACAGTTGATTGATAATAAATTGCTTCAGCCAAACACTGACCACGAGTAAAAGAAAAGTTTTTGTGTTATCATTCATATTCTCTGGCCAAGAAATCATAAATTCTGCCAGGGTATGTAAACTTATGAGCGCAACTGTAGCTCATTTTGTATAGTTGTGCTCAAAAGTTTGCATCCCCCGGCAGAAATGGTGAAATTTTGGCATTGTTATTGAGCATATGACTGATCATGGCAAAAACTGCCAAAGTGTCACACTTGACAAAGGAGCACGCATGCCCACTGTGAGCTTCGCGCATGCTCTGAAACGCGTTGTGGTTCTCTCACACTCCGGTGACGTCACACGCCAGCGAGCGGCTTCTCAGAGTGGAAGATCTACATCTAGTCCGGTGTGTGTATCAGCTGGCCGGCTTCCTTGCGGGGGAGTGCGGCCACCATGGCTGGATAATCTGACTGCCGAGCTACGTTATGGACTGATCTAGGAGTCTTCCCTTTCCCGGAGCCTGTAATCCCTTAATTTCATGTAAGTGTGGATTATATGTTATTGTACTCATTAAATACCTGCACTCAGAGGCGCTTTTCTTTTCTGTTTTTTCTCCTGCTTCAATCATTAGAGCTGACTTTGCTCATATGAAAAGCTTTGCCCTCAGCGCTGGTCACACTACAGAGATGCTATAGTCATCCAAACTGCAAAAGACTACTTTGTCATGGACAATTTTGAAATCAACATTCATTGCCATTTTATTTGTATTATCATCATAATCCCTAGCATCTTGTATCTCCATGTCCTGTGCGCTAGCATATATATATATATATATATATATATATATATATATATATATATATATATATATATATATATATATATATATATATTCTAGGTAGACCAAGAAAGATTGCAGCCATAAATGCCAGAGGAATTGTTCAGGCTACAAAGAAAACCATGATCAGTGGGTGTACGGGGTATATTCGGGGTATATTTCCTGCCACAGCTGTGAAGCAAAGCCTCGCAGCCACGGCATGTGAACACCTCCAGCTGCTGCCTATGAAGCTAAAAGGGGGTAGCAGATGAGGGGCATTAAAATGTAGCTCAACCACAAGGCTTTATCACCCTCCATTCCCATGTATAAATGAACCCTAATAGTGCAGCCAAACACAGTTTCATGTCCCTGATTGTCATCTGTACTAATCCTGCCCTGTTTATTGTCCACATTTCTGCCTGCTGCCTGGACAGATCCCTTGCCTGTTTGCTGACCATGTCTCTGCCTGCACCTGAACTGACCCATCTGCACATCCGACTATGTTCCTGCAAAACATCAGTCCCAGACTTCCCCTGCGGATATTTGCACCCCTGGAACCACAGGAACTCTTATACTTCCTTTCTTTAGTCTCCTGTACTTCATTGCCAGTGAACATGGCATTCCTGTTGGCAGCCACGTACCAGTAGGATGGGCTTGCTTGGATTATAAGAACTAGTACTACTATAGGTGACACTACAGTAACCTATATTCCGTGACGACTTGTATAGAGGTGACCATTACAGTACATTGGTTTTGATGTAATTTGTTAATTTGTGTGATGCACAAGATACAATGTCCAGTAAATAATTAGTCCAGACAGTAAAAAAGTCTCACACGTGTGGTATCCCCATACTTGGGAAACATAGGAGAGTGTGTTTTGGGTTATAATTCTAAGCATTCCCATGCTGAGTGTGAGAAATATCTTATTAAATTGACAACTTTCTGTAAAAAGAAAATAATTTTAATTTAATTATTTTAATTTTTTCAGCATTTTCCGAAAACTTGTGGCAGAAAAATGAAGCATTCAAATGACCATACCTCTTTAAAGAGACCTTAGGTGTTTTCTTTCCAAAATGGCGTCATTTTGTGGGTATTTCATCTGTCCTGGTGCTCCAAGGCCTCCAAAAATGTGATAGGTAGTCAGGAAATTAGATGTGTAATTGATGTCCCTAGAAACCCTGAAGGTCCTCCTTGGGCCCCTCAGTGTGGCCAGGCTGTGTAAAAGTCTCACACATGTGGTATCCCCATACTTGGGAGGAGTAGCAGAATGTATTTTGGGGTGTAATTCTAAGTATGCCTATGCTGCGTGTGAGAAATAACTTAAAATGCCAACCTTCTGAAAAAAAGCACATTTCTTTAAATGCTTCATTTTCCCAAAAAAGTTACAAAAATTGCAACTTCAAAAAACTCACCATGCCTCTTACCAAATACCTTGGACTATCTATTTTTCAAAAAGGGGTCATTTGGGGGTCATTTGTACTGTCCTGGCATTTTAGGGCCTCAGGAAATTAGAGGTAGTCAGTACATCAGGATTGATCAATTTTCAACTATATATCACAGTCCTACAGATGAAATAATATACACATTTTGACCTAAATTTATGAAGAAAGACTATTTATTTACAAAATTTTATAACAAAAAAATAGAAGACGTGTTTTTTTCAATTTTTTGGGTATTTCTATAAAAAATAAATTAATAAATAAAGCACTTTTACCCCAATTCCTGCCCAGGCCAATTTTCAGATTTCAGAGCTCTCACATTTTGAATGACAATTGCGCGGTCATGTACCACTGTACATATATGACATTTTTATCATTTTTTTTCACACAAATAGAGCTTTCTTTTGGTGGTATTTAATCACCACTGGGGGTTTTTATGTTTTGCTAAATAAACAAAAAAGACTGAACAAAATTATGTTTTCTTACTTTCTGTTATACAATTTTGCAAGTTAAACTTTCTTCATAAATTTAGCCCATAATGTATTCTGCTACATTTCTTTGGTGAAAATATCCCAAATCAGTGTATATTAATTAGTCTTTTAGGAAAGTTCACAGAAAGTCCACAAACTATGGGATATATATATCTGATAATCAATCAGTCCTGATGTACTGACGGTCAATCCAATTTTTTGAGGCCTGAAAACGTCAGAACAGTACAAATACCCCCAAATGACCCCTTTTTGGAAAGTGGACAGTCCAAGGTATTTAGTAAGAGGCATGGTGAGTTTTTTTTTTACATACTGTCACCAGTGCAGTACAACATCATAACATCATCATATAATAGGTGTGGCAGTGATCAGGGACACTGACTGGTGACAGTATGTAAAAAAAGAAAAAAGTTTCAGTTTGTTTATTTTTAAAAAAAATTAAATTACATTTTATTTTATTTTTTATTTTTTTAACACACTGTGACCAGAGCAATGCAGTGTTACCATAATAACATTGTACTACTCTGGGAGAAATGATCAGGATTTGTTTTTTTTTTAAACATTATGATTGCTTATACAAATAAATTTCACTGGTACAAATAACTACTTATGTATAACTTGGAGGGAGACAACAGGAAGTGAGAGGAAATCTCCCCCTAGCAAGGGAAAGTCACTCCTGGAAGAGTTATAATGGGAATAAAGGTGTCTCCATGGAAGCTTTATCACCAATCCTTGTTTCAACAACAACCCAACATTTTCAAAATCCAATTGTCACAGGGACAGAAAAAAGAGGTGAAATCTTCTGAACAGGGACACAGACAGGAAAACAAACATTACAGGGGTGTAAACCCTTCCCTATGCTATTCAAAAAACGTAAAAATATTTTTTGGGCTGGAGTTACACATAAAAAATGTACCTGTTCCGACTTACATACAAATTCAACTTAAAGTGGAGCTCCACCCAAAAGTGCAAGCTCCACTTGTCTGCCTTCCCCCCTCTGCTGCCACAATTGGCAGCTTTTGGGGAGATGGGGGAGCCAGTACCTGGTTTGGACAGGTACCCGCTCCTACTTCTGGCTCTGTTCGCAATCGGCAAACTTAGCCGGAAGTCCGTCCCCCCCTCCTTCCCCCGCAGATGGCCCAATCAGAGAGCGCAGCGCACTTAGCGCATGTGCAGTAGGGAACCAGCAGTGAAGCCTTGCCTTGCCCGTTTCCTTTAGTGGAGATGGTGGTGGCAGCACTCGATAGCTAATTGAAAAATCGGCTCGGGTGAAGACATCACTGGACCCAGGACAGGTAAGTGTCCTAATATTAAAAGTCAGCAGCTACAAGATTTGTACAGAATTTGTACAGGATTTGTACAGGATTTGTAGCTGCTGACTTTTCATTTTTTCTGAAGAAGCCTGGAGCTCCGCTTTAAGAACAAACCTACAAAACCTAACATGTTTGTAATCCGAGGACTGCCTGTATAAGCAACAATTTTTCCTGAATTAAATTGATTCATTCAGTGTCTTTTGTTGTGATTGGTCACAGCAATCACATGGTACTGGCACCAGGCAGGTAGAGCGATCAGTCATCCGCTGTGTCACAGCCGGTGACAGATTGCGTCACTGTACGGCCCTGCGGTCACGCAAGAGGCGAGTTCTGGGAAGACGACATATGACTTCCACCCAGAACTATGAAAGTCCCACCAGGCTGTCATTTTGCTATGGGCCAGGAGGGAACTGGTTAAATACCACCAAAAAAGGAAACAATCCTGCGAGCCACAATGATCTCATGCCTAAAGGCTATTACCACTAAGCTGCATGCATAGATCACGTCTCATAATCGTGCAAACAATCCACTAAAGAAAAATTACGCTGCACTAGGGTGAAATGTATCAATAGGTGAATGGATGTAATCATAAAGTGAAAACCCAAAATAAATGTATATATAATAATATATAGTAAATATATAGAAAAATATATATAAATAATGTACAATCATGTGCAAATGATCAACAATACCCAATGTGCTAAATAACCCCACTGGGTAAAAAGTGATATGTCCAAAATTAATGAATAGATACGATATATAATAGATGAATATAAACAAATATAAATAAATATAAATGTTTCAGTGTAAACAAACCCACTAAAGTGCACAGTGCATATATACAGCAAATACACTAAAGTGCAAAATTAAATACAAAAGTGCTCAGTGCACCCCCATTAAGGCTTCGGGTGGCCCCCAATGTGGTGGATCCCCCGAAACAGCTTTCTTTTTTTCAAAATATGTTTTTTTTTTTTCCTTGCAGAAAATGCTCAATCTGCAAACTAAATGCGAATAGGAGTAGGAGGACTGATTCTTTTCAGTCCACTTCTACACATGAGACATTTCCCATAAAACCATTTATTACTTGCTCCACCAAACATGTGCTGTACGCTATTCAATGCCCATGTGGGCTGCAATATATAGGGCGTCCTATACGCATGTTGCACATTAGATTGAGTGAGCATGTTGCTAACATCAAGAGAGGCTATCCTAAACATAGCCTCTCTAAGCACTATGCCCTTAAGCATGATTGCAAGCCAGATGGTACCATCTTCTTAGGGACTGATAAGTTCCCTGGTCATTGGAGGAGGAGCAACATGGTTAGGGAGGTCTCCCGTCTAGAGACCAGATGGATTTACCAAGTACAGACATATAATGTCAACTCCTTTATCAACAATGGTTAGGTTGAGTTGCTGGTTTTTCTTTTTTATTAAGTTACCTTTATGTTTATTTTTATTCGTTTTTATAATTATTATTTTCTAATCATGTTATGTTTTTTGATACATTTTGATTGGCTTGTATTTTAGTTATGATATACAGGTTTTTGTTCTGTTTCTGTATTATTGTTGGAATGTGATAGTTTTACCACAAGATGGCGCAACCTCTCATTTATCACCTTTAATGTGTATATGGTTTTACACTGTCTGCTCACTTCGTCCCTTCTTTTACTTTACGATTCGATTTTTTGTTCTTTATGATTATTTTTAATCATTTGAACTAATTATTGAACTATTGGATGTGTATTTTTTACGTTTCCTTATCTTGATTATGATGCAGACACTGATTATTTTTGGTCTATGGAATGCATATTATACTATGAGTACTTCCGGGTTGTATTGAGGACTTCCGGGTTGTATTGAGTACTTCCGGTTGTATTGAGCACTTCCGGGTCGGATTGACTTTTACAATAATTTCGTGGTATTTTGATTGTTTTGCTGTTTCTGCCCTTTTCACCTTCCCATACTATATAAATAGAAGTCTCACACGTAGTAACTATGCTCCTGATGATGCACATTTGGTGACGAAACATTGGGTGAAGCTTGGGACTAGGGATGAGCTTTGAGTTCGAGTTGAACTCATGTTCGACTCGAACGTCGGCTGTTCGCCAGTTCGCCGAACATCGAACAATTTGGGGTGTTCGCGGCAAATTCGAAAGTCGCGGAACACCCTTTAAAAGTCTATGGGAGAAATCAAAAGTGCTAATTTTAAAGGCTTATATGCATGATATTGTCATAAAAAGTGTTTCGGGACCCAGGTCCTGCCCCAGGGGACATGATTCAATGCAAAAAAAGTTTTAAAAACGGACGTTTTTTCGGGAGCAGTGATTTTAATAATGCTTAAGGTGAAACAATAAAAGTGTAATATTCCTTTAAATTTTGTACCTGGGGGGTGTCTATAGTATGCCTGTAAAGGGGCGCATGTTTTCCGTGTTTAGAACAGTCTGACATCAAAATGACATTTCAAAGGAAAAAAAGTCATTTAAAAGTACTCGTGGCTATTAATGAATTGCCGGTCCAACAATACACATAACAGTTCATTGATAAAAACGGCATGGGAATTCCCCACAGGGGAACCCCGAACCAAAATTTAAAAAAAAATGACGTGGGGGGTCCCCCTAAATTCTATACGGGGCCCTTCAGGTCTGGTATGGATATTAAGGGGAACCCCGGCCCAAATTTAAAAAAAAAAATGGCGTGGAGTCCCCCTCAAAATCTATACCAGACCCTTCAGGTCTGGTATGGATTTTAAGGGGAACCCGCGCCAAATGTTTTTTAAAAATGGCGTGGGGTACCCCCAAAAATCCATACCAGACCCTTATCTGAGCACGCAACCTGGCAGGCCGCAGGAAAAGAGGGGGGATGAGAGAGCGCCCCCCCTGAACCGTACCAGGCCACATGCCCTCAACATTGGGAGGGTGCTTTGGGGTAGCCCCCTAAAACACCTTGTCCCCATGTTGATGGGGACAAGGGCCTCATCCCCACAACCCTTGCCCGGTGGTTGTGGGGGTCTGCGGGTGGGGGGCTTATCGGAATCTGGAAGCTCCCTTTAACAAGGGGACCCCCAGATCCCGGCCCTCCACCCTGTGTAAAATGGTAAGGGGGTACTTGAAGAGGAGAAGGCGCCACTGAGGAAGATGCCGGATGAGAACACCGGAGGAAGAACCAGAAGAACCAGAAGAACCAGAAGAAGAAGATGGAGGAAGGAAGATAGAAGATAGAAGAAAGAAGATAGAAGATAGAAGAAAGATGATAGAAGATAGAAGAAAGAAGAAGCATTTAAATAAAGGAATTGTCAAAAACTGTCTCTTGTCACTTTTAACATTTTTGCCGTTTTTTTGTGAAATGGTAGGGGTACCCCCTTACCATTTCACACAGGGGGGAGCCTGGATCTGGGGGTCCCCTTGTTAAAGGGGGTTTCCAGATTCCGATAAGACCCCCACCCGCAGACCCCCACAACCACCGGGCAAGGGTTGTGGGGATTAGGCCCTTGTCCCCATCAACATGGGGACAAGGTGTTTTGGGGGGCTACCCCAAAGCACCCTCCCAATGTTGAGGGCATGTGGCCTGGTATGGTTCAGGAGGGGGGGGGCTCTCTCGTCCCCCGTCTTTTCCTGCGGCCTGCCAGGTTGCGTGCTCGAATAAGGGTCTGGTATGGATTTTAGGGGGTACCCCACGCCATATTTTTTTATTAATTTTGGAGCGGGGTTCCCCTTAAAATCTATACCAGACCTGAAGGGCCTGGTATGGAATTTAGGGGGACCCCCACATCATTTTTTTTTTAAATTTTGGTTCGGGGTTCCCTGTGGGGAATTCCCATGCCGTTTTTATCAATGAACTGTTATGTGTATTGTCGAACCATCAATTCATTAATAGCCGCGAGTACTTTTAAATGACTTTTTTTCCTTTGAAATGTCATTTTGCTGTCAGACTGTTCTAAACACGGGAAACATGCGCCCCTTTACAGGCATACTATAGACACTCCCCAGGTACGAAATTTAAAGGAATGTTACACCTTTATTGTTTCACTTTAAGCATTATTAAAATCACTGCTCCCGAAAAAACGTCCGTTTTTAAAACTTTTTTTGCATTGATCCATGTCCCCTGGGGCAGGACCCGGGTCCCCAAACACTTTTTATGACAATAACTTGCATATAAGCCTTTAAAATTAGCACTTTTGATTATTCATGTTCGTGTCCCATAGACTTTAACGGTGTTCGCGTGTTCGAATTAATTTTTTGCCTGTTCGCATGTTCTGGTGTGAACCGAACAGGGGGGTGTTCGGCTCATCCTTACTTGGGACGTGTGATGCAGATCATAGGCAGCGATGTGGAGGCCATCTTAGTGGTTTGAAATGCTGGACATTTCTACATGCCTGTTTTACCTACATTAAATGTGAGTGGATCCATTTTTATAAAAATTGGTTTATATAGATCATTGCGCAATGATTCTTTCTTTCTATTTTTATATATATGTGGATGCTGGAGCTTGCCTGCAGTAGGTATTTTCTGGATGTGGAGTGATTTCCTTACCCCTAATGGTCTTACATGAGGTGGAGCAGCGTTAACCGCATGTGGAGTGGAAAGGTGTTTGCAGGAACAATCGATGGTGCTGCTATTTACTGATGGTAAGAGTCAGTACTATTGGGTGATGGTGATGGTCTATCTTTCCTTCCATATATGAAGACACCTTGAATGGACTCTATGCTGATCAATCAAATGTTTTTTGATTAATTTTATTATTGATTTTTATTTCTAAGCGTTACAATTTCTTTTCCAGTCTATGATATATGTCCAGGACTCCACCGTGGAATTTGTAGTACACTGAAGATCCCGATCAGGTTTGTTCCATAAATATCACAGATTCTTTTCAAATTTGTTTATTGAATTTTAACAATTAGTATACATAAGTACATATGGTGGCAGCAAAAGAAAAGATCACATAGATGGTAATAATATTGAGTTGTAGTTTCAACATAAACTAAAAGTAGTTTAAAACAATTTTAGCAAGGATCTAACTACTCAAAAGATTGTGTCATACATTGTATAAGAGAGGATAAAACCAACTTAGACCAGGTTATCATAAGATGACCTCAGATAAAAAAAAGGGTCTTAATTATTATCAAGAGTATAGTTTTTAAATAAAAATTTAAAAAAAGATAGAATATAAAATCTTATACTACATATTGGAACTATGTACAATTGGTATAATGATAACCAAGGAAATAAAAGTTCTGCTACCAGAACTATATAAATTAAGGACGGGGATTTCCAAGCTTTGGCAATTGTTTGTTTTGCGGCTGTAGTGATCTGTAATAGGAGTTTGAATTGGCGGTAGGAGATAGTGGCCGGTTTTAAGTTTAAAAGTGCTATTGTAGGATCAGGATTGATAGGGATTTCAAACAGTGTTGAAATCATAAGAAATACATCTTTCCAGAATTTTTTTGCTACCGGGCAATCCCAACAAGTATGAAGATGTGATCCAAGATCTCCACAGCCACGAAAACAAGATGGGGAATAATTTGGAGCATATTTCACAATTCTGACAGGGACCAAATACCACCGTGTGAGTACTTTGTAATTTGTCTCTAAAGCAGCTATGTTTTGTGAGGATGACTTAGTTGTGATCCAAATCTTTTTTTTTCACAATCAAAGTTTATTGAGAGCTTATGAAAAAAATGTATATATGACAATTATTATAAAAAAAGTAAAAAAAAAAACAACAGTATGAAAAGTGTCAGTTTACATTTTAAAAGAGCCAAATTTACTATGGAGAGTAAATCAATGTTACAATGAATACAGGTAATACGGCTTTGTAGAAAAATAGGGGGGATAGGGTAAAATGGGGGGGGGGGGTTAGAGAAAATTCAGAGTTGGAGTAAAAGAAATAGGGTGGGAATATAAAAGAACATTGACGTATTTGTTTAGTTTGGCTCGATTCTCATTACGGGTTGTCCATTATTTGCAGGAATGGGTAGTTTGGGTAGTTTATAGTAGAATGGGTAGTTTATGTGGGTAATAATATTATGATGTCGTTAATCCAGACTGAGATTATCAGGGAAATGTTGTGTTTATGTATTTGCAATTGCGAATTTATCTGATTGTGTGAAAAGCCACCATGGTTGCCACATCTTATTGAATGCGGTGATATTTCTTCCATTTTGTATATATATTGTACTTTGTCCAACCAATCCTTGACCTTCGGTGTGTGGTGGATTTCCAATGTAATGGAATTAAAGATTTTGCTGCGTTTAATAAATGCCTTGTAAGGTTTTTCTTATACTTACTCAGAGTACAAGAGTTTATATGAATTAGGCAGGCAGCAGCATTTAGGTTTAATTTAGTTTTGGTAATGTGTTTAATCCAGTATATTATTTTGTTTCAAAGGTCACAAATTGGGGGACATGTCCACCAGGTGTGTAGGAATGTACCAACTTCCGTGCCACATCTCCAGCATGTATCAGTGGTTGTAGGGAACCACCTGGCCTTTTGTGGTGTCACATACCATTGCATTAAGATTTTGTTTGATGTTTCCTGTAATTTTGTGCTTAATGAGAATTTATGGGCTAGAATACAGGCTTTTTCCCATTGTGCAGAGCTGATTTTAATTCCCAGGTCTAGTTCTTTGTATGGCGGCTGGTTTAGCCAAGCGTATGCAAGGGAGGTAGTTTTTAGAACCGGAGATCTTTGGAAGCATATGGATTCTAAGGCCGTCAAGGGAAGACAGTATGAAGCCTTGTGTTTTTTATTTTGTAAGAAATCTTTCAATTGCATGTGGAACCAGAAGCCAGGGAATGATTTGCCAAACTCTTCTTGAAGAGCTTCCAGTGACCTGACCTTATTCCCAAGGAGACAGTGGGATGCCAATAGTTTGGCACTGTTTTTGGGTTGTGAAAGATTTCCCTGAGAAAGGCCAGGGGTGAAGTCTGGGTTATTGGCAATTGGTGTTAATGGACCAGGGATCAAAGCAAGTTTGTGTGGGTGAGCTATTTTGTGGAAAATATTTATTGTGTTTGCGATCAGGGGGTGTTTTATGTTTCCGGGCGATTTAGAGTGTGTCGTCCAAGGGTAGTAGAGTAGTTGTTGTTTGTTATGAGCAGTTTCTAGATGAACCCAATCTTTGTTATTTCTGTGACAGTGCCAGTCTATGAGTCTGGTGATGTGAGTGGCTTGATGGTATTTCTTAAAGTCTGGGAGTCCTATGCCTCCTTTATTTTTGGGAAGGGTAAGTTGGTGGAAATTAATTTGAGGGTTTTTATCTGCCCAAAGGAACCGTCTTTGAAGATTTACTAGTTTAGTGAAAAAGGAGGTGGGGTTTTTTATAGGTAGAGCGTTGAAAAAGTATAGTAACCTTGGGAGAATCGTCATTTTCAGTATTGATGCTCTACCAAACCATGAAAATAGTTTGGGGGACAATTTTTTGAGATCTTTTGTTATCGAATTTAATGGTGGTTTAAAATTGGTTTCAAAAATTGATTCAATGTTTGGTGTGAGTTTAATTCCCAGGTATGAGAGAGATTTATTTTTCCATTTGTAGTTATAGTTGCTTTTCGTCATATTTCATTGATCTGATTATAATGTGAGGTTAAGGGCTTTTGATTTGGTTCGGTTTATTTTAAAATTTGAAATATATCCAAATGTTTTAAAGGTTTTTTTAAGGTTGGGGATGGAGATGTGGGGTGTGTGAGGAAAAACAGGAGGTCGTCTGAGTAAGCAGCTATTTTGTATTCTTTTTTATTGACTTGGAAACCACGAATGTTAGTGGCCAGGTTAATGGACCGGATAAGAGGTTCTAATGTTAAGATGAAAAGGAGGGGCGATAATGGGCATCCCTGGCGAGTGCCATTTTGTATGTCAAAAGGGTTTAATAAGATGTTATTTATTTTGATTTTGGCTTGGGGGTTGTGATAGAGTGCCTTTATCCAATTTAGCATGTTATTTCCCAGACCTATATATGAGCATGTGGTAAACATGTAGTCCCAGGAGACTCTATCGAAGGCCTTTTCCGCATCTGTGGACAGCAGAAGGCCTTCGATTTTGGAGTCTCTAGCAAAATGGATCAGGTTTAATGATTTGATTATATTGTCTCTGGCTTCTCTCCCTGGCATAAAACCTACCTGCTCAGGGCCAATGATTTTTAGTAGTAGGGGTTTCAGTCTGTTTGCGAGAATTTTGGCTAGTAGTAGTAATAGTTTCAGATCTACATTGAGGAGGGAAATGGTTCTGAAGTTGGCACATTCTGTGTGGTCTTTGGTTTGGGGAATACAGCTATGTAAGCCATTAAGAGGGAGTTGGAATCATGTTTGTTCTGTGCCAGATAATTGAAGGCAGACAAAAGGTGTTTGGAGAGGAGTTGTGTAGGTCTTATAATATTGTGATGTGAATCCATCTGGGCCTGGACTCTTCCCTTGTTTTAGTTCTTTGATTGCTGTTTGTATTTCTGCAATTGTAATTGGTTCATCTAGGCAACTTGCTTCTTCTGTGTTGAGGGTTGGAATTTTGCTATTTGTGAGGAAGTCATGGATTGTTTTTTCTTTTGTGTGTGTTATTTGTGGAGGTTTGTGTTGGGGTTGAAGATTGTATAATTTGGAGTAGAACTTATGGAACATGTCTGCTAATTTTTCAGGCTTGTGTTCTAGGGTCCCATCTTTTTTACGTATGGCATATATGTGACCTGCGTTAGTTGTATCTTTTAGGGCCTTGGCTAGTAGTTTCCCTCTTTTGTCTCCCTGTTCATAGAAAATGTGTTTTTTGAAGAAAAGTCATGTATTGGTTTTGAAATCTAATATCTGCTTGAGGGAGGTTCTGCATTGTAAGAGTTTGTCTCCTAGCTTAGCTGTGAGGGAAAGTTTGTGCTGATTTTCAAGTTCAGCTATTTTGTTTGATAGTTTTTTGATTTCCTAACCTTTCTTTTTTTCTCCTTGATCCCCATTTTATTAGTTCTCCTCTTATTACACTCTTGTGAGCTTCTCAGTTATTAAGGGAATTAGTGTCACAGTCTAAATTAGTCTTGAAGAATGTCTTGATGGTGTTGTGGATATTGTCCTGTATGGTTTGGTCCATTAGTAAAGCCACATTGAGTCTCCAGCTAAAAGTGGAGAGTTTGGGTGCGATTGGTTTTAATGTGATAGCTGTGGGGGCGTGATCTGATATTGAAATGATTCCAATTTCCACTCTTTGTAGGTTAATCAAGTCTCTTTGGGATATGAATATTAGGTAAATTCTTGAATATCTTTTGTGGGGAGGGGAGTAGAACGTGTAATCTTTCTCTGAGGGATTTGAGGATCTCCATGTATCAACCAAAGAGAGGGATTGTAGTAGTACCTTAATCCGTTTTAGTAACTTGTAGGTAACGTGAGTGTATTCACAGGAAGTGTCTTGGTGGGGGTTGAGAGGGACATTAAAGTCCCTCCTAGTAAAATACAGCCCTCAGCAAACCATTTGAGTTCCTCTATTATTTTATGGCAGAATGTTATATGCGCTTTGTTGGGAAAATAGACATTTGCTAAAGTTACTGGTGTCCGGTCCCATTTGCCTTTGATAAATACATATCGTCCTTCGAAGTCAGAGAGATGTTGTGAGGGGGAGAAGTCTGAGTTTTTGCTAATAAGTATAGAGACTCCTTTAGTTTTAGCCAAAGGGTTTGTGGCATTGAAGGCTGATGTGAAGAAATTGTTGGTGAGTTTAGGGATATTTTGGTCTTTGAAGTGTGTTTCTTGAAGATATACTACTGCTGGATTGACTTTCTTCAGTTCTTTCAGTATTTTTGTTCTTTTTTTCGGGTATGTTAAGGCCATTTACATTATGGGAGATAATGCTTGGGGATTTCCCCAAGAAATAGTAAGCCATGGTATGGCGGGGGGATAAGTCGGAAAAAAAAAAGTAATCCAAATCTTATCCCAATCGGCTGCTTCCAATGAAAACCCAAGATCCATCTCCCACTTAGCCACATATGATGGTGGGTCTGCGTTGGGTTTAGTAATAAGATGAGTGTAAAGAGTTGAAATAAGACCCTTAGTGTGTGGGTCATGTTTACATATATTTTCAAAACATGTTAATTTATCTAAATTAATCCTTCCTTGTATATAGGTCATAAATTTTTTTTTTAATCTGAAGATATCAAAAGAGCTCTGAATTAGGAAGATTGTGACTTTCACATAAGTTTTGAATGAAGTAGAGGATGCTAAAATATCAGATTCATTTAATAACGTGCTTGTTCCATCTTCTCCATAAACTGGGTTTATCACCTGAAAATGAAGAAATGTGTCATTGTTAGGGGATCTTGTAAACAGAACAGATTACAAATAGATCTGATGCTGACACTAACTGACATTTATACTGCCACTAACTCACTCTGACACTAACTGACACTATGGCTGCTTTTACATTGATCTGTTGCAAAAACTACGTTTGCTGGCAGGATTCTGGTCTGGGTTCGGGAGTCCTGAGGCTGTATAAAGCTTTGGGTGGGATAAAGCCTCCATCCATAGGTCCACATCTTGCCTGTTAAGTAGACCTCAATAAAGGGGAGCTCCAACCAAAAGGGGAAGCTCTGCTTATTTGCTTCCCTCGATGCCGGAGCCATTCACAAAGCGCAGTGCGCTTCCCCTATGCGCAGTGGAGAACCGGCTGTGAAGCCGCAAGGCTTCACTGCTGGTTTCCCTTAGAAGAAATAACAGCGTCAGCACCCGAGAGCCTATTGAAAAATCATCTGGGGTGCCGATATCGCGGGCTCCCTGGACAGATAAGTGTCCGAATATTAAAAGTCAGGATTTGTAGCTGCTGACTTTTAATTTTTTTGGTGAGGGGCGTTGGAGCTCCTCTTTAATTGATCTCAGCTGTCCACAGGAATGTTTATGTGTGAGCTGAGGGAAGCTAAGAGCCCTTTCACACTGGGGCGGTGGAGGGGCTTTAGCAGTAAAGCGAAGCTAGTTTTAGCGCTTTACAGGTGCTATTTTTAGCGCAAAAATGCCTAAAAAGCGCCACAGTGTGAAAGGGGTCTAAGGGCTCTCTCTCTTTCTCTCTGCTGTGGGATTCTGCTGCCGGTTAAAAAGTCTGATTTCTGACAGAACACTAAAAAGGTAAAAGTGTTACCTGGATGTTTTGGAGAACTCATTAGGGGGCATTGTGTTAGTTAGGAACTGACATACGTTTATTAAAGTGATATTAAACACAAAACCAAAATTGAAATATAATGCAGCTAACCAATCATTAGATGTGGCGGCTGCATTAGTATTCTTTTTTAGTTTTTTCCCCTCTGTTTTCACCTGATGATCGGGTCAGTAAAACCTCTGATCATTGTAAGCACCCCTGTCAGCGGTAAATGGGTTGTCTCAATCTTCTAACTTCTACATCTGCAGGACTGCATGTTCTGCTGAAAAACAACAAACTTACTGGCCAAATGAAAAAAAGAAAAGAAAGAAAGGGAAAAAAAGAAAACAAATGCAGCCATCACATCTAATGCCGTGTACACACGATCGGAAATTCGGCCAGCAAAAGACCGATGAGAACTTTTTGTCGGAAAATGCGACCGTGTGTATGCTCCATCGGACTTTTGCTGGCCGAATTCCCGGCAGCAAAAGGTTGAGAGCAGTTTCTCAATTTTTCGGTCGGAAAAAGTTTTGATCGGAAATTCCGATCGTCTGTAGCAATTTCGACGCGCAAAATTCCTACGCATGCACGGAAACAATTCGACACATGCTCGGTAGCATTGAACTTCATTTTCTTGGCTCATCGTAGTTTTGAACGTCACCACGTTCTTGACGGTCGAAAGTTCAGCGAACTTTTGTTTGACCATGTGTATGCGAGGCAAGCTTGAGCGGAATTCCATCGGAAAAACCATCCAAGATTTTTCCGATGGAAAATCTGCTCGTGTGTACGCGGCATAAGAATTGGTAAGCTGCAATAAAGTAAATGTTTGCTTTTGGGTTTAATATCGCTTTAAGTGGCTCAGACAAGCAGAATCATTCTTTGTTTTATACTACAGACATGCAAAACCCTTCCACCAGTGACAAAGTTTGCGCGATTGGTGGACTAGTTTGTGCGTTGATGCTTGGTGACCTGTCCCTTCCGGTGTGGAGATTGTGTGGAGTGGGGACACACAGATTGTGGCCTTTTATGGCTGGCCTACTCTGCACTGTGACCTTTCTTAGTTTAAAGTCTGCCCTTGCTCTTTTTGGCACCATTTTCTCCTGCCGTCCCGTTTTGATGACGTCACTGATTGGTCCGCCATTTTGACGCGAATCCCGGTGGAGGGCTATTTATATCTGCTGTGTCTGGTGACATGTTGTGACCAGCATAAGGCTGTCTCCCAGGGGCCACGCTATACTGTTTTACTATTGAAGTAAGTAGCTCTTTACTTCTATCTGCATCGATATACAGGTAACGTACCATTTTACTAAAGGAATTTTTTTTTTTGTGTGTGTTTCCATTGTAGAGTCTGTTGGATATAGTGTGGACATCTTCCTAGTATTGCACCTGGATAACCCTGTTGGGTACTGGCCACATTGTTTGGTGGGCTTTGAATGCCCAAGAAACCTGCGTTTCTATTGCTTTTTGTTCCACACTATCCACACCACTTTGCCCCTGCTTTTTGGAATTGTTTGGCCAATCCTGCCTCCTAATTGTTAGCAGGTATTTTAATGAGTATTGTTCCTACAAAAAACATATATATCTATGATGTTATTTTGTTTGTTTTGATAATCATTATATTTTATATTGTTTATTAGATTTGGCTGGCTTTCCTGTGCATACATACAGACCATTATATACTAAGTCTTTATTAGGATGTTTTTGGTTTTTTTTGAGCTATTGCCTGGATATGCTTATTTGAGATGTATCTCTCTGTAAGGTAGTGCCCAATTATAAGTATACATATTTTTTATTTTATTTTTATTTTATTTTATAATTATCATCATTTATTTTTTTTAATCCATATTGTTGTGTGGCTCTTTCTATTGAACAGATTAATGTTTTTTAAGTATATTTGATATATTATTTTGTTTGATCTTAAAGTTCACATGTTCTACTTTCAGACAGTGAGATCCGTTCTTTCTATTTGCTATCTGTAGAACCTTGACTGTATCCTGAAGAAGCCCAACTGTGAAATGCATCGATACACAAGGGCTCATTATATATTATGTATTAGTATACATGATTTTTAACTTCTTTTTGAATGTTTCAAATATGTTCTGTTATTTTTCTAATAAAACATTGTTATTTTTTCATACTTCTTTGTGGTTTCCTATGCCTTCAAAGTCCTACTTAAGCCCCATACACACTATCAGATTTTCCTTCAGACCATGTAGTGCAAGGTCCTGCCTGATTGCATACACATTGAAACTCCTAACGTTTGACCTCATATTATATGGTTTTGGTAAATCTGAAGGAGAAACTCAGCAGAAAATCTGATAGTGTGTATGGGGCTTTAGGTTTACTTTTTAGAACTCCTTCCCTGTTTGTATATCCCGCCCTTCCACATAATAACGACATTATTTTTTGCTGTCTTGCTAAATAAAATTACAGGACAAAAAAACTTAAACTGTGTCTGGAGTGAGTGTGTATTATATTATATATTTCACATTTATACATTTAGAATTTCTTACATTTCTTCAGGTACAGATATTTAGATCTCACCTTTGATCACATTCAGAATGTGATATTTATAGATGGGCCATTTCAGAGCAGCGTGATCAAATTCCAGAGTAAGTATGGCGCCGTCATCTGTATCTATGTTTGGAGTTAGAGAAATTGTGCAATCACATTTGTAGCTTCCATCTTCTGTTTCTGTCATCTCCACTTCCATCTCCACTGGTAACATTGTATCATTCACAGCGTCTTCCATCTCCACTTGTAACATTGTATCATTCACAGCATCTTCCATCTCCACTTGTAACATTGTATCATACACAGCGTCTTCCATCTCCACTTGTAACATTGTATCATTCACAGCATCTTCCATCTCCACTTGTAACATTGTATCATTCACAGCGTCTTCCATCTCCACTGGTAACATTGTATTGTTCCCATCTGATGGACGGCCCATTGATGGGCATGAGTAGATGAGATGTTTTTTCATTTCATTACGTCTTTTCAGGTATAAATTTATGTGAATATCCTTTGGCCTGAATCTGGTTATCTGACAGGATAGAGTTGTCTTCTTCATATGAGGAATCCACGTCTCCCCGATGATGTCTGATACAGTAACATTAACTGTAAAACAATGAAAAGGATCAATAATGACTTCACTAAGATCAGGATAAGGCCGGGGACATGTGATGGTTTTCATTATCTCTCTGCAGCTTTCATTCCTTTTCTGCTCACACTGACATCAGCTCCATTCTTTTTCTGGTTGCTTTTGCACAGATCATTGTACTCAGCTAGAGAAGATTAAAGGAATGGAAAGAAATCAGCCAGTCGGGTTTATTGCTGTCTGTGTGATCATTAGTGAGATCCACCCGAATGTAATCACTGATTTTCACTGCTAGTTACTCATCAATGAGAATATGAAGTAAAACAGTAAGACCTCATGGACACGGGGTTATGAAATAAGCAGCATTTTGTTCCGGCAAGATTTGGTAGAAGAAACACCTCTAATGTTACAATATGTGAGCCTGTTTATGGGCATATATATGGCTTTTCAGAGTAAATGCATTCTGCTGGCCAAAATATTCATTTATTCTGATCAGCGGAATATATTTACATGGATTTGTACAAGTTTATGCATGTTCATACACATTTATTCACACACTGGTGTTTTTTCTGCTCGAAAGCCCCTCTCAAAATGTTCTTTTTGGTGTTTTTTTTCTACCTGTAAATGTTCCTCTTCTAATGTGCCTGTAAACATCTACAGTATCTCACAAAAGTGAGTACACCCCTCAGTCACATTTTTGTAAATCTTTTACATAGTTACATAGTTAGTAAGGTTGAATAAAGACACCAGTCCATCCAGTTCAACCTGAGTGAGTGTGTGTCTACAACCCTGACCCTTGTCCCTAGCCCTGTACATCGCACACTCACATCAGTCCCTACCCTCAATCCAAGGTCCCCATTCATATACTAGGGCCAATTTTGGACAGAAGCCAATTAACCTACCAGCATGTCTTTGGAGTGTGGGAGGAAACCGGAGTACCCGGAGGAAACCCACGCAGGCACAGGGAGAACATGCAAACTCCAGGCAGGTAGTGTCGTGGTTGGGATTCGAACCAGCGACCCTTTTTTACTGCTAGGTGAGAGTGCTAACCACTGCACCACTGTGCCGCCCCTATCTTTTCACTGAAGAAATGACACTTTGCTACAATGTAAAGTAGTGAGTGTACAGCTTGTATAACAGTGTAAATTTTCTCAAAATAACTCAACACACAGCCATTAATGTCAACCGCTGGCAACAAAAGTGAGTACACCCCTAAGTGAAAATCTCCAAATTGGGCCCAATTAAAAAAAAAAAAAAAAGAATTGTTTGGTGGTTGTCTGAAAGAAAAGTCAATTGGTCAAACTTTTTGCTGCTGGGTGAACATACAGTGTTTCAGGCCACATGTGTCATGTTGGAGCAGACTGGTGCATTGTAAATACAGGTACTTGGAAGATTTCTAGGATGTAGTTGGTAAAGAAATCCTCAAACTTGAAGTCATATATAGAGGTTTTAATGATAACTCCACTACCACACTCCAAAGCATCTGCACTCCTAATACTGAGTTTTAGACTTTTTTTTCCCTCCCCAGTGTCATGTGACCTGTTAGTGTTACAAGGTCTCAAGTGTGAATGGGGAGCAGGTGTGTTAAATTTGGTGTTATCGCTCTCACTCTCTCATACTGGTCACTGGAAGTTCAACATGGCACCTCATGGCAAAGAACTCTCTGAGGATCTGAAAAAAAGAATTGTTGCTCTATATAAAGATGGCCTAGGCTATAAGAAGATTGCCAAGACCCTGAAACTGAGCTGCAGCACGGTGGCTAAGACCATACAGCAGTTTAACAGGACAGGTCCCACTAATGCCCTGTACACATGAGAGGACTTCTCGTTGGACTGAACTCTGACGGACTTTCCGACGGAGTTCCGACGGAGTTCCGCTGAAACAGACTTGCCTACACACGATCACACCAAAGTCTGACCTTCTAGAACACGTTACGTACAACAGGTCCGAAGAGACCACCCTTTGGGCCCCTTCTGCTAATTACATGTTTACCTTGTGTTAGTAGAAGTTTGGTTTGAGACAATTCGTGCTTTTCAGACTCATTTTTTTCAGATCGTTTAACTGTTATTCAGTTTGTGCTTGTGAGGTTTGTATCTGCTTTTCAGTGCGTGTAGTCAGTTCGCATTGATATATTCAGTGCGTACTTGTCCGGTCGTTGCTGATTTTCAGGTCGCTCTTCACAGGCCTTGCTGTTCTTCAGTGTGTTCTGTTAAGTTCGTTCTGACCAGCCGACCGTTTTGAAGCCATGTTGCCTGTACGTACTCGTTGTAGAGTTCATGCTTTGCTTGTGCTTGGTGTTGTAGTTCATTCTTCAGCCCAAGCCCAGTCCATGAACAGGGCGAGGAGGAGTTCATGGACGAAGAATTGGTTGCTCCAGCATGACCAATTCTCTCACATACCTTTGCTTCGTGAGATCCGTGAGAATAACCCTGAGGATTTCAGGAACTTTCTCAGGATGACGGATCCCATTTTCACCGTTTGTTGGCTTTGCTGTCCCCTTATATCAGCAGGCAGGATACCTGCATGAGGCAAGCCATCACTCCGGAGCAGAGGCTAGTCACCACGCTGCGGTACTTGGCGACAGGGAGAAGTCTGCAGGACCTCAAGTTCTCGACAGGCATCTCCCCCCAGGCTCTGGGAATCATTATCCCAGAGACCTGTTCTGCCATCATCCAGGTCCTGCAGAAGGACTATATTAAGGTAAGATTTTTATCCTTTAACATCACATTTTATTGTATTTAATGTTTGCTATTGTATTGTATTCTATTATTATTCACGATTTATATAGCGCCAACAGTTTACGCAGCGCTTTACAATGTATAGGGGGGACAACACAATTACAGTACAGTTCAATACAAAAGGTACAGGAGGGCCCTGCTCGTAGAGCTTACATTCTAAGGGAGGGGGTGATGGTACAAAAGGTAATAGCTGCAGAGATTGATTTGATGGGGGTGGTTCGGGGACAGTTGTTAGGTGGGTGTGGGATAGGCTTCCCTGAATAAATGAGTTTTCAGGGATCTCCTAAAGGTGGACAGGGTAGGGAGTTCCAGAGGATGGGAGAGGCTCTGGAGAAGTCCTGAAGGCGAGCATGGGAGGTGGTAACAAGGGAGCTAGAGAGCAGGAGGTCCTGGGAGGAGCGGAGGGGACGATTTGGGCGATATCTGCAGATAAGGTTGGTGATGTAGATGGGGCAATGTTGTGAATGGCCTTGTAGGTTATGGTTAGCATTTTGAATTTTACGCGGTGGGGTAGGGGAAGCCAGTGAAAGGATTGGCAGAGAGGAGCAGCAGTCATGGATTGGTTAGTGAGGTGTATTAGTCTAGCAGCAGAATTCATAATAGACTGAAGGGGGGATAGCCTGCTTAAGGGTAGGCCATTAAGGAGAGAGTTGCAGTAGTCGAGGCGGGAAATAATCAAGGAGTGAATAAGTTGCTTAGTGGTGTCATTAGTCAGGAAGGGTCGAATTCGGGAGATGTTGCGGAGGTTAAGGCGGCAGGCTTTAGCCAGTGATTGGATGTTGGGGCTGAAGGAAGGGACAGAGTCAAGGATTACACCCAGCACCCTGGCATGTGTGGAGGGACCAATGGTTGTGTTGATATTAATGGTGAAGTCACGGGGGGGGGGGGGACCGTGAAGGAGGAAGTATAACAAGCTCAGTTTTAGAAAGATTGAGTTTGAGGAAGTGGTGTGACATCCATATCGATATGTCATTTAGTAAGTTTGAGATCCGTGAGGAGATAGAGGGGGTGAGTTGAGGAGTGGAGAGATAGATCTGGGTGTCGTCAGCATAGAGGTGGTATTGGAAGCCATGGGAGGTTATCAACTGGCCCAGGGAAGAGGTATAAAGTGAGAATAGGAGAGGCCCAAGGACGGAGCCTTAGGGTACCCCAACAGAAAGAGGAAGGGGAGTGGAGGAGATGGAGTTATAAGTGACACTGAAAGTGCGCTGAGATAGATAGGAGGAGGACCAGGATAATGCAGAATCACAGAGACCAAGGGAGTGTAATTTGCTGAGGAGGAGCAGGTGGTCAACTGTGTCAAAGGCAGCAGAGAGGTCTAAAAGTATGAGTATGGAGTAGTGGTCATTGGTTTTAGCAGTTAGTAGGTCATTGGTTAGTTTTAGTAGGGCAGTTTCAGTAGAATGTTGTGGGCGGAAGCCAGACTGTAGGGGGTCGAGAAGGTTGTTGTCCGTGAGGTAGCGACTCATTCGGTCATGGACAAGGCGTTCGATGAGCTTGGAGGCAAACGGGAGCAGGGAGATGGGTCTTAAGTTATTCAAATAGGTGGGGTATAGTGAGGGTTTTTTGAGTATGGGGATAACCAGTGCATGTTTGAGCGGGGAAGGAATGGTGCCAGAGGAGAGGGAGAGGTTGAAGATGTGGGTTAGGGAATTGAGGATAGAGTGGGAAGGTGGTCGCAGTAATTGAGAGAGGACAGGGTCCCGGGGACAGGTAGTGAGGTGGGCCATAGAGAGGAGTTTATCAACTTCATCTGTGGTAACTGGGCAAAAGGAGCAGAGTATTGAGTGTGGTGTTGGACCCGATGTGTTGGGTAGGGGAGGAGTTTGAATGCTGGATATCTCCTTGCGAATTGTGTCAATTTTGCAATTAAAATGGGTGGCAATCTGTTGAGTGGTAAGCAAGTTGGTGGGTGGGGGCAGTGGGGGGGGTGAAGTAAGGAATTAAGGGTAGAAAAGAGTTGATGAGGTTTGGATGAGAGGGTTTTGATAAGAGTATTGTAATAGGTTTGTTTAGCAGTGTGGAGGCAGGAGTTGTATTTGAGAAGGGCAGATTTGCAGATGGTAAAGTCTTGCAGGGATTTAGTTTTACGCAATGCTCGCTCAAGAGCACGACTGTGTCTCTTAAGACTTCTGGTGTTGTCCGTTTGCCATCGTTGTGGCAGATGGGGCCTGGTTCTGTGTGTAGAAAGAGGAGCAAGTATGTCTAGGGAGGATGACAACGTGGTGTTGTAGATGGAAGTGGTTAGGTCTGGACAGGACAGGGGTGCGATTTTGTCATAAAGGCCATCAGTAGCAGAGTGAAAAAGGGAAGGGTTGAGTTTGCGAAGGTTTCTGCGGGTAGTGGTTTGTGGGTTGGCAGCATGGGATGTAGGAGACAAGGGGAGTGTGAAACGGATAAGGTTGTGATCAGAGAGAGGAAAGGGGGTGTTAGAGAGATTGCAGGGAGTACAGTGATGGGAGAATACAAGGTCAAGAGTGTATTTCTTTCCTCAATCCCTAATTACCATGATTGTAATATGCTGTGAATGTCCCCTTTGTCCTCATGCATTCTGTAATCTTTTAATGCTCCTTTTTTGTCCTGCATGCATATTTGCCTTCACTAACCTCCCCAACATGCTATGCTGGGCCCATATCCACCTAGTCTAGTCACTTAACAATGTATTTTGTCAGCTCCATTGTAGTGCTTTACCCTAACCCCCCTAAAATGTTTCTAAATGGTCTGTGTGTCCTTAAATTAATTTATAATCCCCCCTAAAATTTATCCAAATGGTCTGTGTATCCTTAAATTGATTTATAACCCCCCCCCCCCCCAAAATGTATCCAAATGGTCTGTGTGTCCTTAAATTGATTTATATTCCCCCCTAAAATGTATCCAAATGGTCTGTATGTCCTTAAATTGATTTATAACCCCCCTCCCCCTAAAATTTATCCAAATGGTCTGTGTGTCCTTAAATTAATTTCTAATCCCCCCTAAAATTTATCCAAATGGTCTGTGTGTGCTTAAATCAATTTATAATCCCCTCCCCTAAAATTTATCCAAATGGTCTGTGTGTCCTTAAACTGATTTATAATCCCCCCTAAAATTTATCCAAATGGTCTGTGTGTCCTTAAATTAATTTATAATCCCCCCCCTAAAATTTATCCAAATGGTCTGTGTGTCCTTAAATTAATTTATAATACCCCCCTAACATGTATCCAAATGGTCTGTGTGTCCTTAAATTGATTTATAACCCCCCCCCCAAAAAAAATGTATCCAAATGGTCTGTGTGTCCTTAAATTAATTTCTAATCCCCCCTAAAATTCATCCAAATGGTCTGTGTGAACTTAAATTAATTTATTTTTATTTTTTTTCCAAAATCATGTTTATTGTCAGAAAAAGTCAAGTTACACAAAAGCATAACAGAGTAAAGGTACAGAAGAATATTTTGGTGTATAATATGTGGTACAATGAACATCTTATTCAGTATTCCACCGCATGGTCAACTATGCTATCAATAAACAAAAGTATGATATAACCGTGAATAACTGTATTCCAGTAATAAACCTTGAAACATTAAGGTCTGTGCCTAAAGGCTATTCAGTGAATATGTTTTATTTTGGGGACCCAGATGGGACTTTCTATGATTCGTGCGATGACCCCGAGCCATTGTGCATTTAAATCATTCAGGGGGCTTGTCAGTTGTCGTTTATCTCATGTCGACCCCTTATGAATGGCTCGGATAAAGTTACATGGCCGACAGGGGTGCGTGAAGGTATGTGTGAGGTCGTTCCATCATACTTCTAATTGTAATTAATGGTGTGGGGTTCTGGTAGTGTCTTTGTGTGAAGTGCTACTCTTCAGAGTAATTTGCCTCTGGGCATGTTAACGTGTGGTAGGATTGCGGTCTCCGGACCACAAGCAATCCTAATCTTAGTTGGGTAGGGGGGGACGGAATTTCCTATCAGGAGGGGGTGGGGTGATTAAGAGGTTAGGAGAGGAAGGATCGGAGCGGGTCTGGGCTGCTTATAGTGACTTTGTTGTCATCTAGATGAGTCCCAAATGGGTAGAGGGGAGGCGAGGAGTAGGGTGGACTATGAGAGGGGGGGAGAGTATAGGCGGGAGAAGGGTAATAAAAGATAAAGAGTAAAGTAAGTATGGTAAGTATAGAAAAGTAATTCCTCCTCCGACAGAGTTTCAAATGATAGTATAAGATCTTAGGACAATAGTTCCTTATATTCGGCTGTCGTTTGGAAATGTTGCCAGCAAGACCAAATAGTTATGAATTTAGAGAAAGTATCGTTGGCTTGATGTATCAGTTCCTCCATTTCGGCTACTTTAGATATTCGTTTGAGCCAATCTGCTATAATTGGGGGTTTAGACGACTTCCAGAGAATCGGAATGCACATTTTTGCCGCATTTATCATGTGGAGTGCAAGAGAGCGGTGATAGTCTTTTTTTGGGATAGAGGAGTGGTGTAACAGCATTTGGGCAGGTGTGAATTCAATCTGATATGTGGTAATATTAGTGGTAATACGGTGCACTTCTTTCCAAAAGGGTTGAATGAGAGGGCACGACCACCATAAATGTACCATGGAACTTTCAGCCTCTGAACATCTCCAGCAAGTGGAAGGGATAGTGGGGGGTATTTTGTGGAGCTTGAGGGGGGTTTTGTACCATTTAGAAAAGATCTTGAATCCGTTTTCTTGTGCTGACACGTTAATCGAACCTTTGTGTATGTAGGAGTATATGTTTTCCCAATCTCTGTCTGATAGATCTAGTGCTAATTCTCTTTCCCAACCGCGAGTGGCTATGTTGGATTTGGGAGTGTGGTCTGAGAAAAGGAGAGTATATATTTCCGAGATCACATGTCTCTGTGGTTCTGTCTTGGAACACATAACTTCAAAGGGTGTAAGTTGCCTGGAGTAAACGGTATTTTTGGAGGGGTGGTTGAGAAAGTGCCTTATTTGATTATATATCCAAGGCGGAATAGGTTTTCCAGACACGTGTGTGGGTAAGTTCGAAATAGCTAGGAAGGTTTTTCCTGAAAAGAAGTGTTTTGCGCGTATATCGTCCTGGGGCCAGTATCCCGTAAGAAATGTTGTGGGTAAGCCCGGTGGGAATTCTGCATTGTTTCGGATCGGTGTTAGTGGGCTGGGAGTGGAAGAAATGTGATGTTTTTGGCACATTAACTTAAATGAGTGAAGTGTGGATGAAATCAATGGATGTTGTGAGCATTCCATAGGAATCTGTCGCGGGGGAGTCCAAGGTAGAATTTTAACTGGGATCGGTGAGAGTTCATTTTCAATTTTCGGCCAGGCTTTAGTGTGGGAATGGACATTCCAGTCGACTATTCTAGACAGTTGGCATGCCTTATGGTATTTGGCAATATCTGGGAGAGCTATTCCTCCTTTTAATTTGGGTAGAGACAGTCTTTCAAAACTAAGCCTAGGACGTTTTTTTCCCCATATAAAATCGTTGCACGCCCTGCGGTATGATGCAAAGAAGGCCTGCGGTAATCTTATGGGGACTGTTTGCAAGACATATAATATTCTTGGGAGAATATTCATTTTAATTATTGAAGTCCTCCCAAACCATGAAAAGAGTCCCGTTGACCAGGATTTAAGGTCTTTTTGAATTTGTTGAAGGATCGGTATGTAGTTTTTGAGATAAAGGTCAGAAAGGTGGATCGGTATGCGGATACCTAAGTAGGTAATCGCATCACGTGTCCATTTAAAGGGGAAGTTAGATTGACATGATTCTAGGGTCTCTTTCTTTAGAGAAACGTTCAGGGCTTCAGATTTTGTGAAGTTGATTTGTAGGTTGGTCAGGCGGTTGAATGTATTAAGGTCCTTAAGTAAATTGGGTAGTGTAATGTGGGGTTCAGTCAGGAACAAGAGAATGTCATCTGCGAAAGCAGATATCTTATATGTAGTTTCTGATATGGAGACTCCTTTGATGTCTGGGTTAGATCGAATACGCTGAAGGAGTTGTTCTAAGGTAAGGATGAAAATTAACGGTGAAAGCGGGCATCCCTGACGTGTCCCATTTGACATGGAGAAGGCATTCGACAGGTGCCCGTTAACACGGACCTGTGCGGTGGGGGATGCATTGAGGGCCATTATGAATTGCAACATACGGTCTTGTATACCGATCTTCTTTAGTACTTCTGCCATATAGTCCCACGCCACCCTATCGAATGCCTTCTCCGCATCAAGCGACAAGAAGAAGCCTTGCTGATGTTTTGAAGTTAACCAATGGTGTATATTGATCGCCTTGGTTGTGTTGTCTCTGGCCTCCCTGCCAGGTATAAAACCCACCTGGTCTAGTGAGATGAGGTTAGGCAGGAGAGGCAAAAGACGATTAGCTAATATCTTGGCGTATATTTTGAGATCAACATTCAGTAAGGAAATAGGGCGATAGTTCGACACCTTAGATGCATCTTTGTTGGGCTTAGGTATTACAGTTATATGAGCTGTTAGTAGGTCTCTAGGTGGGGGGTTGTCTGAGGACAGAGAGTTGAACGCATGTAGGAAATGTGGTTTGAGGGTATCAGTGAAAGTCTTGTAATATACGGTCGTTAGACCGTCCGGGCCGGGGCTCTTGCCAGTCTTCAATTGTTTTAGAACCACGTCTATTTCCGCTGGTGATATGGGTTGTTCCAGATCGGATGCTTCATCTGTTGAAATGTGCTTTGGACAATATTTCGTGAGGAAGTCTTGGATGGCTTTTGTTCTGATGTCGGCTACCCTCTGTGCATTGGGGGTATGTAGGTTGTACAGCTGGGAGTAATAGTGTACGAATTGCCCGGCTATCTGGTCCTTGGAAACTATTAGTTTCCCAGTAGCGTCCGTTATCGAGTGGATCGTTGTTTTTGCCTGTTTAGTTCGTAGAGCTCTTGCCAAGATTTTGCCTGATTTATTGCCGTACTCATAGAATATTTTTTGGGAGAGTATATAATTGCGTTTTGTTTGCTTGTTAAGGGCCTCTAATAGGTCAGATCTAGCTTGGAGCAGTTTCGGGAGAGACGTCAATGCTTGGGAGGTTTTTTGTGCTCTAAGGATTGTATCCGGAAAGTCAGTATACTTATGTGTGCCTGTCTTTCCTTCCTACATTTGGCTGAGATTGCAATTAGTTCTCCTCGAATGGTGCTTTTATGTGCTTCCCATCTCATCATAGGTGAGATATCAGGTGTGTCATTTTCCTTGAAGTAGAGCAAGAGGTGTTCTTGTATGGCTGTCATTGTTGCGGTATCTGTGAGGAGCGAGGGGTCCAGTCGCCAAATATGGGGTTGGGGATTAGTGTTTGAGAATGCTAGCGTCATGGATATTGGGTGGTGATCTGAAAGATACATGGGATCAATAGTGGTTGTCGTTAGCATCGGGAGATCCCTTTGCGAAAGGAATAGATAGTCTAATCTAGAGTATCTGTTATGGGGGGGTCGAGTAAAATGTGAAATCTTTCTCGTTTGGATGAAGTGTACGCCAAGAATCGTGTAATGATAGCTCTTTTGGTTGTGATTTAATTGCACGTAACGCGCTATATGGTAGGCTGGAGGAGCCGGTCGAGGTATCATGCAAGGGGTTTAGCGGAACGTTGAAATCTCCTCCTAGTATAAGAATGCCTTCTTGGAACACAGTGAGTTTTTGTAAGGTGGACCTGAAAAAGGGCACTTGTTTCGTGTTGGGAGCATATATGTTGGCCAGGGTCATTCGTTTTCCGTGGAGAGTGCCTTTGACAAAAAGGTATCGTGCTTCCGTGTCTATGCAAGTTTCAGTAATGTGAAACGGGCAATTTTTAGCGAAGAGGATGGAGACTTCTTTCGTTATTGTGGAGTTATTAGTTGCGTGTATGAAGGTTGGGAAGCGATAGTTGGAGAGTTTGGGGGTGGAGCCTGTTCTAAAATGTGTCTCCTGGAGGAAGACAATGTCCGCTTTGTTTTTATGTAAGGAAAGTAGTAAATGAGAGCGTTTTTCGGGGATGTTAAGTCCCCGTATATTTAGGGAAAATACTTTGATTGTTTTATTTTTGGCTGAATTTATTTGCGGCATATTGATGGCGTTGTCAAAATTTAGGTGTGCTGGTCAGGAGGGATAGGAGGGTTTCGTATAGCTATGCGTCTCTGTCGGAGGAGGAGAGATTGAGAAAGGGGACTAGAAAGAAATATCAAAGAATTTGTGTCTTTTGAGGAGTGTTTTGATGACTTTTATGGGTTGTAGATCGAGGATAGGGATCTAAGAGTACGATACTTTTGAGTATCAGTCCGATGCGTATACGGGTGAAGATGGTCGGGTAGCCCGCGTGCGAGTGCGGTTGTTTCCGGTGATCAGCGAGATCCTGCTCGCTTATCCGTATAAAACGAATACCTATAATTAGGTATGACCGGATTGAGTCAGCGGCGTGTAGTGAAAACTGTTATATAGATCGGTAGATGTGCTTGAGGGTGCCACTGAGGTGAGGAGCGGCTGAAATCGGTAGGAAGAGGTGTGGTTCGAGGAGGAGAGGTTACCCGCTGGACAGAGAGGGGATGGGCGCTTATGGAGGAGGTTGAAGATTGTGATAAATCAGCATAAAGGTGGAACTTGGGGATTGTATGGGTAGATGGAGGGATTATTAATATAGGGTTCAGAGTTGATAATGTTATGCGGCAGGAACGCAAACTGTATGTAGGGAAAAAGCGGTATGTTGGAGCAAGAAAATAGTCTAAGTGTTGTAATCCGTGTGCCCCTGGTTCGTGACACTCTCTATTTAGGGTGCCTTCTGGGCAAAAGTGCGACCAATACTTGTCTTGAAGGCAATACGTGAAGTTTGGTAACCATATGAATTAGAGAATCCTGGACAATCCCTAAGAGTAAGAAATGAATACTAGACTTATGCTATACAAAACTTGTAACAGTGGGATCCCAAACACGTCATGCTGTCACCCCTGGTCTAACGAATATGGACTAAAGTAGCTACTACCCTTTGTGCGGGAAGCTAGGTCCGAGCCCTATGTCTTATCTTATCAAGGCGTAGTATGATGCGAACCTTATCTGCAATATGTAGCGTTGATCTGCCGGGCACACATCTGGAAGGTATGAAACTGAAGTGTGAAGCACGTGGGAACAGGGGCCTCACATCAAATGTGCCTGGGGTCGTACATAGGTGTTTAGTATCGCCTGGATGGATTTTAGGCTTGGTGGAGTCTAAACTCTTACTTTCCTATGTGCATAAGAGGGGTCGGCAGGAATAACAATCATCTACATCTCAGGTCAACAGTGTGTGCGACAAGGGAGTCACCCTAAACTAGAGGAGGTTATCTGTAACAGTGTGGTCAGTGAGATCCTGAACCCTCTGTGGAGAAAGTTGTCTTGGGGTGATGTTTCCCATTAGATCATGGCCTTGTTTATAATGTTTGACTAAAACTGGAGGTGATCGGGAGTTCACATTCGGGCATTGTTACCCTAACTATGCAGTCTGAGATCGTAATGTGCGGGTGTTATGGTGCCGTTGGGTCAACTCTAAACGCCTGTTAGCGTAGGATAAGTCAAGGCAATGTCGGTTGAAACAATTATGAGACCATCGACTTTGCATGTCGGCATTAATACCCCACCCCTTAATTATATACATTGAATTTTTCAGCATTTCAACATAGGTGGTGATGATCCGTAGGAATCGCGTCTCCCTTACTTTTAAGCCGTAAGTGGAGCAGCCGGGTTAAGGTGTAACTTGAGTATATCAGTGTGATATGCAATCTCGTTAACCGCGAGCTTTGTGTAGGGAGCTAGCCGTGTGAAATCGGATCACGCCCACACCGCAGTGCTCTGAGAAGTTTGCTCGGAACGTAGGCATGTATTAGTACATTCTGTGAGACATTTTTAATGCCTTCCCACGGATCATCATTCCCAGCAACATTAGCTAATTATGTCTAGAGCAGGGATCTTAATAGTTGAGGAGACAAAGAAAAAAAAAAACATAGGGAGATAAAAGTTTGGTAACAGCAAGCGCGCTATAACTTATCAATTTAATAGGAGTGCTTAACGGCCTCCCCCACCTTCAGTTTATAGCGTGAGAGAGTGGGGTTTCAGTGCAGGAAAGGATACGTTGTCAGAGTGTCCAGGAATGTCAAAAATGACCAGAGCCGTGCGCGCTGGAAAGTCATTTCTTGATAGCTTTTGGTGACCATCTGCATTGACGAAATCGGTGATCCTGAGCTCCTGTTCCCACACCCCAGCAGCGTCTAGTGATGTGTCTTTTCCAACGTTTCTGTTGTGTTGCCCGGAGCAGGGTGGATAAGGCCGATTCAAGGGCCTAGGGCTTGAAGGTGATTAGAATCTAGCAGCTAGTGGTAATGACGCATGACAAAAGCAGGGTAAGAACTGCATGTTAAATGTTCCAGCGTCGCTGATCAGCGATCCCGGCGTGCTCTCCTGGTCTGCGTGATGTCCAGCGGGCTTGAGCCTCTATCCGTGCCTGGCGCTTGGAGACGTAGTCTGGCTTTGGATGGGGATCGCTGCCTCCTGTAACGGTGCGGCTGAGTATCCATAGGTTCGTTGTCAGGCGGGGATTTCCTGGGATCCGGAGGGCGGAATTCCGCATACCACTCGGGGACATCCGTGAAAGGTATGTCTAGGGTGTCGCAGAAACAGCGCAAATCTTCTGGCACTCTGAGTAGTGCGGTGCGACCCTGATAGGAGGCTGATAAGCATAAGGGGAATTTCCACCTGTATGGAATTTCCCTGGAACGTAGCACTTCCAGCAGGGGGCGCAGTTCTCTCCGACGTTGCAGTGTAATGGTAGAGAGGTCTTGAAAGAGGCGTATGTCTGCGCCATTGTGTGATAGCTTTGTAGCTATGCAAGCTTTGCGTAGAATTTCTTCTTTCAGTTGATAGTCTATTACGTGACAGATCACATCTCTGGGTGGGTCCGCTTCTCTCCCCCGTGGACGCAGGGCGCGGTGGATGCGTTCCATAGCTATGGGGGTGGTGGGGGGTTTATCCAGGAGGCCGTTGAAGAAAGAGGAGACCTCTGATGGCAGCCTGTCTGCTTCGATAGATTCTGGCAGGCCTCTCACACGCAGGTTATGGCGCCTGCCGCGGTTGTCCAAGTCCTCCATGTGTCGATTCAGGTCCCGTAACTGTAGGGTGTGTGTATCTAGGACCTGACACGTACGGCGGAGGACAGTTGAATGGGTTGTAGTTGTCTTCTCCACTTCTTGGACTCTGCCCACCATCGCTTGAATGTCAATCCTGAGATCCGTGATTGCTGCCGTCAGGGCTGCCGTGAGGGAGTTTTTTATATCCAGCGCCACGGAATGTAAGTCCTGGAGGCTAGGCTGTGAATTCGGCATGAGAATCACTGCTCCATTGTCTGGGGGCGGTATGGATCCTGCCGTCGGGCCTGCTGTCTGAGGAGAGCCTCGTGTGGGCGCCATGTTACCAGAATGTGAGCGGAACATTTCAGGTATATTTTGGCTAATCCTGCCAGTCATGTCACAGGGGGACCTGGATCTGGACGCGGAGGAGCTGCGGGATGAGGTCCCCATGTTTTCTTCGTAATAGGGCGGGTGGGTAACCTCCGTTTTAGTCAGAATGTCCTCTCTGTCAGCGGGAGCAAAAGACTTAAGCTGCCATCTTCTCCCGAGTTCAGGCCACGCCCCTCGAACTTAAATTAATTTATAATCCCTCCCCCCTTAAATTTTATCAATGGGCCATCGGGGGGGGTGAGGAATCTGATAAGTGGGCCTTATATTTTAGTCTTTAAATAATACTTAAAATTAATGTTATGCTGATGTTGGGCAAGAATGTTTTTTGTGTAATCTGCTTGCAATGTTATGTGCAAAAGTACTTTTTTTTTTTTTCTTGTTTGACTCCCCAGTTTCCTTCAACACCACAGGAAAGGCAGACTGTGGCATCCCATTTTGCCACCCGCTGGGACTTTCCCATCTGTGGAAGGGCTATAGATGGGAAACACGTCCACATTGTGCCACCACCCCATTGGGGGTCATACTATTTCAACTATAAGGGGTTTCATAGTATTGTGTTAATGGCGGTGGTGTCGGCATAATTTCTGTATGTGGACGTGGGGAAGAATGTCCGGATGGAGGAGCCATCGCCCAGACAGAGTTCTACCAGCTTCTCCAGAGTGGTGGCCTGGGATTGCCACCTGATGCAGAAAACGTGGAAGGACTCCCCTTTGTCTTCATTGCAAATGAAGCCTTCGGTCTAGGCGAGCCCCTGATGAGGCCATTCCCCCAAAGGACCCTCATCCCGGAGAGGAGGGTTTTTAACTACCGCCTGGCCAGAGCGAGAAGAGTTGTGGAGAATGCCTTCGGGATAATGGCCAGCCGGTTCCGCCTGTTTCTGACAGCAATCCATATGGCGGACTACAAACTTAATCATATCTTCCTAGCATGCTGCATCCTGCACAATTTTTTAAGAAACATTCAAGAAATTATATTGTCTCAGTTGGGCCATACTGGCTTGGCCCCCAAAGCGCCTGTCAAGTTCGGGATAAATATTTTGATTTTTTTACAGGTAGGGGGGCCATTGCAATGCCAGACAATGTCTAATCTTTATTAATAAAAGAAAAAAGATCTGATAAAATCTAGAAATGTATTAATTGCTTGCTTTTCTGGTTGTCTGCTAGGTTCTCCTAGTGCACTTGAAGTGCCAAGTGTATTTTCCTTTAGTAAATAAGCCCCATTGTCACTGTAAACACCAAATTATGCAACAAAACTGGTATTGAGCATTGAAAGAAGAAGCCACAAGATGGGCGGAGCCTAGCGGAGCAGACATGCATTGTTAGAGCTCCACACCGCTGAGGAGAGAAGAGAAGGACAAAGCGGAGCCTGCAGGCTCAAAAGGTATCCATTTGAACCTTTTTGCCCCTGGGAACAAACTGTGAAAGTTTGGGCAGGAAATATGGTACTAGGAGGAAACCGTGGCAGAAATAAAAATCACCTCACAAAGAGCTCACAGGCACTCACTGCAACTAAAGCAGCTCCAGTCACCTCACAAGATACAGCATCAGGGCGCTCTCACAGACAGAAAATGTCACAGCAAGACTCTCCATTTGAGTCAGATACAGAACAAATCCTCTCACAAACTTCTCCACAAGCCTCCTCAGCATCCCCAGTAATATTATTACAATTTGAAAAGATGCTTCATAAGGCTTTAAAACAAACCTCAGACCAAATAACAAAAAGCCTAACCAAAGAAATAAGGGAGCTGGGAAACCGCACCGCAGCCTTAGGAATAAAAATGGATGAAATTGAAATTACAGCCCAAGAAAATATAACAGAATTGGAACAATTAAAAGAAGAGAATTTAATACTTCAAACTAAGCTCGAAGATTACGAAAATAGAGCCAGACATTCAAACTTGCGCATAAGGGGAATACCTGAAACTGTGACAGACCTGCAATCTACTATTATTGCTCTATTACAAGAACTAAAGCCAGATATCCCTATTGAACGTTTAGAACTGGACAGAGTACACAGAGCCCTCACAGCCAAAAAGAAAGATGGACCCCCACGTGATATAATCACAAAATTTCATTATTACAGAACGAAAGAACAAATACGAATTGCTGCAAGAGAAAAAAAAGGAACTTAATTTTCAAGGACACAATTATCAAATTTTTGCTGACCTATCCCAACTTACTATTACTAAAAGACGATCCATGAAACCCCAACTAATGGAACTGCAACGCCACAACATTATGTATCAATGGGGCTTCCCCTTTTCAGTCAGATTTAACCACCAAGATACAATTTACAGAAGCAGATCAGCAGATGAACTACAACAAACCCTTTTAAAATTAAATCTGACAGAACCCACAAGCAGCAACACCCCCACACGCAGAAGAATGGCGTCATCTTCACCTTCAGGCAGCACCCAGAAAATTCCAGAACAAAATGGGAATCATCATTCTCACAAAAGAGGCCGTTATGCCACATCATCCATGGACCAAGAAGATTCAATGGACTGACATCCTAATTCCTGATATCTCTTCATTTATTATACTAAGAGATGGTTCTCTATAAAAAACCTGTATTTATAACTGAATGTAACTGCATTCTGATAGTCACACACTGTGTAGGATCATGTTACATTCCAGTTATATTTCTTATTGCTTCTGATTCATATAGCCTTAGAATATATAAGTGAAATAAGGAAATTCTTGTTCAGTTATATATTATCAGGTAATAACAATAGATTTATTACTTTTTAGGACAAATATGTTCAATAATCCAGAAGTAATGGAAGCTTTTTCTTTTTTTTCTTAAAACAAATATATTATTACCTAACTAGTTCCTAGAATTATGTTTTTGTTTATTCTAATCTGAAGCAATACAACCTCAATTTTATGAGTTAACATATCTAAACAGTTACATATGAATAAAATATGTAATTGTTTACTCTAAAAGGGTTAAAATCCCAAAATAATTCAAACTATCTTCATCAATACCAAAGTTATTAACAGTACCTTTCTAACTGAATTATTTAGCCTAGGGCAAGACTAACCATATACAACCACCCTGGAATAAATAATTTCAACAAAAACTATATTCTGCACTCCAATTAATGAAACATCATTTTGATGTCTTTTGACATAGCACTTGTAAGTGGTAGATCCGTGTACCCCCATTAGCCCTCCTCATTCTCCCAACCATATTATGTGGGAGTGAGACGAAGGCACTTATTCCCCTGAGAGAGATATTTATTCTCTTTCACGGGTAAATTGTGATTACTTGCAAAAAATAATTTATACAATGTATCATCTAATCTCATGTTTTTTGTTTACTCTTTACTCCAGAATTCACTGGTTTCTTTTCTATCTATTCATCTCTTCAGTCCACACAGGTTGATCTGCGCAGTCAGCTCTGCATAACAAAAAGTAAGTCAAAACTATTTGATCTATTGCCATGGCACCACTGAATATACTTTCCCTGAATGTCCAGGGAATAAATGTCCCTCAAAAAAGGACCAAAGCCTTCCGTACTTTCCATAACAAGAAGGCTCACATAGTATGCCTCCAAGAAACACACTTCACCAAAGATTCTACTCCAAAATATATCTCTCCTTTTTATCAACAAATTTACACGGCTTCTGCCTGTACCAAGCAAAGGGGAACTCTAATTGCATTTCACCGATCCACACCATTCACCTTATCATCAGAAATTAAAGACCCAGAAGGTAGATACCTGATACTCATGGGTTATATAATGGATACAGCAATCACGGTGATTTCCTACTACGCTCCTAACAAACAACCTACACCATTCCTCTCACATATATTACAAGCGATTAATACACACAAAATAGGAACAGTGATAATGTGTGGGGATTCGAACCAGGTCCTCCTCCCATTTCTAGATAAATCACCTTTTACACCATCCAAAATAACCTCTAGATTACCTTTTTCTCAACTTCTTTCCAAATACAATCTGGTAGATTCGTGGAGAGAAAGTAACCCAATGAAAAAGAAATTAACTTATTTCTCGCACCCTCATCAAACCTTCACCAGAATAGATCATATTTTTCTAACAATAGGAATGATACCAGAAATTATTACATTAGATATAATTCCGATTCCGTGGTCTGACCATAATGCAGTATACACTACTATAGCCTCAGCCATACCAAAAGCGCATGACCCAACGTGGTACTTTCCGGACATAATGCTCAAACACCCACTACATCAGATGGCCATTGAACAAGCTTTAAAGGAATACATATCAATTAATAATACAACAGACATCTCCCCAATAACACTGTGGGAAGCTCATAAGCCTGTCTTGCGTGGTACAATACAAAGACAAATGGCACTATTTAAACGGGAACGCAAAAATCTAGCAAAAAAACTAGAACTCAATTTTAATGCAGCCTACATATCATTCCAAGATAATCCATCTCAGAGTACAAAATCTCATCTGGAAAAATCTAGATTGGAATACGATCTATTTCTCACGGAGTCAGTTGATAAAGCCCTCAAACGCTCCAAACACAATTTCTACATGAACACAAACAAACCAGGTACATATTTGGCTCGGGCATTAAATTCAACTAACAAATCTTTCAAACCAATACGTTTGAAATGATCAAAAAATGTTTATACTTGTAATCCAGTTAAAATAGTTCATAAATTTCACTCACATCTTGCAACTTTATACAAGACAAACAATGAATTTAATCCTACAGAGGCTGAATCCTTCTTCTCAAAAATAACCTTACCTGAGTTATCTCAGAATCAAAAAAGCAGTTTGGATGAGCCTATAACTATAGATGAAGTTGCTAACGCCATAAAAGACCTAAAACTTAACAAAGACCAGGCCCAGATGGCTACTTGGCTTTATACTATAAAACATTCTCAGAAATACTCTCTCCCATTCTCACTGAAACTTTTAACAAACTTCTAGATGGACATTCTTTTCGGCAAGAAACACTAATGGCAATTGTTTGTATGATCCCAAAACCCCTTTCTGATGATACTTCCTGTGTGAATTATCGGCCTATCTCTCTGTTAAACCTTGATATTAAATTATTAGCAAAAATAATAGCAAAACGCCTCAATAGCATTATAGGAAAATTAATACATAGAGATCAAGTAGGCTTCATGCCAAATAGACAGGCAGGCGATAATATACGCAGGGCAGTGTTATTGGCACATATTGCTAAAAAACGGAAAATCCCTTTATGTTTTCTATCTCTCGAAATTAAGAGGGCATTTGACACAGTATCCTGGCAATATATGCAATATTCATTACAAAAATGGGGTTTTGGACCCCACTTTTTAACATGAATTAAAGCATTATATAATAAACCTAAAGCCTATATAAAATATGCTGGATACAAATCTGATGCCTTTAAATATCGAAAGAGGTACCCGACAGGGTTGCCCATTATCTCCCTTATTATTTGCCCTTATACTCGAACCCATGGCCCAATACATCAGAACAAACCAAACTATAACTGGCATTGAAGTAGGAGGTATTACACACAAATTATGTATATTTACAGACAATATATTACTTTTTCTATCATCACCACAGGTCTCTGGTCCTAACTTAATACCAGCTCTTGATGGATTTGCAGCCCTATCCGGCCTTATGATTAATCCTAAGAAATGCCTAGTGCTTAATATTTCACTCACAAACCTGGAATTGATCCCGGCTAGGGCTGCACTCCCATTCACATGGGCAGAAAAATCAATCCCATATCTTGGAATTCATTTAACAGCATCTCATTCTGACTTATTCTCAACCAATTATCCTCCTGTATTAAAACAGATCACAAATCTAATAAAACAATGGTCGCAACTTCCTTTATCCTGGATAGGGAAGATTAATGCAATCAAAATGACTATTCTACCCAAATTGCTTTATCTATTCAGAGTCCTCTCTATTCCAATTCCTTCCTATTTTTTGAGAATAGTACAAAAAAGAGCAACTTCGTTTATATGGGGCTCTTCTAAACCACGTATACCTATACACACACTACATCTTCCCAAAAATAAAGGAGGCCTGGGATACCCTAATTTTACTAACTACTAAAGAGCAGCACATTTGGCCAGTCTGTCCAAATACCATGCAAAACAGGAAATCCCATTATGGGTATTTATAGAGGCTTCAGAAAATGACCCTCTATTAATATCAAACTTATTATGGCTTGATCCTAAAGACCGCCTTAAAATTCATAATCCCATAACTAAACATTTCTTATCTCTCTGGGATAAACTAAAAACCAAATATCAGTTACAATCTCCACACAATCCTCTCCTTTCTTTTATCAGAAATCTGGCCTTTTATCCGGCATGGATCTACCCAAATTCTTTTAAAGCTTGGACAACATCAGGCATTCAGACACTAAATGACTTCATAGCATCTAAATCATTCCTTTCATTCCCATCGCTTAGAGAAAAATATGATCTACCAAACTCTGAGATATTTAGATATCTCCAAATCAAAAATTTCTATACACCATTCCTAAAGGGGGATACACCATTATCCCAATTATCCATCTTTGAATCAATCTGTACAAAAGATCCATTTGCTAAAGGTACAATTTCATCACTTTATAATCAATTATATGGAGTAGCAAATCTTAATAGACCCTCTTACGTTCAGAGGTGGGAGGAGGACCTGGGACGAACTTTAGAAGACACGGACTGGTCTAACATATGGCTCACATCTAAGTCCTCTTCACCCAACATCTTAGCACTGGAGACAAATTATAAAGTCCTAACTCGCTGGTACCTTGTACCCACTAGAGTGGCAAAATATTCACCTAATACCTCAGCTCTTTGTTTTCGAGGATGCCCAGAAATAGGCACACATTTACACATATGGTGGACGTGCCCAGTAATCCAAACCTTCTGGAAGGAAGTCTTCGTGATTGCATCTAAAATATTTAAAAAAATAATACAACCAGATCCATATATAACTTTACTTAATCTAAAACCGGAATGGTTAACACTCTCTCAATTCAAACTTATGATCCAACTAATAACGGCTGCAAAACAAACAGTGGCCAAGGCATGGAAATCTCCTACATCGGTACTAGCAGAAACAATTCACAGAATGAATAATACAATGTCCCATGCTAAGATGGTAGCCATCGATCAAAATCAAATTCCAAAATTTGAAAAACTTTGGCATCCTTGGATAAAACAACAGTTCCTGTCAAACTTCAATGACTCTGTCCTGTTGCCATGGTAACAGATTAAATGACTTACAGAGACACCCATTCTAAGGCTTCAAAGAGAACTAAAAAGAATAATAAACTGACGAGCGGGACAACCTTGTGGACCATACCTCTACCTTTCTACCCTTTTTCTTCTTTCTCTTTCCTTTTCTCCACCTTACGATTAAAGCTCATTATCAGAATTTATTTGACCTATATACACTCTACCTGTAAACAATAAGTATAGTAGGTATAAATCATTTAAATACCTACAAAAGTAACTAAGGAAATGAGATATATCTTTAATTTAGGTTTACGTGAACCCAATGTTTAATATTTGAAATTTCATGATATTTACCTATATAAACCCTACTGTAAAACAATGAGCTTACTTTATAGATCCTTGTAAACTTACTTTATGTATCTTTATAATATTGTATATAAACTTCTTTTGACAAGGAAAGAAGAAGCCACACATTGTTGATTAGCTAACTTTTTAATCTGTGCACATTCACATGTGCGTTTAGAATTTAAAAAAAAAAATTATATATATATATATATATATATATATATATATATATATATATATATATATATATATATATATATATATCTCTATCTCTCTCAATATAAATTTTTATTTTTTAAAAAAAATATATAATTTTTTTTTATTTAAAATTTTTATTATTATTTTTTTTTAAATAATTATTTTTTTAGTTTTTTTTTTTAAATAATTTTTTTTAATTTTTTTTTAGTTTTTTTTACAAACAGGCATGCAATAAAACATAACATACACACAACTCTGGAACTTACAAAGTTCAACATCTATAAAATGAAGGCAATATCAGACATTATAGTGTCAAAAATATCTTGATATTGCCCTAAATAAGATGGGGTAATGTCACCCCTGTAAAAGCCAAATTTTGAAGATGCACACAAATTTGGATTCCAAATGGGTAATGTCAACATGTGCTATCTCCCATAATGGGGGATCAATGGACGTGTTTTGTGTGTGCAATCCCTTCCTCTTACCTACTAGCATTATGAGGAAGGGGTTGCACCCACAAAACGCGTACATTGAGATCCCCTGATGGCAGATAGCACATGTTGACACACTGTGTGCATCTTCAAAATTTGGCTTTTAACATTGTAAAAAATGATCTAAATTTTTAAGGCCAGAATCTGGTCATCTAAAAAGGAAATGAAGAACATGATTGATTTCGTATTAAGTGACAAAGGGATTAAATTCTCCCCAAAACATAGATTATGTTCTTCATTTCCTGCATGATGATGATGATGATGATTTTGGAATGAAAAATTGGGATCTTGAGGAACATGTATAGGAGAGAGCAAAAGAAGATCCAGGCTTCCCTGAGATCAGGAGCATCAGCAGATGATGTATATGTACACAGGCTGTGGTACTTTGAAAAACTGCGTTTTCTTGACGACCAGACTGAAGCCAGGGAATTTCTTTCGACCCTTCCCTCCACCCCAGCAGAGGCTGATGAGGACCAACCTGGGCCTTCCATCCTGCGACCAGCTGGAGCCAGGTATATTATTTTTAGACATATTTAGTGTCCTAATATTAATGATCCAAAAAAGGGGGGGAGCAAGGGGGTGGTACTTTACGTTTACGTTTCTACGAAATGTGTAGAGCTGCCTTACGCCTTGTTTCAATTAACACTACCCGATTATCAAGCATACTTTGATTACCCCTCTTTTGGACCAATGAGGTCATAGACCTTGCAAGTATTACTATGCATTACTGCTTTACCCAATTATGCTTTGGTGCACTCCGGAAGATTTTTGATTGCCATATTATTGCTGTATTATGTGATACTGATCTTGGGATCTTGTGTACTGTATTACCATTTTATTATTGTTACGTATTGTATCTGATATACCTGCTTGTATCCTATGGCAATCAATAATAAAAACTACAAGAATGTCCACCAATTTACCTTTTTGCTACCACGTGCCTCATTTAAAGTCCCACCCTCTTGCTCCCCTCCCCCTTTTTTTTTGATGCATGACAGGGATGGAGATATGTGGCCTTACCAGGCCATATGTTCATTTAAAGTCCCTAAACCCTATTTTTTACTTAATACTAATATTAATGATGTTAACTAGATGTTCTAATTGATTACCCTGTTAAGGATTTTATCCAAAAAATGATGTATACATATCAATTGACAGTAGTGGGCAAAAATGTTTGTCACCAGCTTGAAAAAATGCTGGGGTGAGAATGATATTCTTTTATATGTATTAACATTGAATTTGCAAGTTATGAGCTGAAAACTGTGTGTGATTGATGAACCAAAAACTAAAACTATGTCCCTTTTTTATACACAGGAGGAGCTCAGCCAGGAGGAAGTTCTGGAAAGTGGCAGCCAGGAGGAGGGCGGGCCCAGTGTCAGCCAGGAGGTGGCCAGGCCCAGTAGGAGCCTCACCATCACAGATGCCTCCCCTCCACCTTCAGACAAAAAGGCCCAGGAAGGTTACGGTGACAGAGGAGGCATCACTGCACCTCATGAGAAGCTACAAAGGTCCTTAAGAGCCCCCCCCCCCCGAAGCTGAAGAGGCCTATGGCTGCTATCTAGCCAGCAGGTTGCTCGAATTGGAGAAGGGCCAACGCCTCCTCTGAAAATTTTTTTTGTGATGCCCTTCACAAGGGGCTGAGGGGTACGTTAACTGCCAACAGCCAAATAAATGAGCAAGCCCCTCCTCCTCCTGCCACAAGTCCACCACCAGAGCCACAGCCTCCAAGGAAGGCTGGAGGGAAGGGTGCAGGGAAGGCTGCAGGGCAGCATGGAGGGAAGGCTGCAGGGAAGAGAAGAAAGGGTTCAGTCTGGTCTGACAGAAGACGCAGACTGGTGTAGTACCACAGTGTACCACCAGCCTGTGTAAATATTAGTATGGAGATCAGGCTTTTAAAAAATGTAATATCATTCATGAGATCAGGAGAAATAATCCAGAAATCTGTTTGTGAGAACACTGTATGAATATGAGCAGCAAAACAACTTCATTCTTCTAGCATTATAAACAAAACAATAATGCGCTGCATTCAACGATCACAGAATTTGCAGCGTGTGGAATGTGCTAGCTCCAATATGAACACTAGTTTTACCAGACCGAGTGCTTCCATTTCATACTTGCTTCAGAGCATGCGTAGTTTTTTGTCCGTTGGACCAGCATACAGACGAGTGGATTTCTCGATACGAACTGGGTCCGGCGGAAAGATTTGAAACAGTGGCGGAATTACCGGGGTCGCAACAGTCGCGGTTGCGACGGGGCCCGGCATTCCGCCACTGTTTCGGGGGGGCCCATCGGGGTTGCTCCGCACAGCGCTCTTAGGCTGAGCGTGTCTCTCATCTAACAGCAGAGAGACACCGGCATTGTTTGTTTTATTTCCCTGCTCTCCGTGTGTCCTCTCTCTCGCAGGGCATGACAGGACACACAGCTGATCTCCCTCTCCTCTCTCCTGTGTGCTCCGCGGGAAATTTGAGCTCCTTAGCTTCACACTTGACTGCCCGCGGAGCACACAGAGAGGGGAGGCGGGAGATCAGCTGTGTGTCCTGTCATGCCGTGCGAGAGAGAGAGGACACACGGAGAGCAGGGAAATAAAACAAACAATGCCGGTGTCTCTCTGCTAGATGAGAGACACACAGGCGTACAGCGGAGCGGACCGAAGCTGCCTCCCCCTCCTCTCTGGTTATGGAGGGGGAGGAAGAGGAGTCCGAGGGAGAACGCTGTTCTGAGGTCTGTAAAGTTTGTATGCAAATAGACATGTGCTGGGGGGAACACTATGGGGTGGGGGTCTGCACTGAGGGGGGTCTGCATTGATGGAGGGAGGGGGGTCTGCACTGATTGGGGTCTGCATTGATGGGGGGTCTGCACTGAGGGGGGGTGTGTGCTAATGGAGGGGGGTGGTCTGCAATGAGGGGGGTGGTCTGCATTGTGGGGGGCCTGCACTGATGGAGGGGGGTCTGTAATGAGGGGGGATGTGAACTGATGGAGGGGGGGTCTGCAATGAGGGAGGGGGGTCTGCAATGATGGAGGAGAGGTCTGCACTAATGGAGGGGGGTCTACACTGGGGTCTATAGTGATAGAGGGGGGCCTATACTGATAGATGAGGGTCAGCACTGAGGGGGTCTATATTGATAGATGGGGTCTGCACTAAGGGGTCTACACTGATAGATGGGAGTCTATGCTGATAGAGGGGGGCTGTACTGATAGATGAGGGTCAGCACTGAGGGGGGTCTATACTGATAGATGGGGGTCTGCACTAAGGGGTCTACACTGATAGATGGGAGTCTATGCTGATAGAGGGGGGCTATACTGATAGATGGGGGTCTGCAATGAGGGGGTCTATACTGATTGATGGGGTCTGTAGTTAGTGAGGAGGATCTATACTGCGAGAGGGGGGTCTGTACTTAGTGGGGGGTCTAAACTGAGAGGGGGTCTGCAGTTAGTGGAGGGGGGTCTGTACTGAGGGGGGGCTATAGTTGGTGGAGGGGGGGTGACACCAATTTTTTCCTCACCGTATGACACCAACCCTAGTGATGCCACTGGAGAGACACGCTCTCCGCTCAGAGCCGTGCTGTCCTGAGAAGACAGAGGACTCTGATGGGCACTGATAGGGGGCACTGATAAGATTTACTGATGAGCACTGAAGGGGAGGCACTGATAGGGGACACCAATGGGAGGCACTGATAGGGGACACTGATGGGCACTGAAGAGAGGCACTGATAGGGGGCACTGATGGGAGGCACTGGTGGGCAATGATAGGAGGCACTGATGGGGGGCACTGAGTAGGCACTAGGGGGCACTGATAGGGGGCACCGATGGGAGGCACTGATAGGATATACTGATGAGCATTGATAGGGGGCACCGATGGGAGGCACCAATGGGATTTACTGATGAGCACTGAAGGGAGGCACTGATAGGGGGCACTAAGAAGGCACTGATAGGGGCACTGATAGGAGGCACTGAAAGGGGGCACTGAAAGGCTGCACTGATGGGAGGCATTGATGGGCAGAACTCATAGGCTGCACGGATGGGCACTGAGGAACACTGATAGGCAGAACTAAGGCAGTATTGATGGGCACTGATGGGCAGTATTGAAGAGTACCGATAGGTGGCATGGATGGGCGCTGCAATAATGAGCACTGATAGGTGGTGCTGATAGGCAGATTTGATGGGCACTAATAGGCAGCATTAATGAGCACTGATAGGTAACACTTGTAGGTGGCATTGATGGGCACTGATGATTGGGGCACTGATTATCAGTGTAAACAATTTACTGACATTCTTGACAGTTAATGGCAGTCCTTTCCTCACACAGACATAGCACGAGAGGAAAGGGCTGCGGATAACCGGCAAGTCTGTTTACATGTGATCAGCTGACATCACATGGTAAAGGGCCACTGTGATTGCGCTGGATGCACGTCCCAGGGGGCATGCAGGAAGCACGGTTTTGGGAGGATGTCCATGGATGCCCTCCCAAAATCTGAAGCCTGGAGCTCGGATGGAAGGGGGGGCCCATCATTGTTTCTTGCACCGTGGCCCTGAAGGTTCTAGTTACGCCTCTGATTTGAAACATGTTCTATTTCTAAAGTCCGTCTGATTTTTCCACAGCAAAAGGTTTGATGAAGCCCACACACAATCGAATTGTCCGCTGGATTCATTCTGTTGGACCTTTGCTCTTGAAAATCTGCATGTGTGTACGCAGCATAAGAACAGGCCTCGCCATGGTCGACCAAAGAAGTTGAGTGCACATGTTGAGCATCATATCTAGAGGTTGTCCTTGGGAAATAGAAGTATGAGTGCTGCCAGCATCGCTGTAGAGTTTGAAGGGGTGGGGGTTCAGCCTGTCAGTGCTCAGACAATACGCTGCACACTGCATTAAATTGGTCTGCATGGCTGTCATCCCAGAAGGAAGCCTCTTCTAAAGATGATGCACAAGAAATCCCGCAAACAGTTTGCTGAAGACAAGCAGACTAAGGACATGGATTACTGGAACCATGTCCTGTGGTCTGATGAGACCAAGATAAACTTATTTGGTTCAGATGGTGTCAAGCGTGTGTGGGGGCAAGCAGGTGAGGAGTACAAAGACAAGTGTGTCTTGCCTACAGTCAAGCATGATGGTGGGAGTGTCATGGTCTGGGGCTACATGAGTGCTGCCGGCACCGGGGAGCTACAGTTCATTGAGGGAACCATGAATGCCAACATGTACTGTGACATACTGAAGCAGACTTCAGAGACTGGGCCACAGGGCAGTATTCCAACATGATAAGGACCCCAAACACACCTCCAAGACCACCACTGCCTTGCTAAAGAAGCTGAGGGTAAAGGTGATGGACTGGCCAAGCATGTCTCCGGACCTAAACCCTATTGAGTATCTGTGGAGGAGTGCAAGGTCTCTAACATCCACCAGCTCCGTGATGTCGTCATGGAGGAGTGGAAGAGGACTCCAGTGGCAACCTGTGAATCTCTGGTGACCTCCATGTCCAAGAAAGTTAAGGCAGTGCTGGAAAATAATAGTGGCCACACAAAATATTGACACTTTGGGCCCAATATGGACATTTTCACTTAGGGGTGTACTCACTTTTGTTGCCAGCGGTTTAGACATTAATGGCTGTGTGTTGAGTTTTTTTTGAGGGGACAGCAAATTTACACTGTTATACAAGTTGTACACTCACTACCTTACATTGTAGCAAAGTGTCATTTCTTCAGTGTTGTCACATGAAAAGATAGAAGAAAATATTTACAAAAATGAGAGGGGTGTACTCATTTTTGTGAGATACTCTATGTGTTTGAAAAAACAAACCAAAAAAACACTGAAAACTGTATAAGTGGCCTTTTTCTGAGCTCCATGTACATGAAGCCTAAAAGGAGATTTCTGTATTGTCTCACACTGTCATACAATATTGTGAGCCTCTCAAAGATGCAAAAGATTTACTCTACACTTGCCTGGTACAAATAGAGATCAATGCAAAGTGATGTTAATCTGGATTTGACTAGTCCATTGCAATTCACAGAACATTTTGCTCATCTCTAGCAGTAATTGGCAATGACCTTTCACAGTAAAGTCTTCTTGAGTCACCAGCTATACTGGAAATGAACACCCACCAAGAATCATAGATATTTGGGGAAATTACCAAGGTGTATTTATTTGCTAAACACTTGGGTGGCTTTTTTTTTGTGTGAATGAGTAGGGGTACCCAATACTTATTCAGAAAAGTTTTTTCGGGAGCAGTGATTTTAATAATGCTTAAAGTGAAACAATAAAAGTGAAATATTCCTTTAAATTTCGTACCTGGGGGGTGTCTATAGTATGCCTGTAAAGTAGCGCATGTTTCCCGTGTTTATAAGAGTCCAAGAGCAAAATGACATTTCTAAAGGAAAAAAAAGTCATCTAAAAGTGCTACCGCTAGTGCCGGCTATTAATGAATTGTTGGTCCCTACAATACACATAAAAGTCATTGAAAGTCATTGAAAAATTAAAAAAAAAAATGTGTGGGGGTCCCCCAAAATTCCATTACCAGGCCCTTCAGGTCGGGTATGGATATTAAGGGGAACTCTGCGCCAAAATTTGAAAAAAAAAAAATGGTATAGGGTCCCCCCAAAAAATCCATACCAGACCTGAAATGGTATGGATTTTAAGGGGAACTCCGCGCCAATTTTTTTTTAAAAATAGCGTGGGGTTCCCCCAAAAATCCACACCAGACCCTTATCCGAGCACGCAACCTGGCAGGCCACAGGAAAAGGGGGGGTACCAACCGTACCCGAACCGTACCAGGCCACATGCCCTCAACATTGGGAGGGTGCTTTAGGGTACCTCCCCAAAGCACCTTGTCCCCATGTTGATGGGGAGAAGGGCTTCATCCCCACAACCCTTGCTGGTGGTTGTGGGGGTCTGCGGGCGTGGGCTTATAGGAATCTGGAAGCCCCCTTTAACAAAGGGGACTCCCAGATCCAGGCCCCCCTGTGTGAAATGGTAATGGAGTACATTGTAAAAAAGTGACAAAAAAGGTAAAAAAAAAAAAAAAAAAAAAAACGCACACACAGCTTGGCACAAGTCATTTAATGAAAAAAAAAATTTCCAGCGATGTAATCCTACTACGATCCACGACCGATCCAGCCTACTCCATAGGAGGTGCCCAGCAGAATGACGCGCAACTCGGATGACAGTTCTTAAATAACCGAGGGCGGGGCCACCCATGACATAGACAGGTGACCCCGCCCCCCTCTGACGCAAGGGGAAATGCCAGGGTTACCCAGTGACATGTACAGGTGACCCCGCCCCCCCCTCTGACGCAAGGGCAAATGCCGGGGTTACCCAGTGACATGTACGGGTGACCCTGCCCCCTCTGACGCAACAGGGTTTCTTGTGAGGGGGCGGGGTCACCCGTACATGTCACTGGGTAACCCCGGAATTTCCCCTTGCGTCAGAGGGTCACCCGTACATCTCACTGGTGGCCCTGCCCTCAGTTATTTAAGAACTGTCATCCGAGTCGTGCGTCATTCTGCCGGGCGCCTCCTATGGAGGAGGCTGTATCGTTCATGGATCGTAGAAGGATTACATCGCTGGATTTTTTTTTTTTTAATTAAAGGACTTGTGCCAAGGGTTGTGGAGATGAGGCCCTTCTCCCCATCAACATGGGGACAAGGTGTTTTGGGGAGCTACCCCAAAGCACCCTCCCAATGTTGAGGGCATGTGGCCTGGTACGGTTCAGGAGGGGGGCGCTCTCTCGTCCCCCCTCTTTTCCTGCGGCCTGCCAGGTTGCGTGCTCGGATAAGGGTCTGGTGTGGAATTTTGGGGGAACCCCACGCCATTAAAAAAAAAAAAAAAAATTGGCGCGGAGTTCCCTTTAAAATCCATACCATTTCAGGTCTGGTATGGATTTTTGAGGGGAAACCCACGCCATTTTTTAAAAAAATTTTGGAGCGGAGTTGCCCTTAATATCCATACCAGACCTGAAGGGCCTGGCAATGGAATTTTGGGGGACCCCCACACATTTTTTTAAATTTTTCAATGACTTTCAATGACTTTTGTGTATTGTCGGGACCGACAATTCATTAATAGTCGGCACTAGCGCTAACAGTTTTAAATGACTTTTTTTTCCTTTAGAAATGTCATTTTGCCCTCGGACTGTTATAAACACGGGAAACATGCACTACTTTACAAGCATACTATAGACACCCCCCAGGTATATAATTTAAAGGAATATTTCACTTTTATTGTTTCACTTTTGTATTGTTCCGCAGGATGTGGAAATCTTGCAAAAAGACCTGAACAAATTAATGGGGTGGGCGACTACATGGCAAATGAGGTTCAATGTAGAAAAATGTAAAATAATGCATTTGGGTGGCAAAAATATGAATGCAATATATAGACTGGGGGGAGAACCTCTGGGGGAATCTAGGATGGAAAAGGACCTGGGGGTCCTAGTGGATGATAGGCTCAGCAATGGCATGCAATGCCAAGCTGCTGCTAATAAAGCAAACAGAATATTGGCATGCATTAAAAGGGGGATCAACTGCAGAGATAAAATGATAATTCTCCCGCTCTACAAGACTCTGGTCCGCCCGCACCTGGAGTATGCTGTCCAGTTCTGGGCACCAGTCCTCAGGAGGGACGTACTGGAAATGGAGCGAGTACAAAGAAGGGCAACAAAGCTAATAAAGGGTCTGGAGGATCTTAGTTATGAGGAAAGGTTGCGAGCGCTGAACTTATTCTCTCTGGAGAAGAGACGCTTGAGAGGGGATATGATTTCAATTTACAAATACTGTACTGGTGACCCCACAATCGGGATAAAACTTTCGCAGAAGAGAGTTTAATAAGACTCGTGGCCACTCATTACAATTAGAAGAAAAGAGGTTTAACCTTAAACTACGTAGAGGGTTCTTTACTGTAAGAGCGGCAAGGATGTGGAATTCCCTTCCACAGGCGGTGGTCTCAGCAGGGAGCATTGATAGCTTCAAGAAACTATTAGATAATCACCTGAATGACCGCAATATACAGGGATATATAATGTAATACTGACACATAATCACACACATAGGTTGGACTTGATGGACTTGTGTCTTTTTCCAACCTCACCTACTATGTAACTATGTAACTTTAAGCATTATTAAAATCACTGCTCCCGAAAAAACTGCCATTTTTAAAACTTTTTTTGCATTGATACATGTCCCCTGGGGCAGGACCCAGGTCCCCAAACACTTTTTATGACAATAACTAGCATATTAGCCTTTAAAATTAGCACTTTTTATTCCTCCCATAGACTTTTAAAGGGTGTTCCGTGGCTTTCGTATTTGCCGCGAACACCCCAAATTGTTCGCTATTCGGCAAACAGACGAACAGCCAATGTTCGAGTCGAACTGTCGAACTCATGTTCGACTCAACAGACAGCCCATCCCTAGCAGAGACACATGATCCATGCCTTCTGTACTGACAGAACTACAATCTGTCTTGTTTACATAGACTGCCATTCTGCCTGTGTACCGAAGCATCAGCGGGTGCCAGCGAACATCAAGATGGGTTCATCCAGAGGTTATTCAGCAAACCCATTGAGAAAATAATCTATCTTCACGCTTCTCTTTTATAGTTTAAAAAAACATGACAACATAGAGGGGCACAAAATGCAAGGATCACCTTCAGGTTTTCCTGCACCTTCACACCTCAGATCAGCCCCAATTCCTGCACCTTCACAACTCAGATCAGCCCCGATTCCTGCACCTTCACACCTCAGATCAGCCCCGATTCCTGCACCTTCACACCTCAGATCAGCCCCACTTCCTGCACCTTCACACCTCAGATCAGCCCCAATTCCCTCACCTTCACACCTCAGATCAGCCCTGATTCCTGCACCTTCACACCTCAGATCAGCTCTGATTCCTACACCTTCACACCTCAGATCAGCCCTGATTCCTGCACCTTCACAGGCAGTCTCCTGTGGAGTCCCTCAGGGCTCACCCTTGTCACCAGTGCTATTTAACATCTACATCCGCCCACTTCTCAATATCATCAGAAAAACCGACCTCTGCTTCCACTCATACGCAGACGACACCCAACTCTACCTTCGCATCAACGGACAAAAAGATCATCATCAGCAATTACAGAAATGCCTCACTTTAATCAATGACTGGATGACCACTAGCTTCCCTCAAACTCAATGGATCAAAAACAGAACTTCTTCTCCTGCAAGCCAACAAAAATTCCAAAATTAAGACCCCGTGGACACCACCCTCCATCCTCGGACAGACCATCTCCCCCAGCACCAAAGCCAAGAGTCTCGGAGTCATCTTTGACTCAGGAATGACAATGGATGCACAAATAGGATCAGTGGTGAGCGGATCCCACCACCTCCTCCGCCTTGCTTCGCAGACTCATCCCCTTCATCCCAGAAGAGGACAAAGCAGCAGTTGTGGGAACAATCATCAATTCCCGACTCGACTACGCAAATTCGCTCTACCCCAATATCAGCTTGCGCGCTTGCAACTCATCCAAAACACGGCGGCAAGACTGTTAACAGGAAAAAAGCCCTGGGAATCCATCTCCCCATCCCTAAAAAGCCTACATTGGCTAACTGTGAGGAATCGGATCACATTCAAGTTCTCTGCCTTACCCATAAATTCATACAAGGAAACGCTCCGCTATATCTCCGGGAAAAAATAAAACACTACACACCGAATCGCAGTCTTCGATCAGCTAACCAAAACCTCCTCATCATTCCCAAATACCGCTACAAAGCAAAGGGAGAACGTAGATTTGCAGTCCAAGGACCTCGACTATGGAATGCTCTCCCAACCAACATCTGCATGGAAGAAAACCACCAGGCCTTCAGGAAAAAACTAAAGACCTTCCTTTTCTAGAAGCTGGCTACAGAGAATACATCTAGCGCCTTGAGGCGATTCGGTTCGCATTTGCAGCGCTTTACAAATCATTCATTCATTCAGATCACACACCATCCCACAGGACCGAAATGTGGAGTTATGGCTTGGTAAGAACTGACTGAAGCATTCACCCCTGAATGAATGGAGACAGCTGAGACAGCCTGATCGAGCGAAGCCAGCTGCGGGAGACCGATAGACCCACAGATGGGACACTGATAGGAGTGGAGGAGGACTTCCATCTACGGTTACCCACAAGCACCCATTACCCCTGCAGGGGTACCTTCTTTTGGTGAGTGGGGACCTGATGGGGGGAGCACTACCAGTCACTTTTTGCTGCTGAGCACCGAAGTCACTTTGAAGAATTACAACTGGACACTACTCTTTTGCAATATATAATTGGTTGCACTATTTTTACTACACCGTGGGACTTTGTGTTTTTTTGGATTATATATATTATTTTTTATCATCTATTTTTATATGCACATGGATTTTATCTATGGACTCTAATTTAGGGCTGGATTAATCTAGCTTTTGTTGCGATTTCTTTTCATACCTATTTTGCTTATGGTATACACTTATATATATCCGAAGGGATGTGTATGGTGAAGTCTGAGTGACCACGCACAGCACTTTCTTCACATGTGGTTTATATGTACTGTTATTTTCTTTACCACATCCGTGTAAAGATACTGTTACACTCATCCCTGGATGGTACACTCACGTTACCCATTTGGAATAGCACATTAATGTGTAGTTGTATATTATAGACATTTCCCTGTCACACAATTATATACAATATATACATTTTTTCTTTTCTGTTCACACACCCTCCTGGTACACACATTTTTTTTAGGGTAGCGCCAACCACCCCATCTTCACACTTTTATATATTTTATAGTTCTCTTGGGAACCCACGGGGGGGGCTGCAACCCGTATTGTCCTGAGGGCGGAGCTTATCATTTATACACCTCAGATCAGCCCCGATTCCTGCACCTTCATACCTCAGATCAGCCCTGATTCCTGCACCTTCACACCTCAGATCAGCCCCAATTCCTACACCTTCACGCCTCAGATCAGCCCCAATTCCTGCACCTTGACACTTCAGATCACCTCAATTCCTGCACCTTCACACCTCAGATCAGCCCTTATTCCTGCACCTTCACACCTCAGATCAGCCCTGATTCCTGCACCTTCACACCTCAGATCACCTCAATTCCTACACCTTCACACCTCAGATAAGCCCTGATTCTTGCACCTTCACACCTCAGATCTGCCCTGATTCCTGTACCCTCACACCTCAGATCAGCATAAATACAAAGCAATTCTGCGCTGCCGTAACGACAAAAAGCAGCTAACACAACCAACAAAGCAAGACAGATAAAAAAACATACAATAAGTGTAGCGCTAGTGGAGATGAAAAAACATCCAATATGGAAAACGTCAAAAACACAGTTCCAAGTATGAATGATGCAGAGGAAACATCGATATGTGTATGGAGGGAGAAGTCTTTAGGAAAACATTCCAACCAAAGCTGTATAAAATCTTGAGATGAAAAACAGACACACCACCACCAATTGTGAAAAGGCTTACCGGATGGAGTGGACCCAATGGGGCATACGCCGGACTGGGTCGGATGCGCTTAGGTGATGGGTGGCTGGAGATGGCCCGGGAAGGCGATGTTGATGGGTGGACCCACGCATTACTCTGTCACTCTAGGTGGTGCAGGAATCCAGGAGGATGCGTGGACCGGAACGCACATTGTAGTTTCACTCAAATTGATGTTGAAGAAGGTGGGTAAAGGATGGCAAGAAAGAAAAAGGCCATATAGTGTAAATCTGTTTAAGAAAAAATTTATTAAACAAAAAGGATATACACTCACTTATAAAATGATGTAAAAACAGCGCTGAAGATAAAATGTGGTGACAGTGGGGTCCTGACCGACGCGTTTCGTCTTCATAGACATCGTCTGGGGGGTTCCCCCCACTGTAGCCACCAAGACATATATAGGGGATGCATCCCTGTTAATGGGAATCAGCTCCATGACATGGAACAGCACTTCCGGTATTCGGCCAAGATGGCCACCCGGCGTGCGTTCGAAGCTTCACTATGGTTAACATGTGGGCCCAGGTAGTAAAAAAGAAAAAGAAAGGAGAAGAATCATAACAGCCAAAGGAGTCTGGAAAGTCCTAAGGCGCATAATATGTAGAGAATATTTAGTAATAATGATGAGAAGTGCTCGTGAATGGACGAAAAAGCGGCGCAGTGATGTGCGCGCACATCTAGACATAAAGGCCCTACCGCGCATGCACGTGATGTGCGTGACGCGGGTGAAGCACTAAGGCGGCGTGCCTCCAAGCGAAGTGGCGTGCGCGCGGTCGAGGCATGTCAACAACAGCCCCGCGCATGCGCATGACGCACGTAGTGCATGTGAGGTGTTGTGACGTCCGTATGGGGGCGGACCTCCCTAAAAAACAAAAACAAAACAAACAGTGAGTGTGTGTGGAGCGATGAAAAGATAAAGATGCTACAGGCTACAATATCCAGCAACATTATGTATACTTGAGTATAAATAATAATAGGTGAAGAGTGCAGGACCGTGATTTATATGAAATAAAACACAGACCAAGTGCATGCAGGTATAAAATGTATCTAAACGGTGGCAAGTATGCCATAAAACAGTGTACAAAATGATGCTAAAAAAGGAATAAACAAAAAATCAGGGAGAAATGAACCCTTGTGAGACCGTATGCATATACATTATTATGGAGGAGATTCACATAATGTTACATAGACAATAGTAAAGGGATAATAAAAATAATAATATTCACTGGATGTACATATACAGTAAATATAATACAACTGAGGTATATATGTACCATTAAAAGATTCCTTTATACATGGCCTTAAAATTAAATATCAATGTATCAAACAATGAGATAGAATTAAAAATGTAAAAATAACAATAAAACATATAAACCAAAGGAGAGATCACGGAGACAAGAGGGCATCAAGCTTTATTGATAAAAGCATTGACGTCTAATTCGACGTTAATACCCAATGGGAAAAGTGTGCGGAGCTCATGGATCCAGAAAGTCTCCAGCCGGGAGACACCCCTGGTCATGGCCCCGCCCCTCCACGGAGGGACATACCTGTCAATTACGACAAACTGTGTCCCATGAAGGACACGATTATGATGTAACTTATAGTGTCGGGGGACGGTGTGTTTAGTGTCCCCATTTTTAATGAGGGCAATGTGTTCCGCTACTCTTATGGCAAAAGAGCGAATCGTGCGGCTCACATATTGTTTCCCACAATGGCATGTAATTAGATAGACAATGTAACTGGTGGTACAAGTACAGAACTGTTTAATGGAATATCTCTTGTGGGTGACCGATGAAGTGAAGGACACAGTTTTCCTACCAATGCCAGAATTATGTCGACATACAATACGTTTTCTACATGAGTAGAATCCTTCCATCTCATGGAAGAGTGGCTGGCGTATGGGGGGGTTGATAATGTTGGGAGCGATTTTGCTCTGCAAAGTAGGGGCTCCCTTGAAGATAACCTTTGCCTTGTCGGGCAAAGCTGTGCCCAAGACACGGTCAGTCTTGAGAATATCCCAATGTTTAGAGAGAATAGCTTTGATGTGCCTATGTTGGTTGGAAAAAGAAGTCAATAAAGACCGCTTAAAAGTCTCACTTTGTTCCTTCTTAGGCCTTTCTACAAGTAATGATTCCCTATTGGTTTCGAGTGCAAACTGGAGCTCGCGATCCACAAGGCGAGGGTCATAATTCTTATCAATAAACTTGGCCCTCAGGAGTGCAGATTGTGCCTTAAAAGTATCAGTGTTTGAACAATTTCTCCGCAGTCTTAAAAATTGGCTGCGTGGCACTGAGTCAAGCCAAGACCTGTGGTGGCAGCTATCTGGTGGTATGAAGCTGTTTCTGTCTGTGGCTTTAAAGTGTGTCCGAAACTGGAAGCCACCATCGCCAATCTCAATTTCTAGATCCAAGAAATTGATTTTATGTTTACTGGCTGTATGGGATAGGGAAATGCCACGGTCATTATCGTTCAGATGTACAAAGAATGAATCCAATGATTCGGTACTCCCCTTCCAAATAAGGAGGATGTCGTCTATGTACCGGGCCCACATGATGAGAGAGGGGTTCCGGTTAGCATAGACGACATCCTCCTCCCGTTTCGCCATAAATAAATTGGCGAGGCTAGGGGCAAATTTAGTGCCCATAGCCACGCCGCGCAACTGGAGATAGTATTGTTGATCAAACCAGAAGTAACTTTGTTTGGTGGCAAATTCTAGTAGTTCCATAATGAAGGAACACTGAAAAGGGGCAATACTGGATTCTTTTTCTAGATAGTACCGGACGGCTTCCAAGCCCTGATCTTGGGGTATGCATGTATATAAGGAAGCAACATCCGCAGTGGCAATGATGTGTTCATCTTGTAGTTCTAGACTTTCCAGTAAACATATGGTGGCACCCGTATCCTTCAAATAAGAAGGCATACGTCTCACCAGGGGTTGTAGGTAAAAATCAATGTACCGGCCTATACGTGAGGTGACAGAATCTATCCCACTCACGATAGGCCGGTCTGGGGGTTACACTGGGTTTTTATGCACCTTGGGCAAATAATAAATGGTTGGAACCCTGGGTGCCAAGGGTACCAAGTAGTCTCTCTCCTTTCTATTCAGAATTTTGTGGTCATAACCTCTCTTTACGATGGCAGACAGTTCTCTTTTAAATAGGGTAGTGGGATTGTTAGGCAATACCTTATATGTGTCTGGTTCGTTAAGGATCCTATGCATCTCGGATACATAGTCATCCCTATCAAGAACAACAATGCCACCACCCTTGTCAGCCGGGCGAATGACCAGGTCCTTTTGTAGACACAAAGATTTCAAACCTGTACTGGACAACGGGTGGTGGCGTATAGGCTTATCTGGAAGTTTGGATAGGTCTCCAAGGACCAGGTCCCTGAAAATGCTGATCGATGACGCCATAGGGACGGGTGTAATGAATAATGAGGGATTGGAAGACCAGAGTGAACGGTCCCAAACGTGGCGCTACTCTCGCCTCTAACGGGGTTGGAAATGAGATATCGCTGGATGTGTAACTTGCGAATATATTTGTGGATATCAATGAAAGTGTCAAACTTATCAAGCTTCTTGGGGGGGCATATTTTAGTCCCTTATCAAGTATAGAGAGCTCTTCTGAGGTTAGTTGCTTGGCACTTAGATTGAAAACACCTTGACCCCTTAGATTCTCCTTCTTTTTCCTCCTCTGAATTCTCCGCTCTCCCCTTGTACCTCTCTTCGGTCCGAACCCCTTTTTCTTTGTCTTTGGTCCTCCTGAAAAACCTGTCCACTACGTTGATTGCTATTAGGTGGATAATAAGATTGTGGTGGCTGTTCATATCTGAACTCGGAGTCATACCTATATTGATCTCTATATTCATCATCCCATGTATCTCTAACGGGTAGGAACCGGTTCTGGGTGACAAGGGGGGGGTTGTTCATAGTGATAGGGATTTTTGTGGTAGTTGTCGAAATAAGGGCCCTGTCGTGATAAAGAGCCATCACGCGGTTCGGAATACATTCCAGAAGGGCGCATACCCGGCCTTGATGGCCCTTACCACCCCGTTTACCTCTACCATAACCCCTGCCCCTCTGGTTACTTTGAGGGGTATTAGGATTTTGGTGGTATGATTTGGGGCTGGGAGGAGATTCATATCTAGAGTCATTTCTCCTACTCATATCCACAGGGATATTAGTGGGTTGAACTCCTATGCCACCCGTTCTCGGTGCGGAAGTACTAGGAGGGTCTACCGTAGCAGGTGCATTAGTGGTAACAGTAGAATTGGAGGTGAGAAGTATTTTGCCAACCAAACACATTTCCTGTTCTATAGTCCCCCATATCCCTGGAATACTTTTTTTGCTTTTTATTCCTCTGTTCCTTATCTTCCCTCTCAAGATATTTCTGGAGATTGGAGGAAAGAACAGTATATTCAGGGGAGTTCTTATAAATTAGAAGTTTGTCTTTAATCTCCTTGATCTCACCATCTAGTATGGAGAGTTTATTACGTTTCTTAGTGATGAGGCTGCCAAGGAGGTTGATCCCTGACCCATTAAAATACTTGTACCAGGAATCAATATCTGATTCTCCTTGTGGTGGATGTACATCCCACCTAAGGCTCCTAGGGACCATATGTTCGGACACATACTGTTCCAAGAAAGCCACGTCCCACTGTAGATGGAGTCCAGAGGACATGATGTTCTTGAGCCTCAAAAATAAACCACCTAATTCAGCGTCATTACCTGTGACTAGGGATGAGCTTCGTGTTCGAGTCGAACCCATGTTCGACTCGAACATCGGCTGTTCGACCGTCCGTCGAATTGCGAACGATATGGGCCGTTCGCGCCAAATTCGTGTGGCGCGTCACGGCCCATAATTCACTGCGGCATCGCAGTGCATTGCTGGCTGATGATTGGCCAAGCATGCACTATGACCCGCATGCTTGGCCAATCACAGCGCCGTCAGTAGAGAGAGCTGTAATTGGCCAAAGCCAGGGTGGCTTTGGCCAATTATGGCTCAGGGGATTTAGTACACACCCCACACTATATAAGGCCGCCTGCACGGCGGCCCTGTGTAGTGTGTGTTCCGGTGTGCTGAGAGATAGAGAGAGAGAGAGAGACACAGTGTCATTTGATTTGAGTTAGATAGATTAGGCAGAACAGTCAGTCAGTTAGCTGCACTTACAGTGTATTGTGTATATATATGCATCCCAGGTGTTGCATATATATATATATATATATATATATATATATATATATATATATATATATATATATACACACACACACTGTATTCAGTTTAGCTAGATCCGTTCCTGTTATCTTCTATCTAGACTATTTACATTTAGTGCAGTGCGTCCTGCTCACAGTGTTCAGCTAGATCCGTTCCTGTTATCTTCTAGACTATTTACATTTAGTGCAGTGCGTCCTGCTCACAGTGTTCAGCTAGATCCGTTCCTGTTATTTACATTTAGTGCAGTGCGTCCTGCTCACAGTGTTCAGCTAGATCCGTTCCTGTTATCTTCTAGACTATTTACATTTAGTGCAGTGCGTCCTGCTCACAGTGTTCAGCTAGATCCGTTCCTGCTATTTACATTTAGTGCAGTGCGTCCTGCTCACAGTGTTCAGCTAGATCCGTTCCTGCTATTTACATTTAGTGCAGTGCGTCCTGCTCACAGTGTTCAGCTAGATCCGTTCCTGCTATTTACATTTAGTGCAGTGCGTCCTGCTCACAGTGTTCAGCTAGATCCGTTCCTGCTATTTACATTTAGTGGAGTGCGTCCAGCTCACAGTGTTCAGCTAGATCCGTTCCTGCTATTTACATTTAGTGCAGTGCGTCCTGCTCACAGTGTTCAGCTAGATCCGTTCCTGTTATCTTCTAGACTATTTACATTTAGTGCAGTGCATCCTGCTCACAGTGTTCAGCTAGATCCGTTCCTGTTATCTTCCTACTGACAGGCAGGCTTGTCTGGTTACAGTATATAAAGCTACCTGAAGAAAATTACAGGTGTTCTATCCCAGCTTAGTGCAGCTACAGGCCATTAGTATGTCTGGAAGGCCAAGAAGGAGAGGCAGACAGTCACAAGCCAATAAGAGGGCAAGCAGGCTCTGTGTCTAGTGCTGGTCGTGGAGATGGTGCATCCTCATCAGCACGTGGCCATGGGACACGCTTGGCCTTTTTTTCGGCAGCTGGCCGTGTTGAGCCGCAACATGCGGAAGACTTGGTCGAGTGGATGACCAAGCCGTCCTCATCCTCCTCATCCTCTCTCACCCATGCCCAGGGTGCTTTGTCTGGCAAAGCAGCGGCCTCTTCCCTCAGCTCAATGTCATCAGTGACTCCTTCCCTAGCTCCACCATATCCTCATGAGGATTCCCTCGAACTGTTTGGCCACAGTGTTGGGTACATGCTCCAGGAGGATGCCCAGCGTTTGGAAGGCTCTGATGATGATACTGAGCTCGATGAAGGCAGTAACATGAGCACGGACAGAGGGGGTGCCCAAGAAGGACAGCAATCTTGCAGTCATGCTCCCCCTGCTGCAGCATACTGCCAGGTTTGCTCCAGTGATGAGGAGGGAGGGGATGATGAGGTCACTGACTCAACGTGGGTGCCTGATAGGAGAGAGGAGGAGGAGGAGGAGGAGGAGGAGGAGGAGGAGGAGGAGGAGGCGGCACATCACCAACGAGGCAGGATGCCCTCCAGGGGCCAGCCTAAGGGCAGCACATTGACTGCATCACACCCCAAAGCTCCACATGTGCAGGGCGCTGCAGTCTCTGCGCGTTATTCAAAAAGTTCTTTGGTGTGGGCCTTTTTTGAGACGAGTGCATCAGATCGCACCGCTGCTATTTGCAACATATGTCTCAAGCGTATCTCGCGTGGCCAAAACATCTCCCGCTTGGGTACCACATGCTTGACCAAACATATGTTGACCTGCCATGCAGTTCGTTGGCAAGCGTATCTAAAAGACCCACACCAAAGAACAAAGAGGATCTCTCCTTGCTCCTCATCAGCTGAGATTTCCAACCCCACTAGACCTTCAGTCCTCTCTGAGACCTGCAGTGAGAGGAATGAAGGTGTAGAATTAGGTGTGTCACAGCCAAGTACTTGTGGGCAATCTGCTTTTGGTACACCAACGCCAGATTGTACCAGGCAAATTTCCCTGCCCCAGCTGCTGCACCGCCGAAAGAAGTTTGCTCCCAGCCATCCACATGCCCAGCGGTTGAATGCTAGCTTGGCAAAATTGCTAGCACTTCAACTGCTGCCTTTTCAGTTGGTAGACTCTGCCCCCTTCCGTGAGTTTGTGGAATGTGCGGTTCCTCAGTGGCAGGTACCCAAACGCCACTTTTTCTCACGGAAGGCGATTCCGGCTCTCTACCGGCATGTGGAAGGCAATGTCCATGCCTCGCTGGACAGGGCGGTCAGCGGTAAGGTGCATATTACCGCTGACTCATGGTCCAGCAGGCATGGACAGGGACGTTACCTAAGTTTCACGGCGCATTGGGTGACTCTGCTGGCAGCTGGGAAGGATGCAGGACAAGGTGCAGTAGTGTTGGAGGTTGTTCCGCCACCACGCCTCCAAAATGCTGATTGTGACACACCTCTCTCCTCCACCCCCTCCTCTTCTTCTTCCTCCATGGCCTCTTCCTCGGAACCAGCGGTGCTCCGTAGGCGTTCAAGGGGCTACGCAAGTACGCAGGCCAAAAGATGCCATGCGGTGCTTGAGCTGGTGTGCTTGGGGGACAGGAGCCACACTGGGGCAGAGGTTCTGTCAGCTCTGCAGGGGCAGGTTCAGAGGTGGTTGACGCCACGCCAACTTAAGGCAGGAATGGTGGTTTGCGACAATGGCACCAACCTCCTCTCTGCCCTCCGACAGGGACAAATGACCCATGTGCCCTGTTTGGCTCACGTCCTTAACTTGGTGGTGCAGTGGTTCTTGGGCAGGTACCCGGGCTTACAGGATGTCCTGAGGCAGGCCAGGAAAGTCTGTGTGCATTTCCGCCGGTCATATAATGCCAGTGCTCGGCTGACGGACCTCCAAAAGGAGTTTAACCTGCCCAAGAACCGCCTAATCTGTGACATGCCCACCAGGTGGAACTCAACGTTGGCCATGCTGCAGCGGCTGCACACGCAGCAGAGGGCCATCAATGAGTACCTGTGCGACTATGGCACCAGGACAGGGTCAGGGGAGCTTGTTTTTTTTTCCCCACGCCAGTGGGCCATGATCAGGGATGCATGCACTGTCCTGTCACCATTCGAGGAGGCCTCGAGGATGGTGAGCACTGACAGTGCATGCATCAGTGACACTGTCCCCCTTGTCCACCTGTTGGAGCACACGCTGCGTGGAATAATGGACAGGGCACTTGAGGCAGAACAGAGGCAGGAAGAGGAGTACTTCCTTAGCTCTCAAGGCCCCCTTTATCCAGACAGTGTTCCTGCGTGCCCGCCGATCACACAGGAAGAGGACGACGAGGAGGAGGAGGAGGAGGAGGAGGAGGAGGAAGATTGTGTCAGTATGGAGGTGGAGCCTGGCACTCAGCATCAGCAGCAGTCTTTAAGGGATCAGTCCCAAGGAACACATGGACTTGTACGTGGCTGGGAGGAGGTGGCTGCGGACGTTGTTGTCCTTAGTGACCCAGAGGACTCCGGACCGAATGCCTCAGCAAACCTACGCTGCATGGCCTCCCTGATCCTGCAAAGCCTGCGTAAGGATCCTTGTATTTGTGGTATCAAGGAGAAGGACCAATACTGGCTGGCAACCCTCCTTAATCCACGTTACAAGGGTAAGGTTGCGGACCTTATCTTGCCATCGCAGAGGGAGCAGAGGATGAAACATCTTCAGGAGGCCTTGCAGAAAGGTCTGTGCAACGCGTTCCCAGAGACTGGGAGGTTACAAACTCCTGTTTCTGGACAACGTGTTGCTGAGGCTTCGGTCAGTCAAAGAAGGAGCGGTGGAGAAGGTGGCCGTCTGACCGATGCATTCAGAGAATTTTTTGGTCCGCAGCCCCAAGGTATGATCGGTTCCAGCAACCATCGCCAGCGTCTGTTTTACATGGTGCAGGAATACCTAGGGGCAAGATCAGACTTGGACACCTTTCCCACCGAAAATCCTCTGGGTTACTGGGTCTTGAGGATGGATCACTGGCCAGAGCTTGCACAGTATGCAATTGAGGTACTGGCCTGTCCTGCATCCAGCGTGCTTTCGGAACGCACATTCAGTGCTGCTGGAGGCGTGGTAACCGATCACAGGGTGCGTCTGTCCACCGACTCGGTCGATCGGCTGACCTTCATAAAAATGAATGAGTCTTGGATCACCACCAGCTACCAAGCACCTGATGCTGATGTAACCGAATAATTTTTTTTGAAATCTCAGATCCCTTCAAAGACTGCCTATGCTGATGCTGAGTGACTATCCCTGAGTAATTATCCTCTTCCTCCTCAATCATCACGCTGATAGCTTGTAAGAACATTTTTGGTTCTGGGCGCCACCACCAGTGCCTAAGGCACAATTTTTCAGCCCCTGTTTAACAGGGGCGTGTAATTACAATTTTTGATGTAATACTTTGCAGCAGGGCTCGTTCCTGCGTTCCAACTAGAGTGTCTGTGAGGGGTTGCAGTGTTGTGGCACCAGCACCAGTGCCTAAGGCCTAATTTTTCAGCTCCTGTTCAACAGGGGCATGTAATTACAATTCTTGATCTAATATTTCACAGCAGGGCCCTGTGAGGGCTTACAGTGTTGTGGCCACAGCAACACCTAAGGCCCAAATTTCTGCTGAGTATATAGGGCAGGACCCTACTTTCAAACATCTAACTTACAAACAACTCCTACTTGCAAACGGAAGGAGACAACAGGAAGTGAGATGAAATCTACCCCTAGGAAGGGAAATTCTCTCCTGTAAGAGTTAATATGGGAAAACAATTTCTCCTTTCCACTGATGCTTTCCAATCCTTGTTCCACAAAAAAACCCAAATTTTCAAAAAACATTTTTCATTGGGACAAAAAAGTGAGGTGAAATCTTCTGAAGAGGAGGAAAGACAGCAAAACAAATGTCACAGGGGTGATAACCCTTCCCTATGTTTTCCAAAAAGCTTAGAAAAGATTTTTTGGCTGGAGCTAAACACGTTAAAAATGTTCAAAATTACAAACAGATTCTACTTAACAACAAACCTACAGTCCCTGTCTTGTTTGTACCACCTGTATACTGCTGTTCAGAGTATATAGGGCCTGGTGGCCCCACACCTTTCCTTATTTTAATTTGGGTGCGGGGTTCCCCTTAATATCCATACAAGACCCAAAGGGCCTGGTAATGGACTGGGGGGTACCCATGCCGTTTGTCTCACTGATTTTCATCCATATTTCCATGACCCGACATGACATTAAACCCGCAAGCAGTTTTAAATGAGATTTTTTCCTTTAAAAATGACATTTGGTGCAGGGACTGTTCTAAACATGGGAAACACGCGTCACTTTACAGGCATACTATAGACACCCCCCAGGTACGATATTTAAAGGAATATTTCACTTTTTTTTTACTTTAAGCATCATTAAAATCACTGCTCCCGAAAAAACGGCCGTTTTTAAAAGTTTTTTTTGCATTGATACATGTCCCCTGGGGTAGGACCCGGGTCCCCAAACCCTGTTTAGGACAATACCATGCAAATTAGCCTTTAAAATGAGCACTTTTGATTTCGAACGTTCGAGTCCCATAGACGTCAATGGGGTTCTAACGTTCGTGCGAACTTTCGGTCCGTTCGCGGGTTCTGGTGCGAACCGAACCGGGGGGTGTTCGGCTCATCCCTACCTGTGACTACAAAGACTCCCTCCGTATTAACGGTTCGAGAGGCCCTGTAGTCAAAAACATCCATGTTGCTATAGATTTGGACAGGCTGCAGCAGAAGATAATTTCAAAACACACACAGGATAAATACAAAGCAATTCTGCGCTGCCGTAACGACAAAAAGCAGCTAACACAACCAACAAAGCAAGACAGATAAAAAACACACAATAAGTGTAGCGCTAGTAGAGATGAAAAAACGTCCAATATGGAAAACGTCAAAAACACAGTTCCAAGTATGAATGATGCAGAGGGAACATACACCGGACTGGGTCGGATGCGCTTAGGTGATGGGTGGCTGGAGATGGCCCGGGAAGGCGATGTTGATGGGTGGACCTACGCGTTACTCTGTCACTCTAGGTGATGCAGGAATCCAGGAGGATGCGTGGACCTTCTTCAACATCAATTTGAGTTTAACTACAATGTGCGTTCCGGTCCACGCATCCTCCTGGATTCCTGCATCACCTAGAGTGACAGAGTAAGGCGTGGGTCCACCCATCAACATCGCCTTTCCGGGCCATCTCCAGCCACCCATCACCTAAGCGCATCCGACCCAGTCTGGTGTATGCCCCATTGGGTCCACTCCATCCGGTAAGCCTTTTCACAATTGGTGGTGGTGTGTCTGTTTTTCATCTCAAGATTTTATACAGCTTTGGTTGGAATGTTTTCCTAAAGACTTCTCCCTCCATACACATATCGATGTTCCCTCTGCATCATTCATACTTGGAACTGTGTTTTTGACGTTTTCCATATTGGACGTTTTTCATCTCCACTAGCGCTACACTTAGTGTGTTTTTTATCTGTCTTGCTTTGTTGGTTGTGTTAGCTGCTTTTTGTCGTTACGGCAGCGCAGAATTGCTTTGTATTTATCCTGTGTGTGTTTTGAAATTATCTTCTGCTGCAGCCTGTCCAAATCTATAGCAACATGGATGTTTTTGACTACAGGGCCTCTCGAACCGTTAATACGGAGGGAGTCTTTGTAGTCACAGGTAATGACACCGAATTAGGTGGTTTATTTTTGAGGCTCATGAACATCATGTCCTCTGAACTCCATCTACAGGGGGACATGGCATTCTTGGAACAGTATGTATCCGAACATATGGTCCCTAGGAGCCTTAGGTGGGATGTACATCCACCACAAGGAGAATCAGATATTGATTCCTGGTACAAGTATTTTAATGGGGCAGGGATCAACCTCCTTGGCAGCCTCATCACTAAGAAACGTAATAAACTCTCCATACTAAATGGTGAGATCAAGGAGATTAAAGACAAACTTCTAATTTATAAGAACTCCCCTGAATATACTGTTCTTTCCTCCAATCTCCAGAAATATCTTGAGAGGGAAGATAAGGAACAGAGGAATAAAAAGCAAAAAAAGTATTCCAGGGATATGGGGGACTATAGAACAGGGAATGTGTTTGGTTGGCAAAATACTTCTCACCTCCAATTCTACTGTTACCACTAATGCACCTGCTACGGTAGACCCTCCTAGTACTTCCGCACCGAGAACGGGTGGCATAGGAGTTCAACCCACTAATATCCCTGTGGATATGAGTAGGAGAAATGACTCTAGATATGAATCTCCTCCCAGCCCCAAATCATACCACCAAAATCCTAATACCCCTCAAAGTAAGGGGTATGGTAGAGGTAAACGGGGTGGTAGGGGCCATCAAGGCCGGGGTATGCGCCCTTCTGGAATGTATTCCGAACTGCGTGATGGCTCTTTATCACGACAGGGCCCTTATGTCGACAACTACCACAAAAATCCCTATCACTATGAACAACCCCCCCCTTGTCACCCAGAACCGGTTCCTACCCCTTAGAGATACATGGGATGATGAATATAGAGATCAATATAGGTATGACTCCGAGTTCAGATATGAACAGCCACCACAATCTTATTATCCACCTAATAGCAATCAACGTAGTGGACAGGTTTTTCAGGAGGACCAAAGACCAAGAAAAAGGAGTTCGGACCGAAGAGAGGTACAAGGGGAGGGCGGAGAATTCAGAGGAGGAAAAAGAAGGAGAATCTAAGGGGTCAAGGTGTTTTCAATCTAAGTGCCAAGCAACTAACCTCAGAAGAGCTCTCTATACTTGATAAGGGACTAAAATATGCCCCCCCTAAGAAGCTTGATAAGTTTGGCACTTTCATTGATATCCACAAATATATTCGCAAGTTACACATCCAGCGATATCTCATTTCCAACCCCGTTAGAGGCGAGAGTAGCGCCACATTTGGGACCGTTCACTCTGGTCTTTCCAATCCCTCATTATTCATTCCACCCGTCCCTATGGCGTCATCGATCAGCATTTTCAGGGACCTGGTCCTTAGAGACCTATCCGAACTTCCAGATAAGCCTATATGCCACCACCCGTTGTCCAGTACAGGTTTGAAATCTTTGTGTCTACAAAAGGACCTGGTCATTCGCCCGGCTGACAAGGGTGGTGGCATTGTTGTTCTTGATAAGGATCCTATGCATCTCGGATACATAGTCATCCCTAACGAACCAGACACATATAAGGTATTGCCTAACAATCCCACTAACCTATTTAAAAGAGAACTGTCTGCCATCGTAAAGAGAGGTTACGACCACAAAATTTTGAATAGAAAGGAGAGAGACTATTTGGTACCCTTGGCACCCAGGGTTCCAACCATTTATTATTTGCCCAAGGTGAATAAAAACCCAGTGCAACCCCCAGGCCGACCTATCGTGAGTGGGATAGATTCTGTCACCTCACGTATAGGCCGGTACATTGATTTTTACCTACAACCCCTGGTGAGACGTATGCCTTCTTATTTGAAGGATACGGGTGCCACCATACGTTTACTGGAAAGTCTAGAACTACAAGATGAACACATCATTGCCACTGCTGATGTTGCTTCCTTATATACATGCATACCCCAAGATCAGGGCTTGGAAGCCGTCCGGTACTATCTAGAAAAAGAATCCAGTATTGCCCCTTTTCAGTGTTCCTTCATTATGGAACTACTAGAATTTGCCACCAAACGAAGTTACTTCTGGTTTGATCAACAATACTATCTCCAATTGCGCGGCGTGGCTATGGGCGCTAAATTTGCCCCTAGCCTCGCCAATTTATTTATGGCGAAATGGGAGGAGGATGTCGTCTATGCTAACCGGAACCCCTCTCCCATCATGTGGGCCCGGTACATAGACGACATCCTCCTTATTTGGAAGGGGAGTACCGAATCATTGGATTCATTCTTTGTACATCTGAACGATAATGACCGTGGCATTTCCCTATCTCATACAGCCAGTAAACATAAAATCAATTTCTTGGATCTAGAAATTGAGATTGGCGATGGTGGCTTCCAGTTTCGGATACACTTTAAAGCCACAGACAGAAACAGCTTCATACCACCAGATAGCTGCCACCACAGGTCTTGGCTTGACTCAGTGCCACGCAGCCAATTTTTAAGACTGCGGAGAAATTGTTCAAACACTGATACTGTACTTTTAAGGCACAATCTGCACTCCTGAGGGCCAAGTTTATTGATAAGAATTATGACCCTCGCCTTGTGGATCGCAAGCTCCAGTTTGCACTCGAAACCAATAGGGAATCATTACTTGTAGAAAGGCCTAAGAAGGAACAAAGTGAGACTTTTAAGTGGTCTTTATTGACTTCTTTTTCCAACCAACATAGGCACATCAAAGCTATTCTCTCTAAACATTGGGATATTCTCAAGACTGACCGTGTCTTGGGCACAGCTTTGCCCGACAAGGCAAAGGTTATCTTCAAGGGAGCCCCTACTTTGCAGAGCAAAATCGCTCCCAACATTATCAACCCCCCCATACGCCAGCCACTCTTCCATGAGATGGAAGGATTCTACTCATGTAGAAAATGTATTGTATGTCGACATAATTCTGGCATTGGTAGGAAAACTGTGTCCTTCACTTCATCGGTCACCCACAAGAGATATTCCATTAAACAGTTCTGTACTTGTACCACCAGTTACATTGTCTATCTAATTACATGCCATTGTGGGAAACAATATGTGGGCCTCACGATTCGCTCTTTCGCCATAAGAGTAGCGGAACACATTGCCCTCATTAAAAATGGGGACACTGAACACACCGTCCCCCGACACTATAAGTTACATCATAATCGTGTCCTTGATGGGACACAGTTTGTCGTAATTGACAGGTATGTCCCTCCGTGGAGGGGCGGGGCCATGACCAGGGGTGTCTCCCGGCTGGAGACTTTCTGGATCCATGAGCTCCGCACACTTTTCCCATTGGGTATTAATGTCGAATTAGACGTCAATGCTTTTATCAATAAAGCTTGATGCCCTCTTGTCTCCGTGATCTCTCCTTTGGTTTATATGTTTTATTGTTATTATTACATTTTTAATTCTATCTCATTGTTTGATACATTGATATTTAATTTTAAGGCCATGTATAAAGGAATCTTTTAATGGTACATATATACCTCAATTGTAGTATATTCACTGTATATGTACATCCAGTGAATATTATTATTTTTTTTATTTTTTTGTCTATGTAACATTATGTGAATCTCCTCCATAATAATGTATATGCATACGGTCTCACAAGGGTTCATTTCTCCCTGATTTTTCGTTTATTCCTTTTTTAGCATCATTTTGTACACTGTTTTATGGCATACTTGCCACCATTTAGATACATTTTATACCTGCATGCACTTGGTCTGTGTTTTATTTCATATAAATCACGGTCCTGCACTCTTCACCTATTATTATTTATACTCAAGTATACATAATGTTGCTGGATATTGTTGCCTGTAGCATCTTTATCTTTTCATCGCTCCACACACACTCACTGTTTGTTTTGTTTTTGTTTTTTAGGGAGGTCCGCCCCCATACGGACGTCACAACACCTCACACGCACTACGTGCGTCACGCGCATGCGCGGGGCTGTTGTTGACATGCCTCGACCGCGCGCACGCCACCTAGCTTGGAGGCACGCCGCCTTAGCGCTTCACCCGCGTCACGCACGTCACGTGCATGCGCGGTAGGGCCTTTATGTCTAGATGCGCACGCACGACACTGCGCCGCTTTTTCGTCCATTCATGAGCACTTCTCATCATTATTACTAAATATTCTCTACATATTATACGCCTTAGCACTTTCCAGACTCCTTTGGCTGTTATGATTCTTCCCCTTTCTTTTTCTTTTTTACTACCTGGGCCTACATGTTAACCATAGTGAGGCTTGGAACGCACGCCGGGTGGCCATCTTGGCAAAATACCAGAAGTGCTGTTCCATGTCATGGAGCTGATTCCCATTAACAGGGATGCATCCCCTATATATGTCTTGGTGGCTACAGTGGGGGGAACCCCCCAGACGACGTCTATGAAGACGAAACGCGTCGGCAGGACCCCACTGTCGCCACATTTTATCTTCAGCGCTGTTTTTACATCATTTTATAAGTGAGTGTATATCCTTTTGTTTAATAATTTTTTTCTTAAACGTATTTACACTATATGGCTTTTTTCTTTCTTGCCATCCTTTACCCACCTTCTTCAACATCAATTTGAGTGAAACTACAATGTGCTTTCCGGTCCACGCATCCTCCTGGATTCCTGCATCACCTAGAGTGACAGAGTAACGCGTGGGTCCACCCATCAACATCGCCTTCCCGGGCCATCTCCAGCCACCCATCGACCCAGTCCGGCGTATGCCCCATTGGGTCCACTCCATCCGGTAAGCCTTTTCACAATTGGTGGTGGTGTGTCTGTTTTTCATCTCAAGATTTTATACAGCTTTGGTTGGAATGTTTTCCTAAAGACTTTTCCCTCCATACACATATCGATGTTCCCTCTGCATCATTCATACTTGGAACTGTGTTTTTGACGTTTTCCATATTGGACGTTTTTTCATCTCCACTAGCGCTACACTTATTGTGTTTTTTTACACCTCAGATCATCCCCAATTCCTATACCTTCACACCTCAGATCACCTCAATTCCTACACCTTCACACCTCAGATCAGCCCTTATTCCTGCACCTTCACACCTCAGATCACCTCAATTCCTGCACCTTCACGCCTCAGATCAGCCCTGATTCCTGCACCTTCACAACTCAGATCGGCCCTGATTCCTGGACTTTAAAAACACACAAAAGGCAACCACAAACAGGTGTCAAAAACAGCAGTAGGAATCATCCATTTTCATTGTGCCTAAACACGTGTGCGAACATAGCCTTAGAACAGGGTTTGGGAGCTACTACTTTGGAAAAACAAGTTACCAAACCCTGTTATAAAGTGCAGTTCCCTTTTAAAACTTCTAAAGTAGTGGTTATAAAGCCAGTTATAAAGCATGACTAACAAAGCCAGATATACTGTAATACTTACAAAGCCAGTTATTAAGCAAAACTTTGTAACTGGCTCTGCGAGTAATGCTTAGTAACTGGCTTTGTGAATACTGAAAAGCCGGTTATAAAGCATGAAGCCTTGTACACACTGTTAAACTGACAGCTCAGGTCAGAGCCATTGTACTAACAATCCTATGTTAGTACAGCAATTTCCCTGCTGAGGTATTGTGCTCTGACAGGGGGGCGCCCTCCCCCACATAACACTCCGGTCAGCGCTCTCAGCCATAGACTGAGAACGATCAGGAGCCAGTCGGCAGAGCATTTTTGGTCATGAGCCTTTGACAGAACCCGGGTTGAATGGCCGGCTTCTGTTGGACCAGCTGCTGTACACACGGGAAGAATGTCGGCAGACATTTGGCATGTGTGCACTAGGCTTTACTCACAGAGCCAGTTATTAAGCAAATCTCCTTTTATAACTGGCTCTGTAATGATTTATAACTGTCTCTGTGAGTAATGCTTTATAACTGGCTTTGTTAGTACTGCAAAGCCAGTTGTAAAGCATTACTCACAGAGCCAGTTATAAAACATTACAGAGCCAGTTATAAAGGAGTTTTGCTTTATAACTGGCTTTTTGAGTATTACTTTTAGTAGTGCTTCCAAAGCCTGTTAAATATTTCATCCACAGTCAACTTTTCTGGGTAGAATGGTCTCCCCTTCAGCTTTAGCCAGGCACATGGCTACTGAGGGAGAGGAGTGCCCAGAGACAGCATGTGGGTGGACACTGATTAATCAGACTGCAGCTACCGAGGGAAAAAAAAAAAATCATAATTACCATTAGCAGAAGGAACGTGTTCTGGCCTGGAGCCTCTGATCAGGAGCATCAGATCCGACCCCTTCACTGGCAGGAAAGGAGGTGGGCATACACCAGCCTCAATGCTTTCCATATAAGATCTGAGACCCGCCTCCCGCACATGCAAGGTTTGCGGCTGCATATACTGCAGGTAGTGGTGCATAAAGCCACAGCCTCAGCTTCTCTGTTCCTCTTTCTCTCCTGACATCCTGGTTGCCAGGTGCCCGGCGGTTGCGCATGCACGAACAGGGACTTTCAGCGGCGGCCTAGGTTGCCATGGAACGGCTTGGTGGGAGGGGAACGAAGAGACTTTTTCCGCTTCTCCCACCACCACCCAGCATATGCGAAGCATCCGTGGCCGGCCCTGCACGTCAGAACCCGCAGCCAGCTCTGTCACAGCATGTCACAGCCAGCTCTTTATAAGACATGCGGCACAGGAAACACCCTGTGTGCCCTATGGCCAGCCTGGGCCTGGATTACATACATTTTAGGGTGTTTTTTATTTTATTTGTATAGATATTTGTCCAGTGAAACTGCTGGTACATTCTGTTTGTGTGAATGAGGCTAAATCAAATGTTCTCAGGCTATTTCCCTTACAGGTCAAATGCTATTCATAAAAAAGTGGTCCACAAAAATACTGCATTATGACCATTTAATAGAGCTGATGATCATAGAAAATAAGTATTTACTTGCCTCCAAAATCTCAAATAACAACATAAACCTCACTAAATAGAACTGTCTCCTATTTTCCCCTATCATCGGTCTTTCCATACATAATATGAGATTGATCCACAAAATATGTGTTGCTGTACACTGGTTGATAGCATACCATTGGAAATCCCCCACAATTCCTCTTTCACATTTAAAAACCAGAATTAACAATATTAATTTAATGGAAAAAATATTCCACACAATACAAAACACTAATCAATTCTACACAAAGAAATGGGACCCATGGTTTAACCATGCTAATCTCTTCTTTAACCCTGAATAATTCTACCAAATACTGAAGTACACTGAAGAGTATTATATGAATATACAGTTTAATGTATAATAGGAATTGCTAGATTTATATATAAATTTATACTCTATTCAAGAACCGCTTAATATATATGGTTATTCCTTTTTGTAGAAATTACTTTGTACATTTTATGGCATATGTCAATAAGCTTTTTGTACTATTTCTTTGTACCAAATAAAAAAAGTTTGTAAACAAAAAAAGAAAATAAGTATTTACTATAGTCCTCAGCTCCATCTTGTGGCCATAATGAGGTATTTTTTATGAATAATTTAAATTTGACCTGTAAAGGAAATAGAAGGAGAAGATCCAATTTTGTCCCATTCACTCAGAATGAATGTACCAACTGTTTTACTGAACAAATAGTTATGATATATTTATTTATAAATACACTCTGCGGTTAAAATTTAAAAATCGTATATTTAATTGCACATTGTATTTAGATTATTTCTATGTAATCCAAACATTCTTGAAGTTTAAAAACATACTTTTTGAAGAATCCTACACATTTACTTCCTTACATTCTGTGGCACACAGTCACTATGTCCTATGAGTAGGTGCTGCTGTGTCACATATATAACAGAGCCTGCTTTGTAAACTACAGAGGAACTGAGAGGAGGAGTTTCAGGAGGTGGAGTCAGTACAGGAATCACTGCTTGCAATGTACCATGGGATATGTAGTCCTTGAAAATTGAGCAAAAGCATGCTGGGAATCCAGAAAGTTGAGGAAAGAGATGGCCAGCAGACAGACAGAACTCACAGCATGTACAATTAAGCTTGTATTGGATTGAACCATTACTTACCTACTTCACTGTACACATTCAGAGTTCTGTGTACAGAGATGGGTCGTGTTAGAGAAGCGTGTTCCACTTCTACACCAAGCATGGCACCATCATCTGTATCTCTACTCAGGGTTATAGTAATGGAGCAATGGTACTTGTACATTCCAGTCGAGGATTTTCTTATCTCAACTTCCATTTCCACAGGTAACAATGTACAGCTTGTAGCACCTTCCTCTAGAAGAGGCAGAATATGGGAATTGTCTCTCTGGCCTCCAGTCATCAGTAAGTAATCAGAAGAATTATTGGATTTCCAGGAGGCGATAAGATGTTTTTTAATGTCATTACGTCTTTTCAGATATACATTTATCTGGATTTCTTTTTGTCTGAAATCTGTTATCTTCCAGGTTAGAGTTGTTCTCTTCATATGAGGAATAGAATAATTTCCTGAGATCTCAGATACAATAAGATTACCTAGAAAACAATGAGAAGGTGTAAAATACATCTCCATTTTCTTTTACTCAATATGCCATAAGAATGGATCATTTTCTCACCACACCCCTTAGAACACAAATGCCAACCAAAAGAAAAAAGGAGTGGGGGGTTTTGAAGGTGCCAAATCTCAAGGAGTAACAAAAGCTCTCATATATACTAAAAACATATATTCACATCACATCCACAAAAGCCTGGTAAAAACAGAGGAAAAAGCCTTAAAAAAAAAAAAAAATGCAACAACCACAGCTAATGATTGATCTGTGCAGTAATCCGGTGTGGGATTTGCCTCTGTGAAGGAACTTCCTGTAATAAAGATCGGTCTCTGCCGCTCTCTCTCCTTGTACAGGAGGTTCGGGGCCGCTCTGTGCAATAAAATTACACAGAGCAGGAGGAGTTCACTAAAAAAAAAAAAAAACCCTGATACGGCCACCACATCTAATGATTAGTAAAATAAGGATCCCATCCGATATACGGAGAGATAGCATACAAGATATTAGTCAGCCACAGTCGTCTTCTTGCCTGGATGGTTTGCTTCTAATTTAAAGCACTGAATACTGTCTGTTCCTGGAGGAGATGTGATGGCTGATTGCTGATTATACACATTACTGAGTGTATTTGACTCCTTAATAGAGTCCTGCAACTGGTAAGAGTCCATCTTACACTGGGTGGTGGAGCACGCCGGTGATGTTTGGATCACCTCCCTCCTTTGTTTATTTTTGCACCATTATATGAACTTTACCTGCTATTTCTATTTTTTTTGGACTTTATTGGCACATTGTGGTTATTTTTTGTTTCAATGTATTCATATACATTTCTTAGTACAATACATTTTGTAAAGCAAAGATAAAGGAATACAGTACATGGTTACAATCTGAGAGTTGTCAAAGCAGTAATAGTTTCTAAACACCTCCCATGGCCAACCCATAGATATTATACACACAGATCAGCACGGCTTATACTGTACATATACATATACTGTACATATACATATCTATGTTTCAAAGCGATGGCACTGAAATCCAATTTACAGAGCAATGAACAGTCACATTCCAGAGAGGTGAGGGATTATAAATTGAAGTGTAACAGAATGAATTCAATGCAGGCCAAAGATGTGGGGGCCACACAGACCCTAGTAGGCGGGGAGATTAACACCAGAGGGGCCAAACCCTTCTATGTAGAGTAATCATTTATAAAGGAAGTGTCTAAAAATATTCAAAGTGAGGTGTAGCCACTTGGACCATCAAAAATAGAAGTCTCCAGTTTCTCAATGTGGCTCTGGCATCCAGGCTTTGGGCCTCTGTATTTCTCGATGGATTTTCTGCTTAAACCCTGTGCACACATGCGCACTGATGCTCCCAGCTGCATTGGTGCCACAGTCATTCCCAAACCAGAATGGTCTATGCAAAGCTGCATAATCAGTGGGTGCTGGTTGCCAACAAAATGGTGACCTAGGCAGTGGCGGCTGGTGCTCAAAATTTTTTTTGGGGGGGGCGCAAACAAACTGAAAAATTCCCCATCAATTGCAGCAACTGTGCCATCAAACACAGCCACTGTGCCCATCAAACGCAGCCACTGTGCCCATCAAACGCAGCCACTGTGCCCATCAAACGCAGCCACTGTGCCCATCAAACGCAGCCACTGTGCCCATCAAACGCAGCCACTGTGCCCATCAAACGCAGCCACTGTGCCCATCAAACGCAGCCACTGTGCCCCATCAAACGCAGCCAGTGTGCTATATCAAATGCTGCCAGTGTGCTATATCAAATGCTGCCAGTGTGCCCATCAAACGCAGCCACTGTGCCATCAAACGCAGCCACTGTGCCATCAAACGCAGCCACTGTGCCCCATCAAACGCAGCCACTGTGCCCCATCAAACACAGCCACTGTGCTATATCAAATGCTGCCAGTGTGCCCCCCGCCCCGCCATCTGCACTTACCCTGTCTCGGTGGGACAGCTCCTCGATGCCTTCTCCCATCCTCTCTTCCCATCCTCTGCTATGATTAGACGCCTGATAGGCGTCCAATCGCAGCGCCTGTCGTTTCAGCCAATCAGGTGATGGGTAACAGATCTGAGCACCTGATTGGCGGAGGGGCGGTTTATTGTTAGAAAAGCAAATGAATATTCGCTTTCCTAACACAGCTGAGTGACCTGCAAGCGCCCAGCATGGCGCTCGCAGATCACCTTTTTTGACGCCTATTAGAGCCTATGACTCCAATCAGGTGCTTGAAAAAAAAACCCTGCCACTCTAATTCAGGCGCCCGGGTGGCAGTGCGGCCATAGATAGATTCATGCAATGCATGAATCTGTCTATTGGTGCTAGAGGGGGTGGCAGGAGAGAGGGGGCGGTGCCTGTGCACCCTTATGGATGCACCGCCACTGGACCTAGGATTGGAGGCTTCATCCCACCCAAAACTCTGCAAAGTCTCTGGGCTCCAGGACCCAGCCAAGGATTTTCCAAGCCCTGAGAAAACTCACAAGCTTGTGTACTTGTTCAAAAATGTTATTGAGCAAAAACAGAACAGTGTACAAAATTACAATTCGGTACACTCCGTTGTCACAAGAAACATATTTTACAGGTTTGAGATGTACATTTGGTGGTACATCAAAATACTGTAGATGATATCATAGAGCACATGACTATGGTATTAACCATGGCTTGTTACCTGCTATGCCAATGACCCACCCCCCTTTACCTATAAGGACCATGCCACACATAATGGGTAAATTGGCAGTAGCAGCCGTTTTAACCAAATATATAAATATACAATAATTAACATATCAATAACCTTTTTAAACATAACATACAGCTTTACTGACAATAATGGAGCCCAAGGTGCCAGTGGCATAAGCCAAAACCGTACCTGCTAGTCACTTCTAAGGCCTCCAGTCGCAAACCACTGACTCAGAGACAACTAGCAGGTACCCGTAACAACTAGGAGCCGTACCTCAGACGGGTCCCTACACCATATCTTTTAAGTGCCCACATGACCTAAAAGGACCTTGCACCCCGCCACCACCGCTCAAACCTGACACCTTAGGTTTAAGCGGCCCCCCACACCCTCAGGGCCCTCTGGATACCTTCCTCCAACCCCAGGCACCACATGTAGATACCGACGTCGTTCAGATGAACGCTGTCCCCTCGCAAATATTGCCAGGGGTTTAACCTCCAACTCATGATGGCGTACTGCCAAGCCCCCATTGCGCATCAGAAAGCATGCCACCTCCCGATTCACCTTTACCCTGGCCTTGTTGATGCCCGCCACTGACCTAGCCCACTTCCATTGTGTACGGGCCACAATATCGGACCATACTATCAGTAAGTCCACGTATTCTAATTGAAGCCAAAGAAAGTCAAATTTGACGTTCCTAATTAGCTCCCTCCTGGACCGTAGTCCTAAATCATTCCCCCCCAGCATGAATCACCAAAACATCTGGGGCTCTATCAAGCTGAACATAACGCTCAATCTCGGGAACTATTCTGCTCCACAATAGCCCAGACATCCCGATCCAATGAACCACTGCCTCCTCCCTGAGAATTGACGTCCGGCAGGCCGAACATCAGCTCTCCTAGCTCCCCAATGGACGTAGGAGTGGCCTATGAGCCAGAGCAGGCAGGAGCACTTCCCTGTTAAGAAAAAACACAAACACCACACACATCAAGAACTTTCAAACCAGTCTCCCCCCCACCAGCAGAGGGAACAAACAGGACAGCATTAAGGCCTGAATCCCCACATGAACAACATAAATCACAACAAATGAGGACACACGTACAGATGTACAGATGGTATCGCAGAGATTCCCGAGATTGCCACCTCCTAATGCGCCGCAAAACCCCTTCGCTTAAACCCCAGCGCGCGGCCTCTGTTGTGTCCCCAATACGGAAGGAATGAGAAGCAAAATCGGACGGCCTAAGCCCTAGCACCGCTAAACACTTCCTAAACACTGCTGTAAACTGATACCTGGACAGGGCTGAACCGCCCGCATGCAACCCACAGATTACTTACTACATTGCACGTCATTCGACTGCAAGCCGTCGGACCCCCTTCTGGATGAACAAACCAATTTGCCAATGCGCAGACAAAAGAACCTCATAATCCGACAAACACACATCTGAAAGTACATGAAACAGCAAACCCAACAACTCAAAAGACACAGGCTGACTGGCGCCCCCTGCGGTACGCCTTCATTGCCTGCCCTACCAAAAAATCCTTCTCTCAATCCCTTCTACCCAACAACTTAAAACAAAAATGCCAGCCCCACAAGCTTACTATTCAACACCGACACTCCCTCCTCCACATTCCGACCTATAAAATACAACACCAAGAATCCATCATCGCTCTCACCTACAACACCGCTCAAACCCTGTACCAGGCCGAACCACTCCACCCAAGCCCTCGAATACACCGCCCAGGTAGCCTCACTTTCCGACCGCCGAATCAGCGTCGCAGATACTCCAAGGCAATCCGCCACAGCTGAGCTAGACAAGGAACTCCCAGTTGTGCCACTCCCAGAGCAAATGAGCGAAACTTTTCCAACTGAAATCGAGAAAGAGCATCGGCCAATGAATTAGTACAACCCGGGACATGAACAGCATACACGAAAGCATTGCAACGTAAGCAAGCCAACACCAAATGTCGCAGCAAACGCACCACCGGAGGTGATGAAGCTGACACGCTATTAATTGCCTGTACAACAGCCATGTTATCGCAATTAAAATGTATCTTCTTATTGCTAAACTGAGAACCCCAAGGCTCAACTGCCAGCACAATCAGAAGCAGTTCCAACAGTGCCAAATTCCTGGTAAACCCGGCCTCCCTCCATTCCAGAGGCCATGGGCCCGCACTCCACTGCCCCCCAAAGTATGCCCCATAGCCTGCCAAACCTGCGGCATCCTTAAATATCTCCAAATCAAAACTAGACATAGCTCGGACATCCACACCGACCTTCTGTTATAAGAATCCAAAAAGAACTCCCAAACTAGCAGGTCTACCCTATGTCCCCGGGTTAGTCGAATGTGATGTCCGGGCGCCCAAGCCCCCGTGGTGGCAGCCGCCAGCAGCCGGTTAAAAACCCTGCCCATCGGCATGATTCGACACGCAAATTTGAGCTTCCCCAGATACAACTGAAGTTGACGCAGGGTCAACTTGCCACCCCCCCGCGCTAAAACAACTGCTGCCCGCAAGTCTGTCAGCTTGTCTTCCGGGAGGCGGCATTCCATGGCAACCGTGTCAATCGAAATACACAGGGAACTGTAGCTGGACCTTCCGTTTTGTCCGCCGCCACACGGAATGCCAAAGAGCTCCGCCATGTGCTGAACCGTAGCTAACAACACCCTACATTGATTGGAAGCAGCCGGCCCAGTGCACAGAAAATCATCCATATAGTGGATGATCGACGGAAGCCAGGACACCTCCCTGACCATTCACTCAAAGAACAAACTAAACGTTTCAAACAAGGAACAGGAAATGGAGCACTCCATAGGCAAACATTGATCAATGAAATAGCACCCTTGCCACTTACAACCCAGCAAGTGAAAACTGTCTGGGTGCACCGGCAACAAGCGAAAAGCTGATTCAATATCCGCTTTTACCAATAAAGCCCCCCGACCATAAACGTAAACCCAACGCACTGCCGCATCGAAAGACATGTAGGAAACGGAACACAAACCCGAATCTCTGAACTCATTCACCGAACCCCCTCTGGGGTACAAAAAATGCTGTATCAACCTAAACTTGTTGGGTTCCTTCTTAGGGACTACTCCCAAAGGAGAAACCACCAGATTAAACAGAGGCAGAGCGATAAACGGTCCTGCCATGCGGCCCAGCTCAACCTCTTTCGCCAATTTTGCAGACACCACCTCCGGACAAGCCAACGCCGACTTCAAATTGTCCACAGATTGGGGGGGGGATGGGGGAGCCTACTTGGAATACGAAAGCCCTCGTTGAATCCAGCAGCCAGCAGGTCTGCCACCTTCTGGTTTGGATACCTACCTTGAAACAAACGCATCCTTGCTATGTTCACTGGACTCTTCCCTTTTTCTCCCAAGCTCCCCAGTTCTGCCCTTACACTCCCGTAATAGATGCACGCACAGAGGTAAGTCCATTACAGCCAGAGCACTCATGCTTGAATTTGCGAGACATTCCGAACTTGCAAGTCCCTTTGTTAAATGCCCAGCAACACCCCTTTCTCTTGTTGGTCGGCTGTCCAGAGGAAGAAGAGCCACCGGCCCCTGACTGAAAAAACTATGTCTCAGCCCACGCCGAGGTCATGAGTCGCATCCATAGACTAATGCCTTTGTGGTCCGAACGCCTTACGTTGCCTGAATTGCTTGTCATATCTAAGCCATGCCAGACTCCCGTAGACTCGATATGCTTCCCCAATGGCATCCAAAAAACAGAAGAGAGCGGAGCAATTCACCGGCGCCCTTTCCCCATAATGCTGGCCAAAATTGCAAACGCCTGAAGCCAATTGGTAATGAGCCTGTAGCGCCTTTTCTCTTCCTCCTCCTTCTTGCTATCGTCCAACTTACCTCTGTCCAAATTAAATTTTTACAGTGGAAGAAGGGAAAAAGTTTGACATACTCACCCCTCCAAATTTTTTCCTGGACCTCCTGCTTGAAGTGTGCTCCCAGCAGCCATTCGAAACAAACGTACACCTCACATTTTGCCGAGTCTGCCAAACGGACCCGTCCTGCCTCCCTATACACCACCTTACCTTGTCCGCTGTCAGACACAGAAGGTAGGACCGAAGGCCAATTACCAGGCTTCCGTGGAATTGGACCTCCACCAGCCGTCATTGCGTTTTCCATTGCTGCCGGCACCGCCTCTGGCTCTCCGTCACTCTCTTCTTCTAGCTCCCCCTCCAACAGGGAAGCGTCCCCTGATCCACTGTGCGGCCCCGGCCCATTGCATCTGGCACCATCTGAGTGCCATCTTGGCTGTCCGTGATGTCCTCAGCTGCTGTCTTCCACGAGGGCCCAGGCTGTTGTCCATTGCTGACATGCCTGGCACTCGTCCCTGCAGAGCGGCATGTAGCCGCTCTCTCGGCTCCTCTTGCTGTCCGACCGCTTGAACCGTCTCGTCCCCGCCGTCATCCTGTCTCCCCCTCTCTGCCTGGGCTGAGACCCCGGCCGCTCCTGGTGACAGCCTGGTTCCCGCATGTTTGCTGATTCCCCGCCGAGCCACCCAGGTCAGAGCCATCCCTGAGCGCCACGCCAGCTGCCTGAGTTGCAGAGGGGCGTCCATCGCAGCCCCAAATTGCGAGTTCCGCCAAGGAAGAGGATTCTTCCCGGGCCGTGCCACCGTCGCCTGGGTCCGGCGCTTCGGTGTGGGGGCTGGAGGGTCCCTCGAGGCCGACATAAGGCGGCGCTGGACTCGGGAGGCGATTTCCAAGCTGAGGCACTCCGGAGGCCTGGTTCACCATTCATGCGGTATAGCGGGGGCGCTGGGACAGCACCTCCCTGCCCGGCTCTCACTAACATTCCCCTGACTTGCGCATGCGGCCAGTCTGTTAATATTGCCTCAATGAACCCCATACTTGCTAATTGCTGGAGCTCACGTGGGGAGAAGCTGGAAGCTGCTCTGCTCTCTCCGTTCTGACTGAGGTGGCCTCCCTCCTCGTGCCATGTCACTTCTCCTTCCCAGGCCCTGCCCCATCTCCGTCCCCCCACCGCATTCCTCCTTCTCCTCCTCGGTTCCTATGCCCGTTAACCCCTGTCATGCCCTCCGTTTTGTCTTTGGGGCTGACTCCAGGCCTCTCTATATAACAAGAGTAGCATTCATGGGTTCCCCGTCATACATGGAAGGTGAAGTACAGAAAGCTCTGATACCCTACTCAGACTCACTGATTACTAAGCTTGTAGCAAAAAAATATATAATGTAGGATAAAAATAATGGGAAAGAATAGGAGGAGAAGAAAAAAAAAAAAGGAAAAAGAGCAGAAAGGAGAAGAAAAAGATGTTCAGAGTCTCTCCCGGGTCAGACAGCGCCCTATGCCACAGCAGCCTGAGGTGATCTATTTGTTCCAGAAATAGAGATTAGGGTTCCAGCAGTGATTGGTCAAAATTAGATGGCAAAATATTTATCAACCCATGGCTGCCAGACTTTTACCTGCTTTGATACATTATCCAACAGTGTGGCCTCAGCTTTGTTGTGTATCATAAATTGGGTTGTCCCGTGTTTTGTCTTAATGGGTTATAATGAGGTTTTTTTTCAAGCTTTGACATTGGTCTGCTTGGTTACATACAGAAGGGGATACCTGATGTGAAAAGGGGGATTTCTCATGAGAAGGTGGGACTCCTCGGGTGAGCAGAGGACTCTGATGTGAAAGGAGGATTCCTAATTGGAAGAAAGGACTCTTGATGTGAGGGGTCTTCTGATGTGAAGGAGAGGAAGGACTCATGGTGTGAAAGAGGGGAGTTTAATGTGAAGGGAACACCTGATGTGAAAGGTCGGACTTCTGATGTGAAGGGGAAATTCTGATAAGTATACCTCAGCCCTTGACTGTAGAGTGTATACATGGCAGAACATTTTTTTTTTATTGGGTGAAGGTTTATGTCAGTGAGCCTCTCACTCATTAGAGAGTATTTTGTGGGTACAAGGAATGCAGACTGTGTACAGTATATACCAAATGTAGACTTAAAGCAGTATTAAACCCAAAATCAAAAATGTTATATATTACAGATTACAAAACATTAGATGTGGTGGCTGCATTACATTTTTTATGCTTTCCCCCCTCTTTTTTCACCTGGTGATCTGGCAAGTAACACACCTTCTGTATTAGAGCGCCCCCCACTCTGGGTGAAGGAGGACAGAGGTCACCTTTGCACAGCAGCATTGTCAGTCTTGGGGGAGTGGAGTGTTAGGTGGACTAGCAGATTTAGATACACTAACACTTTATAAGCAGTTACAGAAAACAAATATTTTTCTTTTAGGATAAAGGTCTTACATAAATGAATAAAAGCTGATCATTGTAATCACCCCTGTCAGTGGTAAATAGTTTGTCTCAGCACTCTTAACTGATGCATCTACAGGGCAGCTTGTTCTTTTGAAAAACACCAGATGTACTGGCTGGATCACCAGGTGAAAATAGAAGAAAAAAAAAAGAAAACTAGTGCAGCCATTAAATATAAGAGTTGGTAAGCTGAAATATAATATGTTTGTTTTTGGGTTTAATACCACTTGAGACTATTTACCCATGCTCCTCTAAAAAGGAAGTATGGGTTGTTTTTTTTTAAGATTCATACTTACCTAGGTGGATGCTGCATCTGTCCCCCGGCGTCTCTGCACTGAGAACCGAAACACCAGAACACCACCGATGGCTCAGTTCTCTCACCTCCCCCGAGCAGAGAGCTACTGCCTGTCAGTCATCATCTCTCCTCTCTGCTCCTCCACACTCATTGGAGTGCTGAGCTGTGGAGGGGTGGGGAGCGGCTCGCTGAGAGGCGGAGACTGCCCTCAGTCCACCTGGAGGATCCAGACTTCCGAAGTCGGAATGACGCGGTGCCTGGACTAATTCCAGTGACGGGTCACAGGAGTGCAAAACGAATTCCACTCCTGTGACCCTTATGCCGCGTACACACAGCCGAACTATGCATCAGTCTTAACTCCATCGGCATTATCAATGGAGAGATTTAGAACATGTCCATCGGAAATGCAGACAGAAAAAGACAGAAAAGTATTTTTCTGTCGGGAAGTCCGGCCGTGTGTACACGGCATTAGTAGAATCCCAGCCAAACAAGCTCAGGCTGGACTCCTCCTTTAAGCCACCTCAATCTTCAGCACATTTTAGCCACGCCCATTTTTGTCATGGTGCGCTCCGCTTGTCTTTTCCTTCTCTAGGTGTTCCTCATTCTCAAGTTCCAAAGTTGGGAGGTATGGTTACTGAAATGTAAAAGGACTCATTCTGCACTGAAGTAGCTCACTTACAGCTGCGTTTAGCACAAGATCACTTCTCTTACACCCGGGTGACTTTGTTTGGACTTTTATTTTTATTTTTAATTTATTTTCTGTGTATGAAATTTTGGATCAATCTGGTCATTTCTTTTGTTGATTTTTGCACTCTATATAAAATGTGTATTATATGAATTTTCTGCACTATATTTGCACTTTATCATATTCGTTTTTGCACAGTAATTTGCACATTGAATATTTGCATATGTATACGGCAGTGGATATCTGATATGATAAGATATTGAGGATTATTATGTGATTTTTATATTCACACAATATTTTTTTGACATAGCGCACTTTTACTATTTTCATAGGCAAAGTCACTGACTGGAGCTCAAGAATTACTTTTTAATGATAAAAGTGGAAATTTTCTGAAACAATTATATTGTTGTTGTATTTTGTGACACATCAGGAATGTATTCCTGCACTCATGTAAAGGTACTGACAGGTCCAGACCTAGGGGGCGTGTCTAGCATGTGAAGGAGAGAGGATGCATCCTGCTGGAGCTCCGCTCCTGTCCCTGCATTCCAGCTGCACAGCAACAACTATTCTGCTTCCCGGACCCAGGTACTCACCTGCTGGCCTCCTAAAAACCTTCCTCCACACCAGGGTGTATTCCGGATGGGTCCCCGTAAGACCCGCTGCTCACAATCCAGCCAGAAAGCTCCTCGCCCCTCTCCGTCGGCAACCATCTTGCCCACGAGGCCACCCGCTGCTGTGATGGCTGCAAGCACCCAGACAGCTGTAGAGACGGGGGATGCAGAATCCCCCACAGGAGCGGAGATCCTGGCAGCTATTACATCCTGCAAAGAATCCCTGACAGCCAAAATTGACTTCCTGAACGTAGATGGCAGTCTCATCCGTCAGGACATGGATAAGTTCCGGTCCCACATCTCAGAGGTGGAGGACAGGGTCTCCACTGTGGAGGACATGGTGCATTCCCTGCATTCGGACTCCAGGGAGATAAGCTTCAGGTAAAAGCTCTCCAGGAGCGTGCTATTGACACTGAGAACCACCTTAGGCAGTATAACATTTGCATACTTGGTTTGACTGAGAAAGCTGAGGGCCCCAGACCAGCGGAATTTACGGAGCAGCTGCTGGCCACCCTGTTTAAGCTTGACAACATGTCTCCCACGTTTGTAGTAGAAAGAGCCCACAGGGTCCCACTGCACCCCCCAAGACCTGGGGCCCCTGCACGCCCCTTCCTGCTGCAGTTATTAAAGTGGTTGTAAACCCTTACAGACCACTTTGACCTACAGGTAAGCCTAGATTAAGGGTTTACTTCCTCTTTAAACTACCGCGCTATGCCTGAAATTAAATATGAAAACACCAGACTATGAAAATATGAAACACCAGACTGTTCTTTTTTCCAGACTTCTCTTAAGAAGTACAGCAATGCCGTAAATCAAAATGAATAGTGGGTGACTGCGCTTAGGATACCCACTAGGTATGCAGCCTCCCCTAATATAGCTCCCCGAGGGGGTCTATAAGTATAATGCCCCGTACACACGGTCGGACTTTGTTTGGACATTCCGACAACAAAATCCTAGGATTTTTTCCGTCGGATGTTGGCTCAAACTTGTCTTGCATACACACGGTCACACAAAGTTGTCGGAAAATCCGATCGTTCTAAACGCGGTGACGTAAAACACGTACGTTGGGACTATAAATGGGGAAGTGGCCAATAGCTTTCATCTCTTTATTTATTCTGAGCATGCGTGGCACTTTGTCCGTCGGATTTGTGTACACACGATCGGAATTTCCGACAACGGATTTTGTTGTCGGAAAATTTTATCTCCTGCTGTCCAACTTTGTGTGTCGGAAAATCCGATGGAAAATGTCCGATGGAGCCCACACACGGTCAGAATTTCCGACAACACGCTCCGATCGGACATTTTCCATCGGAAAATCCGACCGTGTGTACGGGGCATAAGAGTGTAGTAAAAGGGGATGGTAGCGCTCCCTAGATAGCGTATATGTGGCCAAATTAATGGTGTGTACCTAAAAAGGTGTGGTATACCAAAAAGTAATGACTAAATGATAATATATGTGTGCAAACTAGTATCACACCACAAATGAATATGGTGATCAGATAAGCTCCAGGTACATAAACAGTGCTTAACATTAATATACCAATCAGGAGATCAAAAATACCCACAATAACAAAAAAGCATTCATAAAACGTAGTTGTCTGCTGTGAGTGGGGTGACCACTGAGCAGGCCCACTCCAATACCGTGATTCCACTGACGTGGGTGATACATGAGAAGTGTCTATAAGTAAATGTACAAATAATAGTCCATATAATATAATTAAAATCTTCACTCAAAAATGAATAGCACACACATGGTGACTTATGTGTTTTCAGAGAAACTTGATACATACCGTATATACTCGAGTATAAGTCGAATTTTTCAGCACATTTTTTTGTGCTGAAAGTGCCCCCCCTCGACTTATACTTGAGTCAAGCACTTTTCTGCAGCAAAAAATTTCGAACCGACTTTGGGGCCCCGTATCTCAGGCCCACTTTGGTGTACAAACCCAGTAGAACTGGTACCATAACATATCCAAAGCTGAAGTTGCTAACACTAAGTGGCCCCGAGATACGGGGCCCCAAAATCGGTTCGAAAAATGTCATTCTCTGCTGCAGAAAAGTGCTTGACATTTTCTGAACTGACTTTGGGGCCCCATATCTCAGGGCCACTTGGTGCTAGGAACCCCAAATTTGGTGTGCAAACCCAATGGAACTGGTACCATAACACATCCAAAGCTGGGGTTCCTAGCACCAAGTGGCCCTGAGATAAAGGGCCCCAAAACCGGTTCGGAAAATGTCATTTTCTGCTGCAGAATAGTGCTTGACATTTTCTGAACTAATTTTGGGGCCCTGTATCTCAGGGCCACTTAGTGCTAGTAACCCCAGCTTTGGAAATTTTATGGTGCTAGTTCCACTGGGTTTGCACACCAAATTTGGGGTTCTTAGCACTAAGTGGCCCTGAAATACAGGGCCCCAAATTTGGTCAACTGTGTCCATCTGCAGCAATGTCATTTCGGGACCCTTTGGGTTCAGAGACCCCAAATTTTGGCTGCAGCTAGGGGGCATCTAGAAACCCTTAACTACCGAGTTTGAAGTTCGGGGGACCTATGGCTGCAAATGGGCACAGTGAGGCTGCAAATGGGCATTGTTGAACCTCTTTTACACTTACAGTAGCTGTGCATTTCTCACCCTCGTCTTATACTCGGGTCAATACGTTTTCCCCATTTTTTGTGGTAAATTAGGGCCTCGACTTATACTCGGAACGACTTATACTCGAGTATATAAAAAAAGGAAATACTATATAAAAAAAGTGTTCATAAGTAAGTGTGCAAATAATAGTCCATATAATATGATTAAATCTTCACTCAAAATGAGTAACACACAAATGGTGACTAGGTGTTTTCAGAAAATCCTCTGGTGACTTTGTGCTCCCCCTCCAGGGTCCCTACTCACCGCATCCACTCACCCCTACAGGGGTAATACGCTTATAGTTGTAACCAATGCGGTCACTCCACCACCATAGTTGTTCCGGTGCCTAGGATATCCTTCCTTTCTTCAGGTACTTTGTGGTGTGATCTGTAGTAGGTTCCTCATAGAAGGAGAGAGATGTGGGCTCCCATAGTGTAGTAAATGTATGCTTTTATTAAAAATAGTTTATATAGACAGTAACTGGATATAAAATATATATATATATATATATATATAAAAAAAGATAGCAGAAAGTAGAAAAATATGAAAAAATTTTTAAAAACCCGAAAAGGCCTGGACAGGCCGCTCACCGAACTCTAGTATGATGAGAGCCGGCTAGTGGTAATTACAAAAGCCTAGTAGTGCAGCGAACGCTGGTATCTTGCATTGGAGACAGCAGCACCGCGCTGCGTTCCACCTGCGCTCCACCTCCAACTACACCAGGAAATGACATAGCGTGCGTGGCGCCGTCGTACGCGTTTCGTCATAGACGGTGCCAGCACGCCATGCACCACGTCATTAAATGGGAGAGTTGCCATGTCTGTCCTGTCCCCCAATCCTGGGGTGGCCAATCACAATATAGGATAAGGCGGAGCTTTAAAACCAATTCCTATGCTGTGTCCGCAATTATGGTTTAGTGGGGGAAACAGGCATACGCTTGATTACACTACATAATTAAAATTACATAATTAGAATGGACGACATGGCGGCAAGCATTTTATACACACCAATAAAACACATATAACATTAACGGAGATAAGATGTTCTATACATAACCTAAGGATCCCCCATTACATAATATATTATAATGTTGCAATGTGGATATTACCTAGTAAACCTCTATGTTATATTTATAAATGACAGCTGGTGCCAGATATAATGGGCATATTGGTGCTTATAATTTACCCATAACTCAGTAACGAGCCTACATATCCAATATAAATCCTGAATATGGGATCCCTTTCTATACTGTGTATATTGGTGAATATAGGATAAAGATAAAAAAATAAATAAAAATAAAATTAAAATAAAAATTAAAAATATGCTCCCACATGTGTGTAATGATGAAGGAGATACTTTACCAAAAGGGGCTAATCCTGCCGATATTTATGATTCTTTTCTTATGGATGCTAAATGTATAGCATCCCATATACTATCAGAAGAGGGAAGCTTAGTAGAGGTATAAGTATAGCTGAGGATAATAGTATATAGTAATAGATAAATGCATAGAGGCATACATGTGACTGATAATAGAAATATATGATAAACATATATACTGAAGCATAATATATTGATAAAGGCCTATAACCCCAGTCCAGGGTGGTTAAACGATGGGGGAGCTATATTAGGGGAGGCTGCATACCTAGTGGGTATCCTAAGCGCAGTCACCCACTATTCATTTTTATCTGCTGTTGACAACCTAGGGTGTAAAAGTTAGACTGCTGCTATGGATATTTTTGGGTATATGGGTATTAGAAACATTGATCTGGGAGGTATCTTCAGTCAGGATACTGCCATTAAGTCACAAGATATGCACAGCCTATTTAGGAAACTTAGGCACACAATGGAAAAACAACTCAGGGTATGGTGGAATATAGCCACCATGGAAATGTATATGACACCCAGAAGAGTAAGGTGGGACATTGACCCCAATGATTGTGTCAATGATCCAGCCCTTATGGAGGAATGGTATTCCTTCTTCAATGGGTGTGAAAACGAACTATTGCACAAAATCACTAAAAGGAGACAATTTAAACTGAAGGGAGTTGTAGCTAGAGATTAAAATCCAGCTGCTACCCTTTGCTAATCAAGCTGAATATAAAGATAAAAGAAAAAGAACTGTAGGAGATAATTAAACAGCATGATACTGAAATACAGGCAAAAAAGCAGAAGAAATATAAAAGAGATGTCTTGGACTATCAAAATATGAAAGTATATAAATGGCAAATGAACACCCCAGACCCTGGTGATGAACCAGAAGAGGATTTATTGCTGCATGTCAGTCCTGACTAGGGATGAGCTTCGAGTTCGAGTCGAACTCATGTTTGACTCGAACATTGGCTGTTCGCAAGTTCGCCGAACAGCGAACAATTTGGGGTGTTCGCGGCAAATTCGAATGCCGCAGAACACCCTTTAAAAGTCTATGGGACAAATCAAAAGTGCTAATTTTAAAGGCTTATATGCAAGTTATTGCCATAAAAAGTGTTTGGGGACCTGGGTCCTGCCCCAGGGGACATGGATCAATGCAAAAAAAAAGGTTTAAAAAACGGCCGTTTTTTCAGGAGCAGTGATTTTAATAATGCTTAAAGTCAAACAATAAAAGTGTAATATCCCTTTAAATTTTGGTCCCTTTAAAATTAGTACTTTTGATTATTCATGTTCGTGTCCCATAGACTTTAACAGTGTTCGCGTGTTCGAGCAAACTTTTTTCCTGTTCGCATGTTCTGGTGCGAACCGAACAGGGGGATGTTCGGCTCATCCCTAGTCCTGACACATCCTTAGATATGGAACAAGAAAGACCTAATATTAACACACCCCAGCAACAGGGACCCCATAGACTCACAACCAAATAGGGACTTCAGACACCCTAGGGATTTTCCCGGGAGAGGTCCCCAAGACAGACCACTAGGAGGATGGAGGGCCCGAGGAGCTTACAGGAACCCTGGATGGAGAGGTATGCAAGGAAGCAGAGGAGAACCCAGAGGAAGACCATACAGGACGAGGGAGGAACAACAGCCAGAATCTCATCAGTACTATACGGAACTGAGATACGCAAGGGAAGACTGGGACAGAAACCCCGGAAGAGAGAGGGGGCACACACAGAGACTCGAAGAAAGAAGAAACCAACCAGAGGCAACAGAGGAGGGAAGAAGAAAACGAAGAAGAGAACATTAGGAAAGGGCATTTTCAACCTCAGTGATATCATATTCACTGAGGAGGAGATGAAAATCCTAGATTTAGGACTCAAATTTGCTCCTGAAAAATCCCTAGATAAATTTGAAACATATTGATCTAAAAAAAATTACGAGGAAGCTCAATCTGAAGAAACATTTTTCAACGAATAAGAACCCAAATATAAATGAAGAATCACCGTATGTGCAAACCACATTAAAAAACAATTCTACCTTCAACCCCCCAACCTCAGGGACCCAATGTCTGGGAGCTTTTCAAAAAATGGTTGAGGATGACTTGAGGAAATTAGAGAAACGGAGAAGCCACAAAACCAAAAATGTCTGAAATGAGGAGTGGAGCAGACACTGAGACTGAGCCCAGGGGTGGCTCCAAAGCAATTTTGGACTCAGGGTAGAAGCTGAGTCACACGCTCTGAGTGTGTGTCTAGGGGGCGTGACCGGAAGCGGATGGAGCGGACGGAGGTGATGGGTGGCGAGGAGTGAGAGTGTGTGGATACCCTGCTCCACGTGTAGCACATAGACGGTATGATTGTGGATCCGCCGCAGCCCTCGGTGCCGCTCGTATTCTTCCCGCTGTGGAACCTGCATATCTGATTCTGGTTGGGGATATACAAGCCGAGACAAGCTGAGCAGCGCGGCACTCTGGTGTGACAGGGCAAGCTTGTGAGATCATAGGAGACAACGGAAGGAGAGGAGGAGAGGAGGGACGGCCGTTGTAGGTACGAATGCCGGGAGACAGCTGAAGGAGTTCACGGTAAGGTTTCCTGGGCATATCCTGTGCCGGGCTGTGCTGTGTGAAGTGAAGAGCAGTGAAGGAGGAAGAAATTATCTTATCTTGTCTTGGTTGTGGAGCCTAAAGATAAGAACGGGACATCAGAGTGTGTGTTCGATTCCCTGAATCAGTAGATCAGCAGAACGGAGGTATTATCTTATCTTTTCCTGTGTCATAGTCTCCTTGCTACAGTAAGCTGAGGCTGGTGGAAGGTTTATCAGGGGGAAGTGAACTGTTAACCTATGTGTATGCCTGTGGAGAGATCAATACACTGCTCTTAGAAATACTGCTCTGTGCATGCTGGACTGTGAGAACTGTGATAACCCCCTGTTTTGAGTGAGCAGGGGTAATATATAGGCACACATAAGGGGATTATGGCATGGGTATCCCCCCCTGTACTGGTATTGATGTGTTATATGGCATGTCTTGTTACCTCAGTGCTGCAGAAACTAAATCTGCAGTAATCTAACAACGGACTCTGATCCTGTGGGGATTGTGTGGTGGCACTTTTGCTTGTCAGTTAAGGACTTCCCTGCCGTTTTATAGAAAATAAGCCTCAAGAGCAGACAGGCATCATGACGACTCGATCAACTAAAGAAAAAGAGAAGGATAAAGGGGCTCAGTCTACTGTGGCAGGCGCAACGGCGGCGGCCGTGGCGGCAACCGCCAAGCTAGAAAGAATGGTCCACTCGGCGGAACATACTCCGAATAAAGGGGGACAGCAAGGGCAAACAAAAACAGTAACGGACAGAAAGAGTCAGGGGCTTCCGAGTATGTCAGTAAGTGCTTCTGGTATAAAGAACCATACTAGTAAAGGGCCAGGAGGAGCCGGGAAAGAAACAGAGGCCCCAGTTACTATAACACCCCTTGCAGAAAGAGAGCCATCGCTAAAAGACATTCTTGTGGCAATTAATACATGCAAACTCTCCCTGGGTGAACTAGGAGATCAAATGAAGGAGATCAAGGAGGAACTAGTGCTGGTGCGACAGGAGCTTAGGAAAACAGCAGAAAGAGTAACGGAAGTGGAGAAAAGAATAAGTCTGTTAGAAGATGATGTGTACCCTATGAAACAAGAAATCAAAGTCTGGAAAGAGAGAATAGATAATCTGACGGGAAAATTTGATGAAATGGAAAACAGACTTCGTAGGGACAATGTGAGGGTGGTGGGATTGCCTGAAAGGAGCGAAGGCCCGGATCCGATAGTATTTCTAGAGGGCTGGCTGATCGAAACCTTTGGAAGAGAGACGTTTTCTCAGCAGTTCTCAATTGAAAGAGCGCATAGAGTTCCATTTAGGCCCCCTCCCCACGGAAGACCCCCAAGACCGTTGATAATGAAATTTTTTAATTTTAAGGATAAAGTAACGCTACTTCGAAGGGCTAGAGAAAGGGGGAAACTCTTATATTGCGGTACTAGGATTTCAATATACCCAGATTTCTCACCAGACCTACAGAAGCGCAGAGCTGAATTCCTGGGAGTTAAACGTAGCCTGCAAAAGTTTGATGTTACATATGCCCTTCTGTATCCCGCCAGGCTTCGGATAAACGCACTGGGGGGGGGGGGGGGGAGTCAGATTTTTGATTCTCCCGCCAGTGCGCTGGCATGGTTGGAAGACAAGAAGGATAATTTGTCAATGAAATAACTGTAAAAAATGGTTTAAATTTATCACTTATAGGTGGGGGAAACACATGAGAAAATTAATATAGTTTATATGGAGCAGGGATAGGCCCAGACACGGGTATAATGGAAGTTGGATTCGGATGGGGGTGGTTTAGAATAAGTGTTTATGTAGTTGTAGTGATAGGGGAGGGGGAGGTGGGAAGGAGGATTGGGAGATATGAGTTGTGTGGGTGGGGTGGTATGGTACGGTCATTAAACAAGCCTCAAGGGGTAACCTAGAATGGTATGGGTGGGGTAGGAGGGGGGAATATTTAAAAATTCTGAGTGGGGGGGGGGGGGGAAGGGGAGGAGGGGGGGTAAAGGGAACACAAGAGGAAGAACACATGGGAGGGTACGAGTGGGTACACTAAATAATAAGAAAACACACGGTACACTAGTCTATACAATAATACAGTTGGCACAACAAAAAATTAGGTATGACATTTGGTACACTGGGTTATGTAATGACACGCAGGGCATAGTAGAATATGGGTATAGTAGGAAAGTGTGGAGTATGGAAACATAGGTATGCTCTAGAAATAAAAAGTTCACTAATTTATTTTTGACAAATAGGGAAATTATTTCATTGATAATGGGGAGTATTGTAGAACAAGGGGTAGATTGGATACAGGCGACATTAGGGATGGTTGGAGTTCTGGGGTTAATATGGCAAGACACCCGGCGGGGTACTTCTCTCCCGGTAGCCTTCTCTATAGCTGTTGCTGATAATTATGTTTAAGTATAATCAATGGCATTGAATATCGGGTCGTGGAATGTCCGAGGGTTAGGTACCTCTGTTAAAAGGGCTGCTGTTTTTGATATGCTTGATATTTTTAAAGTGGGTATTGCCTGCTTGCAGGAGACACACTTGACCAATGACACAAAAGGTCAAATAAAGAATAAGCACTTTCAGTACCAATACCATGCGGTACACACCTCGTATTCTAGAGGTGTGGTGGTGTTAGTTGGTGGAGGGATAGTGTTTACCTGCAAGCAGTGCAAGATTGATGGGGAGGGCCGTTATATTTTCCTACATTGCATAATAGAAAATCAAGAATGTATACTTGCAAATATTTACATCCCCCCTCCTTTTAAATTAGAGGTCCTGTACTGTTTACTGGAGTTTGTAGTTGATAGCCCTAACGTACCAGTTATCGTAGTTGGGGATTTCAACGTCATAATTAACAAAAAAATGGATAGGTTTCCCCCAGGTAATCAGGGATGGGGGCCACAAGGAAAGCGTATGGGTCAATTTCTTGAAGAAGCTGGATTGTTGGACCTCTGGAGAATACGGAACCCGGTGGCACAGCAATTTTCATGCTATTCAAGTTCCTATTCCACACTTTCAAGAATCGACCTTATATTGGGCAACAATTTAGCTTCCCAAATAATTAAAGATATAGTCTACCAACCTAGGGGGGTGTCGGATCACTCACTGTTAACGGCTATGGTAAATATAAGGAATAATAAATTAGGTGGACTGTGGAGGATGAACCCAATATGGTTCGAACTAATAGAAGGTCAGAATGAGATTGTAGGCAAGGTAAAAGAATTTATAGATATTAATACGGATACAACAACAAGAGGGGTGATGTGGGATGCATTAAAGGCGTATTTGAGGGGTTTACTTATCCAGCAGGTTTCAAGGACAAAAAAAATCGTTGGAATGGGAGGTTAAGATTAGGGCGGAGTTAGCTGCGGCCGAAAGGGAGTATCTGAAGGAGCCATCCGCCGATACTAGGAGTAAGTGGGAGAATAAGCAACAAACATATAAAGAGGTAATGGTCAGGAAATCGGAAAACAAAAGAATGTTCCAAAAACAAATAGAGTATGGGGAAGGGGAAAAAGTGGGTAAGATGCTGGCCTATATTGTTAGGGCCAGTACCTCACCTTCCGCAATCCCCGCCATTAGAACCATGGGCGGGGAGATATCATCTGTGACAGAGGAGATAAGTAATACATTTAAGGAATATTATGAAGAACTGTATAAGTCCCGGGGGGGTGCGGGAGGGGAGGAAATTGACAATTTTTTCAAGAATATTGAATTACCCTCCCTCACAGACACTGACAGAGAGGTTTTGGAGGCTCCGATAACATTAGAGGAAATAAGAATGGCAGTAGCAGAAATGGCAAATCAGAAGTCCCCTGGCCCCGATGGCCTACCTGCTGAAACATATAAAAAATATGGAGAAATTTTACTCCCGGAGCTCCTTAATGTATTTGACATGGCAAAGAAGGAAGGAAAATTACCCAAATCAATGACCGAAGCTACGATTATTATGCTGACCAAGGAGGGGAAAGACCCCTTAGAGCCTCGGTCTTATAGGCCCATTTCCTTGCTGTGCGCAGATGCTAAGATTCTCGCAAAGACGCTTGCTATTAGACTTAAAAAAATAATTTCAAAATTAGTCCACACAGACCAAACGGGTTTTATTCCCCAGAGGTCAATTAGTAGGAATATCAGGAGGCTTTTTTTAAACCTGCAAATACCCATAGAGAATACGGGGTCAAGGGCGGTCATGTTGGATGTGGTAAAGGCATTTGATAGCCTGGAATGGGGGTTTATGAGGCGTGTCTTGAAGGAGTTTGGCTTCGGTCCAACCTTTAGGAAGTGGGTTGAAATTTTATACAACGACCCTAGCGCTAAAGTTAAGGTCAATAACACCCTTTCAGCTGGATTCCGACTGGAAAGAGGCACAAGGCAGGGGTGTCCTCTGTCACCCTTGATTTTTGCCCTGGCTGTGGAACCAGTGGCCGCAGCAGTGAGGCAAAGTCAGCTTATGGAGGGGTTCCGGAGAAGAGGTAGAGAGGAGAGAATCGCACTATATGCGGACGATGTCCTCATATTTCTAGGAGATACGGAGCACTCACTTAGGCAGGTGATAGACATATTCACGAGTTTTGGAAAGCTATCTGGTCTCACCATAAATTGGGAAAAATCAATGCTATTTCCGGTAGACCCAATTAGGAAAAATGCCTATTTGGAGAGTATACAAATAGAAATAGTGGAGATAGTAAAATACTTAGGTATTTATATAACAAAGGACCCAGGTAATTATATAAATCATAACTTGATCCCCCTGTTGACGAAGTTTAAAAATAAAGTCAATATATGGAGGAGGCTTCCCTTATCAGTTGCTGGGCGATGCAATTTGGTCAAAATGCTGTGGTTGCCCCAGTTATTGTTCATATTGCAGAATTCACCAATATGGATTTATAAGAAATGGTTTAAAAAATAGACACAATATTAAGAGATCTTATATGGAAAGGGGGACAATCAAGGATTAGCCTACAAACCTTGCGATTATCAACTCGAGAGGGGGGTATGGCGGTCCCACATCCCCAAGTCTATTTTTTAGCAGCTCAGCTACAGCACATAGGGTCAGGGGATGAAAATAATGAGGGTATAATGACCATGGGAGCGCCACATGAAACATTTATGGAGGTGCTGGAGGCAAATTTTTTTTTCTCTAGACCCCCCACAGTTAAATTAATAATAAAAGTTTGGAAATCCATTAAAGTGTTGGAAGGTGTGGAAGGAAAGGCCAGGTACACTCCCCTTTGGGATAATAAGTATTTACAAGAATTAAAGCCAATGGGAAAAATAAAGTCTTGGGAAACAAAAGGAATAGTAAAGTTGGCCCAACTGTATAACGGCAGCACACTCAAAACATTCATTTCACTAAAGGAGGAATTTGATATTCCGAATCATACGTATTACAATTATCTACAAATAAGGCATGCCCTAAAGGCTCAATTTGGGGAACAAGGTCCGAGGTGGAGCCTCTCCCCTATCCTTTGCAGAATGGGTAGTGCGGATGGACACAAAGGTTCCATAGCAGAAATGTATCCATTGTTATGCAGAGGTGGGATGGAGAGACCAAAAAAGCTCAAGTGTAGAAGTAAATGGGAAAGAGACATGGGCAACATATCGGATGAACAGTGGAGAAAGATGTTTTAGGGAGGACATCAGGTCTCGGTATCACCCGCGCAGAAGTTCTCACACCTAATGCTCCTTCACAGGGCATATTACACACCAAAGAGACTGTTTGAATTTGGGCGGAGGGCGGATGCAAATTGCCCAAGATGCCAGAATACAGGGGACTTGATCCATATGGTATGGAAATGCCCAAAATTACATCGGTACTGGACAGAAATATTAGAACTTATAAATAAGATCTTTAAATTAGGATTGAAAATGGATCCAAAGTTATGTGTATTGGGTGTTGGGGAATGCCAAGGGAGAGGAAATAATATAAACAAAGCAGTGGTGAGATGCCTTTTTCAGGCAAGGAAATTAATAGCCCTGAGGTGGCAGGCGGAGAGACCCCCTTCAAAGGATGACTGGATTAGAACAGTGACAGAAACGGTATGGAAAGAAAAGGTAGTATACGTAAGGAGGGAAAATTTGAAGGAGTTCAAAAAAATTTGGAACCCATGGTTAGAAGAAATAGGGTATCCCTTGTAAAGTGTGTGTAGGAAGAGGTGTTGTAGATACACAGAGGATTAAAGAACTACCAAAAGGAAAAACAGTTAGACCCTTGGGTTGGAGGGTGGGGGAAAAAAAAAAAAAAAGAAAACGGGTAAATAATGTTTTAGGATATTTTATACTTGGAGTGTTGTGCATATGAGTTTGGAATGTTTATCGTTGATGGAAATTACTGTATAACACTGTGTAATGAATAAAGATTATTATAAAAAAAAAAAAAAAAAAAAAAAAAAAGAGAAAAAAAAAAAAAAAAAAAAAAATAAAAAAAAAATATGTCTGGAATACTATTAAATCTTTGGGTAAAAGGAAGGAAGTCCTAATCCGGCCCCGCGGATAAAGGAGGTGGACTGGTGATCCTTAATAAAAGAGATTACGAAGAGGAGATGGATAACCTGCTCCGGGTGGAGAACATTTAAAATAAACTTAAAAAGAACCATAAACGCACATATGAGAAGAAGTTGAAGGCGTATGTCAAGAAAGGAAAAGATATGGGTATTCTTAATAGTAAAGAAGCTGAATACTTGGTATCCAGCTCCACAAAGACCCCAGTTATCTATTATACACCTAAAATCCATAAGAGGCTTGATAAGCCACCTGGAAGGCCCATTATTAGTGGCATCAATTCAGTCTTTTCTAGGTTAGGTGAATACCTAGACAAGTTTCTTAAACCTCTTGTCTGCAAGGGGAAATCCTATTTACGAGACAGTGCTCAACTCCTAGAAGAATTACAGCTAATAAATGGAGCTCAGGATTATTTATTAGCCACCATAGACGTAAATTCTTTATACACAAGCATTGTGCAGCGGGATGGAATACTGAGTGTAGAAAAAGCCCTTCATGAGCCTACGTCCATGAAACAAGAACAAATCAACTTTATCCTTGAAGGTCTACAGCTTGCCATGACATGCAACTATTTTTGGTACAACCAAGAGTACTATGTCCAAACAAAAGGAGTTGCTATGGGCGCACGCTATGCCCCAAGTGTAGCTAACTTACTTATGACCATATGGGAAGAAGAGTATATCTACGCTAAGAAAATTCCTCAATTAAAGTTGTACCGCAGATATATAGACGATCTGATTATACTGTGGGAAGGCACACCGGACACTTTTGAAGACTTCTTGCAGAATCTAAACACTAACAGGTATGGTCTGACATTTACTGGAAAATGGAATAACACCAAAACTCACTTTAAGGCAACGGACAGAAATGGGTACATCCCAATAACCAGCTGTCACCATCCTCAATGGAAAGGGAATATTCCCAAAGGCCAGCTCATCAGACTGCGGAGGAATTGTGCCACAATAGAGGATTACCTAGAGCAAGCAGATATCCTAATTGAACGCTTCCTTGAAAAAAAGGATATAAGTTAGAGCAATTGGTCAAACTTAAGACCAATATAGCAAAAATGGACCGAAAAAACTTGTTCACTAAAAAAAAAAAAAAAAAAAAAAGAAGGAGGAGAACAGACTAAATATGGCGTTTATTACAGGGTTCAACACCCAATATAAAGAATTCGAGCACATCTTAACAAAATATTGGCCTATTCTAAAAGAGGATCGCGTCCTTGCAGACCTATTACCAAATAAACCCAAGGTAATATATAGAAAAGCTCCAACATTGAGAGACTACTTAGTTCATAACGTAATTGAGCCACCCAAGTCCATAAAAATATTTCCAGACATGAAGGGCTTCTATAAATGCCAGAGATGCCTACCATGCAGGGTTAGCAAAAAACAACCCTGTAAAAGGGAAACCTTTAAATCTACAGCTGACCATAAAGAATATCGTATTAGGGAACTCATAACTTGTCAAAGCACTCATGTAACTTACATCATAGAGTGCCCATGTCAGTTGCAATATGTGGGCAGAACCACTCGCCCTCTGCATGTACGCATAAGGGAGCACATTAAAAACATCAGAAAGGGGTTCCCCAAACATCACCTCTCACGTCATTTCGATGCAGTACATAGTCGTGATCCCTCTGGTTTAATCTTCTATGGGATCGACTTCATTAAGGACCACTGGAGAGGTGGAAACAAAACCACACTTATATCGCAAAACGAAACCGCTTGGATATATCGGTTGGGGTCCCTTGCTCCAAGGGGCCTCAACCTAGATATTGATCTAAATTACTTTATAGCCAACCCCTAAAAAAACTGTACAATAGGACTAACCTTAGCTCAATGTTAACTTGAAGTATTATGGAAGATTCTAAGCAGCAGTAAACGTGGCTATATTGCTCCTTCTATCCCCCATCGTTTAACCACCCTGGACTGGGGTTATAGGCCTTTATCAATATATTATGCTTCAGTATATATGTTTATCATATATTTCTATTATCAGTCACATGTATGCCTCTATGCATTTATCTATATACCATTATTCTCAGCTATACTTATACCTCTACTAAGCTTCCCTCATCTGATAGTATATGGGATGCTATACATTTAGCATCCATAAGAAAAGAATCATAAATATCGGCAGGATTAGCCCCTTTTGGTAAAGTCCCTCCTTCATCATTACTTACACACATGTGGGAGCATATTTTTCATTTTTATTTTAATTTTAATTTTATTTTTATTTGTATCTTTATCCTATATTCACTAATATACACAGTATAGAAAGGAATCCCATATTCAGGATTTATATGGGATATGTAGGCTCGTTACTGAGTTATGGGTAAATTATAAGCACCAATATGCCCATTATATCTGGCACCAGCTGTCATTTATAAATATAACGTAGAGGTTTACTAGGCAATATCCACATTGCAACATTATAATATATTATGTAATGGGGGATCCTTAGGTTATGTATAGAACATCTTATCTCCGTTAATGTTATATGTGTTTTATTGGTGTGTATAAAATGCTTGCCGAGAGCCCGCCATGTCGTCCATTCTAATTATGTAATTTTAATTATGTAGTGTAATCAAGCGTATGGTTACATGTTCATATATTAGGGACTATTTTGGACAGAAGCCAAACCTACCAGCATGTCTTTAGAGTGTGGGAGGAAACCAGAGTACCCGGAGGAAACCCACGCAGGCACAGGGAGAACATGCAAACTCCAGGCAGGTAGTGTCGTGGTTGGGATTCGAACCAGCGACCCTTCTTACTGCTAGGCGAGAGTGCTATCCACTACACCACTGTGATGCCTGTTTCCCCCACTAAACCATCATTGCGGACACAGCATTGGAATTGGTTTTAAAGCTCCGCCTTATCCTATATTGTGATTGGCCGACCCGGAATTGGGGGACAGGACAGACATGGCAACCCTCCCATTTAATGACGTGGTGCGTGGCGTGCTGGCACCGTCGCTGAGGAGGTCTATGATGAAACGCGTACGATGGCGCCACGCACGCTACGTCATTTCCTGGTGTAGTTGGAGGTGGAGCGCAGGTGGAACGCAGCACGGTGCTGCTGTCTCCAATGCAAGACACCAGCGTTCGCTGCACTACTAGGCTTTTGTAATTACCACTAGCCGGCTCTCATCATACCAGAGTTCGGTGAGCGGCTTCTTGGTGATATTCACTAGCCTGTCCAGGCCTTTTCAGGTTTTTAAACATTTTTTCTCATATATATATATATATATATATATATATATATATATATATATATATATATATATATATATAGTATCCAGTTACTGTCTATATAAACTATTTTTAATAAAAGCATTCATTTACTACACTATGGGAGCCCACATCTCTCTCCTTCTATGAGGAACCTACTACAGATCACACCACAAAGTACCTGAAGAAAGGAAGGATATCCTAGGCACCAGAACAACTATGGTGGTGGAGTGACCGCATTGGTTACAACTATAAGTTTATTACCCCTGTAGGGGTGAGTGGATGCGGTGAGTAGGGACCCTGGAGGGGGAGCACAAAGTCACCAGAGGATTTTCTGGTGACACCTAGTCACCATTTGTGTGTTACTCATTTTGAGTGAAGATTTCATCATATTATATGGACTATTATTTGTACATTTACTTATAGACACTTCTCATGTATCACCCACGTCAGTGGAATTACGGTATTGGAGTGGGCCTGCTCAGTGGTCACCCCACTCACAGCAGACAACTAAGTTTATGAATGCTTTTTTGTTATTGTGGGTATTTTTGATCTCCTGATTGGGTTATTTTTTGACTTCCCGATTGGTATATTAATATTAAGCACTGTTTATGTACCTGGAGCTTATCTGATCACCATATTCATTTGTGGTGTGATACTAGTTTGCACACATATATTATCATTTAGTCATTACTTTTTGGTATACCACACCTTTTTAGGTACACACCATTAATTTGGCCACATATACGCTATCTAGGGAGCGCCACCAATGCCGCAAATCCTTTACAGATGTGAGACGCCGGCTCCAGGAAAAAGGAATATGCTTTTGTCTCCTGTATCCCAGCAGGCTGAGAATTACAGACGGCGACAACACCCGCTTCTTTGACACTCCGGAAGCTGCATGGCTGGATACCCGATAACAATGCACTGCCGAGGAACCACACTTTGCCACAACATGCTGGGATCAGCGAATTATCACATCCTTCTATACTGAGCTACCTCCTGCTACATGGTGACTCCCAGCCTTGCCCCCTCTGCTGCCACCACGCTTTTTTTCACCGATACATTGTCACTATCCCAATTCCTACTCCTGTGTCCCTCGCTGTTTAGACTACTGATTACTCCTCTTGCCCGAGGAGCTCCAGCAACAACCCCAAGTTTTCTCATTAACTCCCTGGACTAAGGACTATCTAATACTGTTACAGGACACACATCTTGTGGGCAGCAAACTACTGGCACTTAAAAAACTGTGGCTGCATAGAACAATCCACGCCTCATATTCCTCCTTTGCCCGAGGGGTTTCCGTGCTGATTTCAAAGTCCTTCCTGTGCGAGGTCGAACATTTTCACACGGATCCCCAGGGCAAATATGCGGTGGGAATATTGAAATTCTGGGGTCAACGTTATATTGTGACAAGTGTATATTTACGCCCCCTTCTCTTCTGCATTACTGTACATTATCATGTAGACGATAACCCCAGTATTGTCCTGCCAAATGAATCCTGTTTTTAATGCCATTCTAGCCCCAAACCTGAATAGACCCAGTCCCCCTAAACATTTCTCCACAGAGTTGAAGGCATGGGCTCAAGCGATGGGGGTGGATGAAGTATGGAGGTGGAAGCACCCTAATGACAGATCATAACTCCACAACTCACAAAACGGCCTCCCGCATAAATTTGGCTTTTGCCAACCCATCTCTAATGTCAGATGTGCTGGATGCCACCTACCTGCCTAGCGGCCTTTCCGACCACAACCCCCTGAAACTCACTATCCGCACACCATACTTCAGCACTTCTGCTCTCTGGAGACTTGGGCTCCAATGGATTGCTCACCCAGCGACAGTAGACAAAATCCCCCCCTTCTCACTGAATATTGGAAGCATAATTCAGGGTCCTCCTCATCAGAGATTACCTGGGACGCCTTTAAGGCATTCACATGAGTCCAATATATTTCCTCCATCTCGGCGGTTCGCAGGGACCAGTAGGCGGCAGTGCCCTCCCTACAGGAGACCATTGATTCCTGCTCTACTGAATACGCTGCGGACCATACTAAGACCAGATTTAGCAAGCTCCAGGACAAAAAGAGAGACTTACATCTCCACTTAGCTGAGGCTACCAGACTTGAACTTTACAACAACAAACAAAGATTCTTCGAGCAGGGAGACGGAAACGGACGCCTATTGGCAATGTTAGCACAGCATTACCGTCCGCTGACCTTAATCCCAGAAATCAGGTCTCCTTTGGGAGGATCGGTCTCCTCGCCACAAGGAATACTAGATGCTTTTAGGCAATTCTTTGGTTCACTCTGCACATCCGTACTGCCACAGAATTTTGGTCCCAGGGACTTGGTGGAACATTTGGACCCCTTGGCTCTGGGATGGCTGTCGGGTGAGGAGCACGCCAGATTGGTGGGACTGATCACCCCAGAGGAGGTCATAGATGCAATTAAATCCTTCCCTGCAGGGAAGTCCCCAGGCCCTGATGGCCTCCCCATTGAGTTCTACAGGACTCATGGGAACCTACTGGCACTAATTTTGGTCTCCCTCTACTTGCACTGTCTGGAATCTAGGGAACTACCGACCTCCATGTATCATGCTCACGTAGTGTTGATTCACAAACCACCTAAGTATCCCACCCTCTGTGCCTCCTACCGACCTATTGCCCTCCTGAATTTAGATTTTAAAATTCTTACCAAACTAATCACCCAGAGTCTTCAACCCCTACTGCCCAGATTATTGAGACCGACCAAACAGGGTTCATGTCCAATAAATCTACTGACATCAACTTAAGACCACTACAAACCAATATCTATGAACAGCACCTTAATGTGGGCTCCAGGGTAGTGGCATCACTGGACATTGAAAAGGCCTTCGACACAGTCGAAAGGCCTCTCTTGTGGGGGGCCCTGCGTAGGATGTGTTTCCCGTTACTATTTACAGTGGCTACAGATAATATGCAAAACCGCTACTTCGGCCATTAAGCTGGGAGGAGGACTTTCCCAACCCTTCCCATTGTCTAGGGGCACCCGGCAGGGCTGCCCTCTCTCTGCAGCTTTATTTTCCATTGTGCCGATGGCGGAAGCTCTCCATACTTCCCCACACATTAAGGGGCTCCGGATCGGCTGGCTGGAGGAGAGGGTTGCTCTGTACGCGGGTGACCTCCTCCTCTTCCTCAATGATGCAGGACCATCGCTAGAGGGTGCACTTCAGGCTTTAAATACATTTGCCCCATTATGGGCTTACGTGTGAATTGTTCCAAGTCCCTCCTGTTTCCGATTGACCCAGCTGCTTGTGAGGAGGCTTCCCGGGATCTACTGCTTTTATGGGTGGAACATTTTCATTACCTGGGAGTGTAAATTTCTAGGAAAGCCACAGATTACATGACTCTAAACTTATCTCCAGTGGTCCAGGAGGTTAGACAGAAGCTGAAGGCATGGGAGTCCTTACCCCTATCGCTATTAGGATGAATCAACCTGATTAAAAATTAAGGTTCTGCCAAAATTTACCTACCTCTTTAGACACTCACCACAATGGATTACAAAATCTTTGTTCACCCAACTTAACAGATTGTTCTCCTCCTTTGTCTGGGGCCCTCAGTCCCCAAGATACAGGTGGACCACTTTGATGCGCCCGACCTCCCAGGGGGGACTGGCATTTCCCAGACCTATATAAGTATTTTTTTGCCACCCAGCTGATTATGGCGGCATGGTGGCTGAATCCAGATACTATCAACTACGCGGTGCTCCTGGAGGCAGCAGTGATGCAGTCTCTGGAGGCCCTAAAGTTCTTACTTTTCCGTGGCCCCCATGCTCCCTATAAACTAACCCCATCTATGATAACTACCTTGCAGGCATGGGGAGCAGGTCTAAAACTTAAACACTATCCTAAAGACGCACACTCCTCGAACGCCCCACTGTGGTGCAACCCCAATCTGGCCCAATTCTACACGATACCAGAGCCTTACGCCTGGACCAAATTCAATGTTAAAAGGCTTTCCCAACTGGTTGAAGACAACTCCTTGATTTCACGGTCTCTCCTCCGCTCTAAATTTAATGTTCCAGAGTCACACTTCTTTAGATATGTTTAACTCTCCCATGCCTTCAGCTGCACTCTAACCCCCAGCTTATATAGGCTAATTTGGAAGATGTCCTTAGGCTTGACTGCACAAAAAAAAATAAACGACTTCCAAGATATACTCTCATCTCCTTAGAGTTTCAATACCAACTATGGAAAAACTTAGGGCCTGTTGGCTCCTGGTGGTCCCAGAACTTGATGGTGATGACTGGGATGATATCTGGGACTTCCCATTCCGGTCCTTAGTTTCTCTCAGAGACCATTTAATACAGTTTAAGATAATCCACCGGGCCTACTATACCCCGTACAGACTACACAAGATGAACTCCGGCCTCCCCCCCCGGAGTGCTGGAATTGTGGGGGAACCCTGGGAGACTTTACACACATTTTCTGGACCTTCCCGGCCATTGCGGGGTTCTAGGAGGAAGTGTTATCATACATTTGCTTAGCCAGTAAAATCCCGATACAGCTTTCCATGTCAGTATGCCTGCTGGGACTTGTTGAACAGTTGGTCCCCACTGTGGCGGGGCGCACTATGGTGGGTTTGCTACTGTTCTATGCCAGAAAAGCCATTACACTTCACTGGAAGAAACCGGCCCCACCCACAAGAATTTGGAAGTAGCTGGTGAATAAGAACCTACCCTTCTATAAAGACACATACATCAACAGAGGCTGTCCAAAAAAGTACCAGATAGTATGGTCTAAATGGTTGGCAGAGCCGTCTACAGTATAATTCAAACTTCTGTGAGTGAATGTGGGGTAGCCCTTCTTCAAATACACCCCTCATCAGACAAGCTCTCCTCACGAAATAGTGGTCTAGGAGGACTGTTTTTCCCTTTTGTTCCTTTTTGGTTTGTTTTTCTTTTTATTTAGTTTTCCATCAGGTGTTTAGACTCATACAGGAGCAGGATTGATATTATCTCCACTGACATTCATGATATTTGACCAAGGGAGCCACACCTTCTTTAATCAAAGGTGACACGCACTTTGTTAAAGTTGAATTAATATCAACATAACCATATGTGACCTGTGCGTGGGCCACCTTTCTACTGTCTGTCTGTTATATGTTAACCATATGTATGTGTTTGCAACACCAATAAAAAGATTAAAAAAAAAAAAAAAAAAAAAAAAAAGTACTGACAGGTCCACTTTAACCTGAAGAGAGTGATTATGCGGATATTATTAACTGGAGTCCCTGGACATTATGAAATACTCTGGCATATCAATATTGGATGCTTTTTATGAAGTATTGTTATAATAGGACCAATCTCAGTTCATAGTCTTGATCTCTATACTATATGGTCACAGACTGAGATTTCATCGACATTTTTTGCTTTTGAATTATATTTTACAAAGTTCGAGATCACATTGGAAGCTGATGGCGACAATTTTGTTTATTCAGTTGCATGATATAAATACAGAGCATCCGGAAAGTATTCACAGTGCTTCACTTTTTCCATATTTTGTTATGTTACAGCCTTATTCCAAAATTGATTAAATGTATTATTTTCCTCAAAATTCTACAAACAATCCCCCATAATGACAACATGAAAGAAATTTGTTTGAAATCTTTGTAAATTAAAAATAAAAAACAAAAAAAAAATCCCATGTACATAACTATCACAGGCTCCTCCCATGTACATAACTATCACAGGCTCCTCCCATGTACATAACTATTACAGGCTCCTCCCATGTACATAACTATCACAGGCTCCTCCCATGTACATAATTACCACAGACCCCTCCCATGTACATAATTACCACAGACCCCTCCCATGTACATAAGTATCATTGACTCCTCCCATGTACATAAGTATCACAAGCTCCTCCCATGTACATAAGTATCACAGACTCCTCCCATGTACATAAGTATCACAAGCTCCTCCCATGTACAGAAGTATCACAGACCCCTCCCATGTACAGAAGTATCACAGCCTTTGCCATGACACTCAGAATTGAGCACAGGTGTATTCCTTTTCCACTGATCATCCTTGAGATGTTTCTACAACTTTATTGGAGTGTATGGATATTTTCCTTTTTTTATTTTTAATTTGCAAAGATTTCAAACAAACGTCTTTCATGTTGTCATTATGGGGAATTGTTTGTAGAATTTTGGAGGAAAATAATAATTTTAATCCATTTTGTAATAAAGCTGTAACATAAGAAAATGTAGAAAAAGTGAAGCACTGTGAATACTTTCTGGATGCACTGTACAGTGTATACCTTGTGTTAATGAAGAAGACATGGCCCAGTAGTTTGGCATAATTATAAACAATCACACTGAATATTGATGGATTTCCTTTGGATAATAAGATATAATGTTCATAGCTCAGATGTGATATAGACAGAAGATATAAGCTGGCAAAATCCCCATTAAAGCAGAACTTACCCATAACAACTTGATAAATAGGGATGAGCTTCGAGTTCGAGTTGAACTCATGTTCGACTCGAACATTGGCTGTTCGCAAGTTCGCCGAACAGCGAACAATTTGGGGTGTTCGCGGCAAATTCGAATGCCGCGGAACACCCTTTAAAAGTCTATGGGAGAAATCAAAAGTGCTAATTTTAAAGGCTAATATGCAAGTTATTGTCATAAAAAGTGTTTGGGGACCCGGGTCCTGCCCCAGGGGACATGGATCAATGCAAAAAAAAAAAAAGTTTCAAAAAACGGCCGTTTTTTCAGGAGCAGTGATTTTAATAATGCTTAAAGTCAAACAATAAAAGTATAATATCCCTTTAAATTTCGTACCTGGGGGGTGTCTATAGTATGCCTGTAAAGGGGCGCATGTTTCCCGTGTTTAGAACAGTCTGACAGCAAAATGACATTTCGAAGGAAAAAAGCCCCGAACCAAAATTAAAAAAAAAAAAAATGACATGGGGGTCCCCCTAAATTCCATACCAGACCCTTCAGGTCTGGTGTGGATTTTAAGGGGAACCCCGCGACAAAAAAAAAAAAAAAAAAAAAGGCGTGGGGTCCCCCCAAAAATCCATACCAGACCCTTATCCGAGCACGCAACCTGGCAGGCCACAGGAAAAGAGGGGGGGGAGAGAGTGCGGCCCCCCCTCCTGAACCGTACCAGACCACATGCCCCCAACATTGGGAGGGTGCTTTGGGGTATCCCCCAAAACACCTTGTCCCCATGTTGATGAGGACAAGGGCCTCATCCCCACAACCCTGGCTGGTGGTTGTGGGGATCTGCGGGCGGGGGGGCTTATCGGAATCTGAAAGCCCCCCTTTAACAAGGGGACCCCCAGATCCTGGTCCCCCCCCTGTGTGAAATGGTAAGGGGGTACTTACCCCTACCATTTCACTAAAAAACTGTCAAAATAGTTAAAAATGACGAGACAGTTTTTGACAATTCCTTTATTTAAATGCTTCTTCTATCTTCCTTCATCTTCTTCTGGCTCTTCTGGTTCTTCCTCCGGCGTTCTCGTCCAGCATCTTCTCCGCGGCGTCTTCTATCTTCTTCTCCTCGGGCCGCTCCGCACCCATGGCATGAGGGGAAGCTCCCGCTCTTCTCTTCATCTTCTTCTTCATCCTCTTCTCCTCTTCATCTTCTCTTCTTTTCTTCTGCGGGCCGCAGAAAAAAAAAAAAAAAAAAAAAACTGTAAAATATGTTAAAAATGACAAGAGACAGTTTTTGACAATTCCTTCATTTAAATGCTTCTTCTTTCTCCTTTCTTCTATCTTCCTTCATCTTCTTCTGGTTTTCTGGTTCTTCCTCCGGCGTTCTCGTCCAGCATCTCCTCTGCGGCGCCTTCTATCTTCTTCTCCTCAGGCTGCTCCGCACCCATGGCATGGGGGGAGGCTCCTGCTCTTCTCTTCATCTTCTTCATCTTTTCTTCTCTTCTTCTCCGGGCCGCTCCACATCCATGCTGGCATGGAGTGAGGCTCCCGCTGTGTGACGGCATCTCCTCGTCTGACGGTTCTTAAATAACGGGGGGCAGGGCCACCTGGTGACCCCGCCCCCATCTGACATGACGGGACTCCCCTCTGGCATTAAGAACCGTCAGACGGGGAGACGCCGTCACACCAGCATGGATGCGGAGCGGCCCGGAGAAGAAAATGAAGAAGAGAAGAAGAGAAGAAGATGAAGAGAAGAGCGGGAGCCTCCCCCCATGCCATGGGTGTGGAGCGGCCCGAGGAGAAGAAGATAGAAGACGCCGCTGAGGAGATGCTGGACGAGAACCTTGGAGGAAGAACCAGAAGAAGAAGGAAGATAGAAGAAAGAAGAAGCATTTAAATAAAGGAATTGTCAGAAACTGTCTCTTGTCATTTTTAACATTTTTGAAAGTTTTTTTAGTGAAATGGTAGGGGTAAGTACCCCCTTACCATTTCACACAGGGGGGAGGGCCGGGATCTGGGGGTCCCCTTGTTAAAGGGGGCTTCCAGATTCCGATAAGCCCCCCACCCGCAGACCCCCACAACCACCGGCCAGAGTTGTGGGGATGAGGCTCTTGTCCTCATCAACATGGGGACAAGGTGTTTTGGGGGGCTACCCCAAAGCACCCTCCTAATGTTGAGGGCATGTGGCCTGGTACGGTTCAGGAGGGGGGGTGTTCTCTTGTCCCCCCCTCTTTTCCTGTGGACTGCCAGGTTGCGTGCTCGGATAAGGGTCTGGTATGGATTTTTGGGGGGGACCCCCACGTCTTTTTTTTTAAATTTTGACCGGGGCTCCCCTTAATATCCGTACCAGACCTGAAGGGCCTGGTATGGAATTTAGGGGTACCCCGTCATTTTTTTTTTTAATTTTGGTTCGGGGTTCCCCTGTGGGGAATTCCCATGCCGTTTTTATCAATGAACTTTTATGCATATTGTCGGACCGGCAATGCAATAGCCGCGAGTAGTTTTAAATGGCTTTTTTCCTTCTAAATGTCATTTTGCTGTCAGACTGTTCTAAACACAGGAAACATGCGCCCCTTTACAGGCATACTATAGACACCCCCCAGCTACGAAATTTAAAAGGGATATTACACTTTTATTGTTTGACTTCAAGCATTATTAAAATCACTACTCCTGAAAAAACGGCCATTTTTAAAACTTTTTTTTGCATTGATCCATGTCCCCTGGGGCAGGACCCGGGTCCCCAAACACTTTTTATGACAATAACTTGCATATAAGCCTTTAAAATTAGCACTTTTGATTATTCATGTTTGTGTCCCATAGACTAACGGTGTTTGCGTGTTCGAACAAACTTTTTTCCTGTTCGCATGTTCTGGTGCGAACCGAACAGGGGGGTGTTCGGCTCATCCCTATTGATAAAAAATAATGTTCTGTAGCAAGGAGCAGACATTCTACATTAATGATTATGCTACAAAAATTTGCGTGTGCTGTAAATTGCCTCCAGCATTGCTCTTCTTACTGGAGGCGGCCATGTTGCTGAAGCCAAGAGCCCCTGAGCAGCAGTAAATTTGTAGTCTGTCAGCAGATCGGCCTCCACAAATTTGGTGCAGTGCCTAATAATAGAGAGCAACTGAGCCTGTGCAGAGAGGGGTGAGACGGTGTATTATTGGAATTTTAACAGTATAGACATAGGCGCCTACAGGTAGGGGCAAGGGGGGTCAAGTGCCCCCCCCCCCCCCTGGCAGGGTTGGTGCTACCTATAGGCAAGTGTGCATATTAATCCGAGGTGCCGCGCTGCATGTCCCAGGACCGTCACATACACAACATGGAGTGTGTTAGGAGTGATGGTGTTTGCTGCCCCTGAGCTGGGGGAAGGCAGCGCGAGCAGTAGCTGGAAATACAAAGCTTTCCCGCAGCAGCCTGTTACCTCTCACATGCTGCAGACAGCGTCTGCTAATGCTCAGCCCGACCAGATCACTAATGATTTATCTCCCCCCCTCCTCCTGGACTCAGACTGCCGGCTGTGTGTGCTCTGCCTAGACATGTGTGAGAGGCCCAGCGCTCCCTTCTAGATAGGGGCCCCGAGAATGCTGTAACCTGGGGAACAGGTAGCAGGTACAAAGCTCCCTGGGATGAGCAGTCTTTCAGGCACAGATACCAAATCCAGTGAAGTAGTGACAAACAGTGCGGTGTTTATTTGTGCTATATACAAATCTATATACAGGTGCTGTACAGTGTTCCAAAAACAAATAGGAACAAAAATAGCCAAAACAAAACCTAGCCGTGTCTCGTCACTAACGAAACAATATTTACAGATCCTAACTACCAGGCTGAGCAAGCCTACAGCTTGTCAGCTTCCACATACCTTTTTGCTCTCCTACACAGAAGTTGTCTGAGTATCCCAGGCCAAGAGCAAAGGCTGTCTTCTCAGGTAAGCCTAAATTAGCCTGGGGGAGAGGACCAAGACCTGAAATGGACTATGGATCAGAGATCCCTGAACGTGTATGAGAGGAGCCTGGGAGATGTATAAACCCCGAACAGGACTTTTCCTGGCTCTCTGGGACGCTCTGCTACTAGGGATGAGCCGAACACCCCCCTGTTCGGTTCGCACCAGAACATGCGAACAGGAAAAAAGTTCGCTCGAACACGCGAACACCGTTAAAGTCTATGGGACACGAACATGAATAATCAAAAGTGCTAATTTTAAAGGCTTATATGCAAGTTATTGTCATAAAAAGTGTTTGGAGACCCGGGTCCTGCCCCAGGGGACATGGATCAATGCAAAAAAAAAGTTTTAAAAACGGACGTTTTTTCAGGAGCAGTGATTTTAATAATGCTTAAAGTCAAACAATAAAAGTGTAATATCCCTTTAAATTTTGTACCTGGGGGGTGTCTATAGTATGCCTGTAAAGGGGCGCATGTTTCCTGTGTTTAGAACAGTCTGACAGCAAAATGACATTTGGAAGGAAAAAACACATTTAAAACTACCCGCGGCTATTGCATTGCCGACAATACACATAGAAGTTCATTGATAAAAACGGCATGGGAATTCCCCCCAGGGAAACCCCGAACCAAAATTAAAAAAAAAAAAAAAATGACGTGGGGGGGGTCCCCCTAAATTCCATACCAGGCCCTTCAGGTCTGGTATGGATTTTAAGGGGAACCCCGCGCCAAAAAAAAAAAAAAAACGGCGTGGGGTTCCCCCAAAAATCCATACCAGACCCTTATCCGAGCACGCAACCTGGCAGGCCGCAGGAAAAGAGGGGGGGACGAGAGTGCGCCCCCCCCCCCTCCTGAACCGTACCAGGCCACATGCCCTCAACATTGGGAGGGTGCTTTGGGGTAGCCCCCCAAAACACCTTGTCCCCATGTTGATGAGGACAAGGGCCTCATCCCCACAACCGTGGCCGGTGGTTGTGGGGGTCTGCGGGCGGGGGGCTTATCGGAATCTGGAAGCCCCCTTTAACAAGGGGACCCCCAGATCCCGGCCCCCCCCCTGTGTGAAATGGTAAGGGGGTACTTACCCCTACCATTTCACTAAAAAACTGTCAAAATAGTTAAAAATGACGAGACAGTTTTTGACAATTCCTTTATTTAAATGCTTCTTCTATCTTCCTTCATCTTCTTCTGGCTCTTCTGGTTCTTCCTCCGGCGTTCTCGTCCAGCATCTTCTCCACGGCGTCTTCTATCTTCTTCTCCTCGGGCCGCTCCGCACCCATGGCATGAGGGGAAGCTCCCGCTCTTCTCTTCATCTTCTTCTTCATCCTCTTCTCTTCTTCATCTTCTCTTCTTTTCTTCTGCGGGCCGCTCCGCATCCATGCATGGAGGGAGGCTCCCGCTGTGTGACGGCGTCTCCTCGTCTGACGGTTCTTAAATAACGGGGGGCGGGGCCACCCGGTGACCCCGCCCCCCTCTGACGCACGGTGACTTGACGTCACAGGGAAGTCCCGTCAAGTCACCGTGCGTCAGAGGGGGGCGGGGTCACCGGGTGGCCCCGCCCCCCGTTATTTAAGAACCGTCAGACGAGGAGACGCCGTCACACAGCGGGAGCCTCCCTCCATGCATGGATGCGGAGCGGCCCGCAGAAGAAAAGAAGAGAAGATGAAGATGAAGAAGATGAAGAAGAGAAGAGGATGAAGAAGAAGATGAAGAGAAGAGCGGGAGCCTCCCCTCATGCCATGGGTGCGGAGCGGCCCGAGGAGAAGAAGATAGAAGACGCCGCGGAGAAGATGCTGGATGAGAACGCCGGAGGAAGAACCAGAAGAGCCAGAAGAACCAGAAGAAGATGAAGGAAGATAGAAGAAGCATTTAAATAAAGGAATTGTCAAAAACTGTCTCGTCATTTTTAACTATTTTGACACTTTTTTAGTGAAATGGTAGGGGTAAGTACCCCCTTACCATTTCACACAGGGGGGGGGCCGGGATCTGGGGGTCCCCTTGTTAAAGGGGGCTTCCAGATTCCGATAAGCCCCCCGCCCGCAGACCCCCACAACCACCGGCCACGGTTGTGGGGATGAGGCCCTTGTCCTCATCAACATGGGGACAAGGTGTTTTGGGGGGCTACCCCAAAGCACCCTCCCAATGTTGAGGGCATGTGGCCTGGTACGGTTCAGGAGGGGGGGGGGCCGCACTCTCGTCCCCCCCTCTTTTCCTGCGGCCTGCCAGGTTGCGTGCTCGGATAAGGGTCTGGTATGGATTTTTGGGGGAACCCCACGCCGTTTTTTTTTTTTTTTGGCGCGGGGTTCCCCTTAAAATCCATACCAGACCTGAAGGGCCTGGTATGGAATTTAGGGGGACCCCCCCACGTCATTTTTTTTTTTTTTAATTTTGGTTCGGGGTTTCCCTGGGGGGAATTCCCATGCCGTTTTTATCAATGAACTTCTATGTGTATTGTCGGCAATGCAATAGCCGCGGGTAGTTTTAAATGTGTTTTTTCCTTCCAAACGTCATTTTGCTGTCAGACTGTTCTAAACACGGGAAACATGCGCCCCTTTACAGGCATACTATAGACACCCCCCAGGTACGAAATTTAAAGGGATATTACACTTTTATTGTTTGACTTTAAGCATTATTAAAATCACTGCTCCTGAAAAAACGTCCGTTTTTAAAACTTTTTTTTGCATTGATACATGTCCCCTGGGGCAGGACCCGGGTCCCCAAACACTTTTTATGACAATAACTTGCATATAAGCCTTTAAAATTAGCACTTTTGATTTCTCCCATAGACTTTTAAAGGGTGTTCCGCGGCATTCGAATTTGCCGCGAACATCCCAAATTGTTCGGTGTTCGGCGAACTTGCGAACAGCTAATGTTCGAGTCGAACATGAGTTCGACTCGAACTCGAAGCTCATCCCTATCTGCTACATATCCTCCCCCCTTGTTTCAACCCCAGGGTTGGAACACCTGTAGCCCAACAGGAGTGAACACGGGACAGGGCATCTACATTTCCCATCTTAACACCTGGCCTGTGTTTTACAGTGAATGAGTAATCCTGTAGAGCCAAAAACCACCGGTTCACCCATCTATTAGTGTCATTCTTTTGGGCCATCCATTTCAGGGGAGCATGGTCAGTTATTAACTCAAACTGGCGTCCTAATAAATAGTACCTAAGTGCGTCGACAGCCCACTTTATGGCTAAACATTCCTTTTCAATGACTGCATACTTTTTCTCATGGTCATTGAGCTTTCTGCTTAGGTACAACACAGGGTGTTCTTCCCCATTGTGTACCTGTGATAGTACTGCACCGATACCAACATCAGACGCATCTGTCTGAACCAAAAAATCTTTGGAGAAATCGGGGGAGTACAGTACTGGCTGTGCACAAAGAGCCTTCTTCAGGACTTGGAAAGTTTCCTCTGCTACTGAGGACCATTTCACCATTACACAGTCTTTCCCTTTGGTAAGGTCTGTCAGTGGAGCAGCTATAGTTGCAAAATTTGGGATAAATCTTCTATAATACCCCAAAATGCCAAGAAAGGTCCTGACCTGCTTCTTGTTTGCAGGACGTGGCCATTCCTGGATGGCTTCTATTTTATTCACTTGAGGTTTTATGACACCACGGCCAATAGTGTAGCCCAAATACTTGGCTTCCTCTAGACCAATGGCACATTTTTTTGGATTTGCCGTAAATCCTTCTTTAAAGAGGGAATCAAGGACAGCTTGGACACGGGGCAAGTGAGACTCCCAGTCAGTGCTATGTACCACTCTGTCATCTAGATATGCTGCTACATATTGTCGGTGGGGTCTTAGAGTCCTGTCCATGGCCCTCTGAAATGTCACGGGGGCATTTTGCAACCCAAAAGGCATTTTTTTGTATTGAAAGGAACCTCCGGGGTCACAAATGCAGTCTTCTCTTTGGCGCTACCAGTCAGGGGTATTTGCCAATAACCTTTTGTCAAGTCCAAAGTGGTCAGATAGCGAGCCTTGCCAAGTCGGTCTATAAGTTCGTCCACTCTGGGCATTGGGTACGTGTCAAACTTTGTCACTGCATTAATCTTCCTGAAGTCATTACAGAACCTCTAAGTGCCATCCGGTTTTGGGACTAACACATTGGGGCTAGACCAGTCACTATTGGATTCCTCAATGACACCTAGCTCCAACATTCTTTTAACTTCCTCGCTGATGTCCTTTCTCCTTGCTTCAGGAATTCGGTACGGTTTGAGCTTGACACGGACCCCAGGTTCAGTAACAATATCATGCTGAACTGCTGAAGTCTTGCCAGGTAACTCTGAAAATTTCTCTCTATTTCTTATCAGGAATTCTCTAGTTTCCTGCTTTTGGGAATATGACAGGGTGTCTGGAATAGTGACCTCGGGGATCAGAAGGGACTCAGCACCCTTAGGCATTACCGGGAGGGACCTTGCAGTTAAGGCCAGTCTATCCTTCCAGGGCTTTAACAGGTTTATATGGTAAATCTGTTCGAGCTTCCTTTTCCCTGGTTGATATACCTTGTAATTGACCTCTCCAACTGTTTCATCTACTTCAAAGGGACCCTGCCACTTAGTCAGGAACTTCCACTCAACAGTGAGAACTAACACCAGGACCCGGTCACCAGGTGAGAAAACACGGAGTTGGGCCCCCCTGTTGTATATCCTCTGTTGGGCTGCTTGGGCCTGCAGTAAGTGTTCTTTTACCATCTGCATGATTGCTGCAATCCTGTCCTGCATTTGAGCGATATGCTCAATGAGACTTTTATGGGGTGTCTGCTCCCCCTCCCAAGTTTCTTTGGCTATGTCTAAGAGTCACCGAGGGTGTCTCTCATAAAGCAATTCAAATGGAGAGTACCCCGTGGAGGACTGGGGAACCTCCCTGATGGCAAACATCAAGTATGGTATCAGGAAGTCCCAGTTTTTCCCATCCTTGTCAACAACCTTTTTTAACATGCTCTTTAATGTCTTATTGAAGCGTTCCACCAAGCCATTCGTTTGAGGATGGTACACCGAGGTTCGCAATTGCGACACCTTAAATAACTTGCACAGCTCTCTAGTTATTTGTGACATAAATGGGGTGCCCTGGTCTGTAAGGACTTCTTTAGGGATTCCAACACGACTGAACACCATAAACAGCTCTTTGGCAATGTTTTTAGCAGACGCGGTGCGTAAGGGAATGGCCTCGGGGTAACGGGTAGCATAATCCATGATTACAAGGATATGCTGATGACCTTGGGCAGACTTGGGGAGTGGACCCACAAGGTCCATGGCAATCCTCTCAAAGGGCACTTCAATAATGGGCAAGCGCATTAAAGGACTTCGGAAGTGGGGTAGTGGGGCTGACATCTCACACACAGGACAGGATTGACAATTATTCTCAATATCCTTCTGTATCCCGGGCCAATAAAACCTTTGCAACACCCTTTCAGTAGTTTTCTCAACCCCTAAATGACCTCCTAGCAAGTGCCCATGGGCAAGTTCCAACACCACCCGTCTGTATGGCTTAGGGACCACCAACTGTTCAACCACTTCATTTTTTTTACATACACGATACAGTAAATCCTCATTGCTGCTGAAATAAGGAAAACAAAGCCTGTCCCCTGATTCGACAGGTACATCATTAATCACTATTACATTTTCCCAGGCCCTGGCAAGGGTTGGGTCTTTTCTCTGCTCGGTATCAAAAATTTTCCTTGTGCACATTAACGTCAGCAAACTCCAACATAGGCTCAGATTCAGAAGATGGCTGTCCAGCTCCACTGGTTGTGGGGACCTCCTCAGGCTCCTCCAGCTCTCCTGCCATAACTGAGAAAGGAAAACCCAGGGAGCCCTGAGAAGAGACCCCTGAACCCACATTGTCAGTAGCGGCCAGGAGTTCTGGCACTGTCACTGAGTCAGCTACTGCGACCGGGTCGGGACGATCCCACAGTTCCCAAAACTTAGGGAAGTCCCTACCAACAATGGCCTCGTGCACCAAATGGGGCACGAGTCCGACCGGATGGGTCACCGTACCTAAGCCAGTTTTAAACTGAACAGTGGCTATAGGATACTCGCGGGTATCCCCATGTACACAGATCACACCAACTTTTTTAGCATGCAAATTCACAGTTTCAACCATCTCAGCTGTAACCAAAGTCACTAGACTTCCAGAGTCCAGCAAGGCCGTAATAGGCTTATTATTAACAGGCACATGTGTTTTCCCATACTTGATGCTGCAGCGCATGAAACAGCAGCAAACATAGACTGCCTTCTAATAGATAGATCAAACTGCATTGGTTCATCTGTCAATGGACAGTTTGCTGCAACATGTCCCAGTTCTTGGCAACGAAAACACCTTATGTTTGGTTTGCTGACAGGCAGTAGCTTCCCCTGTTTGGGACGCCAAACTTCAGTCCTGGCACCAAAAATCCTCCCCCCTATTTCCTTGCCATGCTTACCACCCACTTCCCCTGGAACAGTCTTACCAGTTGCCTGGGGAGACCGTGGCTTTGGGTGGAAAGTCCATGCAGCTGTAGGGGTGGTGACCAGGCTCTCTGCAGTAAAGTACCTTTCAACAAGTTCCACGAGGTTGTCCGCCGAGTTGGGGTCTCCTTGACTCACCCACTTCTGCAGAGGAACTGATAGTGACCTCAGGAACTGGTCCATGACCACACGCTCCACTATTTGTGGCCCAGACAGGGACTCTGGCTGTAGCCATTTCCTCACCAAGTGAATTAGGTCGAACATCTGCGACCTTGGGGGCCTCTCGTCTTGGAAGAACCAGCTGTGGACCCGCTGTGCTCGAACTGCCAAGGTGACACCAAGTCACACCAGGATTTCCCGCTTGACCTTTTTATAGTCTCCTGCTTCTGCTGACTCCAAATCATAGTAGGCCTTCTGCGATTCTCCAGACAGCAAGGGGGCGACCAGTCCTGCCCACTGGGTTTTGGGCCAACCTTCCCTCTCAGCGGTCTGTTCAAACGTTAAGAGAAAGGCCTCTGGATCATCATCTGCAGTCATCTTAGAAAGTAAGTGACCCACATGGATGGCTGAGGGCTTGTCTCCAACATTAACTTTAGCAGGTAACCACTGTGCTAGCGTCTCCACAACCCCAGCCAGGGTTTTCCTATCCTCTTTTGCATCAGTGGTTAGCTGTTCAAACAGCATCTGCGATAGCTCCTGTACAGCACCAATCTGTTGGCACAGCGCCTTGGTTTTCTCCTGTGCTATAGCATTTGCTTGCTGCTGTGCAGCGTTTGCTTGTTGCTGTGCAGCATTGGATTGTTGCTGTGCAGCATTGGATATCACCAATTGTTTTAGGATTTCCTCCATGTTTAGTCACTCTAGGTACTGGCCTTTTATGTAGTAACTTACTACAGCTGGTCGCAGTCTCCACCATATGTAACCTGGGGGACAGGTAGCAGGTACAAAGCTCCCTGGGATGAGCAGTCTTTCAGGCACAGATACCAAATCCAGTGAAGTAGTGACAAACAGTGCAGTTTTTATTTGTGATATATACAAGTCTATATACAGGTGCTGTACAGTGTTCAAAAAAAAAAAACAAATAGGAACAAAAATAGCCAAAACAAAACCTAGCCGTGTCTCGGCACTAACTAAACAATATTTACAGATCCTAACTACCAGGCTGAGCAAGCCTACAGCTTGTCAGCTTCCACATACCTTTTTGCTCTCCTACACAGAAGTTGTCTGAGTATCCCAGGCCAAGAGCAAAGGCTGTCTGTTCAGGTGAGCTTAAATTAGCCTGGGGGAGAGAACCAAGACCTGAACTGGACTATGGATCAGAGATCCCTGAACGTGTATGAGAGGAGCCTGGGAGATGTATAAACCCCGAACAGGACTTTTCCTGGCTCTCTCTGGGACGCTCTGCTACAACACCCACCGCATGGGGCCCCAGCCTCATCTGAGCTGCTTGGCATGTGCAGCAGTTGTTGGAGCCTTCCATTTGCCTTTTCTGGGGTTAGTAATCCATTTAATTCTCTCTAAACCCTCTCAACTGAAGTTGCAATATAGAAATTGATTGGAAGGGAGTTCTCCATACTAATGATTGTGTGTGTATGGGGAGTGTAATGTATCTGGGTGTAATCTGTGTGTATTGGGATGTAATGTATCTGGGTGTAGGGGGGTGTAATGTATATGTACTCAGTCTGACCATCTCCTGTACTACGTCTGCAGTCTGACCATGATGATATTGTCGAAAAAGGGGTAAACATAGGTGGCCTTAAAATTATGCCCCCTCCTGAAAAAAGTTCTGTGGACGCCCATGAGTATAGACACTTATTTTTAATGTTGTACATATCTATATTGTACCAGCAGAAGGGTCCAGCCTGAAGTCATCTAACAGAACTTCATTTTCTGACTAAAGTTCCACTTTAATCTAATTTATATCTCCCTTTTGATACCCTTCTGCTCTATATTGTTTCTTTACTCTTTCAGACACTTACCTCTTGTGAAATATTTCCACAAAAACCTCCCATAATGAGCCAACAATATTAAAATAACAGTACATAAACAAGGTAATAGAATATATATCCACGTTCGCTGATCTATAAAAGAAAAGCACAATAGATGTAATATTAGTCACTCTCCAATATACTGACTACACACTTATTGCTGCATCTACACAATATTTATTATACTTCAGTCACACATCTTAAACCGATCACACATTGATGATCCGATCATTCTGGGTGATTTGGGTTCCTTTTCTGTATTTTAGTTTTTCTAGCCGGTCCCAGATTTCCAGGAGCAGCAAGGAATTGTGACCATTATTTATTCTATTGATGATTCGGTCATCACTTGTGTCTCCATGGTTGTCCATTTCTATCCTACAGATGTCTACACTGTGGGAAGAGTTTTCTTCTTCAAGTTTATTTGATTAAAAAAGATTTTTACTCTCGACCTCCAGATACGGCAACCTCAGGTAAGGTTACATGAGATGCTAAGAAAACAAGATGTGAACCTTGTTATGGCTCCTGGTCAGTGGCGGCCCGTCCATAGGGGGCGCCCGGTCCGTTCTTCAGAGCTGCAGTAAGGTAAGAGACTGCATAGACATTCAATGGACTATATTAGCAGCTGGGCTTGGGAGTCAGGCTGAGCGGGCACCAGTTCTACTTTTGCCTTCCAGCTGGACTGTAGTGTGTCACCTGTTCTGAAACCCCCCCTGAGTGAATGGAAATGCCCTTTGCTGAAATTATAGTGGCTCCGTCTCCACGTTCCACCCACAGCCCAGCCAGAACTCCGTGACTGGAAGCTGGATGGGTGTACAGTGAACTGTGCTGCCTGTGCTGATCCTGCAGTGTCACTTAATATCTCACTCCTGTGACTGAGATTTTGGATACAGCAGGATTCAGAGTGAACAGCACAGGCCCCCAGGATGCTGAAGACCCCTTGTAGTGACCAATCCCTGCTGTGCCCACAATAGCAGCCCCACCCTCTGATGTACACACACAGCATGGTGCTAGATAGGTGTGTAAAGCTGCAGCAGGCCAAAACTTCAATTGGAGGACATAAGAGACTGCAAAATTGGTGAGTCCACTGTCATAACTTGACAAATGCATATGTCCCTCTCCTCTGATGCTCTGAGTCTCTTACTACTTACTATAAAAGACTGCCACTCCTCTGAAAAGCTGGCTGCTATATACTATCTGTGGTGCTGATCTATATACTATCTGTGGTGCTGATCTATATACTATGTGTGGTGCTGATCTATATACTATGTGTGGTGCTGATCTGTATACTATCTGTGGTGCTGATCTATATACTATCTGTGGTACTGATCTATATACTATGTGTGGCACTGATCTATATACTATCTGTGGTGCTGATCTATATACTATGTGTGGTGCTGATCTATATACTATCTGTGGTGCTGATCTGTATACTATCTGTGGTGCTGGGTTCTATATACTATCTGTGGTGCTGGGTTCTATATACTATCTGTGGTGCTGATCTATATACTATCTGTGGTGCTGGGTGCTATATACTATCTGTGGTGCTGATCTATATACTATCTGTGGTGCTGATCTATATACTATCTGTGGTGCTGGGTGCTATATACTATCTGTGGTGCTGATCTATATACTATCTGTGGTGCTGATCTATATACTATCTATGGTGCTGATCTATATACTATCTGTGGTGCTGATCTATATACTATCTGTGATGCTGATCTATATACTATCTGTGATGCTGATCTGTATACTATCTGTGATGCTGATCTATATACTATCTGTGGTGCTGGGTTCTATATACTATCTGTGGTGCTGATCTGTATACTATCTGTGATGCTGATCTATATACTATCTGTGATGCTGATCTGTATACTATCTGTGATGCTGATCTATATACTATCTGTGGTGCTGATCTGTATACTATCTGTGGTGCTGATCTATATACTATCTGTGGTGCTGATCTATATACTATCTGTGGTGCTGATCTATATACTATCTGTGGTGCTGATCTATATACTATCTGTGGTGCTGGGTTCTATATACTATCTGTGGTGCTGATCTATATACTATCTGTGGTGCTGATCTATATACTATCTGTGGTGCTGATCTATATACTATCTGTGGTGCTGATCTATATATTATCTATGGTGCTGATCTATATACTATGTGTGGTGCTGATCTATATACTATCTATGGTGCTGATCTATATACTATGTGTGGTGCTGATCTATATACTATCTATGGTGCTGATCTATATACTATCTGTGGTGCTGATCTATATACTATCTGTGGTGCTGATCTATATACTATCTGTGGTGCTGATCTATATATTATCTATGGTGCTGATCTATATACTATGTGTGGTGCTGATCTATATACTATCTATGGTGCTGATCTATATACTATGTGTGGTGCTGGCTGCTATATACTATCTGTTTCAGAGGAAAAAAACGCGCATCATGAAACCCTTTACAATATGACATCTACTCATATGTATTAAATATTCCTAATGGGTAAGGGACAAATAAACTTCCAATCCACATGTCAATTTGATCAATCACATGATATGATCAAAAAGAATGTCCGTGAGAGAGTTCATATCAACAAGGATTCACAAAAAATATATATATTTTAGTGATTCCTTGTTGATATGAACTCTCTCAGGGACATTCTTTTTGATCATACCATATAGATGATTTTATATGCATTTATTTACAATATTCCGATACCTGTGGTTTAGTATTGTTGGAATTAGATCTACTAATTGACATGTGGATTGGAAGTTTATTTGTCCCTTACCCATTAGGAATATTTAATACATATGAGTAGATGTCATATTGTAAAGGGTTTCATGATGTGCAGCTTTTTCCTCTGAATTATATGTACTGTGTGTATCTCACATGTAAGCTGCAGCTGGACCTGTTGGTTTTTATATATATTTTACATTCCAGACAGCGCTGTATTCCCATTTGCAACATTACTATATACTATCTGCGGTGTTGGCTGCTATATATTATCTGAGGTGCTGATCTGTATACTATCTGCGATGCTGATCTACATACCGTACAGTATCTGTGATGCTGAGCTCTGTATACTCTGTCCTGTAATTCTGAGCTGTATACTCCTGACAATATGGGTGAAAGCAAGTTCAATACAGAGGACAGAGTGGGTGGATTATATAAGGGGTGGGACTTATGAGAAGTGGGAGGGGTCAAAAAGGAAGGGCAGGGTCTGGCGCCCCCCCCCCATCCTAAAACTTCACCAGCCGCCACTGCTCCTGGTGACAACCAACGCTGAGAGATCCTGAAGCTGAGAACACTGGGAAGTTGTAATGAGCAAAAAACATTACTTTTACACTTGTGAATTGTGCAATTTGTGAATCTACCACTCAAAATCGATCCGCCTTTACAAAACTTCACACGGAAAATGAAAACAGTTAGGTGCATACTGTACTTTTTACCAAAGAATCCAAGTTTTTCTTGCTGTAAACTGAAGATTGTATTGTGGGAGGGCCCTATATTTGGAGGAATAGGATTTTCTTTAGTGGGGGGAGAATAGTACAGCAGTAGGAGAGACATAAACACTACCAAGTGCTGCTCAAAGCTCCACTGAGTTTAAACCCAGTGCTTTCCATCATTATGGGGTACTATCTTCCAAATGGTTCATTTGGTTTGACAATACCAGGGAGGGGCGTGGCTTGGGAGGAGCTGAGCTGAAGCTGATTTGTCATATCATCTGACCGGGTGGTCTGTAGGTGTGCTCTACATTGTTCCGTTTTGACAGCAGGAGGGGGTGATACAAAAGTCTGTTCATTTTTGTGGCTGGGAGGAGTGGTAGCCAGGACTAACTAACACAGCATCCTCAGGTGGTGGAGGTTATGGAGAATATTTTTTTTTTTGTTATTTAGCAGCTACTAATGATGTTGGTTGGTGGTGTAAATGGGGATGGTGGTGTCTGTGTGTATTCTGTGATATAAGGAATGGATAGCAAACCACTGGGCCCTCTATATGCCTATATGTGCAAACTTAATGACTCAGATACTCTGGAGATTCTTTATATGCTTCTAAAATTCTGTTGTTTTTTTTTCTTATGGTATAAATCTGTACTTATGACATATATGTCATCTTTTGTATTTTTTAATGATATTATGTACTGTAAATACCTTAATAAATAATTTGTAAACCAAAAAAATAATGGGTAACAGAAAGCTAGGGCTTATCCAGTCCTTGTTACTTGTAGTCAACAATGTTGTGCACTTTTGGGTTAAAATACTATTGGCCACACTAAACAGTCTTTCAAAAAGAATAAAAGATAGGAGCGCATCTGTTTGGCAAATCGAGTCAATTGTGGACCACTGGTTCAGCCTACAGAAACAATAATTGAAAAAAGTAACATTAAAAGTCACAGCTTGCACCCGAGGGTACTTAGGGAACTCAGTCAAGTAATTGCCAGACCATTGTTCCTAATTTTTACTGACAGTCTACTGACTGGAATGGTACCAGCTGATTGGAGAAAAGCCAATGTAGCACCAATATTTAAAAAAGGGACCAAAATACATCCCTGGGAATTACAGACCAGTTAATGCCGCGTACAGACGATCGCACATTCCGACAACAAATTCCATGTTTTTTTTCCGACGGATGTTGGCTCAAACATGTCTTGCATTCACACGGTCACACAAATGTTGTTGGAAATTACGAACATCAAGAACGCGGTGACGTACAACACGTCCGACGAGCTGAGAAAAATGAAGTTCAATAGCCAGTGCGGCTCTTCTGCTTGATTCCGAGCATGCGTAGAATTTTGTGCGTCGGAATTGTGTACACACGATTGGAATTTCCGACAACGGATTTTGTTGTTGGAAAATTTGAGAACCAGCTCTCAAATTTTGTTTGTTGAAAATTGCGACAGAAAATGTCCGATGGAGCCTACACACGGTCGGAATTTCCGACAACAAGCTCCCATTGAACATTTGTTGTCAGAAATTCCGACCGTGTGTACGCGGCATAAGCCTAACATCAATAGTATGCAAGCTTTTGGAGGGGATGATAAGGGACTATATACAAGATTTTAGTAATAAGAACGATATCATTAGCAGTAATCAGCATGGATTCATGAAGAATCATTCTTGCCAAACCAATCTATTAACCTTCTATGAGGAGGTGAGTTGCCATCTAGATAAAGGAAGGCCCGTAGACGTGGTGTATTTGGATTTTGCAAAAGCATTTGACACAGTTCCCCATAAATGTTTACTGTACAAAATAAGGTCCGTTGGCATGGACCATAGGGTGAGTACATGGATTGAAAACTGGCTACAAGGGCGTGTTCAGAGGGTGGTGATAAATGGGGAGTACTCGCAATGGTCAGGGGTGGGTAGTGGGGTTCCCCAGGGTTCTGTGCTGGGACCAATCCTATTTAATTTGTTCATAAATGACCTGGAGGATGGGATAAACAGTTCAATCTCTGTATTTGCAGACGATACTAAGCTAAGCAGGGCAATAACTTCTCCGCAGGATGTGGAAACCTTGCAAAAAGATCTGAACAGATTAATGGGGTGGGCGACTACATGGCAAATGAGGTTCAATGTAGAAAAATGTAAAATAATGTATTTGGGTGGCAAAAATATGAATGCAATCTATAGACTGGGTGGAGAACCTCTGGGGGAATCTAGGATGGAAAAGGACCTGGGGGTCCTAGTAGATGATAGGCTCAGCAATGACATGCACTGCCAAGCTGCTGCTAACAAAGCAAACAGAATATTGGCATTAAAAAGGGGATCAACTCCAGAGATAAAACGATAATTCTCCCGCTCTACAAGACTCTGGTCCGGCCGCACCTGGAGTATGCTGTCCAGTTCTGGGCACCAGTCCTCAGGAGGGATGTACTGGAAATGGAGCGAGTACAAAGAAGGGCAACAAAGCTAATAAAGGGTCTGGAGGATATTAGTTATGAGGAAAGGTTGCGAGCTCTGAACTTATTCTCTCTGGAGAAGAGACGCTTGAGAGTTCATTATACTGGGGATATGAGTTCATTATACATATACTGTACTGGTGACCCCACAATAGGGAGAAAACTTTTTTGCAGAAGAGAGTTTAATAAGATACGTGGCCACTCATTAAGATTGGAAGAAAAGAGGTTTAAGCTTAAACTGCGTAGAGGATTCTTTACGGTAAGAACGGCAAGGATGTGGAATTCCCTTCCACAGGCGGTGGTCTCAGCGGGGAGCATTGATAGCTTCAAGAAACTATTAGATAATCACCTGAATGACTGCAACATACAGGGATATACAATGTAATACTGACACATAATCACACACATAGGTTGGACTTGATGGACTTGTGTCTTTTTTTCAACCTCACCTACTATGTAACTATCTAACTATGTATAATCTATGCAAGTTATCAGCTATGGATTTATTGACTGTGTAGTCATTGAGATAAGCTATGGCCACCCCCTCTGTCTATTGCCTGTAACACTATGCAACAGTGCTCTGCAACAGTCACAGGTAGCAGTGGGGTAAATAAAACTTTTATTTCTTCCTGTGTGACTTCACACCTATAGCCCTCCTTATCAATAGGAAATCAGAGAGTGGCTCTCTTAGATTAACCTCTTCTTCACTCTAGATGGTGACTCTCAGCCTAGAGTTTATTGGGTGCTATCATCATATAAATGAGGGCAATGCAACATTATACAGTACCTGGTGACATACTCTACCTGGTGGCCCCTTCAGATGGACCCACAATGCACTAGGCTTACTTGATTAACTGCTATTGAGCCTAAAAGTTTAATAACTCAAAAATGTGTTGCTTTTTTCCTAATAAGCATGCATGATGTGATTTCTATGATTGTTGGCAAAGTAAATGTACAAAACACTCAGTATCAAAAGAAATGAAAGCGGTAGTAAACCGCATAAAAAGAAAAAAATAAATTGGTCCGGGCAGTTTAAGTCATAGAGGTTGATTTACTAAAGGCAAAAAGTCTGTGCACTTTGCAAGTGCTCTTGCTCCAGAGCTTAGTAAATGAGGTAAAGCCTCACTATGCAAAGAATACCCAATCACATGCAAGGAGAAAAAGAAAAAACATTTTGTGCTTGCTCGTGATTGGTTGATAGGAGTCAGCAGAGCTTCTACTCATTTACTAAACTCTGGAGCAACTGAACATTGGTTCACAGTGCACAGTCTATTTGCCTTTAGTAAATCAACCCCAGTATGTGTTCGTATGCATCGCATAATAGCACATTATGACAGACTTACCGGAAAATGAAGCCCTCCAGCAGCGCGCTATCAGCACTGAAGGTGCTTCCATCTACACAATGTCTTCCTTCCAGGTTTGCAGGCTTCCACTATATGAATGGGCGAGCCGGCGATGACGCATGCACATGGGAGTCGCTATTTACAGCATGGTTCGGAAGGAGCAGGAATGCCATTTCTTTAGTGCACATGCGCCAGTGGCGTCACCGGATGCATCTAAAGCAATTATCTTCTAAACGGTACATGTTTAGGAGATATTTACTGTACCTATAGGTAAGCCTTATTATAGGCTTACCTATAGGTAAAAATCATACATGGGAGTTTATGTTCCACTTTATTTAAACAATAACAGTCTAATGTGGCATCACTAAAAAAATAAACATGCCATTGAGACTTCCTGCAGAAAGCTCTCTTGTCCTCCACCAGAGTTTTGATGTTAAATCCAGCTCTGCTGTCTTGTGCTGTATAGTACTATACTATATATAGTATTGGCTGATAAATGGCTTAACATTGTCTACCAGCTTTTGGACTTATCAGGACATCAACAAACTTACCACCAAAATCCACCATGAAGTATATTGAAAAAACAAAAAACAAAAGTATTGTTGATATAAAGAGGGCATTGTGAAAAACTCTTGTCCATAATCTCCATCCTATAAAAGAAAAGAACAGTAAATGTCATTTTATTTCTGCATGTCTGGAAATTCTTCCCAAACAACACTGACTATAAACCGATATCTACAATGTTTCTTTACCTTTTACCAGCTACACATCTGAAACTGGCCAACTGTGAGGATCGGATTGTATAACTCTCTATAATCTAAAAACATTTCATACTTATCACAAAGAGGGTCATTTACTATAGAGCTGTGGCGCTAATTAGTGCTAATTTCTGCTAATTAGCACTAATTTGCGTCAATTTAGCGCTAATTAGCGCTAATTAGTGCTAAAACGGTATTCACTATAGCGCTGGTGAGAAAATACTCCAAAAATCTAATTTACTATAGTTCCCTGAAACTAAATAGCGCCCAAACCCTTACTGTGCTAAAACCTGGAGTAGTGCACATGGAAATAATGTTTAGAACATGATATAATTGCCTAAATGGTACTGAAATATGCGGTATATTATTTAAAGATAATCTGCTTTTAAACTGTGTGAAAAAGTGATTTCTACACTGAAATATCTTTAAAAGTCTGAGAAGTGAAAAAATCCCAGTTTTGGACAACTGGGTGCCAACACAACTGAGCATGCTCAGACCTGAAAATAACTCTCATTTTAACTCAAGTGTCTTTTTTACCCGGAGCTATAGTAAATACCAAAATGAGAGCTAATTAGAGAGCATTTTTTGGAAGTGAAAATCTGCTCTATTATAGTCCAATGCAAGTTTCAGCCATTGATTCTAATGGAACAATTGTAACTTTCACAAAAAAAACTTTTTAATGTTGAGATGAAATGTATCTTTCTCTGAAATTAATTTTCCTTTGCAACATTGTTGCTTCTACTTAAAATATTTTGTTTTTAAGAATACTAGAATGTGGAATGTTTTGATGTTTTGGTAAAATATATTTTTCTCTGTCACTTTCACTTGTTACTCTTCATCTCACAACAATCTTTACCCCAAACTCACACAGGTGTCTTTACAATCCACAAACAATACCATTGCTGATGCAAATTTAAAACGAATCACAATTTTTTGTGCTTTTTATTATTTCCAAATATTCATAATTTGAGCCCAAAAAATGTGATATGTGTACAAACATCAGAAATCAAAATGTAATTCCCAAAAATTTGAGGGTAATATTCTCCTCTCACCCACAAAAAAACACCAAATATCACAGAATAAATCAAGAAGAATAACTCTTGAGTAATGTAATTCCATCACCTGTATGTCCATAGAAATGCAGTATGTATGTGTTTTTATGTGTGTTTATGTGTAGGAGATTCTCACACATGGCAGCTCTGTGGCTTAGAGGTTAGTACTTCTGCTTAGTATTCCTGAGCGTCTGGGTTCAAATCCCAAACATCCTGCTTCATGTAGAGAAGTTGTCTTATCTCCCAGGTCCTATAACTATGTCTAAATGTAGTATTTATGTGTAGGAGGGTTCCACCACCATTGTAAATCTTTTCCAGATACACTGTTTAGCCAAAAGTATTGGGACGCCTGCCTTTACACACATGAACTTTAATGGCAGCCCAGTCTTAGTTCGTAGGATTAAAATTTGATTTGGCCCACCCTTTGCAGCTAGAACAGCTTCTGGGAAGGCTGTCCACAAGGTTTAGTGTGTCTATGGGAATGTTTGATCATTCTTCCAGAAGTGCATTTGTGAGGACAGGCACTGATGTTGGATGAGAAGGCCTGGCTCGCAGTCTCTGCTCTTATTTAGCCAAAGGGTGTTCTATCGGGTTGAGGCCAGGACTCTGTGCAGGCCAGTCAAGTTTCTCCACCCCAAACTTGCTCATCCATGTCTTTATGGACCTTGCTTTGTGCACTGGTGCGCAGTCATGTTGGAACAGGAAGGGGCTTTCCCCAAACTGTTCCCACAAAGTTGGGAACATGAAATTGTCCAAAATGTCTTGGTATGCTGACGCCTTAAGAGTTCCCTTAACTGGAACTAAGAGGCCAAGCCCTGAAAAACAACCCCCCCACCATAATCCCCCCACATCATAATCCCCCCTCCACCAAATCATTTGGACCAGTGCACAAAGCAAGATCCATAAAGACATGGATGAGTGATTTTGGGGTGGAGGAACTTGACTGGCCTGGACAGAGTTCTGACCTCAACACAACACAACACAACACCTTGGGGATGAATTAGAGAGGAGACTGTAGGTCAGGCCTTCTCGTCCAACATCAGTGCCTGACCTCACAAATGCATTTGGAAGAATGGTCAAACATTCCCATAGACACACTTCTAAACCTTGTGGACAGCCTTCCCAGAAGAGTTGAAGCTGTTATAGCTGCAAAGGGTGGGCTAAATGAGTTTTGAACCCAATACTAATACTGGGATGCCATTACAGTTCATGTGCGTTTAAAGGCAGGCGTCCCAATACTTAGGCCAATATATTGTATATTGCTTGTGACACTGAGCATGGCTATGGACTTAGGGCTGGTTCACACCACAGAGATTCAGAGAACACATGTGGGGCTGCCTGGTGGCTAAATGGATAGCAGTTCTGTTTAGCGGCACCTGGGATGTTGGTTTAATTCCCCAACATGCTAATCCTTGTGTTGAAGTTTATATGTTCTCCCTGTGTGGGTTTCTCACCACAATCCAAGGACATGCTGGCATTTTATTTGTCTCCTGTCGAAATAGGTTCCAATGTACGAAAGTTACTTTTGGACTTTAGATTTGAAGCTCATTGCAGCCAGGGACTGATGTTAATGTTTATTAGCACTAATCATGCCCAGGGACTTGGACATTTCAAATTTTAGGGTTTACACTGCACAGGTACATATGCTTAGAAAACTGTTGCTTTGTTTATGTGGATGCAAATGGACTTCGATTTTTGGCCTGTAGTTGGAGATTTGATGCACATAGCCAAGGGCGAACACAGTTGTGAATAGTATTATGTGTTCCTGCTCATCAGGTGCAATCACTTTAGACTTACATGAAGAGATGGATTGAAAGATACTGGTGGGTGTGTATTTCTATTGGGTGTGTCAGTGTGCTAACAATACAACCTCTCTTATATAAAGGCCTGCAGTAGGGTGGTTCATTTGGCCGAGAAGGTCAGGTTTTTTGCTGTGATTTGTGGGGGAGAAGGAATGATATTGTGCATATTGACAAACGCCCAACTAGGGATATTTGCTGAAAATTCTTGTGCATATTTTTAATCAAAAGTGGGTTTATGTGGCCATGCTGTCAATGTTGTGTGTGTATTGTTCCTGTCTGATCATGCAAACATCCTTTGGAAGCATCTGCTGACCTTCTACCCTTTTTGATCTCGTTTAATTGTGTACACCGAAATGCAGCTTCCAGCAGAACATGGTCACCAATGTATGTGTGTGTGGATTGTGGGCTGGTGGTGGGTGTTTTGAATAAGTCTTTTTTAATATTATGTTGGAATGCTGTGTAAGAATGACTGTTAAGTATGTTTCTATAATCTTGCAGATAAAAAATATGACGTGTTGCCTGTTAAACACTGAAATTAAAGCTGTATCCACTCTAAGGTTTTGTCAAATTTTAGAGTGTAAGCTCCTATGAGCAGGGCCCTTAAAACCCCATTGCTAAATGTAGCACCGTATATCCTGTCCAAATTTTGTTGAAGCTAGTAAATAAATGTACGTGTTTTTTTTTTTCTTTTTTTTCTGCTGGTTAAAGTACATTATTGAGCTTTGTTGTGGTGTTTCTTTTTTTCTTCTACTTTTCTTTCTCTTTAGTTTTTGTGGGTGGTGGTTTTGGGAAAGTGAAATATCTCTTATATTTTATTTCAATATGTATTTGTGCACCAAAAAACTAATCTCTTCGCCCTGGTTCACATTGATGCTACTTTGAAATCGCGCTACTTCACTTGAAGTAGCAAGGTCAGCGTGATTTCAAGTGCTACTTGATAGACATCCGTGTGGCTTCATACACAAATGTCTATTGAAGTCGCACCTGAAATCGGCAAAAGTAGTGTAGGAACTACTTTAGCAAATTGGTGCGGCGCCACAAAATCGGTGTTGCATCGATTGGAACAGTGCCATTGCTGCCAATAGTCATGCGATTTGATCTCTCAAATCGTATGACAAATCGCTCCAATGTAAACCTAGGCTTCTGCACACCTGCAAGTAAATGATAAAGGTGGAATCTTTATATATAACAGCTGTGGAGAATTGCAGGTAATGAATTCAGCTGGTGGACAGGCAGTGTTGTATGTGTCAGCTTTAGTTCACATTGGTGCGATTTGACATGTCAAAGCGGTGGCAATTGCACTTTTTCAATTGGTGAGACTTTGGGGTGCAATTTGAACTGATATCAGTGCAGAAACCTGCACAGATATCTCTGAAATCCCCCCTGCAGTCGGGACTGACATGCAGGAATGAAATTGTGTGATTTCAGCTGAACGATTTCCTCCCTCTATCAGTGTGACCCAGGGCTCAAACTGGGCCTTTTGTTTTTGTCATTCACCTGCTGAAAAACCCAGGAACACCATTTCTTTTTTTTGAAAAATATTTATTGGGTTTTATGGCATACAATAGTATAAAACTGAGTGTAACAAAGGTTACAGAGTATTAATTGTTACAATCTGTAAAGAACAATGACTTCTCATAGTAGTTGAAATAAAGGCTTGACATATCAGTTAGAACAAAAGAGAAGAAACAGAAAACATAAAAAAAAAAAAAAAAAAAAAAGAAGAAAAATTAGGGGAAGGGGAGGTCAGGGGAGTTCATGTTTGCCATCTTATCAACACTATGGAGCGTAACTTTGCTCGACATATGAAATCTTAACATCTAGATATCTTCAGGAGTGGAGGCAGCGTCTGTACATATCTGGCTGAGCATGGTATATATTGGTCAGGGTATAATAAATAACCTGATTGATCTCACTATACTAGGAAATATTGAGTAATAAATGTGGGGGGGTGCATGTTAAGGAGCACAATGGATTTGTGGATATCCTACGGTGGTTTAAAAGTAAAGGAATCCGGGGTGGGGGGTATTTTAAGTCGGCCAAGAGAGTTGGTGAGATCTTTTGTCAAGTACCACTTGTAGCGGAAAGGGTGCATTATATCCATCAGTGCCTGTGGAGCGAATGTAGCTTCGATGTATTTTCTCCATCTTTTAAAAAAACGGGAAGTTGATCGGAAATTAAGGGTGATGGTGTCCAATCTCTCTAGATGGAAAAGTGATGCCAAGGCCTTTTTAAACATTGTTAAGGTAGGTGGAGTAGCTGATATCCAGTGAGACATAATAGTCCTGCGAGCCACTAGAAGACACAGGTGAGCCCAATGTGGAATATTTTGTGAGACCCTCGTTGGCGATGAGGGTGAAGGGGGTATGCTAAACAGGCATAATAGGCGGTCCTTAGTACACTGAATTTTGTGGACCTCGTTGATGTAGGTGATCACCTTAGTCCAATAAGCATCAATCTTGGTACAGTCCCAGAGCCTATGTAGCAAGGTGGGGCGAGGTAGGTTACACCAGGAACATTGCTCTTGGGTGGGGTCCTCCTTGTTGAAGCGGAATGGAAAATAAGCCCTGTGAATGATCTTGAATTGTGTTTCCCTCCAAGATTCGGAAGCGGTAAGATTGCGGACTGTTTTGTACCCCTCAAGGATTTTTTCTGGCAGAGACTCGTCTTCTAATACGTGTGACCACTTTTGAAAGGGTTTGAGGGCATATTTCCGTGTTTGATGTTGTATGAGACAGGAGTAAATATTGGAGATGGAGTAGTTATTGCTTTTGATGAGAGTATCAATGCAGGATGTTTCAAGTGGATTGGTATTGGGGCCAGAGCATGATTTCAGATAGTTGATGAGTTGGTGATGGAAGAAAACATGAGTTGGTGGTAGGGAGTACTCCCGCATCAGGGTTTGAAATGGTTTGAATTTGCCCAGCTTGTTGAGATAGAAAGACGAGACATCCGTGAGGCCTTTAAGTTTCCATTGGCCAAAAGCTTTATGGATGATAGATGGAAGGAACATAGGGTTGCCTTGTATTTTGAGTTATTTGGAGATGCTGGATGGCAATTTAAGCAGTTTTCTTACTTCTCTCCAAGCAATGACCGTATCCTTAATTAGTACACTTGTTTTGAGGTGGGGGGTAATGTATTGGGATTGGAATGGAGGATGGCCGAGAGGTCATATGGTTGTACCATAGCCTCTTCTAAGGATAAGTTAGAATATTTAGAACCACCAGTTAACCAGTCTAAGCCCTGTCTAAGTAAACATGCCAGGTTGTAGAAGCGCATATTGGGCAGTCCCGCCCCGCCCTCGCCCTTCGGGAGACATAGTTTCTGCAGCGCTATGCGAGGTTTCTTGCGAGACCATATGAAGGCAGTTAGGGCCTTCTGGAGTTTTTGGATATCTGAATGTTTAATTAGAAGAGGTATGGTCTGCATTGGGTAAAGCAAGCGTGCGAAAGATACCATTTTGAAAAGGTGGCATCTCCCAAAGAGCGAGAGAGGTAGGGTCCCCCAAGCCTCCAACTCCTTCACAATTTTGGTTATCAAAGGGGGGTAATTCAAAGAGTACAGAGAGGATGGTTCACGTCCTATTTTAATGCCCAGGTATGTAATATGTTGGTTGGCTATGGCCAGGGGGGATAGGTGTTTCCATTTACTGGAAAGATGGGGGTGCAATGGTAGGATCTCACTCTTATCGAAATTGATTCTGAATCCCGAGCAAAGTCTGAAGTCTGAAAAAAGTTCTTTGAGTCTGTCAAAGTCTGCTATAGGGTCGGTGGAGAACAATAGTATGTCGTCTGCAAATAGCGCCGAACGAAGAGTGTGGTTCTCTAGAGTGATGCCACTGATTCCATCAACTGAATTTAATATTCTGGACAAGGGTTTGATTGCTAGATTGAACAGGAGTGGGGACAGGGGGCAGCCCTGTCTCGTTCCTTTTGTTAATGGAATCGTGTCTGAAATAAAGTCAGGGGTGACAAGACGTGCGGTAGGGGATGCGTACATTTGTAGAAGGAATCGCATAATCTGTCCTGAGAATCTAAATTGTGTCATCACTCTAAAGAGCCAGGAGAAACTGATGTTGTCAAAGGCTTTTTCCGCGTCTAAGGACATGATGGCAATGTCTTGGTTAGGGTGGGTTTTGGCATACTCCAGAGCCATTAATACTTTGCGAATGTTTAGGGTAGCTGATCTGCCTGAAAAAAAGCCAGATTGGGCTGGGTGTAATAAAGATGGCAGTAGGGGAGCTAGGCGCGACGCAATTATTTTGGATAGGATTTTGACATCGACATTGATTAACGATATCGGTCGGTATGAACCCGGTAATAGGGGATCTTTCCCTTTCTTAGAGATTAGTTTGATGTGGGCCTGTGTTCCCGTAGGAAGATAGGGCCCTCCGTCCCACATGGCTGCGTATACATGTTTTAAGGTATCCGGGATAAATTCCCTGGTCATTTTATAGAATTCGGCGGTGTATCCGTCGGGTCCCGGGGATTTGGCCGAGGCCATGTCTTTGATCGTAAATCGAATATCATCAACAGTAATGGGGGCATTAACTGTCTCCAATTGTGTGTGGTGGAGTTTGTGTAGACGTATTTTGTCGAGCAGAAAGTCAGTAGTAGGTAAGTCAGTCGGGTCAGCTTTGTATAGATTAGTGTAGTATTCCACAAGTAGGTTGCTAATTTCAGCTGGGGAGGTGATGTCTAGGATGTCTAGGTCCTGAGCACATCTTGGCCAGGAGCCTGCCAGCCTTGTTGCCAAATCTATGGAAATGTAGCTGAGAGTATGACGTTTTGGCCGCTTCATGCTGTTCTGCCCAGAGGTCAAAGGTGCTTTTAGCCTGTCTCCATTTTTGTATGTTCTCTATGGTGCGGTTTAATGTGAGCTGTTCATGTGCCAAGCGTAGGGCTTCGCTTGACTTACTATATTGTTGCTTGGCTCTTTTTTTGAACTGGGTTGTGTATGAAATTATTTTACCCCGTAAGAAGGCCTTACCTGCTTCCCAGAAGAGGTTAGGGTCTGTAATGTGAGCTCCATTAGTGGAGATGTATTCCTCCCAGGCGCAGTATAGTGTATGTTGGAAGTCCTCACTGTCAACTAGATAGGAGGGGAAGCGCCAAGTAGGGGAGGAAGATAAACGAGCCGTTTGGGTTAGATGAACCACAATTGGGCTGTGGTCTGAAATCACTGCGTCTTGTATGTCTGGTGCACTGATTACGGAGCTTAGGGCCGGGGAGGCAAAAAAATTGTCTATACGTGAGAACGTATTGTGCGGGGGCGAAAAAAAAGTGTATTCCCGATCCGTTGGGTGCATTAAGCGCTAGACATCCACAAATTGCATGGAGGCGACGGATTGTGATAGTAGGGTAGATGCAGATGATGAGGGGGTACGGGTGTGTGTTCTATGTGTAGGGGGGCCTGTGCGATCAGCTAGGGAGGATATGACTGAATTAAAATCCCCACCCATTAGGTGTAACGTCTCTGGAGTAGTTAGCACCCATTTCACTAAATCTTGAAAGAAGGAGGTGTCAGGAGAATTGGGAGTATAGATGTTAGTAAGTGCTACAGGTTTGTCGTCTATAGTCAGATGTAGAGTCATTTTCCTTCCGTCCGAGTCAACCTTGACATCCCTAACAGTGTGCTGTAAATTCTTGTGCAGAAGGATAGCAACACCCGCTTTACGGCCTACTGCCGGTGAACCATAAACAGAGCCCACCCACAATCTACGAAGACGTTGCAAGTCGTCTGTAGCCAGATGTGTCTCCTGAAGTAGAGCCACATCAGCCCGGAGACGCCGCAGGTGTCTGAGGATGGACATGCGTTTGTTTGGGGAACGCAGCCCCTTAACATTCCACGAGACAAACCTTAGGTGACTCCCATCTGCAGACTGTGACATGATTGGTAGTTAAAAGTGGTTTGGTTTAGGGGTTTGTATAAGAACCCCTTTGTAGATGTTTTATCTACCTTTTGGGAGCCACCAAAGCGCCTCAGAGCCCCTGAAGACATATGAACTAGCTTGGCAAACATGAACTTAAACTTCTCTAAGCAACAATAAGTTATAAACATTAATAAGGCAGAATATCGGATAAGGAAATGTATAACGTGACTTGTGGACTTCTCTTTTTTCCACATGAGGTTCCACCTATCTAGTTAGCATAGCTCCCATTGATTGCCAGCTCCTCACGTAGGGGCAGGGTGTTAGCAACGGGGGGTGAGGATAGGGAGGGTAGGGGATAGGAAAGGGGGATGGGGGGGGTACAGGATAGGAAGGGAGGGTGGTCTAGGGGGGATCCCCTGAGGAAGCAGTGCAGGTTTAAACTAATCAATGGCGAGGTAGGCTAAACACAGGGGAGGGCCCCCCTCTTTAGATTAGGCTTAAACAAACCAGAAAATAGAAAATACAAATAACAAAAACATTGCAAGTGTCCCTGAAAAGGAAGGTCCCCCAGGTAGTGGGGGGCCATCTCCGTTATTGAGTTACATGACCATATCACTATAAATGCATAACTTTTAGCTACAGGCTGGTAGGGGTAGTGCTCCATAAAGAGCATGTACGGCAGTTTCTAGAGGCATCAAAAGCATCCTCGTCTTAAGGATAAAAAATTAAGAAAAGAAAAACATATAAGATGGGTTGATACTACCCGTTAGTAGATGGCGAGGTGAAAAAGGTGCTGATGTGGAGTCCTTCAACGATTCCCAGAGCGATCTTCCTGGTTGGTGAAATGGCTGCGTTTGTATGGAGGTTTGGTCGGGCTTCGGGGGTGTTTAGGGGGCCCATACGCGTGCTGTGAAAATGACGATGGTGAGCCCTCTGCAGCGGCGCTGTGTTCCATTTCGGAGCTTCTGTTGGCTAGGTAGGTTTCCGCCTCTTCAGGTGTATTAAAGGTGAGTTGCTTCCCTTCAGGTGTTTGAACGCGGAGGACAGCTGGATAAGCTAGGGAGAATCGGACCGAGGAGAATGCCTTGCGTTGTTTCATTACCTCTATGGAATAGTCCGCAAAGAGCAACAGTTTCGCGCCATCTACCACCAGCGAGCGCGTGCGACGAAATGTTTGCATTATGGCGTTTTTGTCAGCATAGTTCAAATATTTCACTATCACATGCCGAGGTTTAGCGCGTGTGTCAGAATATTGACCCATACGATGCGCTCGTTCAACAGTGCATGGTATGCGGAGGCCAAGTTGCTCTGGGATGGTTTTCGCACATATATTTGTAAGGTGGGAGGCCGGGATCGACTCTGGCAAGCCAATTATGCGCAAGTTGTTCCTTCTTGAGCGATTTTCTAAATCGTCCAGCTTGTCCCATATGTCTCTATGCGAGGCAGTGATGCGTGCAAGTGCTGCAGATGAGGCTGTACAGTCATCTTCAAGTATAGATATTCTCTCCACCACCTGAGTGATGCGCTGGGCCTGAGCCTGGAGCTCTATGTGCAGCTGTTCCAGCCCTCTGTGCACCGCTGCGTCCACAGTGGCTGTTAGGGAAGGCCCCAGAAGTTGTACTACAGCCTGGGCAATGTTAGCAGGGGATGTGGGGTCAGTCTCTGCCATAGCAGGGGCAGGGGGAGGTTGTGGCTGCTGCTGAGGCCGCTCTGCTGTGTCCGGAGCGGCCGCCATCTTGGCTGTGTCGGCCGCTATGTCTCCCGCCGGTGGAGCTGTGGAGGGGGGCGAGGACAGCGCCCGAGCATATGATTGCTCCATGAAGCGATCCATGTCTGCCTGGGATGGAGCAGAGGCAGTAGGGGTTCCCCCCGGCGCTGTGGCTGATTTAGATGCCGGTTTTGTGAGGAGCTGTGCGGGAGCTGAAGCTGCTCACCTCCTCCTCATGTGGCGCCGGAACCGGAAGTCGGAACATTTCTTATCAAACGCCTTTAAATATCATAAGTAGAAATACTAATTTTCATATCTGCAAATAAACAAAAATAATAAAATTCGAATTGTGGTTGCGATCAAATATTCGCAGCAGCGATCAAAAGAGTGTGGTTTCGCCTTCTGACCCAGAAATAAGTCATTGTAATCACCCGGAAGTTCCTGTGCTGGTCAGGATCTCCATCTAGGTGGATATGGCGAGGTCCCTCTTTAGCAAAGAGGAGGTGCTGCTCATTTTCTGGATAGGGGTATGATATGTACTTGTGCTTAATCAATGTGTGTTACTTATAGATTAGGAGCCGGCTGTGGGGGCGGGCCTGAGCGTGGGCTGCAAGTAGATGAGATGAATGGGAAACGAAGGGGGTGTGTGTGTGGCCGGCAATGGAACGCACGCCGTCAGGCGGGTGGGCGTGGTTGTGCGCTCCAAGGGCGGTCACATGATCTGACTCCTATCAGTGCCTGGAGACGGAAGGAGCTCCAGGCGGAGTCCTTGGCAGAATATGAGCCGGTCTGGTGTGTGTCATGTGGAACGAATGAGGATACACACACACACAGGCGACTCAGGTATACAGGAGCATCGGGATGGGGAGGGGGGAAGGGGGGATGGGGGATGTGTGTTGGGAAAATAAAATTGAAATAAAATGAAAATGAAAAAGATGATGAAATTAGCATGGGAGGAAAAAAAGAAAAAAATGAAAATGAATAATGAAAATAATAATAATAATAATAATGAAAAATGTATATAGTTATAGTTTTTTTTTTTTTGTGTTGCATATTCTTGCCATGTGCTCCATACTGTATTTCTAGCCGAAATTCTGTCTCTCTCTCTATATATATATATATATATATATATATATATATATATATATATATATATAAAAAATGTTTTTAATATATTATTTGTGCATACGTGTGTGCTTGTGCATATGTACATAAGTGCACACGTGTCTATATTTTATGTACACATATATATATATATATATATTTCTTTTCTAATCTCTGTTCCACCTAGAACGCTTGAACGTGGACTGGTATGGAACACAGAAAATCGCATTTCCCACTTCAGGCCGTTTTTTCCAACTAGCCATTATGTTGATGTACATATGTTGGCCTACTGGCATATAGAGACTGCGCCCTGGTTCTCAAAAGGCTCTGATGAAGAGGTTATCCTCGAAACGCGTCAGCCAACTCTAAACACCCGCCTCAACATGGGCTCATGATATTTTCAACCCATTTTTAATTTTCCATGCCTTTTATATTTTGTTACCTGTTCACTTGATACGTAGTATTGGTATTATTCAATTGTTTTTATTTGCTTCTAATTTCCTTTGAATAAATTTTATATGTTTTGATGTGAGCTATTGATCACGCGCCCTTCATCCATCACTCTCCATATAGCCTTACCTGACCACCCCGGGGTCAATTTCTGGGCAGCGGGACATGCAACACCATCTTTTTTAGTTTTGCTACAGTCCACAATACTACTCTTCTCAAACCCTAACAGACCCTCACAAGCGCAGGAGTAGTCTTTCCTTGCCCATATTTTTATTCTAACGCTATGTCCACTTGGATGGTGGTCCTTGAACCCGGACTCAAGGCAGAATGTAGTGCGCAGGCGCTGTGTAGAGCTGACGATCAGCTGTTCAACTTCGGTGACTTTCGGCGGCTCCGTAGTCGTGCGTACCGCGCAAGCGCAGCGCATGCGCAGTGCAGGGGGGTCCTTATCCGCCGGGGCAACTTTCTCGGCAAGACACTGGCTATTAATGAATTGTCAGTCCCGACAATACACATAAAAGTTCATTGATAAAAACGGCCTGGGATTCCCCCACAGTCCATTACCAGGCCCTTTGGGTCTGGTATGAATATTAAGGGGAACCCCAAACCAAAATTTAAAAAAAATAATGCGTAGGGGTCCCCCTAAATTCCATACCAGGCCCTTCAGGTCTGATATAGATATTAAAGGGAAGCCTGTGCCAAAATAAAAAAAAGAATGCGTGGGGGTCCCCCAAAATTCCATACCAGACCCTTCAGGTCTGGTATGGATATTAAGGGGAACCCTGTGACAAATATTTTTTTTAAAAAATGGCATGGGGGTCCCCCCAAAATCCATACCAGACCTGTATGGATTTTAAGGGGACGTGCCAAAATTAAAAAAAAAATGGCGTGGGGGTCCCCCTAAAAATCCATACCAGACCCTTATTTGAGCATGCAACCTGGCAGGCCGCAGGAAAAGAGGGGGGGATGAGAGAGCAGCTCCCCCTCCTGAATCGTACCAGGCCACATGCCCTCAACATGGGGAGGATGTCCCCATGTTGATGGGGACAAGGGCCTCATCCCCACAACCCTTGCCCGGTGGTTGTGGGGGTCTGCGGGCAGGGGACTTATCGGAATCTGGAAGCCCCCTTTAACAAGGGGACCCCCAGATCTCGCCCCCCCTGTGTGAAATAGTAATGGTACATTGTACTCCTACCATTTCACAAAAAAGTGTCAAAATTTGTAAAAAAAACTACAGACACAGCATTGGACAAGCCCTTTATTTAAAAACAAAAAAAATTCCAGCGATGTAATCCTTCCTCGTCCCGAGATACGGAGAAAGACGCCGCCACAACACAAGCCGCCTCCATAGGAGGAGCCTGCTGAATGACGCTAGAACTGCTGTGACAGTTCTTAAAAAGCTGAGGGCGGGGCCACCTGTGATGTGTGTGGGTGACCACGCCCCTCTGACGCAACGGGGAAATGCAGCGGGTTTACCCCAGGACATGTACAGGTGACCCCGCCCCCCTCTGACGCACGTGGCGTCAGAGGGGGCGGGGTCACCCGTACATGTCACTGGTAACCCTGCGGCGTTTTCCCGTTGCATCAGAGGGGGCGTGGTCATCCGCGTGGTCCATACCTGACCTGAAGGGCCTGGTATGGATTTTGAGGGGGACCGCCACGCCATTTTTTTTTTATTTTGCCGCGGGGTTCCCCTTAATATCCATACCAGACCTGAAGGGCCTGGTATGGAATTTGGGAGGACCCCCACGCCATTTTTTAAAAAAAATTTTGGTTCGGGGTTCCCCTAATATTCATACCAGACCCAAAGGGCCTGGTAATGCACTGTGGGGGATCCCAGGCCATTTTAATCAATGAACTTTTATGTGTATTGTCGGGACCAACAATTCATTAATATCTGGCACTAGCGCTAGTACTTTTAAATTACTTTTTTTTCCTTTGAAATGTCATTTTACTGTCAGACTGTTCTAAACACAGGAAACATGCGCCCCTTTACAGGCATAATATAGACACCCCCCAGGTACGAAATTTAAAGGAATATTACATTTTTATTGTTTCACTCTAAGCATTATTAAAATCACTGCTCCCAAAAAAACGTCCATTTTTTACATTTTTTCTTGCATTGATACATGTCCCCTGGGGCAGGACCCGGGTCTCCAAACACTTTTTATGGCAAAGAACTTGCATATAAGCCTTCAGTGAGAACTTTGGATTTAGCAGGTTCGAACCCCATTGACTTCCACTATTCCAGCATATGTGATCTGACAGGCATTATTGCCGGCAATAGCGCTGCTTTCCATTGGCATTAGCGCTGAGTTTCTGAGAGTTAAAGTCTTTCTGGCCTTTTTATTGTGATGCCACCACTATAGTTCAAAGGGGCTGCCACTTAGAAAGGGGCCTGACATTTTAGGAATGACTGGCCACAAAGCATTTATGTAAAATGTCAGGCATATTTTCAGAAAGGGATATCCATAGTGTACCAAAACAAAAGGCTTCCATCTTCAAGTAAGAGGGCCCCTGCCCTAGGGTCTATACCAGCGGTGGTCAACTTACTTGATGTTGAGGGCATCAAGCAAATGCTACAGAATGTTGTATATTGTATAGTATGTATAATGATCATTGTGGGGTTTAGCTTCAAGAGAGTTCTCAGAGATGTGATCCAAGCTATCTGCAAGGTTAAGGGCTCCCTGCCTTTATTATTCAGCATGTATAACAAACAAAAAGAATTCCCTTGGTGAGGTCAGTTAAGGGTGCTGCCATTGTGGCAAAGTTTGGGATGAACCTCCGATAATACCCAAACCTGCCTAGGAAGATTCTTATTTGTTTCTTGGTGGCAGGAGTAGGCCAGTCTCTAATGGCTTCTACCTTATGGACTTGGGGTTTGATTAGGCCCCGCCCAATGGTGTATCCCAGATACCTGACCTCTTCTAACCCTATGGCACCCTTCTTTAGGTTCGCTGTTAAGCTGGCATTTCTAATGGAAGTTATGACAGCCTGCACTTTAGATAGGTGACTTCCCAATCTGTGCTCCAGATAATCACATCATCTGGATAGGCTGCTGAATAGCATTGGTGTGGGCTAAGAATATCATCCATCATCTGCTGGAATGTAGCAAGAGCTCCATTTAACCCAAAGGGCATCCAGACATACTGCCACAAGTCCTCTGGAGTTGCAAAAGCTTTTTCTTTGTTTGCTTCCTCTGTCAGAGGAACCTGTCAATACCCTCTAGTGCGATCAAGAGTGGTTATGTACCTTGCGGGGCCCAAATTTTCCAGTAATTCATCGACTCAGGGCATGGGATAGGTGTCACACTTTGACACATAGTTAGTAAGGTTGAATAAAGACACCAATCCATCCACTTTGTTCAGTTTCTGGAAGTCATTGCAAAATCTTAAGGACCCATGTGGTTTCGGAACCAAGACTATAGGACTACACCATTCACTTTTGGACTTCTCTATCAACCCGAGGTTGAACATCCTCTGTACTTCTTCAGCTACTGCCTGTCTGTGGGCCTTGGGAATATGATACGGCTTAAGCCGCACCCAAACCAGTGACAATGTCATGTTTAATTACATTTGTGCAGTCTTAAACTTTGAGAAGAAACCTTCATTACACTGTATAAACTCTCTCAACTCCTGCTGTTGCGACACCGACATAGACTCAGGTATCTGAACCTCACTTATGCCTTCCTTATTCATTAGTGGCTGATCACCCAAAGCTAAGAGGGCTTCCCTATCTATTCAGGCTTTGAATAAATTCACATTATAGATCTGTTTCTTCTTCTGCTTTTCTGGTTGGTATACCTTATAGTTCACTTTCCCAACATTTTCAAGTATTTCATAGGGTCCTTGCCACTTAGCTAGGCACTTACTTTCCATCGTGGGAACTAAAACAAATATGCAATCCCCCAGATGGAAAGTTCAAACCTTTTTTCTTTTTTTACAACAAGGTTGGTCTTTATTTAAGAAGATATGGTACACAATACAGAAAAAAGAAAAACAATACAGTGGTCACATATAGAACTGTACATGTCTTAAAGAAGGAGCAGGTAAATCGCATACAGTAGTATTTATTCGTGCATGATGGCAGTGTTAGGAGGGAGGAAAGAGAAGGGGGGATAAGGGGGAGGGGGAAAGAAGGAGATGGGGTAGAGGAGGATTGGATGGGAATGGGAAGTATCCGGGATAGCAGGGAATGGATTAGGGAATCTTGAGGGAACCCACAACTGTCGCCTCAAGGCAGACAGCAGCATTGGCCCTAGACTGTTCCAAACACCACCTAACTGTAACCAAAATGGCCGCCCTGGGGGCGTGACCGGAAGTCGACCTCGATGGACGCTTGATCCTCAAAATACAGGGACACATCCCAACCCCCTCCGGGGACCTCCGCAGACCTCCGTACCTTCTTTCTGCAGTCAGAGGGCACTCCGGCCGGAGGAGACAAGATGGCGCCGATCACACAGGCACATGGAGGACGGATGTCTCCACGAGATCAGCCGCCACAGCGCACACAACAGTGATGCCTTATGGATTCCTCTTCAGCGGCGACAGGTCCGGCATCCTCAGCCACACATACAGGAGCGGTGAGTCCATCCACCCTCCCCCATCCCCAGGCCTGGCAGGCACGTGCGCCGCAGCCATCCAAACCGCCCATCCCTTCACAGCACTATACCCAGTGCTCGGCGGCATTTCCGAGGCTGTTGAGGGTGGCTTCAGATCCCTATCTCCAGGAACAGCCATCTCTGTCCCCAATACCCTTGGCCCTATCTCAGGACTTTCCTCCGTTACCAGGCCCTGCTCATCCCCCAGTGGAGCTGCATCATGTGCAGGGAGAGGAAGATGGGACACCGTGGGCCATGGCAGCATCCCCCCCCCACCTAAGACGCAAAGACTCTCTAGATCCAGGGACACTAGTGTCTCTAAACGGCTGCCTTCCATTAACCCCATGTATGCACAAAAAGCCAGCACCCCTCCATGCTCCTCTACAAACACCCATCATGAGAGACCCCCCCAGCTACAACAGGCCTTGATGTGGTCTGAGCCGTGGGAACCCCCAGCACCCGGGTCACACCGATCATCTGAAGCAGGATCGCTTAGCCCACGCTCTACACCCCCAGCCCCAGCCAAGCCATCATCTGGGCCCTATACAAGACCAACATATGCCATCTCCATGGCACACATATTTCCAGGCGATGCCCACCAAAGAGGACTTTAAACAACTCATAGAGGATGTAAAATCAACCTGTCGCACAGAAATCCAGGTTCTTCAAACGGGACTTAAACATCTAGCGGACAGAGTGGAAATGGCGGAAGAAGAGATCCAAGAAACTAAAATAGCAGTCCACAGAACACAGCTGCAAGGAGCGGAACACCGTTCTCTCCTCAGAGACATGCAAAGGCACATAGAAGACTTGGACAATAGGGGGCGCCACAACAATATCCGAGTGAGAGGGATCCCAGAACCAGAGGGCAACGAAGACCTGCAAATTACCCTGCAATTACCCTGCGAAACACATAGAAATGGACCGGGCCCTGCGACCCAAAGGACCCGCATCGAAACCGAGAGATGTTATATGCAGAATCACCTCCTATCCTCTCAAAGAGTCTATCATGAGACAAGCCCGCATCGCACGTAAAATCATCTTCGAAGGAGCCCAAATACAGCTGTACCCTGACCTGTCCTGGATCACCCTGCAAAAGCGCAGACTACTGCAACCTTCTCTCATCTAGTACTCAAAAAAAAGCAGGAGTGGCCATACTACTCAAAAAGGGTATCTCCTTCATCTGCGCAAACCATTATTCTGATCCTGGAGGCCACTTTGTTATTCTACACGGCCACTGGCATACACAACCTATTATGCTGTGTGCTATATACGCACCTAACACTAAACAATATAATTTTCTCTCTAAAGTATACACACGCATCTTTAAATCAGATCCCGGGGTTTTGGTGGTGGGGGGAGATTTTAATCTCACTCAATCAGCAACTGTCGATCGTCAGGTGGTGGGCCCCCGAGTATCTCCACCAGGTGTCCTCCGGGACTCTAGATTGTTTCGACAAATCTCCAGACGATATGCGCTCTTTGATGCCTGGAGGGTCCTTCACCCAGGTGATCGGCAGTACACATTCTATTCCGCCCCCCACCGCACACACTCCCGCATAGACTACTTCTTTGTTAACAATCATACACTTAAACTTACACGAACAGCCCAAATATTCCCTATCTCGTGGTCAGATCACGCCCCTATTCTACTAGAACTAGAACTAGATAACCCCAACCGTAAATCCTATAACTAGAGGCTTAACACATTTCTTCTTCAACATCTCCCCTCCCAAATTGAACTACATACCACCCTAAAACATTACTTCATAGAAAATACCACCCCGGATATATCGCCAACCACCCTCTGGGAAGCCCATAAGGCGGTCCTACGCGGTAAATGTATAGCTTTATCTTCCGCAATGAAAAAAGTCTCCCTAGCTACAAAGACAAAAACTGAACAGGATCTTAGGTTGGCCGAACTTAAACTCCAAATTACCCCCTCCATACCCATCCTTCGGAAGGTTGTTAGACTTTGCTCAATTTTAAAGGAATTCGCCCTAGGCCAGGTAGAAAAAGCACTGACAAGACTGAAGCAAGTATTCTACGACAAGGGAAACAAAGAACACTCCCTCTTAGCTAACAAATTACGTGACAAATTTCACATGCAGACACCACATCAGATCAAAAACACATCGGGGCACATAGTCTCCCATCCTAAAGAGATTGCTCATGTCTTTGCAGACTTCTATAAACACTTATACAATAACCCAGATATACCTAGTAATCCCCCTTCACCAGACTTATCCCACAAAATGCGAGAATACTTGGAACGCAGTGGAATTCCCCACTTAACACCCACTGACCTGTTGACATTGAACACACAGATTACAGATGAGGAAATAGAAATGACCATTAAATCCCTTCCATCTCATAAAGCCCCGGGACCAGACGGATTCCCATACGAATACTACAAGACGTTTCTCCCCATATTGCTCCCACATATGCGCAAGGTCTTCCATACCTTTCTTCACGATGCCACCATACCTCCAGACATGCAACGTTCTTTTATAACTTTAATTCCTATACCGGACAAAGACCCTTCCCTGTGCGCAAGTTACAGACCCATTGCATTACTGATTTCTGACCTTAAAATTTTCACCAAACTACTCTCCAACCGCCTAAACCAGATTCTCCCCTCCTTGGTCCATAAAGACCAGGTGGGGTTCGTCCCACTGCGACAGGCCAGCGACAATACCAGAAAGGTTATAGATCTAGTGGAGGTGGCGAATAGAGAACACCAGGCAGCCTTGCTGCTAAGCTTAGACGCAGAGAAAGCGTTTGATCGCCTGGGATGGCCTTTTCTTTTTGCCACCTTACAATTCATGGGATTTCGGGGCCCCTTCTTACAAGCAATCAGGCATTTATACACCTGCCCGTCATCCCAAATCAGGACTCCCTTTGCACTATCCCCGGTATTTTCAGTAGCGAATGGGACCAGGCAGGGGTGCCCACTTTCGCCCCTGCTATTTGCACTATGCGTTGAACCCCTTGCCGCATCCATTAGGAGAAATCCGGATATACGGGGAATATCGGTTAGAGGAAGGGAGTTTAAAATCTCCCTCTTCGCGGACGATATCATACTCACATTAACTCAACCTCACATTACTGTCAGGAAAGGGTCCATCCGCTGGTAAGATATATCATTTGGCATGCAGTACTGGGGTCCACCAGCAGGTGTCTTCTGGTAGTGTTAAACTGTCAGGAGAATATTTCCCTGCTGGTGTCATTTCATCTTTTGGCCGCAGTACTGATGTCCACCAGCGGATGGATCCTGGCAGTATGGAGCAGACAACACTCCCTGCGCTCAGGTGTGACTTGAAGCCAATTAGAGTCAGCCCTATAAATACCCGGCAAGCCCTCACATGCTCGCCTTGGTATCTTTCTTCCTTGCGCCCTGAACCTGCATCCTGAACCTGTTATCCTGTATCAGACCCTGAACCTGTTCCTGAGCCTGTATCTCATCCCATCCTTTATCTCCCTTTCCCAACCTGCCCTTGTTCAGTTGTTGATCTCCTGTGTATGACCTTGGCTTGGCTACGTTTATGTTTCTGGTATATCCCTTGTTCCTGCTGACCTGCTGTGTATGACCCTGGCCTGGCTGACATCCGTGATTCCGGTATTGCCCCTTGCTGTATATATTATCTGTTGTTTGTGGGTTTCTGTCAGTTGGTTGAGCACTATTTATATTTGGGGTGTTTGTTTATTTATATCACTTATCTTTAATAAACATTCTTATTTCACTTTACATGCGTTTTGGTTTCCTCTTTGCAGTCCACACAATCTGGTCACACCGGTTCATGACAGTATACCAAGGCCATCTCTGACCAGAAGTGGCTGCACAAGGGAACCATCTCGGTTCTGTTGCACATTACTGGGATGAATTCAGATATAATTGCTTATTATGCTCTGCTGGCAACAGAGAGTTCTGAATATCTCCGCCAGACATTGAAAGGGTGGTCCAGTGATCAGCTGCTGGAGATTATCCGTTTAGCTCACTCTGTGGTCGATCAGGGCAGTATACGGTTTGAGGATGTTCAGCCTTTGATTGGAATGTGTACAGAGCTGGCTCTGCCTTGTATTCCAGAGGGCCATGATGACTTTTCTCCCCCCTTCAGCGTTAACCAGATTGCGTCCTTAGTATGGCTGTTGGAGGATGACTCGGCATCCTTTTTTGAGCATTATTCGGTTTGTCCCAAACAGTTGTTGAAGGATTGTATAGATGAAGTGCAGTCGCTGGTCAGACAGGGGAAATGTGAGGCCACTTTTGTGCTACCTGTACTTCAGGCATGGTTAGACCTGTTATGCCCAGCTTCTGTCAGCTCTCCACAAACCAGACCTGCTACTAAATACCTGTCTGCTCAGATGTCCTTGCTCCCATCACCCCTGGCAACCTCAGCTGCAGTCCAATATACCCTGCTCCCCACCAAGTATCAATGCCCTGTTTCTACTTCCTGCACCTATCCTGCCTTTAACCCACCTGCCTCTTCTCTAATACCTGCAACTTCCCCACAAGAACTCCCTCTGGCTGCTGTTCCCCCTTCCTTGCCATATCCCAGCCCTTCCTTTCAGTATGCCTCACCTCCTGTCTACAGTCCTACAGCCACCTACAGATCTCCAGCAGTTAAGCCAAAGAAGAAACTGAAGTTCTTCCCCACTCACACAATCCTGCCAGTAACCCAACCTGCTCCCACTTCCCAGCCTGATGTCCGGGTGCCTGCTGCTCTCCAGCCTGATGTCCGGGTGCCTGCTGCCCTCCAGCCTGATGTCCGGGTGCCTGCTGCCCTCCAGCCTGATGTCCGGGTGCCTGCTGCCCTTCAGCCTGATGTCCGGGTGCCTGCTGCCCTCCAGCCTGATGTCCGGGTGCCTGCTGCCCTCCAGCCTGATGTCCGGGTGCCTGCTGCCCTCCAGCCTGATGTCCGGGTGCCTGCTGCCCTCCAGCCTGATGTCCGGGTGCCTGCTGCCCTCCAGCCTGATGTCCGGGTGCCTGCTGCCCTCCAGCCTGATGTCCGGGTGCCTGCTGCCCTTCAGCCTGATGTCCGGGTGCCTGCTGCCCTTCAGCCTGATGTCCGGGTGCCTGCTGCCCTCCAGCCTGATGTCCGGGTGCCTGCTGCCCTCCAGCCTGATGTCCGGGTGCCTGCTGCCCTCCAGCCTGATGTCCGGGTGCCTGCTGCCCTCCAGCCTGATGTCCGGGTGCCTGCTGCCCTCCAGCCTGATGTCCGGGTGCCTGCTGCCCTCTAGCCTGATGTCCGGGTGCCTGCTGCCGCCCAGCTTGAAGTGCCCATGCCGGCTGCCGCCCAGCTTGAAGTGCCCATGCCTGCTGCCGCCCAGCTTGAAGTGCCCATGCCTGCTGCCGCCCAGCTTGAAGTGCCCATGCCTGCTGCCGCCCAGCTTGAAGTGCCCATGCCTGCTGCCGCCCAGCTCAAGTTGTTCCTGTCCGCTGCCCAGCTCAAGTTGTTCCTGTCCGCTGCCCAGCTCAAGTTGTTCCTGTCCGCTGCCCAGCTCAAGTTGTTCCTGTCCGCTGCCCAGCTCAATGACTCTGACATGCCAGCCGTCTGCTCGAATGTGCCTGATGACCAGCCTGAAATGCCTTCTTCCACCATTCTGCCTGATGTCATAGACCATGGACAATTAAGACCAGTTGGAGCGTCCGGAGGCCGCTCCTTTAGGGAGGGGTACTGTCAGGAAAGGGTCCATCCGCTGGTAAGATATATCATTTGGCATGCAGTACTGGGGTCCACCAGCAGGTGTCTCCTGGCAGTGTTAAACTGTCAGGAGAATATTTCCCTGCTGGTGTCATTTCATCTTTTGGCCGCAGTACTGATGTCCACCAGCGGATGGATCCTGGCAGTATGGAGCAGACAACACTCCCTGCGCTCAGGTGTGACTTGAAGCCAATTAGAGTCAGCCCTATAAATACCCGGCAAGCCCTCACATGCTCGCCTTGGTATCTTTCTTCCTTGCATCCTGAACCTGTATCCTGAACCTGCATCCTGAACCTGTTATCCTGTATCAGACCCTGAACCTGTTCCTGAGCCTGTATCCCATCCCATCCTTTATCTCCCTTTCCCAACCTGCCCTTGTTCAGTTGTTGATCTCCTGTGTATGACCTTGGCTTGGCTACGTTTATGTTTCTGGTATATCCCTTGTTCCTGCTGACCTGCTGTGTATCACCCTGGCCTGGCTGACATCCGTGATTCTGGTATTGCCCCTTGCTGTATATATTATCTGTTGTTTGTGGGTTTCTGTCAGTTGGTTGAGCACTATTTATATTTGGGGTGTTTGTTTATTTATATCACTTATCTTTAATAAACATTCTTATTTCACTTTACATGCGTTTTGGTTTCCTCTTTGCAGTCCACACAATCTGGTCACACCGGTTCATGACAATTACTCTCCCGATTTTGCAAACAGAACTAGATCGCTTCCGTGCTCTCTCAGGGTATAAGATAAATGCATCAAAATCGGAGGCCCTTCCCATCAATATCCCTCCTACGGAGGTCTCACTCTTAAAATCCAACTTTCCATTCACATGGAAGACGACCTCCCTGAAGTATCTGGGTACATATATCACACCTAAATTCAATACGCTTTACCAAGAAAACTTTCCACCACTGTTTCGATCCATAAGATCCTCACTGACTCAATGGAAAAAACACCACATCTCACTACTAGGCCGAATAGCTTCGATAAAAATGAATATTCTCCCGAGGCTTCTATACCTCTTCCAAACACTACCCATACCAATTCCGATCTCCCAACTGAAAAAACTCCAATCCGACCTACTTCATTATACATGGAATTACAAAAGACACAGGGTTCCGAGATCGGTGCTGATGGCGTCTCGCAATGAAGGAGGACTAGCATTCCCTAATATTACTAAATATTATTACGCAGCTCAATTGCGAGCAATAGCCTCATGGTACACCCACAAATCTTACAACAAATGGACAGAAATTTAAAAATCATGGCTTGCTCCCATACATCCAAATAATCTGTTGTGGAGTGCGAATGCGGACGTAGCCCCTGAACGTATGCTGGGTCCCATGTCCCATTTGAGACGGACGTGGCGCACTCTGGCCCCTAAACATGATCTTTCATCAGATAAATCGCTTCTGACCTCTTTCATCTGTAACCACAAAGTGCCAGTTAGTCTAACCTACCAAATTTCACATCCTTGGACGTCCCGGAATTTTTTCCACTTTGGGAACCTGGTGGACCCCAGGACTAGGAAACTATTGCCTTTTGCCGAACTACAAAACAAACATGACCTCCCCAGACAGGCATTTTACGGGTATTTACAAATTCGGCATTATGCACTTACCATAACTCCCACCCTACAATTCTCACCACCATCACCGTTTGAAACTACTATCCTGGCAGGTAACAACCAGAAGGGGCTTATATCGAGCATATACAAGATCCTGAACGTCTTCTCTGAGGATGGCCAGGGTAAACACCTGTATATGACTAAATTGGAGGGGATCCTCGGTGAGGAACTCCCTATTTCACAATGGCAGATCATATGGAATCAAACAGCAAAGAGCTCACTATGTTCTTTATACAAAGAAAATTCTTATAAAATCCTCTTGTTGTGGTACATGACCCCAGAGGTTCTCCATGCCATCTTCCCCAATAGTTCCGATAGATGTTGGAGATGTCAGGGAGCAAGGGGCACCTTCATACATATATACTGGAGCTGCCTACTGTTAACTCCCTACTGGTCCACAGTTGAACAATTACTAGCAAGTCCGAGCGTCCTCAAAATTCTTCCTATTAGGCCTATCGCCACTTAAACTTCCCACTACGTATAAAAAACTGGTACGCCACATACTAACGGCGGCAAGATGCCTTATAGCACTACACTGGAAACGTTCTTCCCCCCCTCTGCTGAGGATCTATATGCTAGAATAAAGGATATAGAGGTGATGGAGAAGATGACGGCCAGACTACAAGATAGACTGGAAGCACATAACAGGGTCTGGGAGCTATGGCACCTCCGGGAGGACCCACCATGACCAGGTAACACCACCATTGATATACCTACTATACCCCCCCTTCTACTTTCCTCTTTTCCTACTATCCCCTTCTATTCTTCTATACCATGTACACCTGTGATATCTATAAGTTACAGAGAACTAGGTTGTGACTCTGCAACCACGTTAAAGTTATAAACTTGCCAATAGACATATTAAATGACAGAAGATGATGCTCAGTTGGCACTTTGCAAAGTTTAAATACTGGAACATAGCAATTGAATACCAGCACTCTATACAGAAAACCTGCATTTTTGTACTACGGTTACATTCACCACTTGTTAATGCATAATGTACTGCAAAAACGAAATAATAATAAAAATGTTATTTGAAAAAAAAAAAAAAAAAAAAAAATGGCCGCCCTATAGTAGAGTGTCAGACTGGGCAAAGCCAGTCCACCACAATCCACCGGTAGCTGTAGGGTCGATCTGGCCAAGCGGGGGGGGAGCCTTGCCACAGAAAAGAGCCAATGCAGCCATCTATTTCCCTGAAGAAGGATCGGGGTATCAGTACAGTGCAGTTCCGGAAAAGATAAATAAATTTAGGGAGATAGATCATTTTTATGATATTAATTCGTCCTAATAAGTTAAGGGGTAAATTGGCCCATCTAGAACAGTGGTCCTTAAGACGGGCTGAAGATTGAGGCTTTGGAAAGACTGGGAGTTTTGCGTGACTCTAATGCCTAAATATACATATTCTTCTACCCACCGCAGCACAGACTGAGCCGCAGATTGTCTAGTCTGAGCATCAATAGGGAACAAGACAAACTTGCCCCAATTGATCTGAATTCCCGAAAACCTGCCGAATTCATCGAAGGCAGCCAAAGCCGCCTGTAGGGAAGGGCCAGCATCTTGCAGATATAATAGCGTGTCATCCGCGTATAATGACATTTTTTCCTCCAGAGGGCCGACCCTGAGTCCTTTAATATCATCAGATTCCCTGGCTAAAACTGCCAGGGGCTCCAAGGCCAACGCAAAGAGGCTGGGTGATAGCGGGCAGCCCTGCCGGGTCCCCCTCTGCAGGAAAAAAAATCTGAAAGAGTATTATTAACCCGAATCCTTGCCCTAGGAGCCTTGTATAACAACCCCAGCCAATGTAGAAACTTAGGTCCCACACCAAATCTATGCAACACCGCCCATAGGTATTCCCACTCAACAGAGTCAAAAGCCTTCTCTGCATCCAGAGAGGCTATGACTCTTGTGCCTACATTCTGATGGGAGGTTGCTAAATTTAGAAACAGGCGCCGGATATTAATATCCGTGCCCTTACCCGGCATGAACCCGGTCTGATCTACATGCATGAGGTCCTCTATTACCCCACTAAGCCTACGGGCCAGAATCTTTGCCAGCAACTTGGCGTCAGCATTGATTAGGGAAATAGGCCGGTAGGAGGCACACTCTTCAGGGTCCTTACCAGGTTTGGGCACCAAGACCACTATCGCCTCGGACCAGGACTCCGGAAAGGAGTCCAAGTCAGAGGATTGTCGCAGTAGTGAAGTAAGTCTAGGGGCCAGAAAATCCTGATAAACCAAATAAATTTCAATGGGAATTCCATCGGGTCCTGGAGATTTGCCCGACTGCATAGATCCTAGTGCCTCCTGCACCTCCTCAAGGGAGATATCTCTATCCAAGTCTTCTCTCTTCTCTCTTACCAACGTAGGAAGTGGGATTAGGTCAAGGTATTGCGTAAGCTCAGAGGTATGGAAGTCTGCCCTAGAGGAGTAAAGGGTCTGATAAAAATCTAAGAATCTAGCACTAATATCAGCCGGGGCTGTCAGCAACTGGCCATCTAGATCCCTCACCCTACCAATATGAGTTGCAGTGTGTTGTCCCTTTGCCAACCAGGCCAACAGTCTCCCGTTCTTATCCTCGAATTCAAACACCCTCTGAGCACTATCAAGCATTGCCTTCTTGGTGAGCTCAATTCTAAACAGGGACAGTTCCCTCAGGGTATCTTGCCAGGGCACATAAGTTCCCTGATTGGGAGATTATACATATTCAGCTTCTTTTACCGGGCCTGTTCTTCCAACTGCCTCAGAGACTGCGCAGACTGCCTCTTTTTTGTAGCTATGCGAGCCATATATGTGCCCCTAATCCATGATTTAAGGGCATCCCATACTACCAGAGGTCCAGCAGAGGCCGCGTTCACCATCCAAAAGTTACACAGTGCCTCTGGCATCTCCTCTTGAATATCTGGGTCCATGATACAGTATTTGGACAGCCTCCATACACCCACACCCTCCACCACTGAGAACCTCGACAGATACCGGAGCGTGGTCCGAAATTCCTCGTGAGAGGATCTCAGTGGAAACCACCCTACGCAGCAAAGCCGGGGAGGCAAAGGCCAGGTCGATACGGGACAGGGTCCGGTATGTGGTAGAGAGGCAAGTAAATTCCCTATCAGAGGGGTGGAAATGACGCCAAACATCAGTCATGTGGAATGTGGAGGCCAAACGGGACAAACCCAGCGGCTGTGGTCCGGAAGCATGCAGTCTGTCCAACCCTGGAGAAGGGGCCATATTAAAGTCACCTATGAATAATACATTCTCTACATTATAGAGTGTAGCCTGCTGCATTAGCACATGGAGCACATCTATATCGGCTGGAGGGGGAAGGTAGATGCCCACCACCACAAAAGGGACCTCCAAAATCCGAGCATGGAGGAGCACATATCTTCCCCCGGGTCGATCTTAACATCCAGGAGCTGAAAAGGCAGGGATTTGTGAACTAAAACACTGACCCCTCTGGCATAATTGGAATAAGTTGCATGGTAGTGGGCACCCACCCAGGCCCGTTTTAAACTCAGGACTCGGGAGCCTATTAGATGTGTCTCAAGAAGAACACGCACTTGGAGTTTCCGCAGGTAGTTAATTACCAGTGAGCGCTTTATAGAGGAGTTAAAACCCTGCACATTCCATGTCACCACTAGGCATTCAGCCATGGGGGGGGAAAGCAAAAAATTGCAACAGGTTTGTGACCGGCGGTGCCACGGCAGAGACCCCGCTGCCTCCACCCACCCCCAAAGCTGCAGCAATGTATTTAAATGAACTGTACCATAAAGACCAGTGAGGTCATCCACCAACATTATTAGTAGAAGACCAACATTACCTGTGTAACATATATTAAACCCAAACATCCAACTCAGGTTAGCAAATGCTAACTCCCCCCACCCCCCACCCCGTGCACCTCGGAACAGTGAAGAACACTTATATCCCAAAAAAAACAAAGTCAAAGGACTATAACTATATAGTTAGGGTCGCACGACCGAGAGCAATGGAGTTACATTGCCAATGTCCAAAAGACCAAACGTGAGTGTAAATAGGAAGACTCTTCCCTGAGCATGGAGTAGTATAACCGAAGAAAAATCAAAAATCAAAAAGAAACTGACATTCACCTGCCTGGGCAGGGGCACATACTTATTGCGTTGTTGCAACTTAATACCAGTTATATATAGAAGAATACGCTTTTGTGCAGTTCCAGGAAGGGCAGTTCAGGTTCGAATTGTGATCACAGCCACTGTTCTGTGAGCCCCAACTGAACCCAGAGGAAAGTAAACCTCCTTTCTTCCTGATGTGTTCAGGGATTGTGCAGATATGAAGCAGGTTGGATTATGTTCATCCTAGAATTTCATCAGAATCTGCATCCACATTAGCAGAGCTTGGAAGTCAGGAGAAGGGCACAAATATGGAAGATTCACTGGGTAATACATATCTCAGATCGGCAAACAACAATGCCGACCGCAGCAACAAAAACGCAGACAACGATTGGTGAGTCACACCGGCATCTTACGGAGGTAGGGTTTCCAACCAGGCAGCCGCATCCTTAGGGTTGGTAAAGAAGCAGATCGTCTCGCCGTCCACCACTCTGAGCTTTGCAGGAAACAATATGCTGTACTTAACTCCTCTTTTCCTCAGGCCGACCTTTACTGCATCGAAGGAGCGGTGCTGCCCCTGGGTCTTCATAGTGTAGTCCGGGAATAAGAGAAGTTTGACGTTATGGTAGTGAAGCTCACCCGCAGCACGGGAGGCCCTTAACAGCTCATCTCGGTCCCGAAAGTTCAGTAACCGGAGGATGAAAGTGCGGGGGGGGACCCTCCGGACTGGGTCTTGGTGGAACACGGTGCACTCTCTCGACTGCAAAGTAAGGGGAGAGCTGTGCAGAGGGTAGCAGTGTGCGCAGCAAGTCCTCCGTGAATAGGGCCGGTGATCGCCCTTCAGCCCCCTCAGGGAGATCCATGATTCACAGGTTGTTCCATCTGCTGCGGTTCTCAGCATCTTCAGCTCTGTATTCAAGGGCTCTGACCTTTGTTTGAAGAGTGCGGATAGAGGCAGCCTGGTCTGTCACCGTATCCTCCATCGTCCCCACGCGCCGTTCAGCCTCCGACACTCTGGATCTAATCTTATTGTTTCTGCCTTAGTAAGCCCACATCCAGTTGGACTGTTTCTATTTTAGAAGCCAAAGCCGATTGGCAAGTGGTGACAGCTGCCTGGCAAGAAGTAATGGCAGCCATAAGCTCAGGCAGTCCCGGGGTAGCAGCGAGGAGGTCCGCCTCATGGTCTGTTTGCGATGCCATATTAGAATGGCGCGCAGGAGAACCCGGAGAGCAGGAGAGCGGGTCGCTGTGCTGAGGAATGTTCGGGGGAAATTTCAGTCTCCTACCCCACTTTTGAATGCTGGGAGTTCTGGAAGGCATCCAGACCCAGGGGGGACTCTCCAGTGAGCGCAATGTCAGTGTACGGATGAAAGTTCAAGCGATACTCCAGGAGCTCTCAGGGAATATGTCTGCTCAGTCCGCCATGCCGGCCACGCCTCCGGAAAGTTCAAACCTTAGCCGGCCTATTGTACACTCGACTCTTTGCTTCCTGGGCTTGCTGCAAGGTGTTCTCGAACAAGGGGCATTACCGAGGTAATTATATCCATGCATGGCAACTCTAGGGTCTCAGGGGTCATCTCTTGTTATGTATTAGTGTGTTATACCGGATATAAATCAGGTGGCAAAGGTAAATGTTAAATCAAAGGACTTTCCACCACACACTAATGTCGCAGTTCCATTTACAGGGAAGTGTTACAGCTGCGGCGGGAAACACAGGCGTAATACATGTCGTTTTAGAAACTTAGTTGGTCACATGTGCAAACTTAAGCCCTGTACACACGATCAGACTTTCCAAAAACAAAACTGTGGAATTTTGTTCCAAGGGTGTTGGCTCAAACTTGTCTTGCATACACACGGTCACACAAATGTTGGCCAACAATTACGAACGTAGTGACGTACTAGACGTACTACGTGGTTTTTCAGATCTTTAGCGCCACCCTTTGGGCTCCTTCTGCTAATTTGGTGTTAATAGAAGTTTGGTGAGTGATGATTTGCGCTTTTTTTTTTGCGTTTTTCATTTTGTGCTTTTCAGTTAGTTTCTGACCGTCCGTTCGTCAACCAGACATGTTGCGGAACATGTTGTTCCATGCAAAATGGAAGTAGATTCAGGGTGTGCATATTCCTTGATTTTAGAAGAAATGTTTACCACATTATGGCCTCACAATGCTCCTTCAATAGCACCCTGTGATATCCAGTTGGTAGACTACAACAAACAAGTTGTGGAAGTTGAGGGTGCTTGCTTTGTCCCAGTGAAATATGGAAATTTCCGTGGATGCTTGCGCTTAATAATTACTAAGGGACAAAGAGCAAGTTTGTTGGGTAGAGAGTGGTTGGAAATCCTTGGAATTTCATAATGTATCTCCAATTACTCCCCAGGGCTTTAAAACTCTTGTTTTACTACCTGAATGCCCCAACACTCCTGCGGGACTAGAGGTGCATGTCGACAGCTAGAAAAAAAAAAAACATTTGCGCAGTGGTCCCTTACGAACTACCTCCTCCGGGTACGGGAACAGTCCATGATGTCTCAAGATAGCGCCCACAAGAAGAGTGTCCCTCCAGATGTCCCTGATCCAGCAGCTTCTCCCACAGCCTCTTCTGAGCAAACTGAGTACACACCTCATCTCACTAGGGCAGACTTATGCCCTGTACACACGACTGGACTTTCCAGCAGACTAGGTCCGACGGTCTTCCCAACGGACTTTCGGCGGACTTTCGACGGACTTTCCAAACGAACGGACTCGCGCACACACGACCGGACTTTCCTGCAGAATAGGTCCGACGGTCTTCCCGACGGACTTTCGACGGAGTTACAGCGGACTTCCGAATGGACTTGCCCACACACAGCGTGGGGGTCCCCCCAAAATCCATACCAGACCCTTATCTTAGCACGAAGCCCGATCGGTCAGGAAAGGGGGTGGGGACAAGCGAGTGCCCCCCTCCTGAACCGTGCCAGGCCGCATGCCCTCAACATGGGGGGTGGGTGCTTTGGGGAAGTGGGGCGCCCTGCGGCCCCCCCACCCCAAAGCACCTTTTCCCCATGTTGATGAGGACAAGGGCCTCTTCTCGACAACCTTGGCCAAAAAGTGTCTTGAAAAAAAAGTGTCAATAAAAAAACACACTAGACAGGTTTTTAAAGTAATTCATTAGGCAGCTCCAGGCGTCTTCTTCCGACTTCGGGGGTCTCTTCTGACTTCTCTGCTCTCTCCGGCCTCTTCTCCCAGGTGTCGGTTCTTCTCCCGCTCTCCGAGGTGAATGGGTAGGGGTACGATGTACCCCATACTCATTAACATAGGGTGGGGGGCCGGGATCTGGGGGTCCCCTTATTAAAGATTCCGATAAGCCCCCCGCCCGCAGACCCCGACAACCAACGGCCAGGGTTGTCGGGAAGAGGCCCTTGTCCTCATCAACATGGGGACAAGGTGCTTTGGGGAAGGGGGGCGCAGGGCGCCCCCCTTCCCCAAAGCACCCACCCACCCATGTTGAGGGCATGCGGACTGGTACGGCTCAGGAGGGGGGTCGCTCGCTCGTCCCCACCCCCTTTCCTGAGCGGCCGGACTGCGTGCTTGGATAAGGGTCTGGTATGGATTTTGGGGGGACCCCCACGCCATTTTTTCAGTGTAGGGGGTTCCCCTTAAAATCCACACCAGACCTAAAGGGCATTGTCGCCTCTTTCTCAAGCTCGCTGCAATAGGAAAATGTGTTTTCCTATTGGCAGCGAGCGCGAGATGTACAGTACCCTGTCGCCGAGAACCAGCGCAATGGGATCACGCTGGAAACATTCTCGTGGGCAGGTGCTGTAGCTGCCCTTGGGTCGTATTTGGTCCGTTGGACCAGCATACAGACGAATGGGCTTCCCGACAGGAACTGGGTCCGGCGGAGTTCCAGCGAAAAGATTTGAAACATGTTTTAAATCTAAAGTCCGTCGGATTTTCGACCGAAACGGTCCGTCGGAAGTCCGATGAAGCCCACACACGGTCGGATTGTCTGACAGATTCGGTCCGTCAGACCAGTCTGGTCAAAAATTCCGCTCGTGTGTACAGAGCATTAGAAGACAGCTTGTCCACTATGTATGACAAACTCGAATGCAAGTTCCAGGCAGAACTACATAAGTCTACCAACACTCTGACTCAGGAGATTACTGCGCTGGGAGGGCAGTCGGACATTTTAGAAATCAAGCATTACAAGCTGCACCTGGTGTATGTGGACCTCCTCAGAGACCATGAGGTGCTCTCTGATATGGTTCTCCAGCTCCAGAACCATTTAGAGGATTTGGACAACCGTAACCGAAGAAATAACATCAGAGACCGCGGGATACCCGAGACAGTCACTGACCTACCAGACGCCATCAAAAAGCTGCTTCATTCCCTGCTCCCTGACCAACCTGAGGCCTCCTTCATATGTGACAGGTTGCATAGAGCCCTCAGACCCAAACCACCACCTGAGAAGCCCCCCAGAGATATTGTGATGTGCCTGAAGGATTTTCTAGTGAAAGAGGAGATCCTATGTGCATCCCGCAACACTCCCCACATCCAACTAGATGGGATCACAGTCCAAATTTACCCGGACGTTTCCCCATTAACCCTGGAGAAAAGGAGACAGATGAAGGAGGTCACATCGGTTCTACAAACTGCGAGAATCCATTACAGATGGCGGTTTCCATTCAAACTTTCTATCCCTCACAACGGCACTACCTACACTACCACCATGGTCACAGAGAGCAAAGAAATCCTTGTGAAACTGGGCCTCATGGATCCTCAGCATTTGCCAAGGCTCCCCTCCACTCCACGTACTACTCCCATTTGGGCCACTCCATCACCCAAATGACACAGGAGGAACCGCCAACGCTCCAGGGACCTGACAGCTTGATCCCAACTGGTCACAACAGATCATCACATCCCCTACTTGCAGAGAATGGTTTGAATCCCAGCACTGCTTGTTTTACTTATGTTTCTTATACTCACCCCTTTCTTAGTATACATCAAGAGCAACTTGGCAGGGGGCGTGGCCTGGCATCGTACCAAGATGGACGTGTAGTTCTGGAGCTTCCGTTCACGAGGCCCAGCAACATTAGCACTCGGCTAGCACACAAACCCACCGCCGCTAAAAAATGGAGAGAACACCCAGGAGTATGTCAGCAAAAAGATCCCGCTCTCCGCGGGAGCTAGACACACAGATCAGCCGCCAAATCCCCGAGATATTTCGGACACGGCCTAGAGGCGGGACGCAGGCCTCTCAAGACACCTTCCCTCGTAAGTCCCGTTCTCACAGCAGGAGCCCGCAGAGCGGTAGGGAGAAATCGGAGATCTGTACATCCCCAGCACTGTGCCTTGACGATCTCCGCAGTGTTACCTCGGACATAAAGAACACTCTCTCTGCTGCTATCTTGGATTTAAGAGCCGACATTCAAGCTATAGCTCTGAGAGTGGAGGAGGTGGAAATAACGCAAGCCCGCCATGATGTCTCCCTCTGCCAAGTGCAGCAGCTAACTGAGTCACACGCCATGCATTTAAGGGAGATCAACCACCACATTATTATTATTATTATTATACGAGATTTATATAGCGCCAACAGTTTACTCAGCGCTTTACAATGTATAAGGGGGACAACACAATTACAGTACAGTTCAATACAAATGGTACAGGAGGGCCCTGCTCGTAGAGCTTACATTCGAAAGGGAGGGGGTGGTGGTACAAAAGGTAATAAGACCTAGATAACAGAGGGAGACGCCGCAACCTTAGGGTAAGGGGGATCCCCGAATCCATAGACCCCAGCCAGCTCTCCCAAGCAGTCACCAATATCTTCAATGATCTACTAGAAAGACCCCCCGGATACACCGATCGCTTTTGAGCACATACATAGAGCGCTCCGCCCGAGGGGTAAAGACACGGACCCCCCCAGGGATGCGATATGCTGCCTGACAGATTTCCCATTAAAGGAGGAAATTCTTTAGAAAGCAAGAGGCAGAAACCAATTGTCTTTCCGGGGATCCAACATTAAAATCTTTCAGGATCTGTCTAACATTACCCTGCAGCGCAGAAGGGAGCTTAGGCCCCTTCTTGACACACTACGGGCGAGATCAATCATGTACCACTGGAAGTTTCCCTTCTGCCTGTCAGTAACACACCAGGGACGTACAGCAAACCTCAGAGTCCCTGAAGATTTAGAGCACTTCTGCTCTATCCTGGATCTACCACCTATAGACCTACCTGATTGGTACAGCGACTTCAGACTCCCATCAATCAACAAAGCAACATCCATGGACGGAATTGATGAAGCAGGAACCTTCAGCATAAGACGCCGCCGCCGCCACACGCAGCATCCGGCTCCACCACACTCTCCTCTGGCAGCCTCAGAAGTCCCAAGGAATGGAAGCCCCACAGCTTCTCCGGCACACCGCAGAGCACAAATCCTTTAATCAGGTAAAAGCTACTTACCTCAGCACTTACATGACACAAGAACTTCCTTAGTTCAGTTTGCCTCCATATACCTGTCTGTGATGGGCATCACTACAATTACACCCTTATATACCTACCTACATTGGAACCTCAGTTCTTAAGCAACAAAGCTCCCAACGCGTACCTCTCTCAAGGTAAACATACCACCGGTTAAGCTGCCACAGAATCAGGACATACAATATCTGCACCACTCACCATTAAGCAGAGACGATCGAAACGTGATGCACAGAATATACCCGGGCTAAACACAAATAATGTTTCTTTCAAAGCTCAACCTTATCAACCTGGATATCTTGACTCTCCCCAGAAGCACACCAAGGACTCTTGATATTAATCCCAAGTGAAATATTTACCACCCATACCTACAAACGCGGAAGTACCTCATCTAATTCATACCAAGGAGCTGAAATATACAGAAGCCTGACGAGCTTCTTTCATCCACCACCTGAGACACTAACTGAATAGCCCAATGGGGACCGAAACACATCTCACCCCATTACACATGAGCCTATAACCCCTCGCTGTGCCCTATGATCCCTACCTCAAGATGTCCCGGCTGAAGCTGGCCATAGCAGATCTTCTCCACCCTAGAGACTCCCCCAGCTTCTCATTGCTATGATTCCCCCATGAACATCTAGAGCACGAATACTTCCCTCACCAAACTATACATGTGGAGACTTGAAGCTCAAAGCCCATAAACAATTTTGAATGAATGCAACAATCAAGGTGAACTTTTTTTTTTTTTTTTATATTTTTATATTTGTTCCTATGCCATATAACAGCCTACCAATATTGCCCTTACCATTCCAAGAATGGGAAGTCAAGTATGCTCTAACCTTTACCCACCTCTTAGCTATACTATCTCCTCTGTACACCTGACTCACCAATCTTCTTACCTACTTACTGTTTCCCAACTACCACTCTCACCTACCTTCTATACCCTACACCTCCTCTATTATTCCCTACTCTCTTTGATTGCGATCTGGGCAGTATTGTATCACAAGAAGACTTGATAAAAGGTTTCCCTATATTCTGGGGGAGCACAGACCGAGGGATCCCGCTGACTCTATACAATCCCTTGTCTTACCTCGGGCGACCCGAGATGGAGGTGTCCAGATGAGAGTCTCCCACTTCCCACAAAATACACGACAAGAGGAGTACAGGATCATACTTAAAAAGACATCTAGCCTATACGCTCCGCCTTTCCCACATTGGGGCCGGATGTTAATAACCTATAAAAGTTGAACTATCTGTTCAAAGGCTGGACACCCCCATCTCGGACCCTGAGAGTCCACATTCGTTAACAGCAGGTATCTTAGTTTTAGTAATAGTTACCATAATTGTTAATATCATGTGGTTTTCTTTATGTTAAGTGTCATGTAAAGGTTAAAATTCTACATTGCTCAGTGTTCTGTTTCTAAGAAAGTCATTAAACAAACCTGTAACACCAAGGGTACACTATATTTCATAAACTTGTTCAAACCCCTCACGAAGAGCAGTTCTCACTCCAATAGCAAATAAGTCCCCTCCTAGACACACCCCTGTCAAAATATTTCCCCATCATCACCTCAGAGACATGTCTTCTAATCAGAGGACAGTACTTCTCGAGTAAGCTCCACTCTACTCTCCCATCCGATATTGAAAGCCCACTCATATTTCAGTACTAACATTATTCCCAAATGTAGTGGAATGGTCTCAGAAAAGGAGGAGGGTCCACCCTTCCTCCCACAAACCACAGATATCACTCACAACTTGCCGAACACTTACCCCCTTTGGCCTCATAGGAACGCAGAGCACACACCTCTTGTGCTACCTTACCTACTACCCCCACACAAAAGACTCTGGTAGTCGTCGTTGACTGTACCGGATCTCCACCCCACTGTATAGAGGGCTGACAGGTTCAACCCTTTAACCGGTACTACCCCCCGTTACTCACCCTCCCCTACCCAATCCTCCTCTCCTATCTAACCTCCCCCAACTCTCCCCCTCCCTCTCTTTCTTTTTTTTTTTCTTTTTTTTTTCTCTTTTTCTTCTTCTTTCTCTCCCCCCTTCCTCCCCAACCCCCAGCCCACCCAACTCTTCCACTCCTTCTCTGACTCCTCCATTCCAAAGTTCTACCATCGTGTCCCTTCTCCCTACTGCCATTACCATGGATTCACCAAAAATGCGAATTACTAACTCCAAGCTGAAACTCATATCTCTGAACGCAAAAGGCTTGAACACTCCCAAAAAACACTCACAAATACTAAACAGCATGCGATCCATGAAAGCAGACATAGTTTTTTTGCAGGAAACGCACTTCTGTACGAAATCAATCCCCAAGCTGGCCAACCATTCCTTCCCCCACAGCTTTCACGCAACATCCCCCACCACAAAATCTAAAGGAGTTTCCATACTTCTTTCCAAGAATACACCTATCCAAATATCCGATACTCTTATAGATGACCAAGGCAGGTTCCTTTTTCTAAAAGGAACTTTCAAAAACAAACGGATAACACTAGCAAACGTATATAGCCCCAACACGTCCCAGGTCCCTTTCATCCGAGACATAGTTCGCAGACTATCCACCTTTCAAGAAGGGACTCTCATCTTAGGGGGCGATTTGAACATCCCGCTGGACCCTCTCTTAGACACCTCTTCAGGTACCTCTCATCTTCCTTTTAGAGCCATCAAACAAATTAGGAAATGCCTACAAGACTTATTACTCCATGATACTTGGCAAACTCTCAATCCCAAAGAGAAGGACTTTACCTTTTTCTCCATTCCCCATAACAGATACTCCCGCCTGGACTATCTCTTTATCACGCAACAAGACCTCCAACATCTGACTAATGCAACAATAGAACCCATGACATTTTCCGACCACCATTCTATCTCGGCCACATTTATCTTTCCAGACAAAATAGCACATACAAACATCTGGAGACTGGACCAGACTATCCTGACAGACAAAACTAGAGAAACGGAGATCCGTAAATGCCTAATCCAATATTTTATCGAAAATAACACCCCTGATGTTTCACAGCTGACATAATGGGAGGCACACAAGTGTGTAGTACGAGGCAGACTAATATCTCTAGCTGCGGCAATCAAAAAAAGATTAATCAGCCAAACTCTCAGACCTATTTACAAAACTCAAAACCCTAGAAGCGACACATAAGCGCACATTAGCACAAAACACCCACGCCAAACTTACCGAGCTTCGCTTACATATACAAGAAGAACTAGGCCTTAACCTAAAAAGAAAATTCATCCTTTCTCAGAAACTCTTCTACGAGTATGGCAATAAATGGGGTCATCTATTAGCTTATGCTCTTCGCTCGAAAAGAGCCAAGAATACCATACACCAAATACACTCCCCGACGGGCACTACATACATGAAGAACATGGATATCGCACGGGAATTTGAACACTATTATGCATCGCTATATAATCTTAATAAGACCAACAGCAACACCCCCCCCTCCCGACACAGACAAAAAGAAATACAAAATTTCCTAAACGACTTTGTCACAGGGAAAATCCCGACAGACATAGCTGAAACACTTGAATCCCCAATAACCCCAGATGAATGGTCACAAGCAGTAAAGCAATTACCCGGGCCCGGGCCCCGACGGACTATCCGCGGCATATTATAAACTATTTGCAGAGACTCTTCAATCCCTCTTTCTCAAAGCATTTAACTCACTCTCCCCCTCAAAGACACTTACCCATGGACTATTAGAAGCTATTAGAAGCTAATGACACAAACCGGAAAAAAAGGCTTTTTCTTGTCCCTGGACGCGGAGAAGGCGTTTGACAGAGTGGCATGGGATTACATGGAAGCAGTACTTCAGGCCATAGGATTGGGACCTCGCATGTTAAGCTTTATCCTATCCCTGTACTCCAACCCAACGGCCAAGGTTAGGGTCAATGGCACTCTGTCAAACGCCTTCCCCATCTGCAATGGTACAAGACAGGGGTGCCCCCCTATCCCCCATCTTTTTCATTCTCACTTTGGAGACCTTCCTACGGAAACTAAGACTAAATCAGGACATTAACCACTTCAATACCCGGCTATTGTAATATGACGTCCACAGATGGGATCTCCCATCCTGGGTGGACATCATATGACGGCCTCGGGTTCCCGGCCGCCTAGGGGGCGCGCGCGCGCCCACCCGCCGCATTGCTCGGGACCCGGTGCGTGTGCCCGGCGGCTGCGATGTCCGCCGGGCACCCATGATTGCCCGTTAACCGGGCCGAACCATGGATCTGTGTGTGTAAACACACAGATCCACGTCCTGTCAGCTCAGAGGAGAGCGATCTGTGTTCCCAGAACAGCGGAACACTGATCGGTCTCCTCCCCTTGTACGTCCCCGCCCACTACAGTTAGAATCATTCCCTAGGTAACATAATTAACCCCTCCCCGCCCCCTAGTGGTTAACCCCTTCACTATCTGTCACATTTACACAGTAATCAATGCAATTTTATAGCATTGATCGCTGTATAAATGTGAATGGTCCCAAAAATGTGTCAAAAGTGTCCGATGTGTCCGCCATAATGTCGCAGTCATGAAAAAAAATCGCACTCGCCGCTATAACTAGTAAAAAAAATAAGTAAATATTTTTTTTTTTAAAATGCCATAAATCTATCCCGTATTTTGTAGACGCTATAACTTTTGCGCAAACCAATCAATATACGCTTATTGCGATTTTTTTTACCAAAAATATGTAGAAGAATACGTATCCGCCGAAACTGAGGAAAAAATTATTTTTTGTTAAAAAAAATTGGGATATTTATTATAGCAAAAAGTAAAAAATATTGTGTTTTTTTTAAAATTGTCTCTCTTCTTTTGTTTATAACGCAAAAAATAAAAACCGCAGAGGCGATCAAATACCACCAAAAGAAAGCTCTATTTGTGGGGAAAAAAGGACGTCAATTTTTTTTGGGTACAACGTCGCACGACCGCGCAACTGTCGTTTAAAGTGCGACAGCGCTGAAAACTAAAAATTGGCCTTGGAAGGAAGGGGGTGAAAATGCCCTGTATTGAACCGGTTAAGGGACTCCAAACCTCTAATAAGGAATACAAATACGCCGCCTTTGCGGACGATATATTACTGTTTCTCACAGAACCCCTAACTACCATACCTGTCCTACTGTCCGAATTTCAACACTTCCAATCCTTATCCAATCTCAAGATTAACTTCTCTAAATCATACGCTCTCAACATATCACTCCCACAAGAAATAAAAACATAATGCATAGACAACTTCCCATTTCATTGGAAAAATGATTCTATTACATATTTAGGCATTCAAATCCCTTCCAAATTCTCTGACCTAAATAAAAAAAACATTTATCTCTGCTAAATGCACTTACTACAGACCTTAAAAACTGGAATAAACCTATATTCTCATGGTTCGGCAGGGCAGCAATCCTAAAAATGAATGCTCTATCAAGAATATTGTACGTATTACAAACGATCCCAATCCACGTCCCAAAAACCTTTTTTAAGGCACATAAAAGCATGTGTTCCAGATTCCTCTGGGGAGAACGGAAGCCCAGAATCAGCTTTCAGCAACTCTCCCGACCAAAGCGACTAGGGGGAATTGGCCTCCCAGACATCCACAACTATTTCACAGCTACAGTAGGTGACTGCGATATTGTGTCAATCTCGCCGCATTTCTCGGCGAGATTTGACACCTGCGAGCCCCCGATGAGTGACAGGCAGTGCTGACAGCTGTCTGGTATGAATCCTGAGGCAGGAACACCGCGCCAAATTTTAAATGAAAAAAACGGCATGGGTTCCCCCCCAGGGGCATACCAGGCCCTTAGGTCTGGTATGGATTGTAAGGGGAACCCCCTACGCCGAAAAATCGGCGTGGGGGTCCCCCCAAAATCCTGTACACACCTGTCCAGAATAGTCGACTGGAATATTCATTCCCCACACAAAGAGTGGGTCCCCATAGAAGAATCCTTCACCTCTCTCCCCCTAGCTTCTCTTCCCTGGATGAATCCTAAACATATCCCGTCGACAATTCAACAACACCCACTCATTGAACCAACACTACTGTGCTTCCAAAAACTATGCACCCACACAAATATATCCTCCATACCAGGACCACTAACTCCAGTTATACTAAATCCCGACTTCCCTCCCAGAATGTCCCACCAATTTCTCGCAGACAACTGGTCACAGAATCAAACCCGAACACATCAATTCTTTAACACAGGGAACCCTCTAATCTAGCTGACCAAATGAATAGGCCACCCATCCCACCCTGGACATATCTAATGATCTCCCATTTCCTCAAGTCACTGGACAAAGATCTACAGTGCTCGAGACAACTAACATCCTTTGAAAAACTTTGCACCCAAAAATCCCCCCAGCGGCACCTAATAGCTTACACACACAACCTCCTTTTTGAGAACATACGCCCCAACACAAGCAAAGCTTGTTCACGTTGGGAAGAAGACCTTTCCCTTTCTCTCACAGACGAACAATGGGAATACATTTTTTTAAACAGTCATAAGGGCTCATTGAATGTCAGCACACAAGAAAACGGCTACAAGATTCAATCTCGATGGTACCGTACACCTGCATTGCTAAATAGACTTTACCCTTCCACACCAGATAAATGCTGGAGATGCCACAAAGACAAAGGAACACTTTTGCACATCTGGTGGTCATGCACCCCATTACAAACTTTCTGAAAAGAAGTATGTCGAATCACCTCCCAAGTAACCTCTTATGAACTGAACCTAACTCCAGCCCAGTTTCTCCTTCATCACTCCCCACAATCGCATAGAACATACCATAAGTCCCTGACAATGCATATGATCAATGCTGCACAACAATGTATCCCTATACACTGGGGTTCCTCCCAAGTACCCACAGCCAAAGAATGGTTCCACAGAATACGTAAAACCGCTGAGATGGAAGAGTTATTTCACATCTCGCGAGACACACCCTCGGAATTCAGTACAAAATGGGCATGCTGGATACATTTCCAGACTACACCTGCATACCACAGAGCCCTTGATTCACTACCATAAAGTAACAGGGAGTATTTGGACAACCTTAGTTAATCCCATGCAAAGGTAGGGGACAGAGAAGGAAGAGGGGGGGACATCACCAGAAACAGAGAATGGGGCGGGGGGGCTACAGCTAAAACACTGCATAAACTATAATACTCTCCCAAGACTACCCCCTGACACCCTAAAATAAACCCATATGGTAAATAGAAACAGAAACCCTTACTCTCCCATATGACTCGGGCAGAGGAGTCAGAGACGGAAACCCTTCCCCCCCTTTTTTTTTCTCTTCTTTCTTCCTCTCTCTTTCCTCTTCTTCTTCTCCCTCTCCCCCCTCCTCTCGATCCCTGCTCCCCGCCGCTCCGCTGTCCCCCACCCCTCCCTCCTGTGCCCCCCCTTCCTCCTACCCCCGCCACCTTACCAATAAAAATATCAACCAGTTCACATACAGATTCTCTCTTTAACTACATCTCACCTCACTTATCCCTCTATCAAACTTAATTAGACCCACGGCTGGGTCGGGGACATAATATACCAGTTCTAACGGATACCCACAACCCCTACTAATCGAGCCCAAAATAACTCTCACAACCACCTTAAACAACTCTTGTCTCTGGCCAGCCAGCCTGAGAACCAGAAGGACAGTTAAACACTACACAGGTCCTACTATCAAGCCGAGTCCAGCAACGCAAGTTGAACTGCTATGTAGAAACAAAGACACTAAAAGACCCGGCGACAGCAAGAAATGGCTTTTACTGGATTGTCGATACTTGCTCCTTTACTGCAGTATTGTTATGCCGACACCTGCACGTGTTTCCGTGATATTGGAGATTTCTGTATTTGTTTTCTTTCAAAATAAAAAAAAAAAAAAAAAAAAAAAACAACTTGGCGACTGTCTTTTCTCACCTGCTTGAGCAGCCCCCCACCCACATCTGCTTTTTTCCAGGTATAGAATTCTCTCCCACTTTTTGTTTAAAGGGAGAGACCTCTGGAATTCCCCCCCCTTCTTTTTTGCCCTACCCCCTCACCCCCCACCTGCAGATGGGATTTTGAGAGCATGAGGAGTATATTACTGTATAGCTAAATTTGGTTATGCAGACCAGGGTGACCCTTCCACCCTGGCCCCTTTGAATTTGGTTATACACCTACAGTTTAATTGTTTGCTTGTTATGTTTTTTTTTTTGTGTTGCTGAATTAACAGAGATGGAAACCGACACGTGTAAGTGCCTTTATAAATATGGGTTATGAGTTATGTCTTAAAAACAGAGCCAGGTCCCCTGGGCTCTTTGCCAGCGCCCAGTGTTGGTTGCCCCTCGATTCGGACCTTGTATAACTAGCATGATTCTATGCACAAAGCCCCTAGAGTTCTCACACTCAATATGGGCCTCCATGTAATATCTCACAATGTGAGAGGCTTTAACTCCCCACAGAAATGTAGAAAGGCCCTTAAATTTTATAAAAACATAGGAGCAGATATTATACTGCTGCAGGAGACTCACTTCTCCTCTACAACACCCCAAATTCTTTGACAAATCTTTCAAAGCACACTATTTTACAACCTTCCAAGACCAGGGGAGTAGCAATCTTTATTAAAAACACTATACCATTTGATGTTAAGCATTTGTATAGAGACCCAGATAGTAGATTCCTTATCCTGCAGTGCGGATTACAGGGCAGAGCCCTTACAATAGCTAATATTTACGCCCCCAATAATTCCCAGAGCCCCTTCTTCATATCATTCTTTCACATACTGGATAGATACATCTCCCCACATATGCTAATCGGGGGAGACTTTAACCTGGTTGCCCACTCAGACTTGGACAGGAGTAGGGTGGTGCACTCGGCTAATGCTTTTCCTAAATCACTGCGGAGATCGTTGGGTACACACCAACTGATTGACACATGGAGGGCCTTAAATACAGGAGCGAGGGAATACACACACTACTCCCACCCTCATGACAGCTACGCTAGGTTGGATCACATCCTCAGCTCTCCCATCCTACTCACTAATTCATCCTCAGCTACAATACATACATGCCCCTGGTCTGACCACAATGTGGTTTCATTCCATACCTCCCATATGTGGCTTGCCCCCATGACGGCCTTCTAGAGACTGAATGACTCCATGTTAGCAGACCCCGAAATCATTTTACAGGTGGCAGATCAATTAGTGGAATATTTTAGACTAAACAATGTGGATGAAATATCCCCCTCCATATTATGGGTAGCTCATAAGGCGGTCCTTCGTGGCTGCCTTATTGAATTAGCCACTATCAGGAAACGCCAAAAAATAGCGAAAATTAAATCTCTCACCTTTGAGTTGGAAAAACTCTACCATGTCCATGCCCAATCCCACTCCCCTGACACACTGAGACAGATCAACCTGAAAATAGTGGAATTAGATACAATCCTATCAGAACAAATGGAAAAATCCTTACGTTGGTCTAAGGCACGGTTCCTCCTACATAGGTGAACCATTGGTTGTTACAGGTGCTATTCATCTAGGAAATGTTGTTGCAGAGCCAGTTTCTCTCAGTCCCTCTGACACAGCACAAGACGAAGAATGGCACCCAACTGAGGGTCCTAGGGAACTGTCTCAAACAGTGGTCTTTAGGCTTCCATGGAGAAATATTTACCCTCCCAGTTATCTCAAAGACTTTGCAGTCTAGGGGGAAGGAGTGTTATGTATTAGTGTGTTATACTGCTCTCCATCCAGTAGGGGGAAGCATTGTAAATATGTTCACTTATGTATTTTTCTGGTAGAGCTATGTATTTCTTTATCATCTATGGTTCCTGTATTCCTGTGTGAGATTAAGTAATGAAGTCCTGTAAATTCCTGTCCATGTCAATGGCTCAAATTAACTTTAAATACACAAAACCTCCAGTTCACCCACACAGACTGCTAGGGGAAACATTTTTTTGTTTATCAGGGGTCACCCCTACAGCATTTTCATAAACCTTTGGTTCAAAGAGGTTGGAGCCCACCCCCACCCCCCACACTAGAAAAGTCCAGGCTCAGTACTCTTATCCTTCCTACTGCAGAGTTCCTGGAACAGTGTCTCCCCCGTATTACATTGTGAAATAGGATAGGGGACACAGCCACTTCATAGCAAACAGAGCCTGAGCTGGTTTCAAAAGGTGACCAGTGTGGTGGGTTACTTTTTACAGTCATCATGTACACATACCACTCCTACCTGAAGCTGGGTAAGCTGTTCCGGGTCCACAAGCTGGGTATGGACCAGGGTAACCAGACTACAAGAGTCTAGGAGGGCATGCACACTTTTCCCCCTTATATTGGCAGTGGAGTTCGGCGTGTCCGGATCAGCAACTAGGCCTGGCCGAGCAAACAAGGACAGGCGTCAGACTAGGTCACACTCACACTCAGAAATGTGACCTCACTCACTGCAGCACCAACACTGGGGATGCCCACAGGTTCCCCCGGGGCTTCTGAGATGGGGTCTTTCAAAAGGGATCAACCCTCCAGTCACTCTTGCCAGCCTCTCAGGACTTCCCCTTTTGGGCTTTATCGATTGTGCTGCTGGTTGGGTTTGACCTAAAGCTTTATGGGAGGGTGTCTTTTGGCAGTTAGGGCCCTTGAACCTGTAGACCCCACAATGAGATCCTCTGCAGCAAAGTAGCATTCCACCAGCTCAACCAGATCATCCTTTGTATTTAGATAAGCTTGTCTCACCCACCTCTGCAACATAAAGCTCTCAGAAACCAGTCTATCGCAACACTCTCTCCACTATTTGGGGCCATTTGAGTACTTCAGGCTCCAGCCACTGTTTGACCAGGTTGATCAGGTCATACATTTGGGAGCAGGGTAGATCTTTCTGCCTTGAAACTCCTGCTGTGTACTCGCTGCACTCTCACTGCCATTGTGACTCCCAGATACTGCAAGATTTCGGCTTTTAGTTTATCATAATCTTGGGCATCCTTAGTGGTCAAGTCGAAGTATGCATTTTGGGAGTCCCCTGCTAACAGTGGTGCCACAAGCGCAGCCCAGTGGTCTTTAGGCCGGGCCTGCCCCTCAACTTTTCTCTCAAAACTACATATAAAGGCCTCCACATCATCCTGGGATGTCATCTTTTGTAGAAGGTGACTCTTGGTGCCTGGCAGGGTGTCACCAGGGGACCCTGTGGAGACAGTCTGGGCTGGAATCTGCTGTAGTACTTCTGCTAAGGCCTGTCGGGCCTTTCTTGACTGCCTGAGCCAAAGCAGTCACTTGAGCCTCTGTTACTTGAGCCCTAGCTGCCTGAGCCAATGCAGTTACTTGAGCTTCCATGCTCGCCATCTAGGCAGCCAACAGTCTATTGGCTTCTTGTTGTGCAGCATCAGCTTTCCGGCGGGTTTCTTGTGCTTACTGCTGCTGAGCAGCTAACATTCTATTTGTTTCTTGCTGTGCAGCATTACTTTGGACCAAAGCCTTAAGAGAGGGATTGCCCAGCATCCTCCACTAATTGTGGGATTCAGCTTCAAGAGGAGAGTTCTCAGAGAGGTGATCCAAGCCGCCTGTAAGGTTAAGGGCTTCCTGCCTGTCTTTATTGGTCAGCATGTATAACAAACAAAAATAATTCCCGTGCAGGGGTAGTAAACACAGTCCAAAAAAATCAAAAGTCCAGCAAACAGTTTAAGCCTCCTGGCTGATAAATATACCTCACTGGGCCTGCTCCAGTCCTGCAGGCATGTTCCCTCACAGCCTGCTTGTCCCCTTTCTCAGTACCAGCACATATTGACCCATGGAACACAAATTATACCCCAGGTGGGGAGCAAGGTGTGGCCAGTGCTTAACCCATTGCCTCCCGCTACAGACCTCTCACTGCCATTTACCTTAAGAATCTGTGACAGATACACTCCATTGACAACCGATAGGGGCTCTTTGTCACAATATATATATTCATCAAGATTAATATAGAGTTGGCAAACTATTCCTTTGCTAATTCCATAGCTCCCAACTGTCCCTGATTTTGAGGGACTATTCCTGTTTTGGAACAATGTCCCTCTGTCCCTCTCATTTGTCCCTCATTGTGGTCTGATCTATATAGAAGTATATAAAATTCAGTTGTTATCTTTCAAAAAGTGTTTCCCAATGCTAAACCTTTAATCCAAATTCTAAATTGCTGCATGTGTAAAACTTAAAAGTTAGTATAAAGGAATAGTAGTGGTTAAAAAACACTTTTGGGTTTAACTAATAATTTTTTTTGTATAATTCTCCTTTAAGGGGGCGTAACAGAGGGTGTGTCCTATGCCTACATACTTTTGCTAATAGGTGTCCCTTGTTCCCATCTCAAAAAGTTGGGAGGTATGTAATTCTACTCAAAATGCAAACTTTAACAATCGGCCAAAATGGGCAATTGTTTACTGTCCTGGGCAATGGGGGTCATAAACACTACAGCTGTCCTCAGCTGGTCTTGATTAACAACAAGATCAAAAGTATTTGGCCAGCCAATCAGAGACACCTGAGAGGTCAATAACTGTTTTTTCAAGGTGTTGGGGGGAGGGGGGTGCTATCTGTTAAGAGAAGAATCATGGCCCAAGAATTTATTATGAAAGAGCAGCTGTAGACTATAGTACACATTATTGCATGCATGTAAGCTACATAGTTGCATAATGTAGATTGGACATACAGTATACTGTATGCTGGATAGGTGGAGTGCCTCTTGCTTTGACAGAAAAGGACTGAGTATTTTGAATGAAATTCTGAAGGCCACTGTTCATTTTATTACTTGCAAGTATTTTGTGGACTTTGTCATCTGTTCTGGGATCGAATCCATGCTTCTCTCTGGAGAACCAAGTTGCTGCAGAGATTCATTTCGATTAGAGGAGATTGCATTTTATAATCTCATGTTTCCACAACAAGAACACTAATAATTACAATATTAATTATAACTCCTCATCCATATATATTTACAAGAACCCAGGAGCTGGGACTCAAAAGTCTGCTGTTGAATAAAGCCTGGCATCGACAATTTGAATTTCTGCTGGTTTAGTAGGAACCGGCCGAGATTCGAACCATGTATGGGCAGGATGATTGTACCCAAGTTGATCGATCAATCAACTTGGGTACAACCAGCTTGCTGGATTTTACATGCGGTTATTGCCAGTGACGTCTCTAGCTTTCATATTTAGGGGGGCACATGGGGGGACAGGGACAAAAGTAGGGGGGCCAACTAAAAATAAATGTGTATATATATATATATATATATATATATATATATATATATATATATATATATACACACACACACACACACATACAGTGCCTTGAAAAAGTATTCACACCCCTTGAAATTCTCCACATTTTGTCATGTTACAACCAAAAACGTAAATGTATTTTATTGGGATTTTATGTAATAGACCAACACAAAGTGGCACATAATTGTGAAGTGGAAGGAAAATGATAAATGATTTTCAAAATTGGCACCTGGGGCGGATCTCCTATATCTGGCATCCCTCCCCCCAGGCGGACAGGCAGCACATCGTACGTCGACGTCAAGTGATGTTAGGGTAGTATACTGGCAGATTGGTGTGATATAGTAACAGGTTAGGGTGATATACAATAGTGCCAGATTAGGTGGTAGTACCAGGTTAGGTGGTAGTGGCAGGCTAGGTGGTAGTGCCAGGTTAGGTGATATACAATAGTGCCAGGTTAGATGGTAGTGCCAGTTTAGGTGATATACAATAGTGCCAGGTTAGGTGGTAGTGGCAGGTTAGGTGGTGGTAGTGGCAGGTTAGGTGGTAGTAGTGGCAGATTAGGTGGCAGTGCCAGGTAGGGTGGTAGTGCCAGGTTAGGTAATAGTGCCAGGTAGGGTGGGAGTGCCAGGTTAGGTAAGAGTGCCAGGTAAGTGTGGTAGTGTCAGGTTAGGGTAATAGTGCCAGGTTAGGCAATAGTGCCAGGTTAGGGTGGTAGTGCCAGGTTAGGTAATAGTGCCAGAGTAAATACATAACATGAATAGATAAGAGTCCTGTTCCCCTCCTCCTTCATTACCTGCACGAAAATCATGAAACTACTATGACCGTCTCTACTGCTGCTGCAGAACCTCCTTCTCCCCCTCCCTGAAGTAAACATAAAGAAAAAAAAACTCACATGGGTGCTGACAAGCTGAGGATTGATTCTGGCTTCTTCTTCCTGACAAAGCATTATTGTCTGACAAGATGAGATGCAAATATCTCCCCTCCCTGTGATGGTCGGGAGTCGGGACACAGACATCATGCAGCCCGGCATCTTACTGCTGTGTGCACTTCTCCACACATTACAGGTTGGAGATGTTTTGCACACACAGTGGCGGGCTTAGAGGTAGAAGCACTGCTACTGGAGCTGGCTCTGTCATCTGTCATTATGACAAGCAGGAGACCCGGACAGTAAAGTTTACACAACAGGACACGGAGCACGGGAATTACATAGCGATGCCCTCTGTGTGTCTCTCCATCCAGCAGCTGAGAGCCTAAAGAGAATCGCTCTGTAATTGCCGTGTAGATCGTTTTAATTAGGGGTGGCATATGGGGGGCCCAGTATGATGTTGGGGGGGGGTCAGGGCACCCTGTGGCCCCACCCTGGTGACGCCTCTGGTTATTGCCAACGGCTGTTATAGCCACTAGCAATAGTTACTGTTTTCTCTTGATGGGAGAACACAATGGCTCAGCAGGAGGAATTCTCCTGTCAACACTGTCTGTGTTGATGGGGGAATATGGTCTTAGGAGTCTCATCCACAAATTTGAAACCCCAGATTTATTCTCTGGAGACTGGAAAACTAAACTAAAGGCTGTGCTGTAGACTAGAAGGCCTGAACTGGGCACTGCAAAAGTAGCTTAAAGTGTAAATTCTTCTTTACAGAATAATCTGTAAGGGAACTTACACAGGACCCCCTCCTCGCCCCCCCCCCTCCCGCTGACATGGACCGCGGAAATCTCCCATTCTAAGCCCCGGTATATCAGTGTCAGGAGTCCGGGGCTTAGAAATCCCCTCGGCATCCACGCCTCTTCTCCATAGCTGACAGGATGGGCTATGCGGCTGCTGATTGGTCGGCGCCGCCCATGTGATGCCACTGACCAATTAGAATTCTCAGAAACGTCCCTCCTGACAAGGTACATTTTGGACATTCAGCTCAGGGGATTTATACCGCGGCAATCTCCCGTTCTAAGCCCCGGTCTTTTTTTTCAGATCCTCAGAGAGCTCTTTGTCATGAGGTGCCACGTTGAACTTCCAGTGACCAGTATGAGAGAGTGAGAGTGATAACACCAAATTTAACACACCTGCTCCCCATTTACACCTGAGACCTTGTAACACTAACGAGTCACATGACACCGGGAAGGGAAAATGGCTAATTGGGCCCAATTTGGATATTTTCACTTAGGGGTGTACTCACTTTTGTTGCCAGCGGTTTAGATATTAATGGCTGTGTGTTGAGTTATTTTGAGGGGACAGCAAATTTACACTGTTATGCAAGCAGTACACTCACTACTTTACATGTGTAGGGATGAGCCGATCACACCCCCCGGTTCGATTTGTGGCAGAACATGCGAACAGACCGATAGTTCGCGCAAACATTCAAACACGATAACGTCTATGGGACCCGAATGTGAAAAATCAAAAGTGCAAATTTTAAAGGCTAATATGCAAGTTATTGTCCTAAAAAGTGTTTGGGGACCCGAGTCCTGCCCCAGGGGACATGTATCAATGCAAAAAAGAGTGTTAAAAAGGGCCGTTTTTTCTGGGGCAGTGATTTTAATAATGCTTAAAGTGAAGAAATAAAAGTGAAATATTCCTTTAAACATCGTACCTGGGGGGTGTCTATAGTATGCTTGTAAAGTGGCGCGTGTTTCCCGTGTTTAGAACAGTCCCTGCACAAAATGACATTTCTAAAGGAATAAAAGTAATTTAAAACTGCTTGCGGCTGTAATGTAATGTTGGGTCCCGGAAATATGGATGAAAATTGAGAAAAACAGCATGGGTATCCCCCCCCCCCGCCCATTACCAGGCCCTTTGGGTCTTGTATGGATAATTTATTAAGAGGAACCCCTCTCCTGAATTAAAAATAGAATAGGCTTGGGGCCCCCAGGCCCTATATACATTTGTAAGTGTAGCTCCAGCAAAAAAAATAATTTTTAAGCTTTTTGGATAACGTAGGGAAGGGTTATCACCCCTGTAATCTTTGTTTTGCTGTCTGTGCCCCTGTTCAGAAGATTTCACCTTACTTTCTGTCCCAATGACAATTGGATTTTGAAAATTTGAGGTTTTTAGGTAAACAAGGATTGGTGATAAAGCATCAGTGGAGACACCTTTTTCCCATATTAACTCTTACAGGAGAGAATTTCCCTTCCTAGGGGTAGATTTCCTCTCACTTCCTGTTGTCTCCCTCTGTTTGTAAATAGGAGTCATTTGCAAGTCGGATGTTTGAAAATAGGGGACCGCCTGTATATACTATACAGCCTGTGTAGTGTGTTCCGGCGTTGAGAGACAGAGAGACAGTGTAATTTGATTTAAGTTGGATAGATTAGGCAGGACAGTCAGTCCTGCCTAATGTATTGTGTATATATGCATCCCAGGTGTTGTATATATATATATATATATATATATATATATATATATATATTTATAAACTGTATTCAGTTTAACTAGATCCGTTATCTTCCTACTGACAGGCAGGCAGGTGTTGTTACAGTATTTACAGCTGCCTGAAGAAAATTGCTGGTGTTCTTTTGATCCTATTAGTACCACAGTCAGGCAGCTACAGTATTTACATTTAGTGTAGTGCATCCTCTGTACAGTGTTCAGCTAAAGCTACCTGTAGAAGATTGGTGGTGTTTTTCTGATCCTATCACTAGCACAGGCAGCTACATTATTTACAAGTTAGTGTAGTGCGACCTCTGCACAGTGTTCAGCTAAAGCTACAAGTTAGTGTAGTGCGACCTCTGCACAGTGTTCAGCTAAAGCTACAAGTTAGTGTAGTGCGACCTCTGCACAGTGTTCAGCTAAAGCTACAAGTTAGTGTAGTGCGACCTCTGCACAGTGTTCAGCTAAAGCTACAGGTTAGTGTAGTGCGACCTCTGCATAGTGTTCAGCTAAAGCTACCTGTAGAAGGTTGGTGATGTTTTCCTGATCCTATCAATACCGCAGGCAGCTACATTATTTGAACGTTAGTGTAGTGCGACCTCTGCACAGTGTTCAGCTAAAGCTACCTGTAGAAGGATATATAAAAATAAGTTGGGACTTTAAATGAGGTTAAATATATATAAAAAGAAAAAAACAAAAAAAGGGAGAACAAAGGACAGGACTTTAAATGAGGCACACGGGAGCAGATACAAGAATTAAACACAAAACTAATTTATATAGATTCAAAATAATCACATATTTAATATCATTGCACATAGCTAATAAAAACTTTGTATTTCATCAAAAATAAACATTCCAACATGGACTTGTTTGCAAATACATGATAAGTTATATATCTAAAAAGGTACAATAATATAGGGTATATGACACACAGAGGTGTCCATTAAAAGGGATTACAGAGGAAAAACGCAAATAAAGATGGAACGTCCATACATGATTGTTGGTTAGGTGACACCTATGGCAGTTGTAAGCTCTACGCGTTTCGGGACCTTACAGCCACTCGTCAGGAGCAAACCACAAGGGTTACCTAGGGATATGAGAAACAGCCCTACTTTAAAAGATTGAAGAAAAAGAGGGGGTGGGCAAATGTAGGATATGTCCCCAACATATGTACATTTAACCCACCAACTTACATATATGTCTCCGCAATGGCGTGTCACGTCCCAGAGCTGCGACGTTCACTGCGGGTTCCCCCTCCCCCCTGGTGTGACGCGGGGGGCCTCCCTCACTGCACGTCGGCGTCATGCTTCCTGTGCCGGCTGTTTGGAGTCCTCATGGCGTACTTCAATCGGACTGTTCACCATCTCCAGCGTTCGGGGGACTTGACATGACGCATTCGGTTGAGTGGCTTGGTTTTACCAGCCGTCTCCCCGAGGCACCTCCCTTGCCCCCATGTTCGGCTGGTGCATGACGTTGGGGGTTTATGCATGGCGGTACCTCCCACGTAGAGCTTACAACTACCATAGGTGTCACCTAACCAACAATCATGAATGGACATTCCATCTTTATTTGCATTTTTCCTTTGTAATCCCTTTTAATTGATACCTCTGTGTGTCATATACCCTATATCATTGTACCTTTTTAGATATATAACTTATCATGTATTTGCAAACAAGTCCATGTTGGAATGTTTATTTTTGATGAAATACAAAGTTTATTAGCTATGTGCAATGATATTAAATATGTGATTATTTTGAATCTATATACTGTATTTATTGGCGTATAACACTCACTTTTTCACCATTAAAATCGGGTGCAAATAGCGTGTGCGTGTTATACGCCAATACTTTAATTTTAGCCACCATGGAGGGGACAGGGAGGGGGTGGGACGAGCGCCGTCAGGTTACATACAGTGAGAATCCTCTGTTTACTTGGCGGCCTCTGTAATAAGAAGTCCCATCTCCTGGGCCACCATTGGACTACTGTTCTGTCTATCATAGGAGATTCTCACTGTATGTAATCTGTCGGCGCTCGTCCTGCCCCCCTCCCTGTCCCCTCTAGGCTGCAGATGGGCATCGATCAGTCTGCACTGATGGCATTGGCAAGGCTGCTGCATTGAAGGTAATGGTGAGGCTGCTGCATTGATGGCTATGGTGAGGCTGCTACATTGATGGCAATGGTGAGGTTGCTGCATTGAGGCACTTGTGAGGCTGCAGATGGGCACTGACCCTTATTTTGCTTCAAAGTTCCTTATTTAAAATTTAAGTTTTTTTCCTGAAACTTCCCTCTTAAAATGAATGTGCGTTATACGCCTGTGTGTGTTATACAAATTATATAAATTAGTTTTGTGTTTAATTCTTGTATCTGCTCCCGTGTGCCTCATTTAAAGTCCCGTCCTTTGTTCTCCCTTTTTTGTTTTTTTCTTTTTATATATATCTACCTGTAGAAGGTTGGTGGTGTTTTCCTGATCCTATCACTACCGCAGGCAGCTTCATTATTTAAACGTTAGTGTAGTGCGACCTCTGCACAGTGTTCAGCTAAAGCTACCTGTAGAAGGTTGGTGGTGTTTTCCTGATCCTATCACTACTGCAGGCAGCTACATTATTTACACGTTAGTGTAGTGCGACCTCTGCACAGTGCTCAGCTAAAGCTACCTGTAGAAGGTTAGTGGTGTTTTCCTGATCCTATCGCTACCGCAGGCAGCTACATTATTTAATCGTTAGTGTAGTGCGACCTCTACTAATAATACTACAGGCAGGCAGTTGTTTTTGCTAGCTGCAGTATCAGTATATATATATATATATATATATATATATATCCCAGCTTAGTGCAGCTACATCTCACTGCAGGCCATTAGTATGTCTGGAAGGCCAACAAGGAGAGGCAGACAGTCACAAGCCAATAAAAGAGGGCAAGCAGTCTCTGTGTCTAGAGGCAACAGTGCTGGTCGTGGAGACGGTGGATCCTCATCAACACGTGACCTTGGGACAGGCTTGGCCTTTTTTTCGGCAGCTGGCTGTGTTGAGCCGCAACATGCGGAAGACTTGGTCGAGTGGATGACCAAGCCGTCCTCATCCTCCTCATCCTCTCTCACCCATACTCAGGGTACTTTGTCTGGCAAAGCAGCTGCCAACCTGGCCTCTTCCCTCTGCTCAATGGAATCAGTCACTCCTTCCCTAGCCCCACCATGTCCTCCTGAGGAGTCCCCCGAACTGTTTGACCACAGTGTTGGGTACATGCTCCAGAAGGATGCCTAGAATTTTGAAGGCTCCGTTGATGGTACTCAGCTAGAGGAAGGCAGTATCGTGAGCCCAGACAGAGGGGGTGCCCATGCAGCATACTGCCAGGTTTGCTCCAGTGATGAGGATGGGAGGGGATGATGAGGTCACTGACTCACTGAGGTCACAAAGCTCCGCATGTGAAGGACGCTGCTGTCTCTGCGTGTTATTCCAAAAGTTCTTTGGTGTGGGCCTTTTTTGAGACGAGTGCATCAGATCGCACCGCTGCTATTTGCAACATATATCTCAAGCGTATTTCACGTGGCCAAAACATCTCCCGCTTGGGCACCACATGCTTGACTAGACATATGTTGACCTGCCATGCAGTTCATTGGCAAGCGTACCTAAAAGACCCACACCAAAGAACAAAGAGGACCTCTCCTTGCTCCTCTCCAGCTGAGATCTCCAACCCCACTATACCTTCAGTCCTCTCTGAGACCTGCACTGAGAGGAATGAAGGTGTAAAATTAGGTATGTCACAGCCAAGTACTTGTGGGCAATCTGCTATCAGTACACCGACGTCAGATTGTACCAGGCAAATTTCCCTGCCCCAGCTGCTGCACCGCCGAAAGAAGTTCGCTCCCAGCCATCCACATGCCCAGCGGTTGAATGCTAACTTGGCAAAATTGCTAGCACTTCAACTGCTACCTTTTCAGTTGGTAGACTCTGACCCCTTCCGTAAGTTTGTGGAATGTGCGGTTCCTCAGTGGCAGGTACCCAAACGCCACTTTTTCTCACGGAAGGCGATTCCTGCTCTCTACTGGCATGTGGAAGGCAATGTCCATGCCTCGCTGGACAGGGCGGTCAGCGGTAAGGTGCATATTACCGCTGACACATGGTCCAGCAGGCATGGACAGGGACGTTACCTAAGTTTCACGGCGCATTGGGTGATTTTGCTGGCAGCTGGGAAGGATGCAGGACAAGGTGCAGTAGTGTTAGAGGTTGTTCCACCACCACGCCTCCAAAATGCTACTAATGGTGATTCTGACACACCTCTCTCCTCCACCCCCTCCTCTTCCTCTTCCTCCATGGCCCCTTCCTGTGTTTTGTCCTCAGGAACCAGCGCTTGCCCTGTAGGCGTTCAAGGGGCTATGCAAGCATGCAGGCCAAAAGATGCCATGCGGTGCTTGAGCTGGTGTGCTTGGGGAACAGGAGACACACTGGGCCAGAGGTTCTGGTAGCTCTGCAGGGGCAGGTTCAGAGGTGGTTGACGCCACGCCAACTTAAGGCAGGAATGGTGGTTTGCGACAATGGCACCAACCTCCTCTCCGCCCTCCGACAGGGACAAATGACCCATGTGCCCTGTTTGGCTCACGTAACTTGGTGGTGCAGCAGTTCTTGGGCAGGTACCCGGGCTTGCAGGATGTCCTGAGGCAGGCCAGGAAAGTCTGTGTGCATTTCCGCCGGTCATATAATGCCAGTGTTCGGCTGGCAGACCTCCAAAAGGAATTTATCCTGCCCAAGAACCGCTTAATCTGTGACATGCCCACCAGGTGGAACTCAATGTTGGCCAGGCTGCAGCGGCTGCACATGCAGCAGAGGGCCATCAATGAGTACCTGTGCGACTATGGCACCAGGACAGGGTCAGGGGAGCTTGTTTGTTTTTCCCACGCCAGTGGGCCATGATCAGGGATGCATGCACTGTCCTGTCACCATTTGAGAAGGCCACGAGGATGGTGAGCAGTGACAGTGCATGCATCAGTGACACTGTCCCCCTTGTCCACCTGTTAGAGCACACGCTGCATGGAATAATGGAGAGGGCACTTGAGGCAGAACAGAGGCAGGAAGAGCAGGACTTCCTTAGCTCTCAAGGCCCCCTTTATCCAGACAGTGTTCCTGCGTCCTGCCGATCACACAGGAAGAGGAGGAGGAGGAGGATTGTGTCAGCATGGAGGTGGAGCCTGGCACTCAGCATCAGCAGCAGTCTTTAAGGGATCATTTACAGTCCCAAGAAACACATGGACTTGTACGTGGCTGGGAGGAGGTGGCTGCGGATCAGGTTGTCCTTAGTGACCCAGAGGACTCTGGACCGAATGCCTCAGCAAACCTACGCTGCATGGCCTCCCTGATGCTGCAAAGCCTGTGGAAGTATCCTCGTATTCGTGGTATCAAGAAGAGGGATCAATATTGGCTGGCAACCCTCCTTGATCCACGTTACAAAGGTAAGGTTGCGGACTTTAGCTTGCCGTCGCAGAGGGAGCAGAGGATGAAACATCTTCAGGAGGCCTTGCAGAAAGGTCTGTGCAACGTGTTCCCAGAGACTGGGAGGTTACAAACACCTGTTCCTGGACAACGTGTTGCAGAGGCTTCGGTCAGTCAAAGAAGGAGTGGTGGAGAAGGTGGCCGTCTGACCGATGCGTTCAGACAATTTTTTAGTCCGCAGCCCCAAGGGATGATCGGTTCCAGCAACCATCGCCAGCGTCTGGTTTACATGGTGCAGGAATACCTAGGGGCAAGATCTGACTTGGAGACCTTCCCCACCGAAAATCCTCTGGGTTACTGGGTCTTGAGGATGGATCACTGGCCAGAGCCTGCACAGTAGGCAATTGAGCTACTGGCCTGACCTGCATCCAGCGTTCTTTCGGAACGCACATTCAGTGCTGCTGGAGGCTTTGTAACCGATCACAGGCTGCGCCTGTCCACCGACTCGGTCGATCGACTGACCTTCATAAAAATGAATCAGTCTTGGATCACCACCAGCTACCAAAAACCCCAAATTTTCTAAAAACATTTGTCATTGTGACAGAAAGTGAGGTGAAATCTCCTGAAGAGGAGCACAGACAGCAAAACAAATGTCACAGGGGTGATAACCCTTCCCTATGTTTTCCAAAAAGCTTAAAAATTGATTTTTTGGCTGGAGCTACACTGTACCAGTTCAAAATTACAAACAGATTCTACTTAACAACAAACCTACAGTCCCTGTCTTGTTTGCACCGCCTGTATACCGCTGTTCAGAGTATATAGGGCCTGGGGGCCCACGCCTTTCCTTTTTTTAATTTGGGTGCGGGTTCCCCTTAATATCCATACAAGACCCAAAGGGCCTGGTAATGGACTGGGGGATACCCATGCCGTTTGTCTCACTGATTTTTATCCTTATTACCGGGTCCCGACATTACATTAAAGCCGTAAGCAGTTTTAAATGACTTGTATTCCTTTAAAAATGTCATTTTGTGCAGGGACTGTTCTAAGCATGGGAAACACACACCACTTTACAGGCATACTATAGACACCCCCCAGGTGCGATATTTAAAGGAATATTTCACTTTTTTTTTTCACTTTAAGCATTATTAAAATCACTGCTGCCGAAAAAAGGCAGTTTTTAAAACTTTTTTTTGCATTGATTCATGTCCCCTGGGGCAGGACCCGGGTACCCAAACCCATTTTAGGACAATACCATGCAAATTAGCCTTTAAAATTAGCACGTTCGAGTCCTATAGGCTTCAATGGGGTTCTAAGGTTCATGCAAATTTTCGGTCCGTTCGCAGGTTCTGGTGCGAACCGAACCGGGGGGTGTTGGGCTCATCCCTACTACTGACTTAAACATAGGTTTATATAATACTCGTCATAGGTGAGGTGAGTGTATGTCAGTTAGCCAGGTCAGTGTAGTGTATGTATCTCAGGTAGGTAAGGTGCGGTCAGTGTATGTATGTCTCTACTGTCCGTCAGTGTATGTATGTCAGGTAGGTGAGGTCAGTGTAATGGTCAGTGTGTCAATTAGGTGAGTTTAGTGCCCATCATTGATGGGCAGCACTGGTAAGCCAGGTAGCAACCAGCAAGTTAGCTTACCCCACACCACACAACCCCACCACCCATCCAAAACTACCCGCAACACGACCACGCCGGATCTCCCCACAGTGCCACCATCGGCCTTCGGGCTGAAGCCCCTGGTCTTTTTGACAGCTAGCAATGCCCCTGGGATGTGCCAACACAGGAGCAGAAACAAAGGCAGCCTTGAGACTATCAAAGGCCTTAACGGACTCTGGTCACCAACTTTGTGGGTTACCGTCCTTTCTGGTCATATCAGTCAGGGGCTTGACCAGAGACAAGAAGTTACAAATAAACTTTCGAAACACTGCAGAGGATGTAAACCCATGGGTCGGGGCCACTGTAGGACTGTCGCAAGTTTCTCTGGGTCCATCGAAAAAACAGCATTGGAAATGACATAACCTAGGAATTTAACCTGTTCACGATGGAACTCGCACTTCTCCAGTTTCCATAGAGATTGTTCTCTCTTAGTTTCTGAAGCACACGACAGACATCTGTGTGGTGGCTCTCCAGGGACTTGGAAAATATGAGGATAACATTGAGATAAACCACCACACATAACTGCAACAAATCTTGGAGGACATCGTTAATAAATTCCTGGAAAACTGCCGGGGCGTTACAAAGGCCAAAATGCATTACGAGGTACTCATAATGGCCTGTTTTGGTATTAAATGCAGTTTTCCACTCGTCGCTCTCCTTAATCCTCACGAGATTGTATGCCCCTCTCAAATCAAGCTTTGTGAAAACCGTTGCTCCCTTGAGACGGTCAAATAACTCCATAATCAACGGAATTGGATAGGCATTCTTAATCGTGAAACTATTGAGACCCCTATAATCAACACAAGGTCTCAGTTCACCACTCTTCTTCTTCACAAAGAAGAAACCAGCACAAGCAGGAGACGAGGATTTGTGGATGAAACCTTGAGAAAGTGCGTCTGCAACATATTCCTCCATGGTCTTATCCTCCAAGACCGATAAAGGGTACACCCGGTCACGAGGGGGTATGGCACCAGATTGGAGGTCAATTGCGCAATCATACGGCCGGTGTGGAGGCAAACTACCGGCTTGACCTTTGTCAAAGACATCGCTAAAATCCCGGTACTCCTCTGGCAGGGAGGATAGTGAAGAAGTGCAAAGGACCTTGGCTACCTTTTGGAAGTATGTCTCACTGCATTGTGGCAACCAGGAGAGAACCTTATCACAGAGCCAATCAAAAGCGGGGTTGTGCCTCTGTAACCAAGGATAACCAATAACCATCAGAAACTTAGGTGAGGAAATAAATTGGAATTGGATTATCTCATGGTAAAGAGTCCCTATGGCCATGGACGATGGAACCGTCTCATGAGTCACATGGCAGGCTGTAGAGGTCTCCCGTCAAGAGCCTTAATGGCAAGTAAAGTGTCACGCAGCTGCAGTGGAATCGAGTTCTTCGATACAAAGGCAGCATCGATGAACAGACCTGCAGCCCCAGAGTCGATTAGAGCCTGTATCTCGACGGATGACTCAGCCCAAGAAAGGGTGACCAAAACCAGGGGCTTATCCTTTTGGATAACTGGGGATGAAACAACACCACCTAAGGTCTGTCTGTGACAGGACCTCAAGGTTCGGGCGTTCACTGAACGGGTAGGACAAGACTTCAAAAAGTGACCTGCCTGGCCACAATAAAGGCACAATCTCTCCCTCCTCCTAAAAGGTTCTCTCATCCGCAGAGAGACGAGTGAAACCCAAGTGCAGGGGTTCACCTTCACTGACCGACTCGGTACCAGCCGGTCAGGAGGTGAGGGAGGCACGGGTGGGACTGCAAAGTTTGAAGACAAACATCTCGGGCTGCTATCTCATCCTTGATGGTATTCGAGAGACCATGAGAAAAAGTAGCCATGAGGGTCTCATTGTTCCACGCAACCTCTGCTACCAGAGTACGTAATTCAATGGCATAGTCAGCAACAGTTCTCATACTCTGTTCGATGGACATGAGGCACTTGGCAGCAGAAGTGGAGCGTGCGGGAACATTAAATACCCTTTTAAACAAAGCCACAAACTCAGGGTAGCTCAAGACAACAGGTTTTTGCGTCTCCCATTGAGAGTTTGCCCAGGCCATTGGACTGGATCGCCCCCAAATCGCTGGGGAAGTGGAGCGGAACCAGACATACCTCTTATAGAGGTACACTACCGTTCAAAAGTTTGGGGTCACATTGAAATGTCCTTATTTTTGAAGGAAAAGCACTGTACTTTTAAATGAAGCTAACTTTAAACTAGTCCTAACTTTAAACAAATATACTCTATACATTGCTAATGTGGTAAATGACTATTCTAACTGCAAATGTCTAGTTTTTGGTGCAATATCTACATAGGTGTATAGAGGCCCATTTCCAGCAACTATCACTCCAGTGTTCTAATGGTACAATGTGTTTGCTCATTGGCTCAGAAGGCTAATTGATGATTAGCAAACCCTTGTGCAATCATGTTCACACATCTAAAAACAGTCTAGCTCCTTCCAGAAGCTACAAAACTGACCTTCCTGTGAGCAGATTGAGTTTCTGGAGCATCACATTTGTGGGGTCAATTAAACGCTCATAATGGCCAGAAAAAGAGAACTTTCATCTGAAACTCGACAGTCTATTCTTGTTCTTAGAAATGAAGGCTATTCCATGCGAGAAATTGCAAAGAAATTGAAGATTTCCTACAACGGTGTGTACTACTCCCTTCAGAGGACAGCACAAACAGGCTCTAACCAGAGTAGAAAAAGAAGTGGGAGGCCGCGTTGCACAACTAAGCAAGAAGATAAGCACATTAGAGTCTCTAGTTTGAGAAACAGACGCCTCACAGGTCCCCAACTGGCATCTTCATTAAAGAGTACCCGCAAAACACCAGTGTCAACATCTACAGTGAAGAGGCGGCTGCGGGATTTTGGGCTTCAGGGCAGAGTGGCAAAGAAAAAGCCATATCTGAGACTGGCCAATAAAAGAAAAAGATTAAGATGGGCAAAAGAACACAGACATTGGACAGAGGAAGACTGGAAAAAAGTGTTGTGGACGGATGAATCCAAGTTTGAGGTGTTTGGATCACAAAGAAGAACGTTTGTGAGACGCAGAACAAATGAAAAGATGCTGGAAGAATGCCTGACGCCATCTGTTAAGCATGGTGGAGGTAATGTGATGGTCTGGGGTTGCTTTGGTGCTGGTAAGGTGGGAGCTTTGTACAGGGTAAAAGGGATTCTGAATAAGGAAGGCTATCACTCCATTTTGCAACGCCATGCCATACCCAGTGGACAGCGCTTGATTGGAGCCAATTTCATCCTACAACAGGACAATGACCCTAAACACACCTCCAAATTGTGCAAGAACTATTTACAGCAGAAGCAGGCAGCTGGTATTCTATCGGTATTGGAGTGGCCAGCACAGTCACCAGATCTGAACCCCATTAAGCTGTTGTGGGAGCAGCTTGACCGTATGGTACGCCAGAAGTGCCCATCCAACCAATCCAACTTGTGGGAGCTGCTTCTAGAAGCGTGGGGTGCAATTTCTCCAGCTTACCTCAATAAATTAACAGCTAGAATGCCAAAGGTGTGCAATGCTGTAATTGCTGCAAAAGGAGGATTCTTTGATGAAAGCAAAGTTTGATGTAAAAACAATGTTATTTCAAATACAAATCATTATTTCTAACCTTGTCAATGTCTTGACTCTATTTTCTATTCATTTCACAACGTATGGTGGTGAATAAGTGTGACTTTTCATGGAAAACACAAAATTGTTTGTTGACCCCAAACTTTTGAACGGTAGTGTAATACTCGAGGTGGGTGCCTGCACAAAGACTGGAGCAGCAGCAGGGTCAGCCTGCGACATAGGTTGTAAAGGGGTGGCCACAGTGGGAGATTCGAGATGACCTGTGCGACTCAGGAGCATTGGTAACACCATGGCAAACTGATCCATGCGGTGATCCAGTTCATCCAATCTGGAAAAAATATTACCAACAAGTGGATTTACTGCATCTTCTGAATTCATGGCCTTCGCCTACTGTCAGAAACCATGAAATCAGGCCAAGACAGAAGTACAGTTAAATCACACTTGTTTAATAATAAAAGTAAAAAGAACAAACGTAGTCAAAACATAGCCAAAGTTCAGTAACCGGAACGGATAGTCAGCCAAGCTAGGAGTAAGGGATCAATGTAGAGGAACAGCAAGCAGGATCTGGAGCCAGAAGGGATTTCAGCATAGCCAGTCTTTAAACAGGAATGCAGGAGATTTCTAGTGATGTTGACCAAGGCGAAGGCAGAGATCCACTGGGTTGAACGGCTTAAGTATGCAGGACTGATGAGCAGGATATCATCAACAGCTGAGTAATGCCCCGTACACACGGTCGGATTTCCCGATGGAAAATGTCCGATCAGAGCGTGTTGTCGGAAATTCCGACCATGTGTGGGCTCCATCGTACATTTTCCATCGGATTTTCCGACACACAAAGTTGGAGAGCAGGAGATAAAATTTTCCGACAACAAAATCCGTTGTCGGAAATTCCGATCGTGTGTACACAAATCCGACGGACAAAGTGCCACGCACACTCAGAATAAATAAAGAGATGAAAGCTATTGGCCACTGCCCCGTTTATAGTCCCGACGTACGTGTTTTACGTCACCGCGTTTAGAACGATCGGATTTTCCGACAACTTTGTGTGACCGTGTGTAGACAAAACAAGTTTGAGCCAACATCCGTCTGAAAAAATCCTAGGATTTCGTTGTCGGAATGTCCGAACAAAGTCCGACCGTGTGTACGCCCTATTACTGTGGAGAGATAGGAGCTGGCAATTAGCTACAGCTGAGCGGCCAGCTCTGAGAAGGAAGGGCTGAGCACAGCCCTGACAGTTATGTGACATTTAACGCCGTACATTTCAGTGCGTTATGTGCCGTTTAACGCAGTATATTTCAGTGTGTTACTGCAAGTTTAATGCTAGAAAATTTTAAGTGCGTTACGTGCCATTTAACATAGTATATTCCTGGGCGTTAGTGCACATTTAACGTAGTATATTTCAGTGCGTTACATGCTATTTAATGCAGTATATTCCAGTGCAGTACTGCATGTTTACCGTTGTATATTTTTAGAGTGTTACGTGCCGTTTAACAATGTATATTACCATTTAACGCAGTATATTCCTGTGCCTTAGTGCACGTTTAAGACAGTATATTTTAGTGCATTACTGCAAGTATAACGCCGTATATTTCAGTGCGTTACTGCAAGTTTAACGCAGTATATTTCAGTGCTTTACTGCAAGTTTAACACCGTATATTTCAGTGTGTAACGTACCATTTAACGCAGTATATTCCTGTGCGTTAGTGCACGTTTAACGCAGTAGATTTTAGTGCATTACTGCAAGTTTAATGCCGTATATTTCAGTGTGTTACATGCCAGTTAACGCAGTATATTTCTGTGCATTAGTGCACATTTAACGTAGTATATTTCAGTGCGTTACTGCAAGTTCAATGCCGTATATTTCAGTGTGTTACTGCATGTTTAACGCAGTATATTTCAGCATTTTACATGCCGTTTAATGCAGTATATTTCAGTGCGTTACTACAAGTTTAACACAGTATATTTCAGTGCATTACTGCAAGTTTAACGCAGTATATTTCAGTGCATTACTGCAAGTTTAACGCAGTGGGGGCGTGGCTTGGAGCTCAAGGGGAATGAAAGCAGTTTAGATGAGCTCTGCACCTCCGTGACTCAAAAACCCCTTTCAGCCCAGATAAAAACAGTGATGGACAGAAGAGACAGTGTGCATACAAGCCACCGTCAACACAGATCACAATCCACCCCAGGACTAAATAACATTCCAGAGAAATTTGGGACAAAATCTCAGAGAACAAGGGGACGTTCTGCTGCCAAGATGGCACCGCTGGAGCATGAGGCATTGCACAGTGAGGATTCCCTGTCGGCTTCAGAGGATGGGGTAAGGGACACAGAGCAATCTGACCACCCGCTGCGCTTCTCAGAAATGACAACATTTGCAGCAGAGATTAAAAATTCATTTGCCTCAGCCATAACTGATTTAAGAGCAAACGTTTTATCCCTATCAGATCACCTGTCTCACACAGAAAGAGCCGAGGCTAAGAGAGTGGTGGAGAGACTGACATCCACAGTCTCTTCACATGCCACACATCTAATCCTTATTAACAGGCATTTAGAAGACTTGGACAATAGGGGACGCAGGCAGAACATCAGAGTGAGGGGAATACCAGAACATGTGGAAACTGCACAGATTAAACCAACACTGCAAGCAGTTTTTAACGATCTGCTCGATCACCCTAAGGACACTAACATTGAATTCGTCCAAACACACAGGGCTCTAGCACCTCGTCCCTCAGAAACAGCTCCTCCAAGAGACATAATCTGCTGTCTGCAAAATTTCCCATTAAAAGAGGAGATATTGAACAAGGCTAGATGCAATGAAAAGATCCTATTTGAAGCACATGCTGTGACACTGTTTCAGGACCTATCACATATTACATTGCAAAACAGACGAGTCATGCGTCCCATGATCACTGCACTAAGGGAGAAAGGCATAACATATAGATGGCGTTTCCCTTTTGCCTTGAATGCCACATATGCAGGGAGGCAACACTATCTAAGAATGCCTGAAGATATCCCAGTTTTTTTCGAACAGCTACAAATTCCCCTGATTGATTTGCCAGATTAGTATAGGGAATTTCGTATTCCAGCACAAGGATCATCCCCACCTACTATTCCACAAGCATCTCCCTCGAGACCCTCATCATCCAAAAAAGTTAAAGCTGACAAACACTCAGGATCCGGATAAAACAGAACATCATACAACACCAAAGCATAAAGATACAGAACAATGACCATCTTATATTGATCAGTATTCTGTCTGACTTACTTTCCTGGATAATAGGATGTGGTTATTCTTTGTTCTCACCATTATATTTGACCTGACAATCACAGCCTTCCTTCCTACAAAAACAGTTATAACAAATGAAGAACCTACATTGACATTCTAGGATAGATATAGCCAGCCGACCTCATGGCGTCCCTATGTGACTACACGTGCATAGGAGTCTTTCAGTAAAAGCACATGGAAGCTATTGAGCTCCTATGAGATCTCCTTAACAAGGGCAACATCTGATGGAAGGAATTGGAATTACACAATGAAAACCCTCTCATAAACTATTATAAGTGTGTTATATTACCACTGCAAAATATCCACTGAGGTTTGATATATATTAGCCTAAAGTGTTTTCCATTTTTATGTTTATTTTTTCTTCATTCTCACTCACTCATATTATTGTTTATTTGATCATAAGGCATGATTATGTGAAAACGATAAGGGAATTTTTTATCTCCCACCATTATTCAACATAAAAAAGAAGAAGTTTTGATATATACTTATACTTGGGCAGCACAGTGGTGTAGTGGGTAGCACTCTTGCCTAGCAGTAAGAAGGGTTGCTGGTTCGAATCCCAACCACGACACTACCTGCCTGGAGTTTGCATGTTCTCCCTGTGCCTGCATGGGTTTCCTCCCACACTCCAAAGACATGCTGGTAGGTTAATTGGATCCTGTCTAAATTGTCCCTAGTATGTATGAATGTGTGTTAGGGACCTTAGATTGTAAGCTCCTTGAGGGTAGGGACTGATGTGAATGTACAATGTATATGTAAAGCGCTGCTTAAATTGATGGCGCTATATAAGTACCTGAAATAAATAAATAAAAATACTTATACTTTTACAAAGGATCTCTTATACAATGGGACACCTAGAGGTGTAAGTTGGTATAGTAAATACAGTTTTTTTTTTACATAGGTTTTGGAATTTGTTCCTTTTCCACAATGGGCTTACAGAACAAGTTTGCCGTGAATCAGTGTAGACCCCCAGCTTTTTTCTCTGGGTGCTCAACTTTATACTTGGTATTAAACCACATGTTAGTATGAACACAATACATGGGCATGTAGAGAAAGAGGTCAAATTAGAGGTTAAGACCAAGACATACGTGCCATTTATAGAGGATTTTGAGTGTGTATGTATGTGTGTATATATGTATATGTATATATATATATATATATATATATATATCTATAATTGAAGGGAAGGAAAAGGAAAAAAAAAAGAAAAGAAGAAGAGCTTAATGTAGTTCAGGCTAGTTATGAACGTTCAGGGAAGCACTAATAGCACTAATAGGTTTGATTTGCAATCCCTACTAGAATATTAATAATTAAGATGGTTCTGTAGAATGATATCAGATATATACTGTTGCCTTGTTTGGTATACCTATGAGGGCACTTTAGATTACCTCATGGGGAGCGACCACATGTTGGAATTACTTACAATAGTTACATTCCCATTGCTCCCTCCATTGGATGTGAGTTGGCATTTACCAACACACACCCAATACATCTTTCTCCTTAGGCTAACACCTGGAGACGAGCTTAATACTTCTCATTAATAGTGACACTCACCTAGAGGGTTGCTAAATCTTCTTTTTCCTTCTTACCACCTTTTCTTTTTTCTCTCCTTCTCTATTTTTGTTTATATATTTTATTTTGACATCAGAATATCCAGGGTTGTTTCGTAAGCAAATAAATAATAACCTCTAAATAAAATAATATGTCATATACAATTAATAAACATTATTTTGTAATATCTCACAATGTCAGGGGTCTGAATGCACCAGAAAAAAGAGTATTGTTACTTAGAGAACTAAATAAAGCCAAACCAGCGGTGGTGTTTTTTCAGGAAACTCATTTCAAGACAGGTAACATTCCCAAATTACAAGACAAACATTACCCACAAGTATTTAATGCAACCAATCCTACTTCCAAATCCAAGGGAGTTTCCATTTTATTACACAAAAATTCAGAAATAGTTGTCTCGCAACAACTGACAGACACAGAAGGGAGATACATCTTCCTCAAAGGAAATTGGGCGGAGATTCCAATTACGTTGGCTAACGTTTACTTTCCTAATTCTGCACGAATCACATTTTGCCAACAAGTAATTGACGAATTAAAAAGCTTTGGGATGGGCTGTATTGTGTTCAGGGGAGACCTCAACCTAGCACTCAATCCTTTACAAGACACATCGGATGGCAAATCTAGTGTGCCATACAAAAAACTAAAGAAAATAAAAACACTCCTAGCCTCACTCACATTGACAGTTACATGGCGCTCATGCAACCCATCAGGAAAAGACTATACATATTTTTTGACATTGCATAACAAATTTACATGTATTGATTATATCTTTATTTCACAAAGAGATCTACCACTCTTACATTCAGCCGATATTGGAATAAAGACTCTTTCGGACCACGCACCCATATCAATGACTCTACACAAAAATTCCAAAAAGCCCAGAACAACAATTTGGAGGTTAAATCCTTCCCTGCTCACTGATATAGCAGATACAAATAAAGTATCAGAAACGATTAAATATTATTTTAAACAAAACAAATCAGAATATATATCACCTATGAACATATGGGAAGCTCACAAATGCGTGGTCCGAGGGGAATTTATCAGATTAGGGGCTGCAAAAAAGAGAGAAACAGAAAAAGAACTCATGGTTCTAACACAGGCCATAAGAGATATGGAAGCTAAACATAAACAATCTTTAGCGATGGAAACAGCCACATCTTTACTTGATTTAAGGAAAAAACTACAGTCCATTTTGAACCTTAAAGCCCAAAAGATCCTTTTTTAAAGAAAAAGGTTCTTTTATGAACACGGAGACAAGTCACGTAAATTTTTAGCAAAAGCATTAAAGGAAACTTTATTATCTACAAACATAATGGCCATCAAAACCAGACAAAACCAAATAACTAATGATACCCAAAAGATTGCCCAGCGATTTCAAGAATATTACACAGATTTATACAACTTATCCTCCACACATAAACCTAAAGACCTTATAGGATCCAAAGCAGAAATAATTTGCAAGTTCCTTATAGATAGTGACCTACCCATTCTAAAAGACATAGACACACAAACATTAGAAGAACCGATAACAAAAACAGAAATGACTGAAGCCATTAAAGCCCTCAAATTAGGGAAAAGTCACGGTCCAGACAGCCTAACGGCCCATTATTACAAACCTTTCCTTGTCAAAAAGGTTTTTATTAGTTGAGCATAAAAGTTTAATACAATTAGGTACAAAAAGTACTAATAATATAATATAACAGAAATGATAAATGGTACAACTCATTGGCTTATTAATTCATTACAACCAGGTAATCAATACAATATCTTCCATTTAACATTTGGTTACTGTCTGACCAAGGGAATGAAGGAGATTTTATGTTAAAATAAATTGTCTTATTTGTTGGACCAGAGCATTGGAGATATTGTTTTATTAAATCATTACATAGGTAATATATAGTAAAAATGAGTTTAAGATGTAAGAAAGAGGAAAGGAAAGAATAGTAGGAAAGATAGAAATAGAAGAGAAAGAGTCCACAGGATTGATCCAGGTAACATGGCATGATTTTGTTGATATTAAGAACACTATATTATTATAATAATGGGGTGAAGAGTTTCCTTAGCTACCACGGTTTAAGAATTGAATTATCAAATATTGGCGATAAATGATAATTAATCCAAGGGTTCCAAGTTTTTTCAAATATAGGAATGTGGTCTCTTTCTATTGCCAGCATTTTGGCATGTGACATGAAAATGTTTAATCTGTGTTTGGTCTCGGGTATTTCCAAATTGGCAGACCTCCATGCCTTTGCAATCGTCTGTTTTGCAGCAGTGAGGACTTGAGTAAAGAGTTTAAATTGATTATGTGTGAGACAATCTGGTTTTAAGTTGAGTAAGGCTATGGCAGGATCTGGTTGCAATTTTAGTTCAAACATTCTGGAGGCAATTTCAAATATTTTTCCCCAAAAAGTTTGTACTGTCAGACAGGACCACCATATATGCATATGAGTGCCTGGATCTGAACAGCCCCGAAAGCATTGAGCTGCTTGGGTTGGCGCAAATTTGGCCAACCTGGAGGGTACAAGGTACCAACGAGTTAGAACCTTATAGTTGGTTTCTACCGCCAGAATGTTTGGTGAAGAAGATTTAGTTGCAGTCCAGATTTTAGACCAATCAGCCATATCCAACGATTTTTCCAAGTCCACCTCCCATTTCCAGGCATAATGTAGTTTTTCGAGGCCAGGATTCGTTGAAATTTGTGAATATATGGAGGAAATCATACCTCTTGAGTGGGGGTCTTTTAGGCATACTGATTCAAAATTAGTGATTTGGGACATGGAGGTATTTGTGCTTACCAAAGGTGAATAGAAATTTTTAATTTGAAGGTATCTAAATAGTTCGGAGTGTGGTAGCTTATAGGTATCGCAGAGGGTAGGAAAGGTGAGAAAGGATGTGGAAGAAATCAGTTTATTTAGCCGAGTAATGTCTAAAGAGGTCCAGGCTTTGAATGATTTAGGGGAGACCCATGCTGGATAAAAAGCAGGGTTTTTGAGGAAGGATAAAAGAGGGTTATGAGGAGATTGTAATTGGTGTTTAAATTTGAGCTTATCCCATAAGGATAGAAAGTATTTGGTGATAGGATTACGTAGATTCTTCCGATCTTTGGAGTGGAGCCATAATAGATTTGAAATAGAGAGTGGGTCGCATTCTGAAGCTTCTATTATAACCCATAAGGGTATTTCTTGTGTTGCATGGTATTTAGAGAGGCTGGCAATGTGTGCTGCTCTGTAATAGTTTGCAAAGTTCGGAAAGCCAAGGCCTCCCTTGAGTTTTGGCAGGTGTAATATGTGTAAAGATATGCAGAGTTTGATGGAGCCCCAGATAAAAGTTGTTGATTTTTTTTTGTATTATTCTTAAATAGTGAGGAGGGATTGAGATTGGCAAAACTCTAAATAAGTAAAGCAGTTTTGGCAGAATTGTCATTCTTACTGCGTTAATTTTGCCTATCCATGATAAAGGAAGATGTGTCCATTGCTGTAGGAGTTTTGTAATCTGTTTCAGGATTGGGGGGTAGTTTGCTGAGAAGAGGTCATGGTGAGAGGCTGTTAAGTAAATACCTAGATAGGGAATTGACCTTTCAGCCCAAATAAATGGAAGTGCATGTTTTACCGAGTCCAATTCCACTTTGGAGAGAGATATATCCAGGGCTATGGATTTTTTAGGATTTGTTGAGAGACCTGAAATCATCGCGAAATTATTGAGAATGGGCAGGAGATTGGGTCCAGAAATTTGTGGAGATGACAGAAATAGTAAAATGTCATCTGCAAATAAACATAATTTGTGTTGGTATCCAGCGGTTTCTATACCAGTGATAGTCGGGTCTGATCGAATTTGTTGAGCTAAAGGTTCTATTAGGAGGGCAAATAAGAGAGGGGAAAGTGAACATCCTTGGCATGTTCCCCTCTCTATATTAAAAGAATTAGATTTGTATCCCGCATATTTGATATATGCTTTGGGTTTGTTGTAAAGTGCTTCAATGATCAGACCATGTAATAGGAATTATGTCGGCTGTAAGTATTTCTGGAATCATGCCAATTGTTAGGAATATATGATCAATCCGTGTTGAAGTTTGATAGGGATGAGAGTAATATGTGTATCTACGTTTTGTGGGATTACACTCTCTCCTTGTGTCTACTAAGTTATATTTGGATAACAATTGGGAAAAAGACATTTTGAATGTTTTATTGGATGGAGTGTAAGGGGATTTATCCAGAAATGGAAGGAGGACCTGATTGGTGTCTCCACACAAAATAACTGTTCCTATTTTATGATCATTCACAACTTGTAGTAAGTGTGATAAGAATGGGTTTGGTTTTTTGTTAGGTGCATAGTATGAGATGACAATAACTGGTTTATCCATTATTTGTCCAGTAAGAATTATGTAGCATCCTTCTGGGTCATTAATTTGAGATTGGAGAATAAATGGAGTAGAACAATGAAAGGCTATGAGGGTACCTCTTTGTTTAGAGGTAGCCGAGGCTGTAAAAATTTGTGGATAAAAATGGGACATAAATTTAGGAGTAGAATTTTTTGTGAAGTGTGTTTCTTGTAAACAAACTATGTGAGCCTTTCGGGCATGAAATGTACGAAAAGCCTTGGTTCGTTTCTGAGGTATATTAATTCCCTGAACATTCAGGGATAGAACTTTTAGTGGTGCCATGGTAACCGAATGGAGAAGTGAGACTCACCAAATAGCGTGTTGTTCCGGTTAAATGGGTCAATCCATGTGGACTTGAAGAGTGAGAAGAGGAGGAAAATATAAATAAATGCTGAGGTGAGAAAGAGAAAGAAAACAGAAGCGGTTAAAGAATATCTTATATAAGATATTATAAATAAATGTACAGAGACTTCCCGTGAGAAGGGATAGAGATCCCCCTCAGGGAAAAAAGTGCAACCGTCAGACTTCCACATATTATAGTGGAAGAATGAGGGAGGCAGAATAGGGCACACGGATCTCCCGTACCCGGGAGAAGAGCCTTCCAATGAGAACATGAGCAAGATGTTCCTAACAATACACCACACAATCTAGGATAAATTTTGGAAACGGGATCCAATAAAATTAAGGAGGAGAAAACCAGGGAAGTGGGAAATTTGAGAATGTTACTAAGCATTTTCAAGATCGCATGGTAAAGTGTGTATCAGGCTGTAATAATGAAGAAGGGAACTGGAGGATAGAATAGGATTAATGGGTCCCTAAACTAGTAATAAGGGTAGAACAATAGGTCAACCTGAAGGGTTTGGAGTGAAAAACACCTATGATATTAACAGCATATTAGAATTCCTAATATTAAACTAAAAATCAACTAAAGATTGAGAACTATAATAAGTAAATCAATTAAATCTTGTGGTCAGACTAAAAATTAGAAATACTTTTAGACCATCTGTAAGTATCTTTTGAGGAGGTTTAAAGTATTTTAAATTTTCCACACTATATCACTATATGTGCAATGGTCTATATTCTAATTTTAGGATATTGACCATAGTTTTAGAGCAAAAAAAAACAAAAGAAAAAATGTAAAAATTAAAAAAAAAAAAAAAACATTTAAAGATAGTTATCTTCAGCTGTGACTAAGAAGATACATGAGAATTATAAATCATGTGGTAATTAAATAAAGGAAATGTAAAATAGAGTTTTTATATTAGTAGATTACTAGTTTCAAGGCAAGAGTGCATGGTGCATCTGTGATGAAAGCTATTATCAGGATGAAGAATGAACAGTAAGCTCTGCTTAAATTACTTCCTTCAGTCCATAGAATCATCTCTTTCCTGAGGGGGAGATGCAAAACGACCTCTCTTATGAGATGGATGGTTTCCATTTCTCAAGGTGGATTGAGAGGAGTTGCTTGCGGATGATAAGGATGGTGATCTTGTACGTGTTGAAGTATTATGTGGTGAGGAATCCATTAGGTGCAAGTATATGAGCGTTTGTTGAAGTTCTTCATTAGATCTACAGATGTATTTCGTTCCATTGTAAGCAAAGCGTACAGAGAATGGGAAGCCCCATTGATAAATGATGCTCTGACGTTGCAATTCCATGAGGAGGGGTTTCTTTGCTCGCCTTTTTGATATAGTGACCTGGGATAAATCAGCGAATAGTTGGTAGTTGTTACCTTGAAAATTTAGGTCTTTTTTTATCTCTGGCTGATGATAAGAGCTGTTCCTTTGTGCGATAATAGTGAAATTTCACTATTATATCATGTCACGGACCATCCAATTTTTTTGCTGTAAGGGCTCGGTGTATTCTGTCAAACTCCAATCTTTCAATTGGTATATCTGGTTTCAGTTCATGACATAGAGCCGTTATGGTGGATTGTAGGTCAATGATCGATTCAGGAATTCCCCTGATGCATAGATTGGACCTCCTGGCTCTATTCTTCTGGTCTTCCAATTTAGTTTGGAGCATTAGGTTTTCCTCTCTGAGATTTTCCATAGCAGTGTTATGTTCTTGTGTGGCATTTTCCAAATCATCCATTTTAAGTTCTAGTGCAGCTGTGCGGTTGCCTAATTCTCTTATTTCTCTAGTAAGGTTGGTTGTAATTTGCTCAGAGGTTTCTTTTAGGGCTTTATGCAACATATGTTCAAATTGTTTAAGTATAGCTGGAGCTATTTGTAAATTCTGTGAGGTATCTTGTGAGGTGAAAAGTTCACTTTCTGAATCATCTGGGGAGTCAGGCTGTGTCATTTTGTGCCTGTGAGAGCACAAAATGAAGAGGGGGGCGGTGGCAGTGTATGAAGAGGGGGGCGGCGTCATTTTAACAGCTGCTTTTCCCTGTGAGGTGAGGGGATTCTTTAACTTAGAACGACCGCCTCCCAGAACCATATTTTCCCACAAAAACGGACCCCCGAGTTCCCGGGTAGATACTGAAGCCCGTGGTTATTTCTAATACTTAATACTTGCGGGTTTTAGTTTGACAGCGGCTCTTCTCCCGTACGGAACGGAGCTCTAACTGTGCATGTCCACACCGCTAGACTCCGCGCATGTGCCATTATTACAAAACTTTTTCCGACATTTTGATACCACACCTCCTTAAAACATTGAACTCCCTAAGGAATCCAGAGGCTATTTCTGAGGACTTTATGAGAGCTCACGTAACAGTATTGTCCAAACCAAATAAAGACCCCACAGACTGTGCTAATTACAGACTGATTTCCTTACTGAACATTAGGGATGAGCCGAACACCCCCCTGTTCGGTTTGCACCAGAACATGCGAACAGGAAAAAAGTTTGTTCGAACACGCAAACACCGTTAAAGTCTATGGGACACGAACATGAATAATCAAAAGTGCTAATTTTAAAGGCTAATATGCAAGTTATTGTCATAAAAAGTGTTTGGGGACCTGGGTCTTGCCCCAGGGGACATGGATCAATGCAAAAAAAAGTTTTAAAAACGGCTGTTTTTTCAGGAGCAGTGATTTTAATAATGCTTACAGTCAAACAATAAAAGTGTAATATCCCTTTAAATTTCGTACCTGGGGGGTGTCTATAGTATGCCTGTAAATGGGCGCATGTTTCCTTTGTTTAGAACAGTCTGACAGCAAAATGACATTTTGAAGGAAAAAACTCATTTAATACTACCCGCGGCTATTGCATTGCCGACAATACACATAGAAGTTCATTGATAAAAACGGCATGGGAATTCCCCAAAGGGGAACCCCGAACCAAAATTTAAAAAAAAATGACGTGGGAGTCCCCCTAAATTCCATACCAGGCCCTTCAGGTCTGATATGGATATTAAGGGGAACCCCGGCCAAAATTTAAAAAAAAAAATGACGTGGGGTTCCCCCTAAATTCCATACCAGACCCTTCAGGTCTGGTATGGATTTTAAGGGGAACCCCGCGCCAAAAAAAAAAGGCGTGGGGTCCCCCCAAAAATCCATACCAGACCCTTATCCGAGCACGCAACCTGGCAGGCCGCAGGAAAAGAGGGGGGGACGAGAGTGCGGCCCCCCCTCCTGAACCGTACCAGGCCACATGCCCTCAACATTGGGAGGGTGCTTTGGGGTAGCCCCCCAAAACACCTTGTCCCCATGTTGATGAGGACAAGGGCCTCATCCCCACAACCCTGGCTGGTGGTTGTGGGGGTCTGCGGGCGGGGGGCTTATCGGAATCTGGAAGCCCCCTTTAACAAGGGGACCCCCAGATCCCGGCCCCCCCCTGTGTGAAATGGTAAGGGGGTACTTACCCCTACCATTTCACTAAAAAACTGTCAAAAATTTTAAAAATGACAAGAGACAGTTTTTGACAATTCCTTTATTTAAATGCTTCTTCTTTCTTCTATCTTCCTTCATCTTCTGGTTCTTCTGGTTCTTCTGGCTCTTCTGGTTCTTCCTCCGGCGTTCTCGTCCAGCATCTCCTCCGCGGCGTCTTCTATCTTCTTCTCCTCGTGCCGCTCCGCACCCATGGCATGGGGGGGAGGCTCCCGTTCTTCTCTTCTTCTTTTCTTCTCTTCTTCTCTTCTTCATTTTCTTCTCCGGGCCTCTCCGCACCCATGCTGGCATGGAGGGAGGCTCCCGCTGTGTGACGCCGCTCATCGTCTGACAGTTCTTAAATAACGGGGGGCTTGACGGGACTTCCCTGTGATGTCACGGGGAATGCGTCAGAGGGGGTCACCGGGCCCCGCCCCCCGTTATTTAAGAACTGTCAGACGAGGAGCGCCGTCACACAGCGGGAGCCTCCCTCCATGCCAGCATGGGTGCGGAGCGGCCCGGAGAAGAAAATGAAGAAGAGAAGAAGAGAAGAAAATAAGAAGAGAAGAGCGGGAGCCTCCCCCCCATGCCATGGGTGCGGAGCGGCCAGAGGAGAAGACGATAGAAGATGCCGCGGAGGAGATGCTGGACAAGAACGCCGGAGGAAGAACCAGAAGAGCCAGAAGAACCAGAAGAACCAGAAGATGAAGGAAGATAGAAGAAAGAAGAAGCATTTAAATAAAGGAATTGTCAAAAACTGTCTCTTGTCATTTTTAACATTTTTGACAGTTTTTTAGTGAAATGGTAGGGGTAAGTACCCCCTTACCATTTCACACAGGGGGGGGGGCGGGATCTGGGGGTCCCCTTGTTAAAGGGGGCTTCCAGATTCCGATAAGCCCCCGCCCGCAGACCCCCACAACCACCGGCCAGGGTTGTGGGGATGAGGCCCTTGTCCTCATCAACATGGGGACAAGGTGTTTTGGGGGGCTACCCCAAAGCACCCTCCCAATGTTGAGGGCATGTGGCCTGGTACGGTTCAGGAGGGGGGGGGGCCGCACTCTCGTCCCCCCCTCTTTTCTTGCGGCCTGCCAGGTTGCGTGCTCGGATAAGGGTCTGGTATGGATTTTTGGGGGGACCCCACGCCATTTTTTTTTTTTTGGCGCGGGGTTCCCCTTAAAATCCATACCAGGCCTGAAGGGTCTGGTATAGAATTTAGGGGGAACCCCACGTCATTTTTTTTTTTTAATTTTGGCCGGGGTTCCCCTTAATATCCATATCAGACCTGAAGGGCCTGGTATGGAATTTAGGGGGACTCCCACGTCATTTTTTTTTTAAATTTTGGTTCCGTGTTCCCCTTTGGGGAATTCCCATGCCGTTTTTATCAATGAACTTCTATGTGTATTGTTGGCAATGCAATAGCCGCGGGTAGTTTTAAATGAGTTTTTTCCTTCAAAATGTCATTTTGCTGTCAGACTGTTCTAAACACAGGAAACATGCGCCCCTTTACAGGCATACTATAGACACCCCCCCAGGTACGAAATTTAAAGGGATATTACACTTTTATTGTTTGACTTTAAGCATTATTAAAATCACTGCTCCTGAAAAAACGGCCGTTTTTAAAACTTTTTTTTGCATTGATCCATGTCCCCTGGGGCAGGACCCAGGTCCCCAAACACTTTTTATGACAATAACTTGCATATTAGCCTTTAAAATTAGCACTTTTGATTTCTCCCATAGACTTTTAAAGGGAGTTCCGCGGCATTCGAATTTGCCGCGAACACCCCAAATTGTTCGCTGTTCGGCGAACTTGCGAACAGCCAATGTTCGAGTCGAACATGAGTTCAACTCGAACTCGAAGCTCATCCCTACTGAACATAGATCTGAAAATACATACTAAAATACTAGCAAACCGACTAAGACCATTACTAAATCAAATAATAGGACCTGAACAGGTGGGATTCATGCCAGGCAGAGAGGCCAAAGATAATGTGACCAAGGCCATGAATCTCATTCATAAAACACACATAGATAAATTGGAAGGCATGATCTTATCAACCGATGCGGAGAAGGCCTTCGACCGGGTGTCGTGGGACTTCCTATTTGCCATATGCTCACATATAGGACTAAAAACACATATGTTAACTTGGATAAAGACGTTGTACTACAATCCAACAGCCCAAATTAAAATAAATGGAACACTATCTGATAAAGTAAGGATTCATAATGGGACAAGACAGGGATGCCCATTGTCACCCCTATGATTCATTCTCACCTCAGAACCACTAATTTGCATTGTAAACAAATTACCAACATTCATGGTTTTGATATCAAAAACAAAACATACAAATGTGCAGCATACGCTGACGATTTACTATTTTTCATATTCCAACCACACATCACTATGCCCAACCTATGTAATGTATTTTCCCAATATAGATATATGTCAAACTTCAAAATTAATTACAAAAAATCTGAGGCATTAAATCTGACAATTCCAGAAACCACTTTAAACAAAAAAACAACACAGAACACAAAAACCAACTGCAAATTTAAATGGGAAACAATATCTCTCACATATTTAGGAATACAATTAACTCCCAAACTAGATTTGATGTACAAAGCCAACTTTCAACCACTCTTACAAAAGATCACCAAAGACCTAGAGAAGTGGACATTGAAATATTTTTTATGGTTCGGTAGGGCAGCCATAATTAAAATGACAGTCTTACCCAGAATACTATACTTTTTCCAAACAATACCCATATTACTACCTTCAAGCTTCTTTAAATCCTTACACACTATGTTAAGAAAATTCCTTTGGGCCACCAAAAAACCCAGAATTAGTTTAAACCTACTAACTATGAATAAACAAAAGGGAGGCTTGGGTTTTCCTAATTTTAAAAATTATTATCTAGCCGCACACCTAACTAGAATCATAGATTGGACATGCCACAAAGAGAATAAAGATTGAGTGGGATTGGAGAACAATATGGGACCTATTCCGACATCACATACACCATGGATACCCTGGAACCTATGCCCAAAACAATTAAAACAACATCCTCTCATTGGGGCCACTTTAAAAAACTTACAAACAATCAATCAGAGGCATTTCCTCACCTCATCACTGGGACCATTAACACCTTTGACAACAAACCCTGATTTCTCACCGGGAATGGATGGTTCTATCCAATCGCTTTACAACAGAAACACACCACTTTCATCAAAAATCAAAATTACAAAAAGAAATAGTACAAACACCTCTACAACCCAGAGAATATCAACAAATACATGGATTCATTATGAACACTCAAAAACAAAAACATTTCCTTAGACCATTAACACCCTTCAAAACTATTTGTCTTTCAGCTACTACAACCACTAAGAGTGTTTCCTTAACATACACATGGTTGCAGTCCAGCAATGCACAGGAACCGAATAGACACAAAACTTTCTGGGAATCAACTTTAAATAAATCCTTTACAAAAGACCAATGGTTACAAGCATGTGTGTTTGCACACAAATGTGCAATCAGTGTAAGATTGCAAGAAACATCATTTTAAATATTAACAAATTGGTACATAACACCAAATAAAATACACAAATGGTTTCCGGCAGTACCTGGACATTGTTGGCGCTGCAACCAAGAAGAGGGTACTCTATATCATATCTGGTGGCAGTGTGGCCTGATAAAACCCTTTTGGAATCAAGTAATAAAGATCATAAAACATATCACAAAAATGACAATTCATCTAGATGATGCTTGCTGCCTCATAAATATCACCAATTGCACTCTGAGAAAATACAAAAACTCTTTGACCAGATTCTTAATCACATCAGCTAAAACAGTGATACCAAGACACTGGAGAAGCACCACTGCCCCTACAATTAAGGAATGGCTGGAAGAAATACATCTCCTTAAAGGAATGGAAGAGATCAGAGCAACAACACAAGGGAATATAGAAAATTTTAATAAAATATGGCAACCGTGGATTACTTTTAAATATTCTGATTCATATACCACTTTCACATAAAGATAAACCTTTTATACATAGACCAACATTTTGCCTATAATATATTTATTTTATTTAATTTTTATTTAATTTTCTTTACTCCTCATTTCTATATTACTATATCTATATCTAAGGACACCTCTCAGGGGTCCACAAATTTATTCTCCCTTTTAAAATAAATAACAGTTTTTTTCTATACAAAGCTAGAGTATTTCCAAATAATTTATCAATATAACAATAGGTCGGATACAAAACCACCTTGGTGGCCTTACCAGTAAATACTCTATTAGTCAAGTCAATTATTCGCTGTTATATGAAACTTATGTACAAATGTTAATATGATTGTACTAATGTTATTTTCAAACATTAATAAAAGCTTTTTGTTTAAAAAAAAAAAAAGTTTAACGCAGTATATTTCAGTGCGATACTGCAAATTTAACGCAGTAAATTTCAGTGTGTTGCGTGCCATTTAAAGCAGTATATTTAAGTGCATTACTGCAAGTTTAATGCTGTATATTTCAGTGCATTACTTGCAATTTAACACCGTATATTTGAGCGTTACGTTCCTGTTGGCAAGAGCACCTGAAAGCCACACAAAAGTGGTCAATTCTTTTCCTCCTCACTCCTCACCTCAGTCTGCCCCCACTATACCTCATGACCTCTCAGCAGTCTCCACTGACAGGAATGATGGTATAGCGCAGTGTGTCCCAGGTCCTTGCAGCACATCTGCCAGTAGCACCCCACCAGCTGTAGACTACAACAGGCAAATTTCTCTGCCCCATCTGCTGCAGCAAAAAAAAAAAAAAAACAGTCCCTGCCACCCACATGCCCAGCGTCTAAATGCAAGCTTTTCAAAGCTGCTGGCTCTACAACTTCTGCCTTTCCATCTGGTGGATTCTGCCCCTTCTGTGAATTTGCAGAATGTGCTGTACCACAACGGCAGGTTCCCAGTTGCTATAACTTTTCACGTAAGGCCATTCCAGCTCTGTACCATTACATGGAAGGCAATGTTGTGGCATCGTTGGGTAAGGCAGTCAGCCGCAAAATCCACATTACTGCTGACACGTGGTCCAGCAAGCATGGTCAGAGACTATATATTTAGTTCATAGCACACTGGATAACACTTGACTGAGTTCATTAGGGACCCTCGGGTGTAAGCCATCTGGTCCCGGTGACTTATTAATGTTAAGTTTTTCAAGTCTAGTTATAATTCTATCCTCTTGTAGCCATGAGGGTGCTTCCTGTGACGTATCATGAGGATAAACATTGCGTTCTTGACGTTCAGAATTTCCGACAACATTTGTGTGACCATGTGTATGCAAGACAAGTTTGAGCCAACATCCGTCAGAAAAAAATCCATGGTTTTAATGTCCGATCGTGTGTACACGGTATTACATTTCTCATTACATTCTTTGTAAAGTTGGAATGCTGCTGATGACCCCTCAGCCTTGTATTATTTGAAGGCCTTCTTTGCTTTTATATGCATTTTTACGTTGTAGTTAAGCCACCCAGGATTTTTTATTGGCTCTGCTAAATTTATTTCCCATTGGAATACACTGGCCAATACCTTTATTTAATATGCTCTTAAAGCACACCAATTTTTCTTCTGTGTTCTTGGTTTCTAGGATATTAGCCCATTTAATATCTTCTAGCAGGGAGTGCAGTTTAGGAAAGTTGGCTCTTTTGAAATGCAGTGTCTTTGTATTACCCTTGTGTTTCCTATTTGTGTTATTTATGCTGAAACTAATTGACATGTGAGCATTTCCACATCTGTGATCAGGTCTGTATTATTAGTAATCAGTAGGTCTAGTAACACATTGATTCTTGTTGGTGCATTTACCATCTGACCCATGAAATTGTCCTGCAAGATGTACCACTTTACAGGTAGACTAAGGGGATCCCCCCAGGCACTATATTGAAAGGAATTTTTCATTTTTATGCTTTCACTTTAAACACTTCCTGCAAAATGATGGCCGGGGCGGTGGTTCAGTTATCCTGACTGGGCATCATATGACGTCCAGCAGGATAAGCCGCGATTTCACCCCCTAGGGGGCACGTAGCGTGGCGATCGATGTTGTGGTGTGTCAGTCTGAAACACAGCAACACCGATCTCGGTAAAGAGCCTCTGACAGAGACTCTTTACCACGTGATGAGCCTTGCCCAATCACGGCTGATCAGTGTAAACAGGAAGAACCATTTATCGGCTTTTCCTCACTCGCGTCTGACAGCCCCGAGTAGAGGAGAGCCGATTGGCTGCTCTCCTGACAGGGGGAGTCTGTGCTGATTGTTTAGCAGTACAGCCCCCCGCGGATGCCGCCAGGACCACCAGGGATGCCCACAAAGGACACTCACCAGGTATGCCACCCTGGACCACCAGGGATATGCTAATCAGTGCCCAGGCAGATGCCAATCAATGCCCATTAGCAATACCTGGCAGTGCCAGTGATATCAGTGATGCCTATCAGTGCCTTATATCAGTGCCACACATCAGTGCCGCCTATCAGTGCCCATCAGTGCCCACCAGTGCGCCTATCAGTGCTCATAAATGCCCATCAGTGCCGCCTATCAGTGCAGCCTATTAGTGCCCATCAGTGTCACCTATCAGTGCCCACCAGTGCCACCTGAGTCCCCAACAGTGCCGCCTATCAATGCCCATCAGTGCTGAATATCAGTGCCACCTATCAGTGCCCATCATCAGTGCCCATCATCAGTGCCACCTCATCAGTTCTTATAATCATTTGTGAGCTCATCAGTTGTCAGAGAGCCTACCTCGGTGGTCATGGTGCTGCTCGCGGTGGTGTGCATCGGGGTGCGCTGGTGCGTGCGTTCCTGCTGGTCCTGTGGTGCATGCTCCTGCGGGCACTGGCGTGTGCGACTCGGCTAGCCGTGGGGTGCGTGATGGTGTTCGGGCACGGGCACGCACGCGCGCGCCCCTTTGGCCACTAGTTTGCATCATCCAGCGGGGCCTGGCGTGCACGCCGGTGTGCGGGTGCGCGCACGCAGGCGTGTGTGGGTGCGGGTGCCCGTGCGTGCCGGTGCGCGCACGCGCCGTTTGGCGCCAATCCATCTATTCAAGCTGGCTTCACTCTCTGATCAGTGCTGCCTGATCAACAGCTCTGCCGTTCCCTTGTACCTATTTCCTGTGCCTGTAACCAGATCTCCTGACTAACCCGGCTTGTCTCTTGGATTCCTCTGAACTCTGCCTGAACCTGACCTCTGGCCTGTCTGACTATTCTTCTGCCTGCTCCGTTGTATCTCGTTGCCCGCCTGCTGCCGAACCCAGCCTGTCTCCAGACCTTCCTGTTCAGTCTCTGTTGGCCTGTGTTCCAGCCTGCACCTTGCTGTTAAGGACTGCTTATCCACCAGCATCTGGACTCTATTACCAGGCTCCCATACTACTCCATACTCCTGCACTCCCTGTATACAGGGGCCACGAGTCGGACGCGTAAGGGAGCCTACCCTCTGCCCAAGGGAACTTACCGGTCTGGTAAGTGAGAAGTCTGATACCAGTATCTCTTTTTTATTTGTTTGTTGAAATCACTCGATCAGATAAAAGGAGGCTGATTTTTGTCAGTATCAAAAGGAACAAACAAATGATAATGGGCAATTGTTGTTTGAAAAATTAATAATCTATTGTGTATGGCCGGTATTATTGAACACTCTCAGCATTTCCTGGAGACCAAGGATTGGTAATCTTGAGAATTCTCTAGGCCCCAACCAATCTGATATAACATGTTCTGGTATCTGAGGTTGTATAATATTCCTAATACACAGCTTACATTGTATACCGACTTACAGAGCAAATATCAGTAACCTACCTTTTTTAACACATATATCCAAAATGCCTGTTCCGAATACTAATATCAATAAAAGAATCAAAGCAATCGAAATATCATTTACTGGACTCCGTCCTGTAAAAGAAACACAAAATAGACATAATTTGAATCCTGCATGTTTGGAGAACCCCAATACTTCTACATATACTGGCTGTACATTTATAATTGCATTTGTAACATGTATGTTATTATTACCATCTTAACAATATGATCCAACTATATAATTCTCCATAATCCATTAATATTGCACATTTATTTTCCCACATAAGAATGAGCTTTCTGTTTGGGTCAAATATGAGTTCAACCCAAAACCAGTTTGTTTGCAGTTTGAAGAATAGGTGAGCAAAATGGCAGATAAAACCAGATCACCTGCTCAAACCTCTGGCTAATGCAGCTGTAAGACCTTTATTTAGCTGTGGAATCACTACATGCCACTGAATGAAAGTTTCCTGATGGCTTCTTTCAAACTGTAAACACGTTGGCAGGGATTCTGGGTAGTGACATTCACAAAAAAATTGCCACGATCATATTTGATCAATGACATCACCCAGCAATGACATCACCCAGCATCTGGCATCTGACCATTAACTGTCGTTTGTGTTGGATTGTCGCTGTGACTGCTTGACACTCATTCATCATGATTGGTACTTAATCCTTATCTCCGAATTACAGGATTTACTTGGATTTACATCAGGAGACATATATATGATTTTTAATTCCAATTCGTTTTTATTGAGGTTTAAACATAAAACATATACAAAGCTTAATAAAAAGGTTTGCGGTTAGGACTGGGGGTGGAGCCACAAGATGGCGCCAAGTAGGAACTTGCTGTGAGGCCACATGCATCACCCCGAGCGAGTATGAGGATTTATGCAATATCCATTTCACTCTATTTTAGCCGGCATATGTTTCTGTTTTGACAACTCTCCTATAACACTATAATACACTGTACATGTCGCTTGGGATCGGAGGGAGTGAAGCTGCACTGGCCTAATACAGAAAGACTGAGACTTCTTACCTGTTAATTACAGGTCTCTGGTTGTACTTTCCCTCTGCTTTAGGTAAGATCCTCTCCCGCTGGGTACACACCGGTATACACCGGAGGCGTGAAAGAAACCTGGAGTCGCTCCGGTGGCTCTGGCTGCTGATCCAGCTCTCTGCCTGTGAGAGAGGCTGGTGGGTGGGTACGCCTGCTTGCGGATGGCGCGGCCTGTTGGTCAAAACCAGAGTAAGTGAGGAGGGAAGCTGATGGGGCGCCCGAGGGAGCCGGTGGATGTAGTCCCCCTTCCTGCCTGTGAGAGAGGCTAGGGGGAGGTGGTTGTGTGGAGCAGAGGGTGTCACGCAGCTGAGACAAGACTTGACTGAGACAGCAGAGGAGCCAGTTGGATGCAGTGTAGTGTGACCGGCAGCCCCACAGAAGCCCTGGGTTGAAAGATTCACCGCAAAGGTCTGGAGGTGAACAAGAACTCGGAGGGGAGAAGTTTACAGTGGGGACTCACTGGCGGTGCCGACAGGAGGACACAACAGGATGAGGATTGAAGGAGGACCGAAGACCGGGTAAGAACGATTGGAAAAAAAAATGGCTAAATAAATTAAAGTAACATAATTTTCAGAGTAAACTATAGGTTATAGAGCTTACCCGTCTTGTAAGTGCTTCTGGATAAATTGGAGGACTTTATGTCTGGATATGTCTGGATGCAGCAGTAAGATGATTAATAAGATTAATATAAACTTTTAGTTTAAAGCTATTATAAAAGCTGTTGCAGCTATTGCTTGTCCTGTTTCACCTTGTCTTTACCTGTTTGAAAAGATTGCTCTATGGACTGTATTTTAAAGCTGATAAAGCCTATACAAATACATATAGCAATAGAAATAGAAATTTATATTGGTAGAAAGCAAAAATTAAATAGGAAATCCACGCAACGGAATTAGGTGAGAAACTAAATGTTGGACTGCTGCCCTCACCACGCTGTCTCCACCGAAGTGGAGTGAGCGAAAGGATAAATGTGAAAATGAGGGGTGAGTGTGGCGCCGTCCGTTAATCCTATTACTAAAAACAAACTTCCCCAATAATTAACTGTAAACACGAAAAAAGTATTAAAGTGACATGTGCTATGATCCTTAGAAATAAAGGAAAATAATATATGAATAAATAAACAAGATGAAATATATCACACGCGACATGCAACTTGTGACAATGATATCATAAACCTTAAAAGTAAAAACATTATGTGGTTAAGCATAAATAGGTGATAATTAAACAGTCTGTATAAATTGTGTCACTTTATAAAAATGCTGTTAAAACCAGCCGTGATGTGTGCCCAGTGCACCATAAACTGAGAAACGACAGTCTCTGTGAAATTTCCTGGTGTATCCCTTTAAACCAAGGCAGGTGTATTCCGCTTGTGTCTCCTGCTATATTGTGGTAACCGAGTGCTTGTGTGTCGCGCTGTGATCGCGCAGACACTAACCAGCTTTATATCCCCTTCAGGGGTAACGTGCAGTCACAGTGTGTGCCACTGTGCGGCAGTACTTGGCAGGATCAGGATGTGTGGAAGGCACACAGAACACCCATAAACAAGAAAAGAATAAACAACTGGGCTTTGCCTTCCTGACTGGATACAATAGACAATATAGAACTATGGAATCTCTTGTCAAAAAACATTGGCCCATTCTACAATCGGACCAAGTTTTAAAAACAGTACTACCAAGGAAACCCATCTTCATTTATAGAAAGGCCTCAACCCTTAGAAATAAACTAGTGCACAATGCACTTGACCCCCCGAAACAAATCAGAATAGGCAACAACCTAAAAGGCTTTTATAAATGTGGGAAATGTCTGCCTTGCAGAGAGAGTAAAAAAACAAACAAGAAGACAACTAAGTTTAAGTCAACAGCAAATGGAAAAGAATATAGAATTAGGGACCTAATAACGTGCAATAACACGCACGTCACTTACGTATTAGAATGCCCGTGTCGTAAACAGTACGTGGGACGTACTACTAGGATATTACACATAAGAATTAGGGAACACATCACAAACATAAAGAATGGTTTTAAAAACATAGTGTATCCAGACATTTTAGAGAACACCACAACAGAGACCCCAAAGGTATGATTTTCTATGGTATTGATAAAATCAAGGGACACTGGAGGGGTGAAAATAAAAAAGTAAAAGTGTCACAAAATGAAACTAGATGGATCTTCCAGCTGGATACACTCCAACCATCGGGAATGAATATATGTTGACCTTAATTGTTTCCTTACCAATTATTAAAAAAATTTCCCCCACTCTTTTATGTAAAACATTTAAAAATATTGAAAACCATCTGCATGGGTACATCTACATGCACCCATATGTATCACCAGGTATACTATAGTAGTTTTAAAATTTGGCCTCCTTTCATCTCTTTTGTAACTGTTGGAGTATTAATATTCAAATACAACTCTTACACAATACTCCCCCTCACCTCTTAACCTCTAGAATATAGATAATATCCACCCCTATATTAATAGTCTATACACCTTCTATCCCACCCCCTCTCTAATCAATTTTTTAATCAATATTTTTTAATCAATTTTATTTTAATTTTATTTTAATTTTATTTTTATTCATTTATTTATTTTCATTTAATTTTAATCTTATTTCATATATTTCTTATATCTTTTTATTTATTTCTGTTGTCTATACCTAACAGGTTTTATTAGCAACATATTTTTAACAATTTCTATTAAATATATACTTTTTAACATAAATGGTTTAACATAAATGTTTTAAATATATGAAAGTGTAGTATTGGTAGTATATTCTTATTGCATCGCCAGGCAATTAAATGTAACCAGATATACTGTGCGGTAAAAATAGGAATAAACATAAGATTATGCATCTAATTTGATCTGATTATTAGTGACAAAAGCACAAAATGGCTTATATGCCCGCGTGGTGTCACCTCACGGCCCTTTGGTATTAAGTTTTTGGCTTGGATAGATTGGTGTGGGCTTTGGTCTATCTATAATCCGTCTGTTCCACGGTTTTAAAATCACAGGGAAAATGGCCGCGGTCTCCGGTCCGCAATATCCTAGAAAATATGGCCACTTGAGCGATGTGGAACGCAAACAATATGGCTGCTTGAACGCAAACATATTACATACCGCACAGTATAAAAGGGAGGGGAGATGATGCAAGGGTCACGCTCCCGTAGACATCCTCTGACGAAACGCACATAGGGCGTGGCCTATTCTTACGCCTTGCAAACATCTCCTCGATCTGAGCTCTTTTTGGATAACTTATTGCTTTGAATCCACTACAATGTGAGTATCACCTGTATTTGACCTAAATAAAAATGTTAAATGGTTTTTCTCCTCCATGTTCAAATGACATCCTGATCCTGCCAAGTACTGCTGCACAGTGGCACACACTGTGACTGCACGTTACCCCTGAAGGGGACATAAAGCTGGTAAGTGTCTGCGCGATCACAGCGCGAGACACAAGCACTCGGTTACCACAATATAGCAGGAGACACAAGCGGAATACACCTGCCTTGGTTTAAAGGGATACACCAGGAAATTTCACAGAGACTGTCATTTCTCACTTTATGGTGCACTGGGCACACATCACGGCTGGTTTTAACAGCATTTTTATAAAGTGACACCATTTATACAGATTGTTTAATTATCACCTATTTATGCGTGACCACATAATATTTTTACTTTTAAGGTATACGATATCATTGTCACAAGTTGCATGTCACGTGTGATATATTTCATCTTGTTTATTTATTCATATATTATTTTCCTTTTTTTTTAAGGATCATAGCACATGTCACTTTAATACTTTTTTCGTGTTTACAGTTAATAATTGGGGAAGTTTGTTTTTAGTAATAGGATTAACGGCGCTACACTCACCCCTCATTTTCACATTTATATTGGTAGAAGCCTGAAACTTGAGTCTACACCTGCATATCGGATCTGCTTCTTCTGCTCGCTGGCTGTCGTTTATCCTTTTCTGCTTTTAGCAAATACACACTATACTCAATATATGGATGGCTAGGTCCAAGTGTGAAATGTGCATCTGAAGGCTCGAGTCTGCATAAAATTTCTATATTCGCTCTCCTAGTGACTGTTCACATCTGCACACCGAGTTTATACTTGCATTCTATGTCTGTTTCTGCTCTGCTTCTGCTTTGCTAGCCATTGCTTATCCTGCTTAGATATTTTTTACTGAGACTATTTTATGCAAAAGTAAGTTACGCATCTGAAGGTACTTTTGAGGAAACCTGGAACTTGAATAATAAATTGAACAACAATTGAAATAACAGTCTGAACAGTAAGCACAATTTAACCTGTAAAATCTACTTTGCATCTTTATCTGCATACTTTTTACTTAAAAATCTACTTCCACAGGCCCCTCCCACCCCAGAGAGGCAGCGAGCTGGTGGGGCGGGGGCGCGCATGGCGCTGTGCTGGCGTCTGAATGAGAGAGGAGAGAGAGGAGCGAACGAAGCCACGGCGGGGAGCAGCGAGCATCACTCGGCTGAGCTGAGGAGGAAGAGAGGTATTTGGGAATGACTGGCAGGATCAACAGAGGATGATAATGATGCTCCTGCGTCCGTGGAGATGAGATGATTAACAGTCCACGCTCACTTCGAGGAGGGAGCAAGCACTAATGGTGCTAGAAGAATGGACCTAATGAACGGACAGTCGAGCAATGCTGCTCTCACTGCTAATGTTTCCGAGAAAAGCAGCAGCTCAGAATCCCTGAGTGATAAAGACTCTGCTGCTCTAAAGAAAAGCTTTGATGCTGTCGTGTTTGACATCCTCATGGTCACTCCAGAGGAATATGCCGGTCAGATAACACTAATGGATATGCCGGTTTTTAAAGCCATTCAGCCAGAGGAATTATCAAGCTGTGGATGGATCAAAAAGGAAAAGTACAGTTCTGCACCAAATGCCGTGGCCTTCACTAGACGATTTAACCAAGTGAGTTTTTGGGTAGTGAGAGAGATTCTTCATGCGCAAACACTAAAGATTCGTGCTGAAGTCTTGAGCCATTACATTAAAACTGCCAAGAAACTCTATGAACTGAACAACCTTCATGCATTAATGGCTGTGGTGTCTGGGTTACAGAGTGCTCCCATCTTCCGACTAACGAAGACATGGGCACTTTTGAGCCGGAAAGACAAGACAACTTTTGAGAAACTGGAGTATGTAGTTAGCAAGGAAGATAATTACAAACTCCTAAGAGACTATATCAATGGCTTGAAGATGACTCCTTGTATTCCATATTTGGGTATTTACCTCTCTGACCTCACTTATATAGATTCTGCATACCCATCAACTGGCAGCATTCTGGAAAATGAGCAGAGATCTAATCTAATGAACAATATCCTGAGGATAATCTCTGACCTGCAGCAGTCCTGTGAATGTGATATTCCCATATTGCCTCATGTACAGAAATCCCTGAACTCAGTGCGATACATTGAGGAGCTTCAAAAGTTTGTGGAGGATGACAATTATAAATTATCCTTGAAAATTGAGCCTGGGAGCAGCACTCTGCGCACTACAGCATCTTGTGAGGATCTAGTTGGTTCTGAAACAGGAGCTTCACCTCAAAGTTCTCGAAAAAGTATTGCAGTGGAGGTTGTTTTATTACCACCAACGCCTCCATCTCCTCGTAATCTCATCCCTCATGGGCACCGCAAATGCCATAGTTTGGGATACAACTTCATCCATAAAATGAACACAGCAGAGTTTAAAAGTGCAACATTAACAAAAGCAGGACCACGGCACTTATTAGATGACAGTGTAATGGAGCCCCATACACCTTCCCGAGGGCAGGCAGAAAGCTCTACTCTTTCTAGTGGCATATCCATAGGGAGCAGTGATGGCTCTGAGCTCAGTGAAGATATGTCATGGCCAGCATTTGAAAGGAACAGATTGTACCATTCTCTGGGGCCGGTGACACGAGGGTCATGGAATGGCTACCGGGGCCCATTGAAGGCCAGCAGCTCTGCAGATTCAGCGGAACTGGCAATGCATTTATACCCTGCACCAGTCACCATACAAGGGGTCTTACGACGGAAGACTTTATTAAAAGAGGGCAAAAAGCCAACAGTGGCATCATGGACCAAATACTGGGCAGTACTGTGCGGTACACAGCTTATATACTATGCAGCAAAATCCATAAAAGCCACAGAAAGGAAGCATTTCAAGTCCACATCTACAAAAAATGTATCAGTTGTGGGCTGGATGGTGATGATGGCTGATGACCCCGATCACCTTGATCTCTTTCTACTCACGGACTCTGAAAAAGGAAACTCTTACAAGTTTCAGGCTGGGAACCGTTCGAATGCTATGCTGTGGTTCAAACATCTCAGTGCAGCCTGCCAAAGCAACAGACAGCAGGTTCCTGCCAACTTGATGACCTTCGAGTGACCTATCCAGCATTTTTATCGCGGATTTGTCTCAATTGTATGTCAGACCCTCAGGGGCTTGTGAGCAATGAGTCCATATATATGTAAAGCTCCCTCACCACCTGCGGGCAGCAGCACCTTAAAGCAATGAACAAACCAGATCCAGGTTTTAGCACTGACAGCAAAGAGGACAAGGAACGTGATCCACCTCTTTGCAATACATCTATAATAATCCTGTGCAGGACAAAACATGATCTTGTAGACATGGACAGGAACAGCCATGGACCTCGTTTTGAGATTGCCTATGTACATAGGCTTAGACTATTTTCTTTCTTTTTTTTTTTTTCCTATTCTTAATTGTTCACTGAACCACTGCCTTAAAGACAAACTAAAAACAAAAATGTGAGTGTTGAGATGTAACACCAAATAGTGTGTGTGTAAATGTGTGTGTGTGTGCAAGTCTGGGTGGATTCACTTGAGTGTATTACACAGTCCTTTGTGACTCTGTTTTGTTAAGCGTTTATTGTCAAACTCACTGTTACGGGGAAAGAAGTGTTGCCCTTTTTTGTTTTTTGTTTTTTTATATATGTATATACAAACACAAAAATAGTTTTCTTTAGGAAAACCAAAACCATGAAAAAAAAATGAGTAGAAAGAACAGTGTTAACTTAGGGATGAGATGTCGTCGTGTAGGGTTGAGATATGAATGGATCGTGTTGGTGAAGGGGACATCACTTTCAAATATTAGATCAATGTGATACGCTGATGTGTCAGACCACAGCTGAAGTCGCACAAACAAAACAGACTACTCCTCGCATATGAAAATGGCTGAAGAAAGAACTGCCTGTGTTGCCAGCCAACCATCCCTTACATAAATATGAAAGGGAGAAATCAGTTGAAGGCAACACAAGCAGTTGCTTTAAGTAAGACAAATTAAGTAACTTGGGTTGCCCCTAGCTGCCAATCGGATTTGATATGTCGTAAAAAATAAGAGAAGTAATCTGGCTGCTATAAACATGCAGTTTTCTCTAATTTTATTAAAGCACCCAAAATACACTTGGTAGGTTTTTCTCAGCAGCACCTGGTAGGGCCATACAAATAACTTGTCATTAAAGTGTACCTGTACATAATTTAACCATTTGTGTTGTCGGTCAATATCCAGCAGCGTCATGGTGGAGTGAGGAAATGGTAGGCTGCCTCCAAAAAATGGTCACCTGTATTTATGTGGTGACTACATTAGAAGAATTTTGTTTACATGGAAAATGTGCTCTAGCCCAAGCCTGATGCCTAGCTGAGTCACACAAAAGCAGCAGTATTATCTATTTTTAAATTGTTTTATTTCTCTTTGGTTTTAATCTTTTTTTTCTTTTACTGGTAAAGAAGAACCACGCTAAGCTCGATTTGCATCTAAATGTACCATGTAACAATATCCCAATGCAATTGCAGGAAAAAAGCTTTTTGCAAACCCTATTATTCTGATATTCATTGCACAAAAATTGGGAGTTTCTTCTCCCGAGCATATAATAGCTGGAAATCAGTGGGAGGTGAGCTGTGTCTGTGCTTGCTCTATCACTGGCAATGATCGTCAGGGACAACATCATATCCTGGGTGTCTGGTATAAAGATCAGCAGATTTTTTTTTTTTATTAGCATCCTTGTGGCTTCAAAAACCGGACAAACTGTTAATAGAATAAATACAGAGATTTCATTAGCTCTGCCGTTAGAAACTGTGTTTGCTTCAGTCTCTCTATTTTCCCTCTTTATGATCTAGAGAAGGTTAAGGGATCCTGTTTACTGTCAGGGAGAAATTATTTGTAGAAGACAGGGATGGGTCTCAGCCCCAAGAAGATTGCCTATGCCGAAAAAGGAAAGGCCAGCCTTTTGATTCAGAACAACCAGTTTTTGCCCATAGGGTAGCCCCAAAAGCCCAGTCCTCTCAGGATCATTCCAGTGATAGTCACATGAGACCTTTTCATGCTAGTGAATTCGCACACAGGATCCTGTCAGACAAAAGGTTCTATGGCTGAACTGCATGTCTGCAATGACCTTGACTTCTGCACTTAAGATGCAAGCATTGAGACATCAGTAGGTGAGTGTAGCTGACACCATTTTCCTAATTTAAAAATGCACAATCTTTTCAGGTCTGACAAAATTCTGCATCAGCACAAAATTTGTAAAAATAGGAGATGACGAATGTAAATGAGGTACAGCAGTTCTCCAGAATACACTGCCAGAACAGAGTTAACCTTGCCTTATGTTGCAGATATTTAATAGGACTTCCAAACCAAGAAACACAGCAGGGAAGGTGGTGTTAATAATAAGTTATTGATTTCCATCTCCCATTTTTCTGCTGACTCCTGGAAAATAAAAACAAGGGTCCAATTGGGTGCCCAGGCCCACACCTTCATTTTATATTTAATGTCTTATACCGAGAAGACTTGGGGTAATACAAAACATGATAAACACCAACACAGTGATTTACGTTTCACTGTTTTTTTGACGGATTGTATTTTTTAAATGTTCAGAAATTGATTTAATCTTGCTTTAGGGTTGCAAATGCTCTTTGCCTCTATATAAATGAAAGGAGGCCACCTGTCCATTAATTTAGTGAATGTACATTGCTTGTTTTAGTACAGGAGGTACATACCTGTGCGATAAGGCACAATTTTCTGGCTTTACATTCTGACTCTTCGTTGATACTGCATTTATCAGTTTACAAAGTGAGCATATTGCTTTTGATTGTATATGTGTAAATAATAGATTTTTTTTTTACCAAGCAAACTTGTGATTGAAGCAAACACAGCTATTACTTTATTGTTTTCTTTATTTTTGTCCCAAATTTTTCGTTTTTTTATGATAAGCTAAAAATGTCCTTGTACAATGTTCTAGTAACCATCCTTTAGGCGGAAGTTTTGTTCAGGTTCATCTAAGCACCAGCACATGGGGCTGATTTACAGAAACTGGAGAAAAAGAGTTGAAGTAGTTAAACATGCCAGTTTCCTCTATTCCAGTGGTGGCGGGCCTTGGCGCCCCGGATGTTTTGGAGCTGGATTTCCCATGGTGTTCATGCACTCTGCAGTGTAGTTGGGCATCGTGGGAGGTGTGGTTCCGGGGCATCTGGCGTGCCAAGGTTCGCCATCACTGCCCAATTCAGTTCAGGGATGAAACCTGAGTTGAGGCTGGCCACTCCTCCACTTTTATTCCAGTTTTCATCAATCAGCTCCATTAAAGATTACACTATACCCACATAAAACTTGTAATTATCATATAGGCTTATTTTCTTCTACGCATAAGACTGGACTGTAGGGTTAGTTTACTGTAGCATAACTAAAATTACATTTTCTTTGAAAAATAAATTTTCAATTCACTAGAGATACAGATATGATACAGATCAGCTGAATTTACTATATTTTTTTATTCTGACATCCATTTTTGTGATATTTTCTATGTAAAGGTCAATTCACGAAGAGAGTGGAGTTTTTATTCCTTAAAATTACCGTTGGCTTCTTACTAATGAAAGGTGTGACTTTTTATGTGCCATTTATTGTGGGCAGGAGAAGGAGCCATTCCTGGTAGAGCTCATTGTCCAAGAAATAAAATAACAATTTGTGAGTAAGAAAAGCTTAGGGACTCATGCACACTGGGCATATGTCCAGCTTTTCTGAATGCCTTTTCTTCAGGTGGGAGAAAAGCAGTGTAAAAAACACGCCTAATGCTGCATTTTGCAAATGCGTTTATGCGTTTCAAAAGTTTTGGGCTTTTATTCCATTGGCCGGAATATTAGGGTGGAAGTTCACCCTAAAACTAAGGTTTGTAACTCTACAGGCATCCACGGTCTAGGACTAATCTATATAGCCCTGTAATGAAGAAAGCTGTATACATACCTTTTCTGGGTAGGTTGGTCTTGGATCGTGGATGTAAATGGATGTGTGGATTTTGGTTTTGGGGTGAACTTCTACTTTGATTCTGGCCACTGAAATTAAACTCTAGCGTTTAGGAATGTTTAGGTGCATTGGGTGTTTTTTTTTCTGCCGATAGCTCCTCTCCTGAACATGCAAGTGATTTTTTATTTTATTTTATACCTCTATATGCCTATGTGTGACACATAGGCTAAGGTGGAGGGGTGCCTAGAGGTAGAAAAAAAAGTATAACGCCCTTAAAAGCGTCAATTTTTTTTTTTTTTGATGCCCAGTCTGCATGAGTCCTAATGGTTAAAAATTTTTAGGCAGTAGTATAACAAATCCAGATCTATGTGATGTCTGTGTTATTAAATTTGATGAGTAATGGTGTAGACATAAATCATGCATTAGTGAATTGACCCTTGTATCACATTTTCAAAACAGGGAATGAAACTTGCATTCCTAAGCTTTTTAATATTGTCCTACTGTTGTAATATGACACTTAGAGCCCTTGCACACTGGGGCGGTTTGCAGGCGCTATTGCGCTAATAATAGCGCCTGCAAACCGCCCCGAAAGTGCCGCTACTGTCATTCCAGTGTGAAAGCCCCGAGGGCTTGCACACTGGAGCGATGCGCTGGCAGGACGGTAAAAAAAGTCCTGCTAGCAGCATCTTCGGAGCGGTGAAGGAGCGGTGTGTATACCGCTCCTTTACCGCTCCTGCCCATTGAAATCAATGGGACGGCGCGGCTATACCGCCGGCAAAGCGCCTCTGCAGAGGCGCTTTGCGGTGGTATTTAACCCTTTCTCGGCCGCTAGCGGGGGTAAAACCGCCCCGCTAGCGGCCGCATACCGACGGTAAAACGCCGCTAATAATAGCGGCGTTTTACTGCCGACGCCGCCCCCGCCCCAGTGTGCAAGGGCTCTTAAAGTTTAACATTTTCAGTTAACTAGTTCCAACCAATTAGAGCCTAACTCAAGCCATTGTTCTTTTTGTTTTGAATAGAGTAGAGAGGAGTTTACATTTCTCTCTGGTAGTGTTTTCCTCAATTCCTGCCTCAATTGGGAGGGTTGTCGCCACAGCAGAAGAGCTCAAACAGTTTTAAAAACCTTTCCAACAATTGTAACACTTCACCACTCTGCAAAAGATATGCTTTTGCCTTTGTCCCATTGTAGACATTTTCCATCGCTCCTTGCCTCCAGCTGGGATACAGGCAGCTGGTACTGCTGAAAAGAATGTGGTCAAATATGTAGTGTAGGATATTAATTTTTCCAATCATAGTGCTTTCATTAGGGGAGAATGGATTCTAGGAACACATTGTGCCCTTTCTAGTGACTTGCATTCATCTTAAAGGTCATATTGTGTACATTTAAGGCAGAGAATTTCATAGAGAATGTCATGTAACTATAGAAAGACAGAAGAGAGTATAGGATTGTTAGTGTGTACTGACTTTGGAACGGTAATGATGGGGACCTGATGCTTGAAGAGAAACACATTGGGAGCAGGCAGTGACCATGCCATAGGGCATTGAGCTTGCTCCATCTGCTTGGTGAGAGGGAACCTGGTTGACACCAGTGCCTTAACCAGTTTACTGTACAGGGTGACATCAGTCATTTGGTGAATTTGCTTCATTATGCACTGACCATAAATATTTTGGTTCCTATTAGGCATGTCCACCCAAAACCAATATATAAAATGATGGCAGGTTTAATACCTCGGTGGCTTTTCTTCAGTCTCTAGCGTTGTAATCTCTGCATCTGAGTTCCTGCTTCCACTCACCCGTTAAAGCCATTGCAAATGGGGAATACAGTTTCACCAATGCTTGCACCGAACTGGGAAATCTTTGCAGAAATTACACTGCTGGCATTGGAGAGAAAAATAATGGAGTGTTTTTTAATCCACCTGCAACTCCAGAAAACTAAAATGGCAGTTTGGGGGTGGACTGACTTTTTAAAAAAAAAATATTGATTACAATGGTGCAGTGATGAAATGTGTAAGTATTGCTGTTAATATTAGTCATATTTTTTCAAATAAAAGAAAAGTGGGAAATATGTACAAGCAGCACACAGATGTCTGGATAAATCATCCATTGTTTTACATCATTCATTCCTTTTTATGAGCAGAAGTGTTAGTGTCCCTTGGCAGCTGTTTGATGTGGGGATGTTGCATTATGACCTCTTGTAGTGATGTGCTAATCCCCAGGTCCACATTTTCTTTCAATATATTTGTGTGTGAGCACTTTTAAGAATGTGCATATGTTAAAATATGCTGTCTTGGGATTATTTCCTACTGAAAATGAAAATTAAAAGAAAAAAAAAATCTACTTCCATCATCATCTGCGTAATTATTTATCTACTAATTGGTAAGCTTCAGTATACCTGCTCATATTTACATCTATTTTTTATATTTATCCATGCTCTGAGTGAACGATGTGAATGATCTCAGCAAGAAATGCATGAAGGTAATCATTGTGGTGGAACTGTTTCAACCTATACTTTACAATTACCGCAGATATTGTCTTATCTTGCCTTACCCCGCTCTTTCTTGCTCGCAAAGACTGCAAAAGATTGCTTTGTGGATTGTCATTACCTATGCCCTCAAAAGTTTAAAAATATATACTAAGTGGATATATCATTATAGGCTTTTGCTTAAATAGTTTTATAGATCTGCCTTGCCAATTATCATTCACATCTCTTAACTACTAACCAACTAGATCACTATATACACTATGAACTGTGTTGTTAAAGGTGTGCATTAAGTTTTATACAGGATTTGAAAATAATTCTATTCCTCGAGACAGTGAGTGTAGAGAAGGAACAACAACTTGAGAAAAGGAAATATGGGTAGAAAGGGGGTAAAAACCAACCAAGTAGATAGCCAGAATTGTAACTCCATAAAAACGTACATGGTACAGGACAAAGTCTATCAAAGATTGGAACAAGTAGCAGAAAGAGCGGAGGGAATAATCTCCCCTCCCTAGAGGGTCAAATGAAGAAAAATAGCGGATCTGGGGAAGAAGTGGTGGAAAAAATTCAGCAGAAAGATAAGCCACAACCGCTAATGGAAAGAGAAAAAGTTTTGGAGAGCCTACAGGCGCTTCCTACAAAGCAGGATATGGCTGAGATGATATCACATTTAGAATGCATGATCAAAGGAGAACTGAATGCCCCCCAGAATGGACATACAGAATGTATTACAAAGTGTAGAAGAATCTGAAATACATCTGAACATAAAAAGCGATTCTGGAACTGCAGGCAAGGGCAGATTCGGATTGCCTGGAAATGAGAAATATCTGATACAGGTTGGAAGACTTATGCCGTGTACACAAGGGCTGACTTTTCAACCGGACTGGTCCGACGGCCTGAGTCTGGCGGACAATCCAATCGTGTGTGGGCTTCATCGGACCTTCAGCGGACATTTCCAGTCAAAAATCTGACGGACTTTAGATTTGGATCATGCTTCAAATCTTTACGTCGTAACTCCGCCGGACCCAGAAATCTGCTCATCTGTATGCTAGTCCAACGGACAAAAACTGACGCTAGGGCAGTTATTGGCTACTGGATATCAACTTCCTTATTTTAGTCCGGTGTACATCATCACGTACGAATCCATCGGACTTTGGTGTGATCGTATGTAGGCAAGTCCGTTCGATAAAAAAGTTCGTCGGAAGTCCGTCAAAAGTCTGTTGAAAGTCCGCCGGAAAGTCCATCGGACCAGTCTGGTCAAAAAGTCCGCCCGTGTGTACACTGCTCAAGAGTACCGCAATAGACGGAATAACTTAGTATTTGTGGACTACCAGAGTCTGTGAAAATTAGTGATTTAGAAAAAACGGTCCGTGAGGTTTTCAACAAAATACTGAACAAAGAAATAACATCTCCTATACGCTTTGAAAGAGTCCACAGAGTACAAAAGACAAATTTGTCATCAACAGAAACCGCAAGAGATGTCATAGCGAGATTTTCTCATTATGATGTAAAACAACAAGTCGCATTTGGCATGAGAAGCGCTGCACCTATCAAATTTAATGAGACTGAGATTCTTCACGGATTTATCACAAGAGACCTTGACTTGTAGGAGAGCTCTGAAACCCCTAATAAACCAGTTACAAGCAAAAAACATTTTTTATAGATGGGCTTTCCCAGCTTGTTTAGTGGCTAAAAATCAAGGTGTCAGCCACACTGCGATTTCCAGAGGACTTAAAAGAATTTTGTAGAAAACTAGATTTGCCATGTATCAATTTGGAGAATTGGGAGAAGGAACTCCCCAAATGGGGGATGTTAAGTGGTCAGCAATGGAAAACAGTCTAGAGTTCTATTAATAGAATATAATACGGTTTAAATAAACAAATAGGATTTACTCGGGGATGCATGGGGGTCTGGCGATGCCTACCTGTCTCCTTAGAGCCATTCCTGAATTTGGGATGAGATCTGGGGGTCCACACAGGCATACTGAAACCCCCAGGGGATGCCCTACCTGGCTGGGTGCCAATAAATTGGGCGACAGATTGGTATTCAATGGAGGGAAGATCGGGAGGGGGGAGGTGGGGCCTACAAAAGGATGTATATTGGGGATAGATCAGAAGGGGTTGCATTGTGGTGTTATGTCTTGTCTATGTTTTGTGTTAGTTACGGTAAGTGGATCATCTCTGGAAAACTTGAAGTTCTATACTCCCTTCGCATGAATAAGGGTATATGGATGCTTATGTTTCACAGGTCTGAGAGATGGCGCCCTTAAAGATAGTGACCTATAATGTTAGAGGTCTAAATAGCCCTAGTAAACAGCATCAAATACTGCAGGAATTAAAAAGCCGGTCATCCAATATTGTTTTTTTTTTACAAGAAACCCATTTTAAATGGTCCTCTAGGGTTGGATTGAACTCCAAAAACTATCCAGCTTGATTTTATAGATATTCCCCTGATAAGAGATCCAAAGGTATAGCAATAGGTTTTGATAAAATTACACCATTTAACTTAAAAGCGATGGAAACGGATTATGAAGGAAGGTATCTGTTTATTAAGGGATCCCTGTTCAATATTGAATACACATTGGTTAACATATACTGCCCAAATGTCCATCCGTGCCTTTTTTTGAGAAAGGTAATGAATAAATTCGAAAATTTCAAAGAGGGTAAAGTATGGCAGGGGATTTCAATTTTGTACTCGATCCAACCCTGGATACCCAGCCTCTCTCCCTACGTTTAGAGGGCAAATATCTCAAAGTAATTCAACAAAAACTACACCAACAGCAGCTCGTGGAAGTGTGGAGAATCCTGTACCCTAAAGGGAAGGGTTTTACACATTATTCTCAGGTACACGCATCCTACTCGAGAATCAACTATGCTTTTTTAGACCACCAGCTCCTAGAGGGGCTATTAAAGGCAGAAGTGAAATCCTTCACCCTCTCGGATCATGCCCCGGTTATAGTTAGCCAGGATTTAAAGATTATACCGGATAGGCAAAGATCCTGGAGGTTGTATGAATCCCTCCTATATGATCAGGGCATAGTGGAGGATTTGGAAAGGGATTTGAATTCATTTTTTAAAGAGAACAACATAGAAAATATTGCACCAACTGTATTGTGGGAAACCCACAAAGTATTTATGAGAAGGAGGCTGATAGTAGAAGGAGTTAAGAGAAAAAAAAATGTGGACAGCACAAAAACAATCTCTCCTACAAGAAATTCAGGAATTAGATCAGTTATATAAAAATTTAAATGATAATAAGGAAAGGGTGGAATTAATAGGAAAACATGAGGTTCTGAGATCTGATGGAGCAGGAGTCCAAACGAGCTTTTATTAGAACAGCCAAAAGACAGTATGAGTTTGGTAACAGACCTGGGAGAGTGTTGGTGGGGGTGATTACACCTAGAAGGAATGTAAACTATATTGCAAAAATTAAAGATAAAAAGGGAGAAATTAAATATTCTACGAAGGACATTAGTAAAATCTTTTTGGAGTACTATCAATTATTATACAAAGTAAATGATATCCAAGACAGTGAAGTCAGACAAAATAGAGGAAAAAAAATAGAACAGTATTTATGAAAAATCAAGATAGTGGCCTTATCGGATGAGGATGTAAGTAAATTAGAAACAGATATTTCCAAGGAAGAAATTGAGCAGGCAATTAGGAAAAGTAAGGCCGGTAAAAGTCCAGGTTCGGATGGCTACACATCCTTATATTTAAAAAAGTTTTCAGGTACCCTGACTGTCTTCTTCCATTTATATATGAACTCTATTGGGGAAGGGTTGAAGATCCGCAAAGAAGCACTGGGGGCCTATATATCATTCTTGGGTAAAGAAGGGAAGGACCCAACTTTGTGCTCTAGCTTTAGGCCGATATCCTTGATTAATGAGGACGTTAAAATATATGCAAGGATTTTGGCCGAAAGATTGAGACCATTTATGCCGGATTGTATTGAGAAAGATCAAGCTGGATTTGTCCCCGGGAGGGAGGCAAGAGATAATATATTAAGAACAACTTTACTGATGCATATAGCAAAAAAGGGAAGGAAACCTGTTCTTTCTCTATCAATGATCTCTGATGCTGAATGGAGGCTTTTGATAGATTAGATTGGGATTTTATGTTGCGGATACTTAATAAATTTGGTATTGGCCCACGAATGCTGAGGTGGATAGGGGCTCTATACTCTAACCCCTTTTTAGCTTCTATAAGAGTCAGTTATAAAATTAAAGGTATAGAGGTTGCGGATGATGTTAAGTTGTATATAACAAATTCTACACAAACACTCCCAGAGATTTGAGTGATTATGGGGATGTATCAAATCTCAAGATTAACATGGAGAAAACTGAGATATTAGATATCTCAGTTTCCTCGGATGAAGGAAGGGATCTCAGAATTCTGTATCCCTTTAAATGGAGGAGGAGGGGATTGAAATATCTGGGAGTGTTTCTGTCAACATCAACAATGGACCTATATCAGGATAATTAGCTGCCCCTATTGAATAAAAATTAAACAAGACTTGAGAGCATACCCTGCACATAGACTCATGGTTCGGTAGGATAAGTGTCATCAAAATGATGACTCTCCCGAAATCCTTGTATATTTTTCAGTGTCTCCCGATAAATATTCCCATGGCCTATTTCAAAACTCTTAGATTGATATTACAAATGTTTATATAGAATAACAGGGGCAATCGTGTTGCCTATAAAATTTTGAGTAGACCAAAGGAAAGGGGAGGATTATTCCTTCCAGATTTGGAAAAATATCATGCGGCGGCAGTACTGCGGAGAGTCATGGACTGCGTGCATGGTTCTCCGTACAAATAATGGGTGTCATTAGAGGCAGAGCTGAGTAAATCAGCTCTGAGTGAGATTATTTGGATTCCAAGGCAGTATAGAGGTTCCTCTAGAGAAATGGCCCCAATTATCATAGAAACACTGAGAGTATGGGATACATTTTTTAAAAATACATTTTGGCAATATAATAGTCCTTAGATGCCGTTGACAGGTAATAATTATTTCCCTCCAGGTAAGGATAATAAATTGTACTTAAAATTGACTTCCTCGGATTATTTGAGGTTAAAGAACGTCCTGAACGGAAATGTCCTCTGTTCACTATTGGAACTGCGAGGAAAGTATGGGGTAACATCATGGGATACATGGAGGTATAGACAACTTCAACATTTTGTAGAATCTCTTCCGAAACCCCTTCGCTAAGTTGGTGAGCTAAATTCATGGGAAAGATTAGTCGATCAATGGGGAATAAATAGACGGGGGATTTCCAAGCTATATAGGATGTTGATGATGCCCCAAGATGAGGAATCCCTGTGTCCCTTGGAGGGATGGGAACTGGAACTGAATCAGTTATTGCCTGAAACAATGAGAAGTAAAGTTTTTGACTATGTTCACTCATCTTCAATGGGCACAAGGATGAAGGAAATGAATTACAAATTATTAATTAAGTGGTATTATGTCCCAATAAAATTGTATAAAATCAGTCCAGACCTGTCCCTTTTATGTTGGAGGGATTGTGGGGAGGATGGAACGCATGCACATATATGGTGGCAGTGTCCCTTAATTCAACCCTATTGGAGGGAAGTATTGGATTGGATAAAGGAAATCAGCGGGAATGAAATTGGATTTGATCCTTGGCAATGCCTGTTCCATGTAACGGGGATGCCAAGGAAGAAATATAGAGCAGCAATTATTCCCTTTCTGCTGAATGCAGCAAAGGAAATTAAAGGTAATCCCGACAATAAAGGGTTGGTTTAGGGAGGTAGATAAAATTAGGTTAATGGAAGAAGTAATACATATGCAAAATAATTCTGAAATAAAATTTGTTAGTACTTGGAGGAGCTGGTTGGTAGGTGTTCCGCCGTCCCCCCCCCCCCCCTCCTCCCCTCCTTTTTTTTTTGTTTGGGGTACACAGCAATTTGGTAGACTTTATTGGAGAAATTCTCGATGGAAGCAAAAATTGAGAATTTCTCCTCCTAATTAATTAAGAAAAGGGGTTTGGAAAATTCACTGTTTTTTTTTTTTCCTTTTTCTCTCTCTCACGGAAATGGCACTGTTAAAGAGGAATTTTCAACATTTGGTAAGAGTTGAGAATTTTTCCTCCTCATAAATGAATAAAGAGGGATGGGATAAGTTATGTGTTACTTAGATAAAAAGGAATGTCACTAAGAGAATTCCATGTTATAATCAGGGGATTAAGTTAGGGCACTGTTGGTATACAGTAATTAGGTACATTTTATTGGAGTAGTTCTCAATGGAAGTAAAAATTGAGAATTTCTCCTCTTTATAGATTAATAAAAAGGGTTTGGGAAAATCCGTTTTTTTTTTTTTTGTAAGAAGTCACTGAGAGAATCAAACACTATAGGTAATGGGTGAGGGTAATTCTAGGGGGTGTGATTGTCCCCCCCCCCCTTTTTTTTCTTTTTTTTTTGTCCCAATGCTGGGGGGAGGGGGGCTGGACTGGGTGGTGAGGGATGATGGAATACCTCTAACATGATGGAATACCCCTAATATGATGGAGTATATTATGAGATAGGTCCATGTTTATGCTGATTGTGTTTTAAGGTTTGTTTATTATGAATGTTTTATATACGCTTGTATATATTTATATTGAATTGAATTGAAATGGAATGTTTTTATATGTATAAAAATGTAATAAAAATAATTGAAACACATACAAAGGTTTGCAAATAACCACAAAAATATGCTTAGGCCCGTATTTGGAAGACATTATCTAGAATGCTTACAACGTTTGGAAGTATACAAAACCAAACAGAGCATACAAAAGAAAAAAAAAGGCAGAACATGTGTCAGAGAATATCTTACAGTAAGCAAAATCATCAGTGATTGCATTGTGGTTAATTTGCCATATGGATAGGGTTAACATGCCAGTCTACCAGGGACTCCATCTATCTATAGTGACATTACTCGAGTCCGTAGCGAGTGCACGCATTTTGTCATAAGTGAAATGTTGGTGGACTAAGGACACCACTTCAGAGGTCGTTGGGGTCAAGGAAGAGTTCCAGTGTCTCATCAAGGCTAATCTTGCTGCTAACAATACATTTATACTGTATTTCGCAAGGGATTTGGGATATTTGAAAGATAGGAAGCCAATATTTAGCTAGTGACTTACAGGACCACGGTAAATGATATAGCATACCCGTTTGGCCACAGTTCTACCAACATAGGTTAGATGTTTAGGGGTAATAGCTATATAAGCGACAAGGTGTTAGGTGCCACCTTAATGTTATCTTATCCATCATTTCCCTCAAATTGGCATTTTTTGAAAAAGAATAAGTGGCTGAGAAAACATGTTGCCATTGAACAGGTGTATAGGAGGAGCCCAACTCATCGTCCCATGCTAGAAATGTAGAGGACTTAGTAAAACTGCACTTATCTCCTCTTACAGTGTAGATAAGGGAGATGCACGACCCTTCACCACTCTAGAACTTTGAAAAAATATAACCAGGCAGCTAGGGAGCTGACATGATGGGCTGGAGTGTTGCCTCAGGAGGGAAGAAATCTTCATATAAGTATAATAAATTAGTTCTGTAGAGTGAGGAAGGATTTAAGCATGTTTGAAGAGTAGAAATTATGTGCTCACAACACCCCTTTGTTCAGCCATTCCTTAACATTTAATTTAGGGATAGCTAGTTGACAGAGTAAAGTTGAGAGAGTAAAAAGGTGACTATGTTTTTACCTTGAATCTGTTCAGACTCGATAAAGGCCCACAAGCAGGGATAGAGATGTTTGAACCAGTATTTTAATTGAGCCAGAATGGAGGCCAGATAGTAATCTCGCAGGACCACATGACCCAAACCCTCAAACTTTCTGTGTTTGGTAAGTTTGCTAAAGGCACGACGGGATCTCTTATTCTGCCACAGAAACCTGTTCACGGATGCTTGTAGCTTACAAAAAGTAAGAGACCGGGACCCGAATAGGGAGACTTCTAAATAGATATAGTAACTGTGGTAGTTCCATCATCTTAAAGGCAGCTAGATGTTTTCAAAAGCTGTAGGCCAGATTCCAGCGAGGAAATTATGTGGTTCTCACCGTCTTTGTACACCAATAGCTTGGTAGGTGTTGCCCCACTTGTACTTGATGAAGTGGTTCCATAGTGCTTTAATGACAGAGGTCAACTTCTTCCTCGGCTGCATCGTATATTGTCAGAAGTCTGCAAAGAACTGCAGATTGGTATATGGTTGCAGAAAGGATCCTGTAGAGCGAGCAATGGATGTTAGCTGGTCCTTTATATGAAAAAAATGGACACTCATCAGCACATCCCTCAGCAAATATTTGGGTATAAAGGATGGCTTTGGTATAAGGTGGATGCGGTCAATCACTAATTCAGGATCTGGAATCTCAGGCAGTAAGATTTTAAATAAATCAAGGGTGTATTGCCTCAGCTCTGACAGTTGGACTGTCTCGGGTATTCCTCCTATTTTCAGGTTGTTACACCTGGATTTGTCTGCTAAATCTGCTAGTTTAGCCTTTCTCCAGAGTTGTTCAGAGTTGTTCTGAGTACTCATCCATCTTGTTCGCAATGTGATCCACTCTGTTCAGAGGGAGTGAATTTCCTCTGTGAAATGCTTAGTTGCATATCAGCATGTATAGACCTTCTAAGAGACACCAGCATGTTCTTTAAAGTCATGTCAGAGAACGGCTAATTAATAGTAGGAAAAGATTTAATAGAGTCAGGCAACTCTCTAGTAAAGTTCAGCGAGTCATGGCTGGGAGAGAGACTGCGTGATCTTCCAGCCATGGCTTGGATTTGGCAGGGCTCCTGCTTGTAGGTGTGGATGCTGCAGGAGATGAAGGCAGTTGTAGGGAACCTAGAAAGAGAGAGCCGGTCGGCCTTCTCACCGGCAGAGACTGGGTGCTGCCGCATGATGAAGGAGAGCCGGTGACATATTGCCTTTTCCCCCTGCCAGCCTGGTGGAAGAATGCTGTGACTTGTCTTTTCTTTTGTGGGTCATGTGGACTCTAGTGTGGGGAGTCTGATCGCGCTGAAAGTGGGCGATTTTGATGCCTTCCCCCGTCGCTTGGAGCTGTATTTACATCCTCCCCACTGGAGCCCAGAGGCTAAGCGTCGAACCACCTCTCGCGCTAGCCATACCCCCCAGATATATTTTTTTTTAAAAGGACTTTGTCTACTGTGTACTTGTTTTTATTACGGTGCAATTTTTTGTGAATGAGTAACAAGGGGTGCTCTGTACCTCTTACTTACAATTCATGTAGGGTAGAGGGTCAGTTATCTGAGACCCCTTATTTTAATGTGGGCTTCCAGATTATAAAAAGTGCCCCCCCAACAGACCCCCACATTCACTGGGCCAAGGATATTGGGAAGAAGCTCTTGTCCCCATCTTGCAGCAAAGGAAGCAATGTTGAGGGCGTGAGGCCTGGTATGTTTCAGGAGGAGGGATGGGGTAAATGCTCACTGCCACTTCCCCCTTTCCTGGCCAGCTTGAAAGAGGGTCTGGTATTGGGTATGGCATGGGCGTCCCCTCAAATGCATATCAGATCCTTAAATAGGCTGGGATAGCACAGACTGGGGTTGACCCTGGCAATTATCATCTTTGCTAAAGTATCTTCTTGGATTAAGTATTGGAACACTACAGCTAAAGCACAATGAGAAAATCTGCAACAAACTACTTTGCAAAACAGTAAACAGACTGCAGATGATCCTGCTTTCCCATCCAGCTCTTTCATCTCTTACCTTGTCTGCTTCTTAATCTCTCCAAACTATAACATGCATTGTCCACCTTTTCCTTTTTAGTTGTGTCCTCTCACCTTAAACTCTTTCCTTCACCCCTCCTTCACCCCTCCTCCCCACCCCACAGCATATACAGTATTTCATTAAAGTGAGTACACCCCTCACATTTTTATAAATATTTTATTATATCTTTTCATGTGACAACACTGAAGAAATTACACTTTACTACAATGTAAAGTAGTGAGTATACAGCTTGTATAATAGTGTAAATTTGCTGCCCCCTCAAAAAAACTCAACACAGTCGCTGGTGAAAAAGTGAGTACACCCCTAGATAAAAATGTCCAAATTGGGCCCAATTAGCCATTGTCCCTCCCCGGTGCCATGTGACTCATGTTACAAGGTCTCAGGTGTGAATGGGGAGCAGGTGTGTTAAATTTGGTGTTATCTCTCTCACTCTCTCATACTGGTCACTGGAAGTTCAATATGGCACCTCATGGCTCGGGAACTCTGTGAGGATCTGAAAAAAAAAATTGTTACTCTACATAAAGATGGTCTAGGCTATAAGAAGATTTCCAAGACCCTGAAACTGAGCTGCAGCACAGTGGCCAAGACCATACAGCGGTTTAACAGGACAGGTTCCACTCAGAACAGGCTCACCATTGTCGACCAAAGAAGTTGAGTACACATGCTCAGTATCATATCCAGAGGTTGTCTTTGGGAAATAGATGTATGAGTGCTGCCAGCAATGCTGCAGAGGTTGAAGGGGTGGGGGGTCAGCCTGTCAGTGGTCAGACCATACACCGCACACTGCTTTAAATTGGTCTGCATGGCTGTCATCCCAGAAGGAAGCATCTTCTAAAGATGATACACAAGAAAGCTCGCAAACAGTTTGCTGAAGAAAAGCAGACTAAGTACATGGATTACTGGAACCATGTCCTGTGGTCTGATTAGACAAAGAGAAACTTATTTGGTTTAGATGGTGTCAAGTGTGTGTGGTGGCAACCAGGTGAGGAGTACAAAGACAAGTGTGTCCTGCCTACAGTCAAGCATGGCGGTGGGAGTGTCATGGTTTGGGGCTGCATGAGTGCTGCCGGCAATGGGGAGCTACAGTTCATTGAGGGAACCATGAATACCAACATGTACTGTGACATACCAAAGCAGAGCATGATCCCCTCCACTCGGAGACTGGGCCGCAAGGCAGTATTCCAACATGATAACAGCCTTAAACACACCTCCAAGATGACTACTGCCTTGCTAAAGAAGCTGAGGGTAAAGGTGATGGACTGGTCAAGCATTTCTCCAGACCTAATCCCTATTGAGCATGGAGGAGTGGAAGAGGACTCCAGTGGCAACCTGTGAAGCTCTGGTGAACTTCATGCCCAAGAGGGTTAAAGTGGAGTTCCACCCACTTTTACAACTCTTCAGCATCCCTCACTAAACTGTGCACTGTAAACGAATTGGATATTTTTAAATTTTTTTTCTCAGCACCTACTATATATCCGCTGTATTCATTTTTCACTTCCTCCTCCCTGGCCGTGGCCCATCGCATCATTTCCTGTTTGCAATGCCTTCTGGGAAGGGGTGGCAACTTCCTCTGACACTGCCATTGCTATGGAAATCTGACCTGAGACCTATTACACTGCTTGTGCTGCACTGAGCATGTGCGAGATCTGCAAGGATGAGATCCAGGAAGAAATACAGTCTGGCTTCAGATGCCCACACTTAAGATGGCCACGGTCTGCTGTAAGTTTATAAAATAACAAACTACTGCTATAACCTAACAAAACAGATCTTAGCTTACAGACTAACTTTACTAGAATACATTAAGCTTGTGTATTATAGGGGTATTTTTATTTAAAAAGTATAATTTTGGCCGGAACACCACTTTAAGGCAGTGCTGGAAAATAATGGTGGACACACAAAATATTGACACTTTGGGCCCAATTTGGACATTTTCACTTAGGGATGTACTCACTTTTGTAGACAGCGGTTTAGACATTAATGTGTTGAGTTATTTTGAGGGGACAGCAAATTTACACTGCTATACAAGCTGTACACTCACTACTTTACATTGTAGCAAAGTGTCATTTCTTTAGTGTTGTCACAGAAAAATATATAATAAAATATTTACAAAAATGTGAGGGGTGTACTCACTTTTGTGAGATACTGTGTGTGTATATGTAAGTGTGTGTGTATGTGTATATATATATATATATATATATATATATATATATATATATAAATAAATGCACCATCTTTCCTGTCTTCTCCCTATTACTGCACACAACTCCTGCTAACTTTGAACCCATTTTTACAAAACATTCATGGCTTTAGGGAATGTCCCTTCATATATATTACACTTTAATTGACCAACATACCTGGCATCCCTTGTCCTCTGGCAGCAGCTGAAATCCACACAATATAGTTCCTATTCCTCTTCTTACCAAAAGCAGACTCTCCTTCTCATGTGCCCTTTGAAATGCCCACTCAGCCTGTAACAAAGTCACCTCTATCCATAACCATTTATCACTAACTGCTCTAACCTACTTGCTGTTACTGAAACATGGCTTCAAGAATTTGACTCTGCCTCTCCTGTTGCCTTCTTCTATGGTGACCTCCTCTGGATTCACTCTTCCAGACCCAGTAGATGGAATGGAGGTGGAGTTGGAATCCTTCTGTACCCACAAAGCACCTTTTACATTCTTCATTTGCTTACCTCTCTGTCCCTCTCCTTGTTTGAAACTCACTGTATTCATTGTTTTTCTCCAGTTTATTTTATAACTGCAGTGACCTATAGGGATGGGCGAACAGTTCGGCCCGAGCATAAGTTTGGGCCCAACTCTGGTTGTTCAGACATTCAGCGAACAACGAACATTATGCGTTCGTTCACGGCAAATTCGAAAGCCGTGTAACCCTGTTAAAGTCTATGGGACACTAACATGAAAAACCAAAAGTGATAATTTTAAAGGCTTATATGCAAGTTATTGCCATAAAAAGCTTTTGGGGACCCCAGGGGATATGCATCAATGCAGAAAAAAGTTTTAAAAATGGCTGTTTTTTCGGGAGCAGTGATTTTAATAATGCCTAAAGTGAAACAATAAAAAATAAATTAAAAATTAAAAATTTAAATATCCTGCCTGGGGGGGGGTCTATAGTATGCCTGTAAAGTGGCACATTTTTACCATGTTTAGAACAATACCACAGCAAAGTGACATTTCTAAAGGAAAAAATGGCATTTATAACTGATCGCAGCTGTAATGAATTGTCGGTCTTGGCAATATAGATAAAAATCATTGAAAAAAAACGGCATGGGTTCCCCAAAAAATTGCTTGGGGGTCCCCACAAAAGCCATACCAGATTTTAAGGGGAACCCTGCCCCAAAGTTTAAAAAAATGGCATAGGGCCCCCCCAAAATCCATACCAGACCCTTATCCAAGCACGCAACTTGGCAGGCCGCAGGAAAAGAGGAGGGCAAGAGAGCTCCCCCCACTCCCGAACCCTACCCAGGCCACATGTCCTCAACATAAATAAAAAGATATTGGCGCTCAGAACTGACAAAGCAAAATACAGTAAAATGAATAGAAAATCCTATATGGTGTAGTAGTGCTGAATTAACCCGGGTAATCCATTAGATATAGAAAAAGAACCCGAATCGGGTAAAAGCTGCGCTCAGATTAAAAAAATTAAAGTGAATGAGATAAGCTGCCAGCACCCTATAAAGTCCAGTATCTGACTCTCAAAAGTATAATAAACAAAAAAGTGCAGCGCTAATATATTATATGAAAAATAAAAGTAAAAATGGATCTCAGCAAGTGACATGAAAATAATCATGAAAATAATCAGTGAGCAAACATATAACAATTCAATCAATGATAAACAAAAACTTAAATCACAAGTGCATGTGAAAAAATGTAAAAAGAAGTCCAAAAGTTCTTGAGATATCCACAAATAAATGAAGAACACCCATCCAGGAAGAAAAGTGACAAAGGTGCCTATAAATGATCCACCAAAAACGTGTGTGAGTAGAATCTGCCTACCGAACGGCGATGACTGCTATTACGGCAGTCTCGCCCAGCATAGGGATTATGGTCTCCCAAAACCAGGGGTACAATTCAGGATCAGTGGTTCAGAGAGGAGCACTCCAGCCCCTACACGGGGATCACACTGCAAGCTCCACCAACCGTCACACCTGTCGGACAGTCCAACACAGGATGTAGTAAGGACGAGACTGTCTCGTCCTTACTACATCCTGTGTTGGACTGTCCGACAGGTGTGACGGTTGGTGGAGCTTGCAGTGTGATCCCCGTGTAGGGGCTGGAGTGCTCCTCTCTGAACCACTGATCCTGAATTGTACCCCTGGTTTTGGGAGACCATAATCCCTATGCTGGGCGAGACTGCCGTAATAGCAGTCATCGCCGTTCGGTAAGCAGATTCTACTCACACACGTTTTTGGTGGATCATTTATAGGCACCTTTGTCACTTTTCTTCCTGGATGGGTGTTCTTCATTTATTTGTGGATATCTCAAGAACTTTTGGACTTCTTTTTACATTTTTTCACATGCACTTGTGATTTAAGTTTTTGTTTATCATTGATTGAATTGTTATATGTTTGCTCACTGATTATTTTCATGTCACTTGCTGAGATCCATTTTTACTTTTATTTTTCATATAATATATTAGCGCTGCACTTTGCTGTTTAATCCATTAGATATAACAGCTTTCAAACACTTGAAAAGTCTATAGATCAGGGAAAGTCCATAGAAGATACCGGATGAGGGAATTTCTTATTCAGCACAGTGTAGGGCTATTCACAAAGGGCGGCTCTTCTCTGGAGTGAAGTCAGCTTGAAACCATCAAAGAAAAACAAAAGGAGATAAGCGCCTCTAAGGCCCCTTTCATACGAGGCGGACTTCTACGGAGCCCACCTCGGTCCGCCGGCTCAGTGGGAGAGTGGTGTGGGGAGAGCCGGTTCCCAGGAATGCAGCATGGATTTGGGACATTCCTGGGAACCGGCTCTCCCCACACCACTCTCCTTTGATACACATCTACCTGCCTAGAGCACCATTGTGTTTTCACATGTAAGTGGCTACTTTTTATCGTGTCAATTGAAATAAATACTTTACTTAGAGGCGATCCTCTCCTTTTGTTTTTTTTTGTTTTTTTACATGTCCTCAACATGGGGAGGATGCTTTGGAGTCCCCCCCAAAGCATCTTGTCCCCATGTTGATGGGGACAAGGGCCTCATCCCCACAACACTTGCCCGGTGGTTGTGGAGGTCTGCGGGCAGGGGGCTTATCAGAATCTGGAAGCCCCCTTTACAAGGTGACCCCCAGATCCTGGCCCCCCTATGTGAATTGGTAATGGGTACATTGTACCCCTACCAATTCACAAAAATGTGTCAAAAATAGTAAAAATTACAAGAGACACGTTGGGACAAGTCCTTTTTTAAAAAATAAAAAAATAAAAATGTTCCACAATGTAAATCCATCTCACGCCGCCCCACGAGCCGAAAAAAGAAAAAAAAACGCAACAGCCCTGCCTCCAATGGGGGGGCTCCCGCTGAGTGGTGCTTCTTCTCGATGACAGCTGTTATATAGCTGAGGGCGGGGACACCCGTGACATAAACGGCTGACTTAAACAGGTGACTCCATCCCCCCTCTGATGATTTTGGTTTGTCGGGCGGCTTGAGATGGATTTTCATTGTGGGACATTTTTATTTTTTTATTTTTTAATAAAGGACTTGTCCCAAAGTGTCTCTTGTAATTTTTACTATTTTTGACACTTTTTTGTGAAAAATGGTAGGGGTACAATGTACCCGTTACCAATTCACATAGGGGTGGAGGCTGGGATCTTGGGCTCCCCTTCTTAAAGGGGGCTTCCAGATTCCGATAAGTCCCCCACCCGCAGACCCCCACAACCACCGGGCAAGGGTTGTGGGGATGAGGCCCTTGTCCCCATCAACATGGGGACAAGATGCTTTGGGGGCAAATCCAAAGCATCCTCCCCATGTTGAGGGCATGTGGCCTGGTACGGTTCAGGAGGGGGGCGCTCTCTCCTCCTCCCCTCTTTCCCTGCAGCCTGCCAGGTTGCGTGCTCGGATAAGGGTCGGGTATGAATTTTGGGGGGGACCCCTACGCAATTTTTCTTTTTTCTTTTGGTTTGGGGTTCTCCTTAATATTCATACCAGACCCAAAGGGCCTGGTAATGGACTGGAGGGGAACCCATGCCGTTTTTTTTTCAATGAGTTTTATCTATATTGCCGAGACCCGTCGATTCATTACAGCCGCGATCAGTTTTAAATGACTTTTTTTCCTTTAGAAATGTCATTTTGCTGTGGTATTGTTCTAAACACGGGAAAACTGCGCCACTTTACAGGCATACTATAGACACCCCCCAGGCATGATATTTAAAGAAATATTTCTTTTCTATTGTTTCACTTTAAGCATTATTAAAATCACTTGTGATAGTGAGTATTTTGCAGACCCCACTTTTTGTCACAAAGTTTTGAAAATTGAAAAAAGAAGAAAACATTTTTTTTTCTTGTCTTTCTTCATTTTCAAAAACAAATGAGAGCTGCAAAATACTCACCATGCCTCTCAGCAAATAGCTTGGGGTGTCTACTTTCCAAAATGGGGTCATTTGGGGGGGTTTTGTGCCACCTGGGCATTCCATTGCCTCCGAAACTGTGATAGGCAGTGAAGAGTGAAATCAAAAATTTACACCCTTAGAAATCCTGAAGGCGGTGATTGGTTTTCGGGGCCCTGTACGCGGCTAGGCTCCCAAAAAGTCCCACACATGTGGTATCCCCATACTCAGGAGAAGCAGCTAAACGTATTTTGGGGTGCAATTCCACATATGCCCATGGCCTGTGTGAGCAATATATCATTTAGTGACAACTTTGTGCCAAAAAAAAAAAAATTGTCACTTTCCCGCAACTTGTGTCAAAATATAAAATATTCCATGGACTCAACATGCCTCAAAGCAAATAGCTTGGGGTGTCTACTTTCCAAAATGGGGTCATTTGGGGGGGTTTTGTGTCATCTGGGCATTTTATGGCCTTCAAAACTGTGATAGGTAGTGAAGAGTAAAATCAAAAATTTACGCCCTTAGAAATCCTGAAGGCGGTGATTGGTTTTCGGGGCCCCGTTTGCGGCTAGGCTCCCAAAAAGTCCCACACATGTGGTATCCCCGTACTCAGGAGAAGCAGCTGAATATATTTTGGGGTGCAATTCCACATATGCCCATGGCCTGTGTGAGCAATATATCATTTAGTGACAACTTTTTGTAATTTTTTTTTTTATTTGTCATTATTCAATCACTTGGGACAAAAAAAATAATATTCAATGGGCTCAACATGCCTCTCAGCAATTTCCTTGGGGTGTCTACTTTCCAAAATGGGGTCATTTGTGGGGGTTTTGTACTGCCCTGCCATTTTAGCACCTCAAGAAATGACATAGGTAGTCATAAACTAAAAGCTGTGCAAATTCCCAAAAATGTACCCTAGTTTGCAGACGCTATAACTTTTGCGCACATCAATAAATATACGCTTATTGACATTTTTTTTACTAAAGACATGTGGCCGAATACATTTTGGCCTAAATGTATGACTAAAATTGAGTTTATTGGATTTTTTTATAACAAACAGTAGAAAATATAATTTTTTTTCAAAATTTTCGTTTTTTTTCCGTTTATAGCGCAAAAAATAAAAACGGCAGAGGTGATCAAATACCATCAAAAGAAAGCTCTATTTGTGGGAAGAAAAGGACGCAAATTTCGTTTGGGTACAGCATTGCATGACCGCGCAATCATCAGTTAAAGCAGCGCAGTGCCAAATTGTAAAAAGTCCTCTGGTCTTTAGGCAGCCAAATGGTCCGGGGCTGAAGTGGTTAAACATAGCTGTACTCTTTATTGTCTGTGACATAAAGCTAAGCCCTAGCAAGACCAAATCCAGTATACATCCCTCCTCACTGCCAAAAAACTATTTGATCACTCTTGCTATCACCTGTTCACGCAGTCCCTGTCAACTCTTTTCTACCTTTAATTCTGTACCTCGTCCTTCACTGCCTCCATCGACCATACAACAAAAAAAAGTGTCGCATAACCTTAAATCCTTTATAATTTACATTGCACTTACATATTCGTGTGCAATGCCCGACACTAAGGAAACAGCGCTTTACACTGTCGGCTGCAGCCGCAGCCTCTGGCTGTAAGCAGAAAGGCTCATGCGGGATGACGTCATTCAAACCTGGGAGGAGCATACATTCTTAAGATATTGTAAAGGATTTCATGCTATGTGGCACTTTTTTATCTTTGTGTGGTGGACGGTTGTTTCACATTGAATTTGTTATGACTTCTAATGTATAGATTTGAAATTTTCTTCTATAACGTACAGCTAGATCAAATTAAGTGAAATGTATCTTATATAGTTATTGTAGTATTTATTGTGTTTTATGAGTGAGGTCACATACTCTTTGCCATAGATTTTTTTTCTGCACCTTAGTGGTATTTTAGTGACTGCAGCTGTATTTAGTGTACTGGTGATACCTGTAGCACAGACTCATTTATTATTGCTTTTCCCGCTTCAGTCCATAATGAATTCTGCTGCCAGACTCATCCACCGCACCAACCGTTCATTGTCTGCTACCTCTCTCTGCTGATTCCTCCATTGGCTGTCACTCACCCAATGAATAAAGTTCAAAATACTAACTGCAACCTACAAAGCCATCCACAACTCGGCCCCCAAATATATCACTAACCTAGTCTCAAAAACCATCAAATTGTTCTCTTCACTCATACAAGGACCTCCTGCTCTCTAGCTCCCTTGTCACTACCTCCCATACTCCAGGACTTCTCCAGAGCCTCTCCCATCCTCTGGAACTCCCTACCTCAATCTGTCCAACTATCTCCTACATTTAGGTGATCCCTGAAAAACTATCCCGTTAGCGAAGACTATCCTGTCTCTACCTAATAAACTGCCTTTTATTTTTCTCCATCAGCTCATCCCCCACAGTTATTACTTTTTGTTTCACTTAACCCTTCCTCGAACAAGCAGGGCGCTCTGAATCCTCCTGCATAAACTGTTGACGCTATATAAATTCTGTATAATAATAATGATGGATATGGGTCTAGTATGGATTTTTTTTTGTCTAAAAGAGCCAGAACACATTTTTTTTTACAAAAAATATACTGTTCTGTTAGAAAAAATGGTGTAGGTGCCCTTATTTTTTAAACAAAAGCTCACAAACTGGCTTTTAAAAAAGCCAGAAAAAATTACATTGACCACTTGTCCAACCAGCGATGTACCCGTACGTCGCTAGATTTCAAGTGGTTACACTGGGATGATGCCTGCAGCTCCAAGCATCACCCCAGTACCGTTTTTGTAGAGCTAATGATCGGCTCTCTTGTAAAAGCAATCATAGCGTGTAGCTAGCCACCGGATTGCTTTTACAAGAAGTGGGACGGGACATCTCCTCCCTTCCACCACCTTCGCTGGCCTTACCCAGATCTCCTGCCGCACCGGGAGTCCCAATCAACCAGCTGGAACTTCCGCCAGCTGATCATAGAGGTGATCAAAGACTGGAATGGCTTTGATTGCACCTATGATATCGGAACACAGTAATGGCCTTACATCACTTCCAGTTTCCCTGGAAGCAAATGGCCCCATTTAAAAAAATGAAAAGAATTTGATCACACCGATCTTGGTGTTAACAGATATTTTTAAGGGCAGAGGAGGAATCTGAGGTCTTATAGACCCCGTATCTCTCCATTAATGGGCACCTGTCACATGCGTATTGTTGTCACAAAGGATGTTTACATTGCTTGTGACGGCAATAAGTGTGATTAAAAGAATAAAAAAATGAAAGCGACAGTATAAAAATAATAAAAAATAAATACATAAATAATTTGAAAGTGTATTTTTTTCCAAACAATTACATTTGAAAAACCGCTGCACAAATAATGTGTGACATAAAAAAATTGCAACACCCACCAATTTATTTTCTAGGGCCTCTGCTTTAAAAAATATATAGACTGTTTGGGGTTCTAAGTAATTTTCTAGCAAAAAATACTGATTGTTACATGTAAACAAAAAGTGCCAGAAAAAAAGACCTTGATGGGGTTCAGATGCTCTGTTTGGGGTTTGCAGATTTCCTGTTGGGTTTGGCAAACAGTGAACCAAACTTTCACTCATCACAATATTGACAAACTTTTTTTCCCTAAGGAACATAAAGGACCTTTTCTGAATTTCTTAACATGTGATTCTTGTGGGATGGGTTCATTCTTCATGTAGATGAATGCTGCTGTGACAGGGGCAGGGAGCGTGCACTATGAGATTAGAGGGGGAGGGAGAGCACACTGCACATGTGCAGACAGAGAATACAGCAGCTCTGTGCTTGTTAATGTGCTTGTGTTTACCATCCTTCTTATCCTATATGCAGGATGGCACAGATCAATGAGAATGCTATTTTGTTGGCAGTTATGTCGTTTAAAGGAAACTGAATTTCTCTAAAATGTCCCATGATTTCTAATGGGACTCCCAGATTGCAATGCAAATTTTATTATAAAAGTAGACTAACCCTATAAGCTATGATTGTTTTGTAGCTCAAAGCTCCAAAATGCTGAAGAACCAAAACCCCATGCTTGTGCATTGTGTCTGTTCACCTATGAATGCTCAGCTGCCTGTAGCTTGATGAGTGAAACTAGACATGTGAAAATTAGTTTAGCTCCAAATTTGTTTTTTTAACAAATTTCAACAAATTAAAATTCATTTGGAAATCCAGAAATTCAAAAATAAGAATGAAAATCAGGAAATTTAAAAGAACGAAAATCTGAAATAATAACTAACTAATAATAACTTAACTATTACTAACTATTCAATTAATAGTAACAAATAATAATAGTAAATAGTAATAATAATATTTTTTTTATTATTATTAATTTGTTCTGTTCTATTTGTTTAAATGTGGCATTTGTTATTTCGGATAATTCGTAACTTCAGATAAATTAGTTATTAGTTACGTTCTCTAACAGCCAAATTTAAAAGGAAATTCCAATACCTATAATTTATTAGTTAGTTACTATTTCAAATTTTCAGATTTTTTTTTCCAAATCTTAGGATTTTCGAATTTCCGGATTTTCGAATTTTCGAAGTCCGAATTTTCGAAAATCCGAATTTCCGAATTTTCTAATTTCCGAATTTCCAACAAAAAAACGAATGAAATGAAAATGAAATAATTTTTCGGCAGTGCACATGTCTGAGTGAAACTCAAATAGGTACATGAGCTACTTTTAAAGCAGCATGGGGCATTTTTGGTTTCAAAGACCTAAATAGGAGCACCAGAAAAATAGGTCCTAGTAACTAACTTTTTATTGGCTAAAACAAAAACACCCAAGCCTGAATACACATGAAAAACATTGCTCCAAAATATATATGTGTATGTGCTCATGCAGCCTCTGCTTTCCAATGTTTCGTAAACTTGCTGAGCAATCTCTGGATCTAATCTGACTGATCTGGGATTTGTTGGAAGCAGTAGGAGCCAAATTCTACAGACATTAGAGTCATAGGGTACTTACTTGGCACAGTGAAATAGAGAGAAATTTCCTTCTTCAGTGATCTGTGGCTCACAATACAGAAGAATACATCTCCGGGTTCATCTCTACTATCCGGCCTCACAGTCAGCACACTGGTCACATTAAATGTCCCATCACTGTTCATGATTTGTTTGAGAGAAACATCTTCATCCAAAGATGAGTTGGTGATGATACCTTTACTGTATTTAACCCACCGGATCTTCACTTCTTCCGGGTAAAAATTGATGACATTACAAAACACAGATCCCTCATATCCATCTTCAATGCGTCTCGTATGATTCATGGAAGTCTGCGGTTTAACTGTATGAAGAGAGACATTTTTTATTACACACCATTATTTATTATTTCCATATTAAGTTATCACATATTACTTTAAAACACTGAGAGAGAGAGAAAAGCGAATCAAATCAGTCTTACACACTGTATTAATATAAACATATTTAATATAATTAATCACTGGACTTGATGGTACAATCAATACAAACAAAAATAATCAGTAAACATAATTGATACGATTAATACAGAAATTTAACCCCTTACTTAGAGGCTTTATACACTAACAGATGTCCCATTACTCCAAAAAAATTCTTCTTTAGTTTATATATGCATTTAACTCCTGACGATTGGTTACAAGCCATGAAACGCATCAAGTTATCAACTAATGGATGCCCAAAAATATTTTTACTACAAATCAATTTATATATTTTTCTGTGTTTCGATTTCTGTATTAATTGTATCAATTATGTTTACTGTTTGATTTATTTGTATTGATTTTACCATCATGTCCAGCGATTAATTATATTAAATATGTTTATATGAATATTACTATGTAAATCCTTTGTGATTATGCTATTCAGTCTACAATATTAATTATTTATATATTTTTAATACCTTGGACCACTTATTTGGTACAGTGACATTACATTATACTAAATCAAATCTAGAGTTAAAAAGTATTCTCGGTAAACAACTAGACATCACTCTTTGACACGCCTCACTCAAAGTCCCGCTCAAACTTCTATCCTCGATTCCATACCAATCAGGGATGGAGGCATGTCATTGTTATACCAAGACTGGGACAGGTCAAAACCCCCCTTCTCATATATATATATATATATATATATATATATATATATATATATATATATATATATATATATATTAGCAAACCCTAGGAAATAAAATGGCGGTCATTGCAATATTTTAAGTTACACGGTATTTGCACAGCGGTCTTTCAAATGCATTTTTTGGTGGAAAAAAACACTCTTATTAATTAAAACAAAACTAAACAAAAGAGTTAGCCCAATTTCTTTGTATATGATGTTATGCCAAGTAAATAGATACCCAACATGTCACACTTTGAAATTGTGCACCCTCGTGGACCGGCGACAAACTACGGTATCTAAAAATCTTTTTTAATGGTTTGCTAGACGTCCCCATTGAGAACGTCCGATTGATGACGAAACGCGTCTGGAAAGGCACGTAGTGATGCTACCACGTGATTCAAAGAGGAGGACGGGCTCCGTTCTATGTTGTTTATGCCGGCCGGCTTTTTTACACGCAATACTTTTACTTCTTAACTGTAAGTGCATTACTATGTTTTATTAAAGTTACTTTGGATATATTACACTATGGCCAGTTCTTTTCTCTTTTGGGTTGCATACTGAGGGAACAAATATCTTAGCTGGAGCGAGTGAAAATATCAACCATTTAAATCACCATCTGCAACATTTAAAGGCCCCGGCTGGGTTGCAAGCCATCTGCCTTTATTGCTTGCTGTCTGATAAGCTCAATCTACAGCTACGGTGGTCGGGCACTTCACCTTGTTTATGCGTGCACATCATGGTGTTTGCAAGATTTTGAATGCTTCCATTGGATGTTCATTAATTACCTTGGATATATTACACTATGGCCAGTTTTTTCTTTTTTGGGTTGCATACTGAGGGAACGGATATCTTAGTTGGAGCGAGTGAGAATATCAACCATTTAAACCACCATCTGGGGTCCTCCCACTCCTTTAGGATAACAGCCACTTCGGTTGTCATCACTTAAGAGCCAACTGTCGGCTCTAAAAAAAAACGGTACCGGGGTGATGCCTGCAGCTGCAGGCATCACCCCAGTATGATCCCTTCATGCCATGAATGCAAATTTGAGTCCGGTAGGCGTGAAGGGGTTAATATGCATTTATATAGCTCTGACATATATTTCAGTACTGTACAGAAAACACTGAGCCAGTCACATCAGTCTCTCCACCAGGTGGTGCTGTTCTGCAAGGTGCTGCTGGCTCACTCTGCTGCTGTTCTCAGCTGGGAGAAAACATCAAGCCTGGAGCCTGTCCTACAGGCTCCACCCCAACCATCATGCAGCAGGTTGGGGAGGATGAAGGTGGGTGGCTCTCCAGAGGAACTGAGGTCTACATCACATGCTCAAGCAATCTGCAATTGACCCCTGTCTCAGCATCTGTTGCATCTGTCTCAGTATCTGCCCCCCTTCCTCCCCAGCAGCCTGGGTCACCTTAGGAGGATGTTGAGGAAAATGGTGGGTGGATTGCTGTAAGCCATTGGGGAAATGGAATCTCCCTTAAGTGACAGGAAGTTTTGATTTTCCACGGACTAGCCAAATGAGGAGGAGGAAGTCGTCCCTCAGCCTGTAAGGGAGAAAGTTGTGGAAAAGTTATCATTTTCTTAAGTCTGATTAAGATGGGAGCAGTGCTGCAGTGTCTGCAAAGGAAGGACATGCTGGAACTGTTTCAGTTCAGGAAAATGCTGGTGATGGAGTGCCTATGGAGAATCTCTCTGTGTGTGGAGGACTTTTCTGTAATTGCTGCTACTGTAGTAGGATTTCATATTAATTTATGTGTAGCGCTGGTAGATTTGTAATCTACCGCATGTTAGGTAAATTTAGTAAATTGTGCGTTAGGAAGGTAAAGTTTGCCTCTGTTCCAGCTTGGCTGACGTTGTGGGTGTTTCCGTGCTGACCGGTGGGTGTCGCTGTTACCACTGGTCAGTGTTGGAAAGGCAACGTGTTGAAGCGTATGGATGCTCCTCTGTCCCAGAGACAACTCGGTGGAGGTGGTCCTCCGAGTTGCATTCTGGGCGAGGGTATTTATGGGACAGACGCCATATTTTGGGGTTTGTTTTACAGCCACCTGCTGGCCCTCCTGGCCGACAGGTATGCGTTAAGGAGCTACCTCGTGGTCCTCCGTTCGGGAGGCCCACGATGCTGCGGCGCAGGGGTGGGTCCAGAGGCTTGTCTGGGGCCTACCACCGCGGCCGAGGAATGGTCCTGAGCTGTCGGTCCTATGTGACGAAGCTGGAGAACTGAGAAGATCCCAGGGGAGGACCCATCTTGGAGAGATTACGCAGCATGCTGGTCTGTAGAGGGGCCTGGTGACTCGGTTGGAGAAAGTTGTGGAAAAGTTATCATTTTCTTAAGTCTGATTAAGATGGGAGCAGTGCTGCAGTGTCTGCAAAGGAAGGACATGCTGGAACTGTTTCAGTTCAGGAAAATGCTGGTGATGGAGTGCCTATGGAGAATCTCTCTGTGTGTGGAGGACTTTTCTGTAATTGCTGCTACTGTAGTAGGATTTCATATTAATTTATGTGTAGCGCTGGTAGATTTGTAATCTACCGCATGTTAGGTAAATTTAGTAAATTGTGCGTTAGGAAGGTAAAGTTTGCCTCTGTTCCAGCTTGGCTGACGTTGTGGGTGTTTCCGTGCTGACCGGTGGGTGTCGCTGTTACCACTGGTCAGTGTTGGAAAGGCAACGTGTTGAAGCGTATGGATGCTCCTCTGTCCCAGAGACAACTCGGTGGAGGTGGTCCTCCGAGTTGCATTCTGGGCGAGGGTATTTATGGGACAGACGCCATATTTTGGGGTTTGTTTTACAGCCACCTGCTGGCCCTCCTGGCCGACAGGTATGCGTTAAGGAGCTACCTCGTGGTCCTCCGTTCGGGAGGCCCACGATGCTGCGGCGCAGGGGTGGGTCCAGAGGCTTGTCTGGGGCCTACCACCGCGGCCGAGGAATGGTCCTGAGCTGTCGGTCCTATGTGACGAAGCTGGAGAACTGAGAAGATCCCAGGGGAGGACCCATCTTGGAGAGATCACGCAGCATGCTGGTCTGTAGAGGGGCCTGGTGACTCGGTTGGAGGACGTATCCAAAAGCATCTACAAAGCATAGTGTTGCCGGCTCGTCTTAAAGGTTCAAGCACTGTGACTGACTTTCACTACAGAAAATCTATACATCCTGTGGCAGTGCATTGCTGGCTGATGATTGGCCAAGCATGCACTATGACCCACATGCTTGGCCAATCTCAGTGCCGTCGGTAGAGAGAGCTGTAATTGGCCAAAGCCAGGGTGGCTTTGGCCAATTATGGCTCAGGGGGTTTAGAACACGCCCCACACTATATAAGGCCGCCTGCAGGGCGGCCCTGTGTAGTGTGTTCCGGCGTGCGTCTCTGAGAGATAGACAGAGAGACAGTGTAATTTAATTTGAGTTAGCTAGATTAGGCAGGACAGTCAGTGAGTTAGCTGCACTTACAGTGTATTGTGTATATATGCATCCCAAGTGTTGCATACATATATATATATATATATATATATATATATATATATATATATATATATACACTGTATTCAGTTTAGCTAGATCCGTTCCTGTTATCTTCCTACTGACAGGCAGGCTTGTCTTGTTACAGTATTTACAGCTACCTGAAGAAAATTGCTGGTGCTCTTTTGATCCTATTAGTACCACAGTCAGGCAGCTAAACTATTTACAGTTAGTGTAGTGCGTCCTCCTCACAGTGTTCAGCTAAAGCTACAAGTTAGTGTAGTGCGTCCTGCTCACAGTGTTCAGCTAAAACTACAAGTTAGTGTAGTGAGACCTCTGCACAGTATTCATCTAAAGCTACAAGTTAGTGTAGTGCGTCCTGCTCACAGTGTTCAGCTAAAACTACAAGTTAGTGTAGTGAGACCTCTGCACAGTGTTCATCTAAAGCTACAAGTTAGTGTAGTGCGTCCTGCTCACAGTGTTCAGCTAAAACTACAAGTTAGTGTAGTGAGACCTCTGCACAGTGTTCATCTAAAGATACAAGTTAGTGTAGTGCGTCCTGCTCACAGTGTTCAGCTAAAACTACAAGTTAGTGTAGTGAGACCTCTGCACAGTGTTCATCTAAAGCTACAAGTTAGTGTAGTGCGTCCTCCTCACAGTGTTCATCTAAACCTACAAGTTATTTTTTTGCGAGCTCTGCACAGTGTTCACCTAAAGCTACCTGTAGAAGGTTGGTGGTGTTCTCATACTACAGGCAGGCAGTTGATTTTGCTAGCTGCAGTATCAGTATATATATATATATATATATATATATCTCCCGGCTTAGTGCAGCTACAGGCCATTAGTATGTCTGGAAGGCCAACAAGGAGAGGCAGACAGTCACAAGCCAATAAAAGAGGGAAAGCAGGCTCTGTGTCTAGTGCTGGTCATGGAGACGGTGCATCCTCATCAGCACGTGGCTGTGGGACACGCTTGGCCTTTTTTTCGGCAGCTGGCCGTGTTGAGCTGCAACATGTGGAAGACTTGGTCGAGTGGATGACCAAGCCGTCCTCATCCTCCTCATCCTCTCTCACCCATTCTCAGGGTACTTTGTCTGGCAAAGCAGCGGCCTCTTCCCTCGGCTCAATGTCATCAGTGACTCCTTCCCTAGCCCCACCATGTCCTCCTGAGGAGTCCCTCGAACTGTTTGACCACAGTGTTGGGTACATGCTCCAGGAGGATGCCCAGCGTTTGGAAGGCTCTGATGATGATACTGAGCTAGATGAAGGCAGTAACGTGAGCACGGACAGAGGGGGTGCCCAAGAAGGTCAGCAATCTGGCAGTCATGCTCCCCCTGCTGCAGCATACTGCCAGGTTTGCTCCAGTGATGAGGAGGGAGGGGATGATGAGGTCACTGACTCAACGTGGGTGCCTGATAGGAAAGAGGAGGAGGAGGAAGAGGAGGCACATCACCAACGAGGCAGGATGCCCTCCAGGGGCCAGCCTAAGGGCAGCACACTGACTGCATCACACCCCAAAGCTCCGCATGTGCAGGGCGCTGCAGTCTCTGTGTGTTATTCAAAAAGTTCTTTGGTGTGGGCCTTTTTTGAGACGAGTGCATCAGATCGCACTGCTGCTATTTGCAACATATGTCCCAAGCGTATCTCGCGTGGCCAAAACATCTCCCGCTTGGCTACCACATGCTTGACCAGACATATGTTGACCTGCCATGCAGTTCGTTGGCAAGCGTATCTAAAGGACCCACACCAAAGAACAAAGAGGACCTCTCCTTGCTCTTCATCAGCTGAGATCTCCAACCCCACTATACTTCAGTCCTCTCTGAGACCTGCATTGAGAGGAATGAAGGTGTAGAATTAGGTGTGTCACAGCCAAGTACTTGTGGGCAATCTGCTTTCGGTACACCGACGTCAGATTGTACCAGGCAAATTTCCCTGCCCCAGCGTCCGCACCCCTGAAAGAAGTTCGCTCCCAGCCATCCACATGCCCAGCGGTTGAATGCTAGCTTGGCAAAATTGCTAGCACTTCAACTGCTGCCTTTTCAGTTGGTAGACTCTGCCCCCTTACGTGAGTTTGTGGAATGTGCGGTTCCTCAGTGGCAGGTACCCAAATGCCACTTTTTCTTACGGAAGACGATTCCGGCTCTCTACCGGCATGTGGAAGGCAATGTCCATGCCTCGCTGGACAGGGCGGTCAGCGGTAAGATGCATATTACCGCTGACTCATGGTCCAGCAGGCATGGACAGGGACGTTACCTAAGTTTCCCTGCGCATTGGGTGACTCTGCTGGCAGCTGGGAAGGATGCAGGACAAGGTGCAGTAGTGTTGGAGGTTGTTCCGCCACCACGCCTCCAAAATGCCACTACTAATGATTGTGACACACCTCTCTCCTCCACCCCCTCCTCTTCTTCTTCCTCCATGGCCTCTTCCTGTGCTTTGTCCTCGGAATCAGCGGTGCTCCGTAGGCGTTCAAGGGGCTACGCATGTACCCAGGCCAAAAGATGCCATGCGGTGCTTGAGCTGGTGTGCTTGGGGGACAGGAGCCACACTGGGGCAGAGGTTCTGTCAGCTCTGCAGGGGCAGGTTCAGAGGTGGTTGACGCCAACTTAAGGCAGGAATGGTGGTTTGCGACAATGGCACCAACCTCCTCTCTGCCCTCCGACAGGGACAAATGACCCATGTGCCCTGTTTATCTCACGTCCTTAACTTGGTGGTGCAGCAGTTCTTGGGCAGGTACCCGGGCTTAGAGGATGTCCTGAGGCAGGCCAGGAAAGTCTGTGTGCATTTCCGCCGGTCATATAATGCCAGTGCTCGGCTGGCGGACCTCCAAAAGGAGTTTAACCTGCCCAAGAACCGCCTAATCTGTGACATGCCCACCAGGTGGAACTCAACGTTGGCCATGCTGCAGTGGCTGCACGCGCAGCAGAGGGCCATCAATGAGTACCTGTGCGACTATGGCACCAGGACAGTGTCAGGGGAGCTTGTTTTTTTTCCCCACGCCAGTGGGCCATGATCAGGGATGCATGCACTGTCCTGTCACCATTTGAGGAGGCCACAAGGATGGTGAGCAGTGACAGTGCATGCATCAGTGACACTGTCCCCCTTGTCCACCTGCTGGAGCACACGCTGCGTGGAATAATGGACAACGCACTTGAGGCAGAACAGAGGCAGGAAGATGAGGACTTCCTTAGCTCTCAAGGCCCCCTTTATCCAGACAGTGTTCCTGCGTGCCCGCCGATCACGCAGGAAGAGGACGAGGAGGAGGAGGAGGATTGTGTCAGTATGAAGGTGGAGCCTGGCACTCAGTATCAGTAGCAGTCTTTAAGGGATCAGTCCCAAGAAACACATGGATTTGTACGTGGCTGGGAGGAGGTGGCTGCGGACCATGTCATCCTTAGTGACCCAGAGCACTCCGAACCGAATACCTCAGCAAACCTACGCTGCATGGCCTCCCTGATCCTGCAAAGCCTGCGTAAGGATCCTTGTATTCGTGGTATCAAGGAGAAGGACCAATACTGGCTGGCAACCCTCCTTGATCCACATTACAAGGGTAAGGTTGCGGACCTTATCTTGCTATCGCAGAGGGAGTAGGGGATGAAACATCTTCGGGAGGCCTTGCAGAAAGGTTTGTGCAACGCGTTCCCAGAGACTGGGAGGTTACAAACTCCTGTTTCTGGACAACGTGTTGCTGAGGCTTCGGTCAGTCAAAGAAGGAGCGGTGGAGAAGGTGGCCGTCTGACTGATGCGTTCAGACAATTTTTTAGACCGCAGCCCCAAGGTATGATCAGTTCCAGCAACCATCGCCAGCGTCTGTTTTACATGTGCAGGAATACCTAGGGGCAAGATCTGACTTGGACACCTTTCCCAATGAAAATCCTCTGGGTTACTGGGTCTTGAGGATGGATCAGTGGCCAGAGCTTGCACAGTATGCAATTGAGCTACTGGCCTGTCCTGCATCCAGCGTTCTTTCGGAACGCACATTAAGTGCTGCTGGAGGCTTTATAACCTACCACAGGGTGCATCTGTCCACTGACTCGGTCGATCGACTGACCTTTATAAAAATGAATCAGTCTTGGATCACCACCAGCTACCAAGCACCTGATGCTGATGTAACCGAATGATTTTTTTTGAAATCTCAGATCCCTTCAAAACGACTGCCTATGCTGATGCTGAGTGACTATCCTGAGTAATTATCCTGTTCCTCCTCAATGATCACGCTGATAGCTTGTAAGAACATTTTTGGTTCTGGGTGCCGTCACCAGTGCCTAAGGCCCAATTTTTCAGCCCCTGTTTAACAGGGGCGTGTAATTACAATTTTTGATGCAATACTTTGCAGCAGGGCTCGTTTCTGTGCCCACCAAGAGCGAGTGAGGACTTACAGTGTTGTGGCACCAGCACCACCACCACCACCAAAGGCCCAATTTTTCAGCCCCTGTTCAACAGGGGCATGTAATTACAATTCTTGATCTAATATTTCACAGCAGGGCCCGTTTCTGTGCCCACCAAGAGCGAGTGAGGACTTACAGTGTTGTGGCACCAGCACCACCACCGCCACCAAAGGCCCAATTTTTCAGCCCCTGTTCAACAGGGGCAAGTAATTACAATTCTTGATCTAATATTTCACAGCAGGGCCCATTTCTGCGCCCATCAAGAGCGAGTAAGGACTTACAGTGTTGTGGCACCAGCACCACCACCACCACCACCACCAAAGGCCCAATTTTTCTGCCCTTGTTCAACAGGGGCATGTAATTACAATTCTTGATCTAATATTTCACAGCAGGGCCCTGTGAGGGCTTACAGTGTTGTGGCCACAACAACACCTAAGGCCCAAATTTCTGCTGAGTATATAGGTCAGGCCCCTACTTTCAAACATTCAACTTACAAACGACTCCTACTTGCAAACGGAAGGAGACAACAGGAAGTGAGATGAAATCTACCCCTAGGAAGGGAAATTCTCTCCTGTAAGAGTTAATATGGGAAAAATGTTTCTCCTTTCCACTGATGCTTTATCACCAATCCTTGTTTCACAAAAAAACCCAAATTTTCAAAAAACATTTGTCATTGGGACAAAAAACGAGGTGAAATCTTGTGAAGAGGAGCACAGACAGCAAAACAAATGTCACAGGGGTGATAACCCTTCCCTATGTTTTCCAAAAAGCTTAAAATAGATTTTTTGGCTGGAGCTAAACAGGTTAAAAATGTACCAGTTCAAAATTACAAACAGATTCTACTTAACAACAAACCTACAGTCCCTGTCTTGTTTGCACCGCCTGTATACTGCTGTTCAGAGTATTTAGGGCCTGGTGGCCCCACGCCTTTCCTTTTTTTAATTTAGGTGCGGGGTTCCCCTTAATATCCATACAAGACCCAAAGGGCCTGGTAATGGACTGGGGGGTACCCATGCTATTTGTCTCACTGATTTTCATCCATTTTGCCTGGACCCGACATTACATTAAACCCGCAAGCAGTTTTAAATGACTTTTTTTCCTTTAAAAATTACATTTTGTGCAGGTAATGTTCTAAGCACGGGAAACGCGCGCCACTTTACAGGCATACTATAGACACCCCCCAGGTATGATATTTAAAGGAATATTTCACTTTTGTTTTTTTACTTTAAGCATCATTAAAATCACTGCTCCCGAAAAAACGGCCGTTTTTAAAAGTTTTTTTTTGCATTGATACATATCCCCTGGGGCAGGACCCGGGTCCCCAAACCCTTTTTAGGACAATACCATGCAAATTAGCCTTTAAAATTAGCACTTTTGATTTCAAACGTTCGAGTCCCAAAGACGTCAATGGGGTTCTAACGTTCGTGCAAATTTTTTTGTCACACGTCCCGCAATCCTCACATTGGACCAGTGGGACGTCCATCAGGCGCTGCAGGCTCCAGAAGGTGAGACCTGCTATGTCACTCGACCGCGCTTGGGGTCAGATCGGTCTCCACTCGGTGGCTAATAATAGAACCATGCATGCCCGAGACCCGGGGCTTTTTGGGGACCCACTCGGGGCTCCAGCCACCATCAGTCCCCCCTGCTGTTGCCACTGGTTAAAATAAAAAAATGACATGTGTGATAATGCACAGCTTGATGTCTGCAAAGAAACTTCATCTGCTCACGGTGGTGAGGGTGGGGTACTGCAACATGGCGTGGTTAAAAATGTGTCACCAGAATGCAGTTTGAACCAAAGTGATGTGTTTAATGTGTTCACTGCTGAGCCACTCTGTCCTGTGTCTCCTTGTACAGTTTGAGAGGTGCTGTGCAGTACCTCTGCTGGGAGTACAACCAGTACAGACTGGGATGGTATGGCCAGACAGATATTAGCATGGTGGAAAGAACTTTCTGTTGGTAAATGTGTAGTGGACACTACGGCTGCTGTGCCAGGAGAGGTGTCTGCAGGACAGCTTGTAGACCACAGTGCATTGGCTGTTGCAGAGATTAACCCTCTCATGACTGAAGGTCCGAGCGAGTGTAAACGCACAGCGGAAATTGTGTCCACAATGCAAAAAAGAAGAAAATGTGTATTTTGTGACAGACGTGCTTAAGGAAATGTTAGCATTATGGAGCGTACAGCCAGTGTATATCCTGCCATCCTCTCCTACGTTTGGAGAACTTGTACCACGGGGTATGGCTGATTGGAGCTGGATATTGCAGGCTGTACTGTGCAGAAATTGCAAATGCTAGAATTATTTAATGTGATGTTTGGTGTTAATGTGGAAAGTTGTCTCACAGTGTTCTGGATTGCCTTATCCAAAGATTGTGTATGAGAGGCACTCTGGAGCCCTGTTGGACAGGTCAGATGTATTGAAAAAATTTGACAAATATGTGTTGCAAGAACAGTTGCTGTTGGAGTGTTGGACAACAGGGGGCGATGTGAAAATGTGGGAAGGTCCCCTAGAGAGTAACTACTTCCCTGTGTGTGGTCCCTCCTCAAGCACTCTCCTAGCAAGCGATGGGACCAGAGTTCCTGGTGTTTTTGAACTGGGTAATTTTGAGAAAGCGGTTGCCAGGGGTAACCACAAAGGTATCAGCGAACCTAAAACCCAAAAAGTGCTGGTTAAAGTTGAGACAGATGTAAAAAATTAGGACCCCTACAGTCTTGGGAGAGTCTGGGGGAGGTGAGAAGAAATGTAAGCTCTCAAAAATTAGGAAGAAGTGCGCATGGAAGCACACTCGGAAAAAGAGGTTTGTGGAGTGCCCCTTTAGGAAGAAGGGTGGTGTATTTCTCCCTCCAGTGTGAAACAGGGGGGAGGATATGTGGAGATGCGACCCCGTGTCACAGGTGCATATGATCAGTGTATGCCTGATTTTGGTAGGCTTGCTAATTGCACACCTGTGCGCTGGCTTCATAATCATCTCAGGAATAGAGGTCAGTGCTCATCCTAAGAGACCACTCCGCCCGGCAGACAGGAGTTCTAGCCTAGGAGTCAGGAGGGAGCCAGTGCAGTACGAAGCTGCAAGCACAGAGGTGCTGAACGTCAGGTCTGGGCAAGACAGACCAAGGCCTAAGGTGTAAGGCCTGAGCAGGAGTGCTGTGTTTTAGCCAGGAAGGCTGAATGCTGGTTCTGAAGCAGGACTGTAATGCTGAATACCTCTGCGACGGAATCTGATGTTTATTTTTTAACTTTGTTTCTTTTGAATAAAAATGGGCTACCATGCCCTTACAAAATGGAGTCAGGACTGACGCAATTTCTTCAACTCGCATGCACCACTAGAGTTTAATCACCCCAGATTGTTACAATAATAATAGTTAGACAATATTATATAAAAGATGATAAATTCTCAATAGCATCCAGCAAATCCAGCCCACTGGAACCCCTCATCAGACCACAACATCCGTGGAATTTCCTTCACATATAAACATCTCCCAATGGTCACTTCAAAATTAGGCATTCAGGCATGTAGTCATCAGTTGAAGCTTAAAACAGCATGCATCAATGATAGGAACAAACGGCTGCAGCAATCAGCGTACGGATGTCAGCCTGCCTGACATGTTTCATCGTAACAGATGTCTTCAGAGGCATGGCTACAGCTACAACTGCACGCTATATATATGGTATGGTTAGTGGGTGGATCAGAGGGGATATAATCAAACTCATCACTAACAGCTGGGTAGGAAGTGTGTCTTGTGCAGAGCACCCTGGTGCTAACAGGATAAACCTGGTTAGCAACTGATGACGCGACAGCGCACGGCCAATCAGAAAAAAGAGAGGATAGGAACAAAAAGAGGCTGGCAACAGATGACTCAGTGCCACCTCATTGGTTAACCTATCTCTCAGTGAACAGAAAAATAGAAAAATGCCAGATAAGCATGAACAGGTGACGAGGAAGAGTGCCGGCTGTGCGGCCCGGCTCAGGGACATGAAAAAGGCTAAAAATGTATTTTTGATTGATCAGACAAAAACCTGATATCATATAACTCAATATACACAATAAAAAAAATGGAAAAGAATTAACACCTGCACAGATAAGCTATGAGATTAACGCCTGTCATGCAGTATAGATCAAAGGCATAGAATAAAACGCTAGACTTTGTATAACAAATTAGTGCCTGCATGGGAAAAAAACACTAACCTATGTATAACAAACCAGCGACTCACATGCAACTAAGCAATAGACATTGTGAATGCGATTAATCGCACAAAATTCAATAAAAATACATGCATGCAATATACATCAATACATGTGTTAAAATCAATACAGATGATTGTAAACATCAATAAAAAATATTGTTTTAAAAAATATTGTTTTAAAAAACTGACCTAGCCCCAAGATTTGCAAATAAATAAAGGAGAAAAAACTAAATAAATAAATAAAACGAATAAAGGAGTGTTTTGATGCTAACTGTTATTAATGAAGCTATTAACATCCCACTCTACGTTTAACCCATATGGCGTATAGCATTTGAGGGTGTGTATCCATCGCGTTTCCAACCTCGAGATTTCTCTCTTGGTGTAACTACCTCTCCAATGGGGTGTGAAACGATCAATGGCGGTAATCAGAGTCCCTACTGGATTTCTGTTATGACATTCTAAATAGTGACGTGAGACCGTGTGCTTAGGAAAACCTTTCTTTATGTTTTTTATATGTTTCTTTATTCGCACATTCATGGCTCTCATAGTGCGGCCTACATACTGTAGACTGCATGGGCAAGTCAATAAGTACACAACATTTTTTGAGGTGCAGGTGATGAAAGTATCTATATCATAGACCTTTGTGGTGGAGTTAGATTTAAATTGACAAATTTTCCTATTTTTATCGCCATTTATGCAACACACTTTACATTTGCGACATGGGAAAAAACCTTTTGAGTTCTGAAAAAAGGGGACCCTATTGGGGGCATCAAGAACGTTAGGGGCAACCTGCAGCCTTAGGGGGGGTACTCCCCTATAGATAACTTGTGGGCGTTCAGGTAAAGATGGGCCCAACACTTTATCGTTTTTTAACACGGCCCAATGTTTTCTAAGAATTTTCTTTATATCGTAATGTTGTCGAGAGTAGGTGGTCACTAAAGAAAACTCATGAATATTATTATTCTTAGTGATTCTATCTGTGCCCTTTATCATATTGGCCCTATCCAAGCCGGCAACCTCATTTATGGTTTTGTCCAAGTCTGCTCCAGAGTACCCCTTCTCCACAAATTTGGTCTTTAAGTCAGAGGCCTGCATCAAAAAGTCGTGTTTAAAGGTACAATTACGCCTTAGGCGAATAAACTGGCTTTTAGGAACCGCTTTTAACCTGGAGGGATGGTGACAACTCCCCTGACTAATATAGCCATTACGATCTGTCTCCTTGAAAAAAGTGGTGGTTGTAAATTTATTGTCACAGATCCGTATATTCAAATCCAAAAAATGGATAGCAACCTTGCTCATTTCGAATTGCAGAGAGATACCAAGGGTGTTCTGATTCAGCTCCTGCATGTAATTGGTCAATGATGTTTCATCTTCATCCCATAGGAGGAGGATGTCATCTATATACCTGCCCCAGTACACCAATTTTGGCCGTCTGTCAGCATAGACGACATCCTCCTCCCACTTGGCCATGAACAGATTAGCCATACTGGGCACGAATTTTGCGCCCATGGCTACACCTCTGGTTTGGAGGTAGCAAGAACCCCCAAACCAGAAGTAGTTATGCATCATGGCAAACCTTAGCAGGAGTAAGATGAACTCCCTCTGTGGGGGGGCCAGTTGGTCATCTCTACCAAGGAAGGTCTCAACTGCATGCATACCATCTGAGTGGGATATGATGGTATACAAAGAGGACACATCGGCGGTAGCCATGATGTAACCCTCCTTCCACACCAAAGTATCCAGTATCTGTAAGACCTGGGAAGAGACCCTCAAAAAAGAAGGGGTCTGGGATACCAGGGGTTGTAAAAATCCATCTATATATTTCCCAATACGGGAAGTGACAGAATCTAGCCCGCTGATAATGGGCCTCCCAGGTGGGTTAACTAAACTTTTGTGAATTTTTGGTAAAAAGTAAATTACCGGAATCCTGGGAGCCATAGGGACCAAAAAGGCTTTTTCTTTTTCGTTAATCAGTTGTTCGTTAAACCCCTTTTCAATAAGTTTCTGCAATTCCCTTTTATATCTGACAGTAGGATCATGAGGAAGGGGAAGGTATGTGTCAGTATCCGAAAGAATTCTCCTCATCTCTGAGATGTAGACAACCTTGTCCAAGACAACAATCCCTCCCCCCTTATCAGCAGGGCGAACGATTATGTCATCCCTATCTTTAAGGGTTTTCAACCCGTCCTGAAATTTCTGATTGTTTGGATCCCTCCGAATTTTTAGTTTTTCCAGATCATTCAAGACTAGATCTTTAAAAACTGAAATAGATGGTGGCACAAAACCCGGCGGGTTGAATAACGAGGCATTCGCAAGGGCAGAATATCTAATTCCATTAGTAGTATGTTCGGATCTAGCCATGGGTTGAGACAGGAAGTGTCTTTTTATGCTCATCTTCCTGATATATTTCTGTACATCAATAAAAGCATTGAATTTACTCAATGGTTTATCAGGTGCATATTTAAGCCCATGATTTAGTACAAATTTTTCATTTTCACTTAAAGTGGCCTTGCTGAGATTAAAAATCCCGATATCGTTTACAGTCTCCTTCTATTTCGTTCTGTGCCTCCTCCCCCCTCTGGACCCTCTTTTGGTTCGCCGTCCCTCTTGTTCTTTTGGGAACCCTTCGGAAAAAAAGGGGTGGAAGGTGGACCCAGGGGGGGTGGAGGACCTCTAGGTGGATATTGAGAATTTCTAGGTGGATAATAACCAGGAGAATCCCAATTAGAGCTTCCCTGGTGTGATAACCAGCCCTGGGAGTGTGCTGTGATGGATGATCCACAATAATTCGATTGTCATATCCATCATAGCGGTCAGTGTATTCCCTATTAAGGGGTTCATAATAATTGTTAGTAGGAAAATGAGCAGAATTATTCCTAGGTGGATGGTTATACTGAACGTGACCTTCCCTTCCATCATGGGTCCTAGTCCGCGGCTGCCTTGGTTTAGGTCCTTTTCTAGGACCCACCTTCTTCCAGCCATTTCCGGGCTTACTCCCCCGAGAATTGCCAGCATGATGGGAAGGAATCACAGACAAAGAAGTGGATTCAACGTGTGGTCTATTCAGAGACTCATTATTTCCATTAGCCATAGCGGCTCTTCTAATTTCCCATTTAAAAACCTGATTGGTTCTGTAATCCTCCTGATCTCTGGAATACTTTTTCTTTTTCTTAAATTTCTGATCAATATCCTCTTTTTCCAAAGTTTTTTTAAGACTGTCAGACTTATTTCTATATTCATCTAGTTCCTTATAGGGTATTAATTTGGTTTTAACCTCACTGATCTCTTGGTCTAATTTATTAAGTTTTCTCCTTTTTCTCCCTATTAGAAAACGTAAGAGATCCAATCCAACATCGTTGAAATATTTATACCACCCAGGGATATCAGAGTCATCTTCATGGGGTGAAACCTCAAACCTGAGGCTTCTAGGAACCATTTGATCATCCAAATATTTTTCTAGAAAGGCAACATCCCAGTTACCATGTATTTCAGCAACCATGAGGTTCTTTAAATGCATAAAAAGACCTCCCAAGTCATTCTGTTGATCAGCAGCATCATTAAAAACACCTTTAAGATCAATGCATCTAGAGCTACGAAACTCAAAGATATCCATAATAGTCACCTTAATTAATTACATTAAATATGTAATGCAATAGAAGAACAGCAGCAAATAAATATATCAAAACAATAATGGCATAAAACAAGTAAAAATTTGCGCTGAACTGAAAAAAGCAAGCGGCCAGCAAAGTTCGTAGATAACAAACAAAAAGTCACATGCATAAAAATTATTGCGGCGCTGAAAAGAAATGAAATTGAAGAGTGGGAGGAATCCAATCACCAATTAAATTGTGCAGATGTAGAAAGAGTCACTCGTCACCACGTGGTAATGTAGTCTGCTTACCAGAAGGTGTTAAGGATTAGACATAGATGATAAATTCTCAATAGCATCCAGCAAATCCAGCCCACTGGAACCCCTCATCAGGGGCTAAAATACATTTTTAGCCTTTTTCATGTCCCTGAGCCGGACCGCACAGCCGGCGCTCTTCCTCGTCGCCTGTTCATGCTTATCTGGCATTTTTCAATTTTTCTGTTCACTGAGAGATAGGTTAACCAATGAGGTGGCACTGAGTCATCTGTTGCCATCCTCTTTTTGTTCCTATCCTCTCTTTTTTCTGATTGGCCGTGCGCTGTCGCGTCATCAGTTGCTAACCAGGTTTATCCTGTTAGCACCAGGGCGCTCTGCACAAGACACACATCCTACCCAGCTGTTAGTGATGAGTTTGATTATATCCCCTCTGATCCACCCACTAACCATACCATATATATAGCGTGCGGTTGTAGCTGTAGCCATGCCTCTGAAGACATCTGTTACGATGAAACATGTCAGGCAGGCTGACATCCGTACGCTGATTGCTGCAGCCGTTTGTTCCTATCATTGATGCATGCTGTTTTAAGCTTCAACTGATGACTACATGCCTGAATGCCTAATTCTGAAGTGACCATTGGGAGATGTTTATATGTGAAGGAAATCCCACGCATGTTGTGGTCTGATGAGGGGTTCCAGTGGGCTGGATTTGCTGGATGCTATTGAGAATTTATCATCTATGCCTAATCCTTAACACCTTCTGGTAAGCAGACTACATTACCACGTGGTGACGAGTGACTTTCTACATCTGCACAATATATTTGGTGATTGAATTCCTCCCACTCTTCAATTACATTTCTTTTCAGCGCCGCAATAATTTTTATGCATGTGACTTTTTGTTTGTTATCTACGAACTTTGCTGGCCGCTTGCTTTTTTCAGTTCAGCGCAAATTTTTACTTGTTTTATGCCAATATTATATAAAACAGTTAGCCTTGTGCATATACTGTGTATGCATAGGTGTGCACAGCCTAATGCATTAGGATGTGCACCCTTAAGCTCAAACACACATGCATGTGTATGTGCCTACATGTATATGACCCCGGCACATTGATCTCCCTGCTAGCACACAGACAGAGAAAAGGATAAACACTTCTCTTATGGCAGAGCCGGTAAGAGGGAGATCTTTCCCATGTTCCTGTTGCTACACAGAACGATAACACTAATGCACATGGGGGGATTAGGGTGTGCCTGGGCACACCCGACACACCCTGTGCGCACGCCTATGTGTGTATGTATGTATGTGTGTGTATATATATATATATATATAGTAGCAGAGCATCCCAGAGAGAGCCAGGAAAAGTCCTGTTCGGGGTTTATACATCTCCCAGGCTCCTCTCATACACGTTCAGGGATCTCTGATCCATGGTCCAGTTCAGGTCTTGGTCCTCTCCCCCAGGCTAATTTAGGCTCACCTGAGCAGACAGTCTTTGCTCTTGGCCTGAGTTACTCAGACAACTTCTGTGTAGGAGAGCAAAAAGGTATGTGAAAGCTGACAAGCTGTAGGCTTGCTCAGCCTGGTAGTTAGGATCTGTAAATATTGTTTAGTTAGTGCCGAGACACGGCTAGGTTTTGTTTTGGCTATTTTTGTTCCTATTTGTTTTTGGAACACTGTACAGCACCTGTATATAGACTTGTATATATCACAAATAAACACCGCACTGTTTGTCACTATTTCACTGGATTTGGTATCTGTGCCTGAAAGACTGCTCATCCCAGGGAGCTTTGTACCTGCTACCTGTTCCCCAGGTTACAATATATATATATATAGTGCCTATTTATATACCGATATCAACCTTTCTTGATGACTTCTCTGCCTGGCTACCCTACTTTCTTTCTTCGGAAATCCCCACAATCATTCTGGGTGACTTCAACTTCCCTATTAATACTAACACTCCTGCCACTTCCAAACTTCTCAGCTTAACCTCCTCCTTTGACCTGAAGCAATGGATACATGCTCCTACTCACTCTGAAGTAATACCCTTGACCTCGTCTTCTCCCACCTATGCATTCCATGCAATCTCTCCAACTATCCATTCCCTCTCTCTGATCACTACCTTATTCATTTCAATCTCTCCCTCCCCTCCACCTCCTCTCCCTCCAACCGCTTAAAAGTTATCCGCAGAAACCGGTCATCTCAACCCTTCTCTTCTCTACTCTGCTACAGATGACCTCTATGACAAAATCTCACCCCTATCCTGCACCGACCTAGGCACTCCTGTCTACAACGCTTCACTACTAGCCTTACTGGAATCACTGGCCCCCCTCACTACACACAGAATCAGGCCCCGACCCCTTCAACCTTGGCAAACAGATGATACTAGAAGTCTGAAAAAAACATAGTCGTGCTCATGAGCGCCTGTGGTGTAAGACTTAATCTCAGAAAGACTTCAACCAATATAAATCTGCCCTCCAAAAATACAATTCCAGCCTCCTCACTGCCAAGCAGACCTATTTTATCATTCTCATTAACAACTTAGCATCCCTTCCCCGTCAACTCTTCTCTACCTTCAACTCTCTACTTCGTCCTCCACTGCCTCCACCCACTAACTCACTTACTGCCCAGGAGATTGCCAATTACTTCAAACAGAAGATTGATACAATTCGGGAGGAGATCTCTACTGTTCAGATACCCTCCACGCTTTACACATCATGGCCGCAGGTACAATCCATTACTTCCCTCTTTCAACCCCATCACTATAGACGAGGTTGCTAAACTTCTTGCTAACTTCCATCTTACCACCTGCCCTCTAGATCCTGTTCCCTGGCAAATGCTACGTTCACCCTCTGGCTCTATTCTATACTCTCTAACTCACACCTTCAATCTCTCCCTCTCTTCTGGCATCTTCCCCAACTCCCTAAAACATGCACTTGTCAGCCCCATAATTAAAAAGCCCTCCCTGGACCCATCCATTCTTAACAACCTACGCCCCATCTCCTTGCTCCCCTATTTATCCAAACTTCTTGATCGTCTGGTCTACAACCAACTGAGCGACCACCTTGCTGATAATAGCCTTCTTGATGCCCTTCAGTCTGGATTTTGTCCCCAACACTCCACAGAAACTGCTCTCCTAAAACTAACAAACGATCTACTAACAGCCAAGACCAATGGACACTACTCTGTATTCCTACTCTTGGACCTCTCTGCTGCCTTTGATACGGTTGACCACCCCCTCCTCCTCAAAAAACTCCATGACTTTGGTCTCTGTGATTGTACTCTTCGCTGGTTCTTCTCCTACTTGTCCAACCGCAGCTTTAGCGTTACTTAAAATTCTACTTCCTCCTCTCCTCTTCCCTTCTTTGTTGGGGTTTCCCAAGGTTCTTGGACCTTTCCTATTTTTAATCTACTCCTCCTCCCTGGTTCAGCTGATAGCCTCACATGGCTTCCTATACCACCTCTACAAGTGGCGGCCCGTGCACTGTGGGTGCACGGTTGCCGCCCCCATCCATGCGCTCGGCTCTTTCAGGATGCCGGATGCTGCATGGATTCCTATGGTGGGGGCGGGAGGGGGTGGTATTTTTTGAAGCACCTGATTAGAGCCAGAGGCGCAGAGAGTGCGCCCTGATCCCACCCAATTGTGTGACGATAGCGAATAAATTTTCGCTATTTTCACACTAACCTTCCTCCCTGCCAATCAGGAGGCAGGGCATCAGACCTGTTTCCTGATTGGCCAAAGCGCCAGGCCACCCTATTGGATGCCTGGCACTTAGGAAGAGGACCAGAGGAGACACACGCTGGAGCGGAGGTCACAAGTGGCTGCATTTGATAGGCACAATTGGCTGCATATGATGGACACAAGTGGCTGCATATACTGGGCACAAGTGGCTGCATATGATGGGCACAAGTGGTTGCATATGATGGGCACAAGTGGTTGCATATACTTGGCACAAGTGGCTGCATAGGATGGGCACAAGTGGCTGCATAGGATGGGCACAAGTGGCTGCATAGGATGGGCACAAGTGGCTGCATAGGATGGGCACAAGTGGCTGCATATGATGGGCACAATGGCTGCATATGATGGGCGCAAGTGGCTGCATATGATGGAAAAAGAAGAAACTCAAACTGTGCTAAGTTAAAGAAAAATATAAAACTATAACCCATTCAAAATTGACAAATAAATAAATACGTGAAAAACAGCAGCAATTCTCCTGTATAACAGAAACACAGTGCACAACCATTAGAAAACTTAGAATCGCGCTATACATAAAAGTGAATTTGTGTTGTCATACACTGACCAATCATATGAACTGTCATACCTGGTGAATAGAATAATGAACAAATTAAAATAAATGCAAAATATGAACAATTGAATATTAGACACCCCACCTATTCGTGTGGGAATGTCACACCAACATTCTAGTGACAGTGTCATAAGCAAAAGTTATAAAATATAACCACAGGTAAGTGTCCAAGAAAAGCCTGAAAGGCGTTATCCCCCGTGGTTAAAAAGTCCAACCATACATAGGTGCCTTTTACAAATAATAGAAAAAAACTTGTGAGGAAATCCACCACCTGTGAGTAAGGGGTTACTGCTTACCAGAAGCCCACGATCCCCCACTACAGAGGATCACGGGAAGCCTGTATACAGAAACACCTCGCAGGGCACATCAAATGGATCAGCTGTTATCAGTAAAGTGGGGATGGTACTGCAATCTCCAAAGCTCCTCAACAAGGCTCCTAACATTCAAAGTTCTCCTCATACCATTGTGGGATCAAGGATGGATATACATGGCGGAAAGAGAAATAAACGCTCCATAGTGTAAAATCTTCTTGTTTATTAAAGATAAAAAGTAATGCACTTACATAAAAAGCAGAATCACAAGCCTTGGTGTCTGGTGCGCCGGCCGGTAGCACACAGACCAACCCGTCCTGCTAAACGATCAGTAGCAACACGAGGTGACGTCAGAGCATCACTCCACCCTATGTGGCGTTTTGTAATAGGTTACGTCGTCCAGGGGCATGGGCGGCGCACTGCGTCACCTCCCTAAATACCTTGGAAACCCCACCAGACCTCGCTTTGGAATTTAGCCAATCAGTGGACATGCGCATCAGCACTAAATAGGCTGATAGTGTCTAAAGGCTACCTATAGCAGATCGAAGCTGGGGTCCATGATGAATAATAATGGCCCTTGATTCTGATATAAGTGGCCTGTTTGTTAGGTTAAAAAAACCTTACAATATCAGAGACACATACCCAATGGGACATCGCATTTTTGGAAACGTATATCAGAGAGGTTATGGTCCCTAGAAGCTTAAGGTGGGAAGTCACTCCTCACAAGGGCAAACCTGACTTAGAAGGATGGTTTAAATACTTTAACGATTCAGGTGTCAGCCTTTTGCGTTTCTTTGTCCAGAGGAAGAGTGAAAAACTCACCCGGCTGGATCAGGAGATTAAGAACATTAGAGATAAATTGGCTCCTTCAATTAATAGTGAAGAGTACAAGGAATGTTCTAAGAATCTGCTGAAAACTTTAGAAAAAGAGGATAAAGACCAAAAGATCAAAAAGAGAAAAAATATATTAGGGACAAACAAGACTATCAGTCAGGTTTAGTCTTTGGCAAAAAAAGCTTGACTCTGAGACTGAGGGAGGGAACGATATGGACATACAACTTCAGGGACCCCCGTTAGGGAATCCCTTGAATAACCCTTTCATGACTAAGCCTATTTTTGAAATTTGGTGTTTACAAGTTAAAATCCGTATTTTTTGCTAGAAAATTACTTAGAACCCCCAAACATTATATATATATATTTTTTTAGCAGAGAATCTAGAGAATAAAATGGAGATTGTTGCAATATTTTTTATCACACGGTATTTGTGCAGCGGTGTTTTAAACGCAAATTTTTGGAAAAGTGACACTTTCATGAATTTTAAAAAATCCAAACAGTAAAGTTACCCCAATTTTTTTGTATAATGTGAAAGATGATGTTACGCCGAGTAAATAGATACCAAACATGTCACCCTTTATAATTGCACGCACTCGTGGAATGGCGACGAACTACGGTACCTTTGAATTTCCATAGGCGACGCTTTAAAAAATTTTTACGGTTACCAGGTTTGAGCTACAGAGGAGGTCTAGGGATAGAATTATTGCTCTCGCTGTGACGATTGCGGCAATACCTCACATGTGTGGTTTGAACACCGTTTACATATGCGGGCGCGACTTCCATATGTGTTTTCTTCGCTGCGCGAGCTCGCGGGGACAGGGGCACTTTAAAAATTTTTTTTTTTTTTTTTATTTATTTTTGTACTTTATAAATTGTGTTTAAAAATTTTTTTTTTTTTTTTTACTTTTATTGCTGTCACAAGCAATGTAAACATCCCTTGTGACAGTAATATGTGGTGACAGGTACTCTTTATGGAGGGATGGGGGGTCTAAAAGACCCCCCATCCCTCCTTTACACTTCAAAGTATTCAGATCGCCGAAAACGGCGATTCTGAATACTGTGTACTTTTTTAAATTCGGCGCCATTGGCAGCCGAGTAAACGGGAAGTGATGTCATGACGTCGCTTCCGCGTTTACAACAAGAAGGCTGGAACGAAGCCGCTCGCAGCTTCGTTCCAGCCCGCCCCCAGCCGCTGAAGGCAGCCGAACGGACACCGGGCCTCCCGATCGCACGGGAGGCCCGGTAACAGCGGCGGGAGGCGGCGGGAGGGGGGGATGTCCCCTCCCGCTCCTCCGGTATAACAGCCGAGCGGCTTTTAGCCGCATCGGTTATTATACACGGGTAGCCGATCGCCCGCTGTAAACAACGGTACCGGGATGATGCCTGCAGCTGCGGGCATCATCCCGGTATAACCCCTCCTCCATCCAGTGGTGACCCCTACTACACACCAAGGAGGGATACTAGGCCTAAGAAGTTTAAAAACAAACTTAGGGGTCCAAAGGATGGACCTGTCCGATCCCAGGAGATGACCACCCTGAGAGGACCCAATGAGAATCCCAGACGATTTAATCATGGTTACCAGCAACGGGATATATATCCACAAACGTGGGAACCTTCCCCACGAATGTGGGATAACCCACCAGGTAGACCTGGCCCACCGAATTATGATCACGGTCCTCACTAAGGTGACCCAGGCCATTATGGTGGGGGTAACTATAATGAGTAACTCATATCGGGTCCCTCTCCAGAATTGGTTCTTACCTTTATCTGGGTTGCAGACCCCCGGACGCCCCAGATCAGATACGGGGGCTATGGGTATAATGGACCCGAGAGAAACTTTGGCACATATGAGTTGGGCAATTATGGCCATGACTATAACATGCAGAGATCAATCCAGCATCCTGGCCCCCCTGCCAATAGAGGCAATCAGAATTGGGGTTTTCACAGGGATACACGGGGCAAAAAACAACCCGTGAAACGAAGAGAGGAGTCAGGGGAGGGGGGGCGGATGCAATCAATTAAAAAGAAAAAGGACTTAGGAACTGGGATTTTCAATTTGAGTAAACAAACACTGTCGAACCCTGAGAAGAAGCTGCTTAACAAGGGTCTGAAGTTTGCTCCTACTAGAAGCATGAGCAAATTTCAGACATATATGGACGAACACAAGTACGTCCGTAAATTGAATATAAAACGTTATATGATTTCTAACCCCATAAGGGAGGGTAATACCATCAGACCAGAATATCAAAACTCTAATCTTTCCAATGCATCTAATGCATCCCTCTTTAACCCACCTGGCACCCTCCATTAGGGTCTTTAGAGACGTAGTCCTATGAGACCTAGATCAGATGAAGGTTAGAAAGGTTAAGATGCAGAGAGATTTGGAGGCTGGCTTAAAATCACTTTGTAAGAATAAATCCTTAGTGATAAGACCAGCCGATAAGGGTGGAGGGATTGTCATTTTAGATCGTTGTGACTATCTAAAAGAGATGCATCGCATTGTGGACGATAGTGACACCTATACCGCTCTGAGTAGGGATCGGATTATGAAATATAAGAGGGAACTTTAAACTATTGTTGACAGAGGTAATTGTAGGGGTATCTTGAGTGAAAAGGAGAGACTGTTTTTGGTACCGAATGCTCCTTGAATACCTGTCATATACTATCTCCCCAAGATACATAAAAACCAGACTTGCCCCCCGGGACGACCAATAGTGAGTGGCATTGATTCTGTCACGTTCCGGGTGGGCAAGTATATTGACCATTACCTACAACCTTTGGTCCGAAAAGTCCCATCTTATATTAAAGATACTAAACAGGTAATCAATCTATTGGCTAGTATAACACCTAAGAGGGCTCTGGATGGTTACCGCGGATGTAACCTCTCTTTACACCATCATACCCCATCATTTGGGCTTTGCAGCAGTTAGGCTATTTTTGGAGAGAGATTCCGGTCTGGTCTCACTTCAGATCGATTTCATTATGGAATTGTTACAGTATGCCGCAAGCCACAACTACTTTTGGTTCGAGCATCAGTTCTACTGACAAGATAGAGATGTGGCTATGGGGGCTAAATATGCCCCCAGCTTGGCCAACCTTTTTATCGCCAAGTGGGAGGAGGATGTCATCGATGCTCCGAGGAGACCGGAAGTGACCCTATGGGCCAGATATATTGACGACGTCCTCCTCCTATGGTATAGAAATAGATCTGATCTTCTTGATCTTATGGTCGGCCTCAATAATAACACTAGAGGGATTAAACTCAATTTTGAAGCGAGTCAGGAAGAAATCAGTTTTCTTGATTTGAAAATTAAGATTCTCGAGGATAGATTTGTGACATCCACATTTTTCAAGTCAACAGACAGGAACTCTTATATCTCGCTTGATAGCTGTCATTATGAACCATGGCTAAGAGCAGTTCCTTTGGGCCAATTTACATGACTCAGACGCAACTGCACTGAGATTGGTACTTTTGAAGATCAGGCCACCATTCTTTCAGGTAGATTTGTGGAGAAAGGATACAATCGGAATTTCCTGTCCAAGGCTGTTCAAATAGCACGTAACAGGTCATCACTCTTGTTGGATAAACCACCCAATGGAGAGGTTGACCCGTTTGTTGCACCGTTTATCACTATACAAAAATATACTAAAGCGCTGATATGGAGTGAAAACTGAATTAATAACAAAAAATAGGATTCTAATTAGTGACTGGGAGAAACCCAAATAATAAAAGCTGCAAGCTAAAAAGTGTTCAGACACCACTATGAAGTGACAGATAAATTAAAAGATGTGTTGGGCTATTATTAACCTTCCAGTCAAACTAACAACCAGTGCACAATATAATAAATCAATCAATCCGTGATTCATAAAAAAAAAAATTGTGAAAATATATAGATAAATATTAAATGCAGAGTAAAAATAAATATAAACGTGAACAGGTCAGCAAAACCTATAGCCACTGGGTTATATTATACTCCACAAGGTAAATCAACCACAGGTTATCCCCGATATTTATGGGTAAGTGTAATTGCTGTATGTATTGTCCAATCTTGTGTTAATTCCTCCTTATATTGGATTTCCACCTAGCGCTGTGTGTTGATAACCATTCTGACTTGTGGGAAATATGTATTGGTGTATACTCTAGAACAAAGTCCCATACGTGCCAAAAGAATCTGCTCACAAATAGACAATCGCCGTATAATTTGAATGGCTTCCGCTAGGTAATCCTCAGATGCCACGTATACATGAAAGGAAAACACAGAGAAGAAACATCATTGCACAATGAACGATTTCTACAGGGTAAAACACACCACACTAGGTCCACTCACATAAGTCTAGGAAGTTTCAGCTTAGATGAAAAAGCAATCAGTCGCTTGGGGCGCGGTGGGTCTCCCACCGCTTGCAACGATACTGTTACCAGTCTCAATGCTTGACGACACTGACTCCTCCTGCGCGTTGCGTCACTCGACATGTGACTTTGTCAAGATTAGTCATGTGACGCTCGAGTCTCCATTATATATTGGTACTAGCGTCAGCGTTGCTATAGAGACAGCAGTATGTCATCGAGTCATCATTTTGTTTTTTCACCAAGCCATCACTGGACATCTAAATTTTTTTAAGCACTACATTATAGTTTAAAACCTGATCATTATATACTTCTTCATAATAATATACATAGAAGATAAAACATAGAAGATAAAATATAAAACAAGGAAACCATATCTAATCCACATCCTCCCTCTAGTGGTAGTTACTATGTATAGCATTCTAAAATTACTTCACTGTTTTAATGGTTAGATAAACATAAAATTACAGTGCGTTCCTACCCTAAATAAATAATAATGTCATTATCGAAAATACCCAGGGTTCCATAAGAAAATTATACAAATAAAGATGGTTATATGACATCAGCTAAATTTAGACAAAGAATCAAGTTTAAAATTGAATTTACAGAATATAAATATATTATAAAAAATATATTATAAAATGAATATCTAATCTAACTGTGATCCATACACTCATTCCAATATCAATTGATTGATAATTCGGCCTTCATTGACCCATCACCCAGTAAAACTAAGTAAAGCAAGAATAAACCACTCTACTGGTGACTGTCACTAATATACTGTTGTTTCAAAATGATCTATCCGGATCCACACAAATAAAAAAATTGATGACTTTGTTTCTTATGTACTCGAGGGAAGATACTGAGCAATAGGATTATAAAATTAGTTAAAATAATCAATTAAATAATAAAATCAAGAAATTATTATCCACAACTAGAAAACAGAGAGCTTTAAAAGTTTACAAGGGATATGATAAAGGCTAGTAATCTGATATGAAACAATTTAAGTCAAATTCAATATTCAACCCACTGGGCGCCAGTGTACACATCTCAAAAATCCATCTGGATTCTCGTTTGCTTAATTCTCTGACTTTATTGGATCCTCTCCAGTGTGGTGTGTATTTATCAATAGCCCAACATTTTAGGCCTGTGGGATCTTTATTGTGGTACCTTGTGAAATGTTTAGAAACACTGTGCTTTGGCAAACCATTCCTGATGTTCAATATATGTTCTCTAATGCATTTCCATAATGGTCATTTTGTTCTCCCAACATACTGTAGGGAGCATGCACATTGTAGTACATATACCACTCCCTCAGTTCTACAGGAAATGCATTCTTTTATATCATATTTCTTCTTGGTACTTGTGGAGCTAAATTTTTTACACTTTTGTCCATTAAAGTTGGTATTTTTACATGCAAAACACCTTTTGCAGGGGTAGAAACCTTTGCCCTGAAAAAAAGTTAAACCTGTTGATTTCTTTGGGGGGCCAGGGACTTTTTTGCTACTAGATCTCTAAAAGTAGGGGCTCGTCTATGGATAAAATGGGGTTTTTCAGGTAAGCTGTTTTGGAGTATTCTGTCACCTTTAAGAATGGACCAATATTTTTTGATGATTTTTTCCACCTGTTTGTGTTGAACACTATAGTTCACTATTAGTGGAATCTCAATTTGTTGTTGCTGATTTTTTTGTCTATCTTGGATTAATTGATCACGTGGCATTTGGTACACTTCCTGTATTTTGTTTTCGATAAATTCCTTATTGTAACCCTTTGCTAGGAATTTATCTCCTATCCACTTTGCTTGCTCCATGTATTCACTATTATCTGAGCAATTCCTTCTGAGCCCGATCATCTGGCCCTTTGGGATGTTTAAAAACCAGGGTTCATGATGGCAACTATCCACCGGTATGTAGCTATTTCTTTCTACCGGTTTGAAGAAAGTCTTTGTACTGATAACGTTTTCCACAATCTTTATTTGTAGATCAAGAAATTTCACTTCCTCATCACTGATCTCATAGGTAAGTTTAATGTTTTTTTGGTTGTCATTTAGCCGGTCCAGAAATTGGGTGAGGCTTTCCTTGTCCCCTTCCCATATTATAATACAATCATCAATGAACCTTCTGTATAATTTCATATTTGTAGGTTTGTTAGAAAAAATAATTTGGTCCTCCCAATTTGCCATAAAGATATTGGCTACGCTGGGTGCATATTTAGCACCCATTCCTATGCCATTCAATTGCCTGTAGTATTCTCCATCGTACCAAAAATAGTTATGTTGCATCCCAAAAGCCAAGCACCTAAATATAAATCTTCTTTGTTTGGAGACTAAGTTCCCAAATTTTTCCATGGCCCATTTTGTAGCTTGAATTGCATCATCTGATCTATTATTGTGTATAGTGATGAGACATCTGCCGTAGCTATCCAGTATTTGTGTCTTGGCCTTAATTCAAGATTGCTCAAGATTTGGATCAAGTGTTTTGTGTCCCTTAAATATGCCTCAGTATTTGGCACCAAAGGCTGCAAATATTTATCCATGTATTCTCCCAGCCTTGCATTTATGGATTGGATGTCATTAATTATAGGCCTTCCGGGCAGTTGTGTGTGTGTTTTTTTTTTTTTTCCAATAAAAGTTTTTATTTAGCATAGAAAATTGTTATAACAAAGCACAAGATATAATCAATACAATCTTACTAGGCATCTATTTTACAGCTTATTCAGTTTGTGTTTAGTTCACATCATGTATACAGCCTTAGTTATTTTTTTAATCAGTTACAATCAATAACGAGTCCAGAAAAACTGGATCCATCAATATTCACAGTCCTTTACATGAAATGATCCTTTGTTACAATATTACTGAGTAATGTTTGGAAGTGTCTTATATACTCGTATTAATAAATTAATATAAATGAATAATAAAGTAATCAAAGAGAAAGAAGAGAGAAGGGAGGGAGAGGGGGAGGGGTAAGGGTATGGGGATGGAAAAGTTTTGGCTCCGTAGCTGCTAATCTAAAAGATAGATGATTATATTCAATCCAGGCTAGCTCTGGTGTGTTCTCTGTCAGGTCCTGAGGATATGTGAGAGACCAAGTCATCATTATTTAGCCATTCTGCATCTTAGCAAGATTATCTGAGTATTTAAAGATGAACCAGGATTTCCATAGTTTATGAAATGTGTCTGTTCTTTCTGCTGCCATTGCCACTGTCTTCTCCATTCTGTAGAGTGAATCAACCTCAGAGAGCCATTCTGCTAATTTAGGAGTATGTGTTGATTTCCAATGTCTTGGAATGATGGTTTTTGCTGCGTTTGACATGTGGCGTACTACTGATTTTTTGTACCTACTCAATGAGTAATTTGATAATGTAACAGACAGCATTCTGGTGAGAGTTCTAGTTCAGTTTCTGTTAAAGCATGAATCTGTGTACACACCTCATCCCAGAAGTTACGTATGTGCGAACATTCCCACCATATGTGCAGCATGGTACCCTTCTCAGCTCCGCATCTCCAACAGACATCGGTAGCCTCTGGGTACCATGCATGCAGCCTGGCCGGGGTAAAGTACCAGTTTGTCAGAACCTTGTATGAGGTTTCCTGAGTACCTGCGTTAATGGAACACTTGTGTGCCAAGATACATGCATTATCCCACTGTTCATCTGTAAAAGATTTTTTGAGAGCAGTTTTCCATTCTTTTTTATGTCTGCTCGGTTGTCTGCATTGACTGGTCTGTAACCAACCATATATCAGAGAGGTAGCTTTACTCACCTGCTCTACAGTGATGCATAATTGTTCAAACCTAGTTTGTTCTCTCAAGAATTGCTGTCTGTTAGCAGTGCAATGTATATAATCATGCAGTTGTCTATACTGCCAATGTGTAAGGTTTTTAGCCTGTAATTCAGTCTGCAACTGAACAAAGGTTTTCATTTTGCCATTATCTAAACAGTGAGCCACTGTTATTGGGGTTTTACCTTCTCTGTGTGGAAAGGACGCTGTGGTGTGGCCTAATGCAAACTCCTTATTATTAATCAGTGGGGTTAGAGGACCTGGTGTGGATGCGAAGTTGAAAAGTTGCGACACAGTCTGGAAGACTGCCAGCGTTGGGCCAATTGTGGGATGTAAATCTAAGTTGGGTGAACGAGCCCTTTTAGTGACCCATGGCAGAAATCTCAGAGGTATCTCAGTCTGTAGACTTTCTAAACTAACCCATGCTTTTGAGGAAGCGTGGCAGTTCCAATCAAGAATGCGAACTAGATGGGCCGCATAATAGTAGTGTTTAAAATGTGGGAGATTAATACCCCCCTCTGCTTTCATGGTCATTAGTGTTTTCATGCTTATACGTGATTTCTTCCCAGCCCAGATGAAGTCTCTCAGTATAGTGTGTAGTATTGAGAAGAACTTTTTAGGCAAGCCAATGGGTAGTGTAGGAAACAAGTACAGTGCCCTGGGCAAAACCGTCATTTTTATCGCTGCCGCTCTCCCAAACCATGACAGTGGCTTGAGATTCCACAGTTGAAGGTCCTGTCGTAAACTGTGTATGAATGGGAGGAAGTTTTGTGTGTATAGACTGTCTAAGTCCGGTGTAAGCCATATCCCTAAGTACTTAAGTCTGAAATCTACCCATTTAAAGGGGCAATTGGACTTCGTATCTTGGAGCTGCTTTGGGTTCAGTGAGATGTTGAGTGCTTCCGACTTTTCATAATTGATCTTAAAATTGGAGATGTATCCAAACAGTTCAAAATCTTTCAAGAGGTTGGGAATCGACGTGTTCGGTTGCGTGACAACAAACAACAAGTTGTCTGCATAAGCAGCTATTTTGTGGTATGTGTGACCCAGAGATAAGCCCTTTATAGATACATTCCCATTTATTGTGCGTATACAGGGTTCTAACGTGAGAATAAATAGGATTGGGGACAGGGGGCAACCCTGTCTCGTGCTGTTGTGTATCTGTCCTGGTTCTGAGAGAGATCCATTAATCTTTAATCTGGCCGTCGAGTTCTGGTATAGCATCGAAATCCACGTCAGCATGTTGGTCTTGAGACCTACGTGTTTGCATACTGCGAACATGTAATCCCATGCCACCCTGTCGAAGGCCTTCTCCGCATTCGTGGATAGGAGAAGGCCTCCTGCCGAGTTCCCTCTAAGGGAGTGAATGAGATACATAGCTTTGATCACATTATCGCGTGCCTCTCTTCCCGGCATGAACCCCACTTGATCTGGGCCAGTAATGTCAGGCAGGAATCTACTTATTCTTGTCGCAATAATTTTGGACAGGAGTTTCATATCCAAGTTAAGCAAGGATATTGGCCTGTAACTTGAGCAGATGTTGGGGTCCTTGCCGGGTTTGGGGATTACCGTTATATGTGCCGTGTTAAATGAGGGTGGGAGATTTTGGGGAGTCGTGAGAGAATTTAAGGCCTGTAGTAAGGGTTTTGCTAGGAGGTGTGCAAACGTCTTATAATATATGGCTGTATAGCCATCTGGGCCTGGGCTTTTCCCTGTTTTTAAAGACTTGATCGCCTGCATGAGTTCCACAAGCTCTATTGGCCTATCAATTTCCATCGCATCACCCTCTGTGATACTAGGTAAGCCGCTTTGTGTTAAGTATTGTGTTATGATCTGAGTTCTAGATCCCTCCACTGCCGCAGGCTTATGTGGGGGTGGGAGGTTGCACAATTTCCTGTAGAACCTATGGAACTCGGCCGCGATCTGGTCTGTGGCATGTGTCAGTTTGTCTTCTCTATTTTTGATTTGCGTAATAGTGTTGGTTGAGCGAATGTCTCTCAGGGCCCTGGCCAAAAATTTACTGTTTTTGTTCCCATGTTCGTTGAAGAAACCTCTGCGGAAAAATAATATTAATTTTGCTTGTAAATCTAGTTTTTCCTGTAATTCTTTACGGGCTATTAAAAGCTCCTCGGCCGGATTCACCGCCGACGATCTTTTATGTTGGGTTTCTAAGTTATGTACTTTGTCTATAATGGCTTTTAGTTCTTTCTCTGCGTTTTTCTTTTTTAGTGAAGCTAGGCTGATGAGTTTGCCTCTAAGCACGCACTTATGGGCCTCCCATACCGTAATATGTGACACTTCTTCTGTAGAGTTTTCTCTGAAGTATGTCTTTATGGCCTCCGTTACACGTTGTAGGGTCACGGGGTCTGTCAATAAGGTCGAATTGAGTCTCCAGCAACCCTGTCTTTTAGGTGCATTTTGGAGTTTTAATGTTAAAGAGGTCGGGGCGTGGTCTGATATTGTCCTGGTTCCTATGTGTGCCTCTTTCAGAATGTTTAAGTCTCTTTGTGTTGTAAACACAAAGTCTATGCATGAGTACTTTTTGTGAACCGTGGAAAAGTATGTGTAGTCCTTCTCCTGGAGATGCGCTATTCGCCATGTGTCTTTTAGAGTTAATTTGTTGAGCAATACGCTAATATTTTTAAGTATGCGATATGATATCGATGATCTACCATTAGATGTATCCTGAAGGGGGTCCAATGGGACATTGAAGTCCCCTCCAAGGATTATGCACCCAGAGGCAAACCATGTGAGCCAATCAACCAGTTTTTGGCAAAAGGTCACATGCGCGGTATTTGGGAAATACACATTCGCTAGCGTGACTGGGCGTTTACCAATGGTCCCCTTGAGAAGGAGATACCGGCCTCCTGGATCTGCTAGTTGTTGGGTGAGCTCAAAACCCGAGCTTTTCCCAATTAGAATTGAAACTCCTTTCGTCTTAGATTCTGTGTTAGCGGCATGATATGCCTTGGTAAAGTAATTATCAGTTAATTTGGGGATAAAGTTAGCTTTAAAGTGTGTTTCCTGAAAGAAAACAAAAGCTGGCTTCTCTCTCCCAAGATGTCCTAATAATTGTGTGTGCTTTTGGGGTATATTGAGTCCTCTCACATTGTGTGATATTACTGTCGGGCTCTTGCCCAGTGAGGAGTAAATCATGGCAATTGAGGCTGACTCACGTGACGCTACGGTCCAAAACACAAAAAAAAGAGGGGAGAGGGTAGGGGTAAGCAAAGGAGAAGGAAAGAAAAGAAAAAGTGAGGTGATAATGAGAGGAAAGTGTGGTCCCACTCTCTGACACTAAGGGAGTGAGGCCCGTATATGTAGTAATTAACCTCTAAGCAAGAACCCCTAGAGGAATTTGTATAACTTGGAGCCTTGAGCGTGCGCACCGGTGAGGATCCCACAAAGAGGGGTGTCACCAATGCGTCCGCTTCTCGACACCCACTGTGGGGGAGATGGGGGGTGCGATCAGAGTTGTGTCTGTAATCACTTCCTTGGTAAAGCTTAACAATCTATAGTAATATTCCACTAAGGATAAAGAACTCCTCCCAACCCCCAGGTCCTGTAATTATTGCAAAAGATATAACATTAATTATAAACGGCATTTAAACACCCTAAGGGGTGTATAAAAAATTAACACCAATTAGACTCAGACATATACACTTATTTTCTATTGTCCAACTTATTACTCAATGAACATATTATGTGGGTGATCTCATGGATTCATGTTGTCTCAGATATCATACTTGCAAACTTCAAAGGTGATATCAGGCGGGAACTTAGAAAGCGCCTTAGGTGTGTTGCTGTCTGTTTTGTGATACACCTTCTTTCAGCAGAATGAAAAATGAGAAATAAAAAATGAGATAACCCCCGTGTATGAACGGTTATCCTACATTACAGGCGTAACTGTAGATCTGACCCATGTGAATAAGCACAAGGCTAGGAGCCACAGTCATAGGTAAGAATGCCGACAGACACAGATCTTTCTCAGTTAATGCTTTATGATTGTCATACCTCATGTCTGTAGGAATCCATAGTGACTTCCCGCCTCCGGCTCTGCTTATATAAGTAAAATCCCCTCTTCTGCCGACCTGTGGAACCGCCTGCGTGAGGAGCAACTGTTTCCACTGAAATGCGAGATGAAAAAATAAAAGGAAAATAATAGTAACCCAACCATACAATAACCTAAAGAACAACTTGAGCAAGCAAAGTTGTGATCCTAGGCTTTCTAAGGAGCCTCAGTGTCAGCAGACCTCTTGCAATCTCCTCTTCACTCTGGATCAGAGTCAGGTTGCAAAGCTCTGGAAGCGTTAGGGCGTTTCTTAGTAGAACTAGGACCCGGAGCATTTTGTTTCTGGTATTTTCCTTTCTTGTGTGGTGGTTTAGTAGGAGGAGCATGGGGTGATGCTTGCACTTCAGGTACCGCCTGTGGGTTGCGGAATTCCCCGTACCAATCCGGTAGGTCAATGAGTGGTATCTGCAAATCCCGGCAGAAATCGGGCAGTTCATTAGGCGTGCGTAGAAATATTTGTTTGCCCTGAAAAGTCACATTTAGTGCAAAAGGAAATTTCCATCTGTAGGGTATGTTTTGTCTGCGTAGCGTCTCCAGCAGGGGGCGCAGAGCTCTCCTGTTGTTTAGGGTGATAGGCGAAAGGTCCTGGTAAATGGATATCTCAGTGTCATTGAATGTAATGTGTCCATTATGCCGTGCTTTAGCCATGATATCTTCTTTTAGCTTAAAGTTGGGTAAACAACAAATTATGTCCCGTGGGGGAGCAGTGTCAGCCGGCCTCGCTCTTAAAGCCCTGTGCGCCCTGTCAAAAGTTATCGGCGTGTCTGTTTGGCGCCCTAGTAAGTCATTGAACACATACTGTAATGCAGATGGGATATTGCCTGGTTCAACCGATTCAGGGGCAACTTGCACCCTTATATTATGCCTTCTCCCCCTGTTATCTAAATCCTCCAACTGACGATTCATTTCAATGAGACGTGCAGAGTGAGAGTCAGTGATTTTATCTAGGCGTGCAATAGCTTTATCTCTTCTCAAGCCCTCCATCTCTACCCCCTCCTTTTTCTCTGATAAGGAAAGCACATCAGCTTTTAGTTCCGTTATGGCTGAGAAGAGGCTGCCCTTGATGTCCGCTGCTATTTTCCTCATGGTAGTGAGCGTGAGGGGCAGTTCTGAAGCAGGGGCATCCCTTACCTCATCCTCCTCTGCATACTGTGAGTCTTCACTGAACTCATCGTCTCCACGAGGTTGCGCCATCTTGGACTTGGCCTTGAGGCTCCGGGGTTGAGTTTTAAAGATGTCTGGGATGCTTCTCGAGCCAGATAAGGGTGTGGAGTGGCGAGGGTGGTTGCCTGAGTTGTGGCGTGTGAGTCTGCTCATCTTTGCCATTAGTGTCGGTGCCGTTTTCGCTGAAGGAGCTGAGGGTTTAGCGGAGCCTCTCTAGTCTGCTACCATCCTCTCCGCGCGCCAAGCCACGCCGTGTGTGTTTTTTGTGGATTTTTGGTACTGTATAAATAATGGGCACTTTACAGGTATCAGGGACCAAATATTTTTCTTCTTTTTTAGTTAGGATGTTTTTTTAGGCTGCCTCTGAGTACCAAATCTGCCAGTTCTTTTTTATATTCCTTTGTAGGGTTCCCCTTTAGTTTTATGTACGTATTTGTGTCCTCCAGTTGATTTAACAATTCTTTATCATAATATTCTTTAGATAGTATGACTATTGCCCCCCCTTTATCAGCTGGTCTGATTACAACCTGTTTATTTTCTTCTAACTGTTTTATTCCTGTTATTATGTTATGGAGTTCATTCAGTTTTTCTAATTTTAAGTTGGTCCAGTTCCTGATTTACCATTCTCCCAAATACTTCAATATGTTCATTATTGTGGACTTGTGGGTTAAACAGTGATTTATTCCAGAGATTACTATGCACGATCCTTCCTGAAGTTTCCATCCTCACAGTTTGATTTGTGGGAGGTTTATTTAACATGTAGTTTTTAATATTAAGTTTTCTGATATTCTTCTGTATATCTATATACATGTCAAATTTGTTCAAATTCAGTTTTAGGGCATATTTCAGTCCTTTATCCAGTGTTATTAGCTCATTTCTAGTTAGTTCAATTCCGCTTAAGTTGTATATTCCCTCACCTATTACTCTTGTTTTCTTTTGGGTCTTATATTCTCCTCTGCATCCCCTTTTGCATCTGGGCTTCTTGTTTTTATTATTCGATCGTATCTCGGTGGTGTCCTCACGCTCCTGCGGTAATTTAAAAAATGGCTTGAGTGTTCCTCATCTCTGTAATCTCTAAGGGCCTCATATCTGTTTTGAGTTTGGATCGGACTCCTCCTAGGGTCATAATGTGGTTGGTCATATTGTCTTTGTTCTCCTTGTGATTCATAATACTGATGTTGATATTGGTAATCATCTCTTCTACCATTTCTAATGTTAGTTTGGTACTGATGATTACCCTGGTATCCATAATTGCCCAAATTTCCATATTGGTTATAAGGTGGATTATAGGGTTTCTGGCCCCCTCTATTTCCATTATTCTTCCAATAGGGTTTTCTTGGTGACTTATTCTTGTTCCTATTCCTCCACCAGGGTTTCGGGGTCCTTGGTTCATTGGCTTCCCTATTCATTCTCTCATAACCATTTTCATTCTCCCTAAAATGTTTTGATGAGTTTGGGGATCTAGATCTTCTTGACTTTTTACTCTCCTCTCAGAAATCTCCTCTCAGAAATTACTCTCCACCTCTTAAATCTATTCTCCCTTCTCGGAGTGACAATCCTTACCTCACTTTCAGGGGAAGAGGTGGTGGATCCTGTTTTCCCTTGTTTTAAGTTTAATTGCCAATTAAACACTTGCTCTGATTGATAATCATTAGTGTCCGTAAGGTATTTCCTTTTTTTTTCTCTGTTTCAATTCTATATCTTTCTGTTCTAATACCTTATTCAGCTGTTTAGTAAGGGTAGCAAATGAAGCTGATTCTTTAAATGTTTCTAATATTATTTTACACTCAGATATTTGCTGATTAATCCTGGCTAACTTTCTTTGTTTCCTTTTTAAAACAAAATGTACTACTTTCAGTCCCTTCTCATTAAAAAATTGACACCATTCCTTTATTGCCTCCTGATCTATTAGGCCATCATTTATAGGCACATCCCACCTGCGTCTTCTGGGTACTATGCTCTCCTTAATATATTGTTTGTGAGTGGCTATATCCCACCACAAACTGACCTTCTTTTCCATTAAGTGACCAAACCGTCTAAAATTAGTGTCTAAATCCCCTGTTTCCGTGCTTTGTTTGTTAGAAAATATATCCTTAAGATCTACTGTGCGTTTTTCTATGTATTCAAATATTTCCATAACTGCTGCTCAAGTGTGAAAAACTGAAAACAATGTGCAAAATACAAAAATATACTAAAGCGCTGATATGGAGTGAAAACTGAATTAATAACAAAAAATAGGATTCTAATTAGTGACTGGGAGAAACCCAAATAATAAAAGCTGCAAGCTAAAAAGTGTTCAGACACCACTATGAAGTGACAGATAAATTAAAAGATGTGTTGTGCTATTATTAACCTTCCAGTCAAACTAACAACCAGTGCACAATATAATAAATAGATCAATCCGTGATTCATAAAATTAAAAAATTGTGAAAATATATAGATGTCTAAATTTAGCTGATGTCATATAACCATCTTTATTTGTATAATTGTCTTATGGAACCCTGGGTATTTTCGATAATGACACTATTATTTATTTAGAGTAATTTTATGTTTATCTAACCATTAAAACAGTGAAGTCATTTTAGAATGCTATACATAGTAACTACCACTAGAGGGAGGATGTGGATTAGATATGGTTTCCTTGTTTTATATTTTATCTTCTATGTTTTATCTTCTATGTATATTATTATGAAGAAGTATATAATGATCTGGTTTTAAACTATAATGTAGTGCCTAATAAAGTTTAGATGTCCAGTGATGGCTTGGTGAAAAAACAAAATGATGACTCGATGACATACCGCTGTCTCTATAGCAACGCTGACGCTAGTACCAATATATAATGGAGACTCGAGCGTCACATGACTAACCTTGAAAAAGTCACTTGTCGGGTGACGCAACGTGTAGGAGGAGTCAGAGACGTCAAGCATTGAGGCTGGTAACAGTATCGTTGCAAGCAGTGAGAGACCCACCGCGCCCCAAGTGGCTGATTGCTTTTTCATCCAAGCTGAAACTTCCTAGGCTTATGTGAGTGGACCTGATGAGGGGGGTTTACCCTGTAGAAATCGTTCATTGATGTTTCTTCTCTATATTTTCATTTCAAGATTGGACAATACATACAGCAATTACACTTACCCATAAATATAGGGGATAACCTGTGGTTGCTTTACCTTGTGGAGTATATTATAACTCAGTGGCTATAGGTTTTGCTGACCTGTTCACGTTTATATTTATTTGTACTCTGCATTTAATATTTATCTATATATTTTCACAATTTTTTATTTTTATGAATCACGGATTGATCTATTTATTATATTGTGCACTGGTTGTTAGTTTGACTGGAAGGTTAATAATAGCGCAACACATCTGTTAATTTAACCGTTTATCACTACCTTCTCTGTGCAACACCGTAGCATCAAGAGATTGATTCAAAAACATTGGCACGTGCTGACTAGTGACCAGGTACTCGGCACAATTCTGCCGGATAGGCCTCGGATTGTTTTTAAAGGGGCATCCTCCCTAGCCAGTAGAATTGCCCCGAGTGTCCAAGACCTCCCAAAAAACAATAGATGTTTTTTCTCAAAATCTCACAGGCTATTATAGGTGCAGGAATTGTCAAGTTTGCTCCCTTAATAAGTGCAAAGAGAAAAAGATCTGTACATTTACATCACCTAGCACCTCACGGACGTTTGATGTGGAACCTTTTTATTACATGCACATCTGAGGGTGTGGTCTACCTCATACAGTACCCGTGTGGGCTACAGTATGTAGGGAGGACCAAAAGGCCATTGCGTCTGCGACTAAATGAACATATTGGTAACATCAGAAGAGGGTATGATAAACACCTAGTCTCTAGGCACTACAAATCTTTGTTTGTAGGGATTGACAAATATAGACCCCATTGGAGGGGTAGCTTGTTAGTCAGAGAAATCTCAAAACATGAGATCGTTTGGATTTACAGACTTAAGACCTATGCCCCCTTCGGCTTGAACGTCGACACAGATGTGAACGCCTTCATCAACAATTCTTGATAGGGACTACATATCACGTCGAAAATATTCGATCTGGTCCCTTTCCATATTCTTCAATGTTTTTTTACATAATGTTTTTACATAATTTTTATCTGTGGCCACTACGGCTGTTGGCAACAGGACCACAGGGATTGTTTGTTTATAGGAGGGGCGTTTCATTACTCAGAATGTGTATTTGGTTTTGGGAACCTCAATCAGGCCTTGCAGTTTTGGGTTTTGCTTATTTGGATGTTCCTTTAGACTTTATTTTTATCTGTATTAAATTTTCAGCATAATAATCTTATTAAGGATTAGTTTATCGTCTTTAGAGATGGTTACGGCCTGAGAATTTATTTTGGGAACAATTTTGCTTTGTTGTTTGAGGACGATGGAATCCCCTTTTTTTCTTTTTCTTTTCTTTTGTTTTTGTTTCCTTTTCCAATTGAATGTAATACTAATCTTGACCACCTTGTGGCGCATGATATTGCGGTTATGGTGACACCACCAAGAACATCCAGCTGGCTTCCGCCCAGGTTGGATAACATTATGCATTCTGGATTTTTATAAAACAATTTTTCATAAACAATGGTTTATATATGTTTTTAATTTTTCTCAATGTCTCTCTGTGTCCCCATTCTTTGGTTTGGCCAGTGAGAGAACGTTCTTTGGAGTCGTGTACCTTTTTTATTGTATTATGCATCATGGACCCCAGCTTCGATCTGCTATAGGTAGCCTTTAGACACTATCAGCCTATTTAGTGCTGATTCGCACGTCCACTGATTGGCTAAATTCCAAAGTGAGGTCTGATGGGGTTTCCAAGGTATTTAGGGAGGTGACGCAGCACGCCGCCCATGCCCCTGGATGATGTAAGCTATTACGAAACGCCGCGTAGGGTGGAGCGACACGCTGCCGTCACCTCGTGTTGCTACTGATCTTCAGCAGGACGGGTTGGTCTGTGTGCTACCGGCCAGCGCACCAGACACCAAGGCTTGTGATTCTGCTTTTTATGTAAGTGCATTACTTTTTATCTTTAATAAACAAGAAGATTTTACACTATGGAGCGTTTATTTCTCTTTCCGCCATGTATATCCATCCTTGATCCCACAATGGTATGAGGAGAACTTTGAATGTTAGGAGCCTTGTTGAGGAGCTTTGGAGATTGCAGTACCATCCCCACTTTACTGATAACAGCTGATCCATTAGATGTGCCCTGCGAGGTGTTTCTGTATACAGGCTTCCCGTGATCCTCTGTAGTGGGGGATCGTGGGCTTCTGGTAAGCAGTAACCCCTTACTCACCGGTGGTGGATTTCCTCACAAGTTATTTTCTATTATTTGTAAAAGGCACCTATGTATGGTTGGACTTTTTAACCACGGGGGATAACGCATTTCAGGCTTTTCTTGGACACTTACCTGTGGTTATATTTTATAACTTTTGCTTATGACACTGTCACTAGAATATTGGTGTGACATTCCCACACGAATAGGTGGGGTGTCTAATATTCAATTGTTCATATTTTGCATTTATTTTAATTTGTTCATTATTCTATTCACCAGGTATATGACCGTTCATTTGATTGGTCAGTGAATGACAACACAAATTCACTTTTATGTATAGTGCGATTATAGGTTTTCTAATTGTTCTGCATATGGTGGGCACAATGGCTGCATTTGATGGGCACAGTGAGGCAGCATTTGATGGGGGGTTCAGTATTTTTCAGTTTGTTTGCGCCCCCCCCAAAAATTTTGAGCACCAGCCACTACTGATCTCTACGCTGATGATACCCAAATCTGATTCTCTACCCCTCAGCTCACCCCCTCCGTCTCCTCACGTATCACTAATTTACTAACAGATATATCAGTTTGGATTTCACACCACTTCCTCAAACTCAATCTATCCAAACCCGAACTTATCATTTTTCCTCCCCCATGTGCCCCTTCCCCTGATCTCTCTGTCAAAATTGATGGCACAACTATAAGCCCATCCCTGCTTGCCAAGGTCCTAGGTGTAGTCCTAGACTTTGAACTCTCCTTTAAGCCCCACGTCCAATCACTGTCCAAATCTTGCAGCCTCAACCTCTGCAACATCTCCAAAATACGCCCCTTTCTAACCAATGACACAACAAAGCTCTTAATTTACTCGCTGGTCATCTCTCGCCTGACCAATCTCTCGCCTCGACTACTGCAACTCCCTTCTCATTGGCTTACCTCTACATAGGTTATTCCCCTTAAGTCCATCATAAATTCTGCTGCCAGACTCATCCACCTTACCAATCGCTCTGTGTCTGCTACTCCTCTCTGCCAATCCCTCCACTGGCTTCCGCTCACCCAACAAATTAAATTCAAAATACTAAAAACTTCTTACAAAGACATCCACAACTCTGCCCCCAGCTATATCACTAGCCTAGTCTCTAAATACCAACTGATTCATTCTTTTTGTTCCTCTCAAGACCTCCTACTCTCTAGCTCCCTCGTCACCTCCTCCCATGCTCGCCTCCAGGACTTCTCCAGAGCCTCTCCAATCCAATGGAACGCATTACCCCAATCTGTCCGATTATCTTCTACTCTATTAGCTTTCTCCAGAGAAGCCTATTCTACCCACACCTAACAACTGTATTTTCATTTTCTCCATCACCTCATCCCCCACAGCTATTACCTTTTGTTCCACTTGACTCTCCTTTCTAGATTGTAAGCTCTAACGAGCAGGGCCCTCTGATTCCTCCTGTATTGATTTGTATTGTAACTGTACTGTCTTGCCCCCATGTTGTAAAGCGCTGTGTAAACTGCTGGCACTATATACATCCTGAATAATAATAAATAATACTTTATGCAACCAATATATCAATACATACATATAGGACTGTATAGTTAAAAATGATAAGACATTTAGCACATAAGGTGGGGTGATTGCAAGTTCATTTTCTCAAGTCATAAATATGTTGTCCTTGAGTTGGAGAAGTCTTACAAAAACAAGAAAAGTTTGATTTAACATGTTGGCAGAGGCGGCTCTCTAATTAAGCAAATTAGGTGGTTGCCTAAGGCCTCGCTGGCACCTAATTTGCCTAACTGAAAGGCCGCCTCTGGGTATTCATATATTCATAACAGTGACTGACAACAATGCCGCTGCAGCACTGCGCTCCGGCCTGCAGAGGGTTAATGCTGCCTGAGAGCCCCATGGTCAGGCAGTGGAGAGAGAGGACTGAGCCCTGGCTGTGTCTTGCGGAGGACGTGGGGCCAGCACTGTGTTGTTCAGAGGAGAAGGGGAGGAAGCTCCTAGCAGCCGGAACAAAATACAATTGAATATTCTCACTGTACTCAGAAACGCCCCCCGTCACCCCCCCCCCCCCTGGAGTGCTCTGCGGAGCGGTCCATGCACACCCGGAGGAGGCAGCCTGGCATCTGGTAAGATGTGGCAAGGAGGAGGCCTCACCAGGGCTGGATGGAGCCGATGGAATGGGGAGGTAGTAGAGAAGTGGTGTCCGGGTCGCTCCTCTTCGGGGCTGTCAATTAGGGCAGGGCTGGTCAGGGGCTTCAGCTGCAGGGAGAGAGACAGCTACTTTGTCACAACCCCCTTCTACCACCAGCTACCACCAGCATGAGAGAGAGCCAGCCCCCCCATCCCTGATCCTCCAGCCTCCATTAGCCACAGTGACCAGCCTTTATACCCACCTCCTGTCCCATCCCCTCCACTCCCTTCCTCCTAAATATCAGTGCCACAAACAGTACGGACAGCTCAGTCCTCTGCCTGTCCAGTGCCAACCTGTGATTGACAGCCCCCGATACCTCTCTCCACCTTGCCCTCACTCCCGCCTTTGCAGGGCTCCACTGCAGGGGGTTGGAAGGTCCCAGCCCAGCCCAGTGCTGATCCTCAGTCATGGTGGGCTGGGCGCTCCGCATTCTGTGCTGGCACTGCCTGCTGTTTGGCTTCTCCACTGCTATCTCCCGCCAGGAGCTCTTCCCCTGCAGGGAGTCCCAGGGGGACCTACTGCTGCACAACAGGGAAGACGAGACCTCCGAGGTGGTGAAACTCAAAAGCCCCTCATTTTCTAGGAGGCTGAGTTCAAGGAGCTCTATGAGTACAGCACTAAGATAGAGACCACTGATGCCAGTACCGAGATATAGAGAACTGACACCAGCACTGAACTGACACCAGCACCGAGATAGAGAGCACCAAGATAGAAAGCACTAACACCAGCACAGAGATAGAGAGCACTGACACTAGCACCGAGATAGAGAGCACTGACACCAGCACCGAGATAGAGAGCACTGACACCAGCACCGCGATAGAGAGCACTGACACCAGCACTGAGATAGAGAGCACTGACACCAGCACCGAGATAGAGAGCACTGACACCAGCACCGAGATAGAGAGCACTGACACCAGCACCGAGATAGAGAGCACTGACACCAGCACCGAGATAGAGAGCACTGACACCAGCACCGAGATAGAGAGCACTGACACCAGCACCGAGATAGAGAGCACTGACACCAGCACCGAGATAGAGGGCACTGACACCAGCACTGAGATAGGGGGCACTGACACCAGCACCGAGATAGAGAGCACCAAGATAGAGAGCACTGACACCAGCTTAGAGTGGTGAGAGAAGAAGTGCCGGCGGGAGGTGTGCTGTGTTTTGTTCTCCCCTCTGTGTCAGAAGATCGCTGGTACATGTACATGAGACCAGATTGCTCTTACTGTAGATCGCATGGTACCGTACACACACACTCCATCCCTTATCCACATTTTCTGCTGTCAAGAGCTGAGCACTAAGTGGCCTTTGGAGGAGATAGGGGCGGTGTGTGTGTACAGTGCCATGCAATCTACAGTAAGAGTGATCCGGTCTCATGTACTGTAAAGACCAGCACTCTTCTGACAGGAGGGGAGAGCACAACACAGCACATCTCTTCCTTACTGTGTTGGCATTGGCAAATGGGGATTTTGGGAGGGGGATATGTGTGAGGCGGAAGAATGGGGGGGGATATGTGCTGGGAGGAGAGTTTGGAGGGCGGGGCAGAGGGGTGATTTACAGGGTGTTGTGCTTTTGCGGGGGGGGGGGCGCGTCCCGTCAGGTAGGCTGTACAGGGCCCCATGATTTCTAACAGCGGCCCTGCTTACACCAGCACCGAGATAGAGCGCACTGACACCAGCATAGAGATAGAGGACACTGACTCCATCACTGAGATAGAGGACACTGACACCATCACTGAGATAGAGGACACTGACACTAGCACTTTAAACCTCTTAATATGCAATTTATACAGTTAATTTTTTTGTCGCTTGAATTTTTTTCCCATAATGGGCGTGAGTGGGGCCTCATGTCTAGGTTTTGCCTAAGGCCTCACAAAGTCTAGAGCTGCCTCTGCATGCTGGGTGTCATACTGTCTCTACACAAGTATTTTAAATGAGGAAAACTATAGACAAAAACAGTTATTCATTTTTTTTATAAACATATAGGAATCGAGTGAATGAACAAGCTTGTCTGGTTGTATGACAGGTGTCAGATTTATGGTTAGTTACAATGACATAGATCTTAGCAACCAATCATGTTGTACCTAATATGCTTGCATTTTAAGAAACTGTATAAATTATACCTGCATCTTGCCATGCTTTAAACATGAACCTGTATGATCCCAGCTGTTATTAATAAACCTGCATCACTGAAGTTCCTGCCTGGTCCGATACGTCATTATTCTCGTTCACCACAGAGAAAGATGCTGCATCTGCAGACAGATCCTTGTAATCGGCAAAAGAATGCAGGAGGAGATGGCAGGAATCCAGATAAAGAGGTTCCTGCTGGCTGTGAAAACAAGGAGCAGAATCCCACATGAACACTATGCCTGCAGAGCAGGAGTGTAGCATTGACACCAAGACTGCAGAGCAGGAGTGCGGCATGGACACTAAGACAACAGGTGTTTTTTTCTGAACAGAGGACTTTCAGAAAAAACTGATAATGGGACTGCTGGTAATTGTGGTATTTCTGGGAACATGGTGAGCAGGACTGCTGTGCTGAAGAGGAGGTGGGAGGATCAGGGGGTGGATAATCTGCCAAACTTGGTCATATGCAGCAGGTAAATGTGCCTAAACCTGGAAATTCTGTGTCATCTGTCATGCTGCTGCTAGAGGGGAGCCAGTTGTGGGGACTTTCACCTAATGCACCTTCCTCCATTAAACGCAGGAATGTGGTACAGCTCATATGGGAAGGAGGAGTACAGTATACCACCTATCAGGAGGGTGGTTGTGGACAGGATCCTAGCCATGGGATTTAAATCAGGGATTATTTATGCTCTCATTAGTCTGGCAGTTTCCTATGAATATGATTTGTCATTTGTGCATCCAGAATCACTTGATCTGTTTTGGGAACGGAATGAGCACGTATATATGGGCCAGTTAGACTGGAAGGGACTTGTCCCCAAGTTTATCTCACGACTAGGGATGAGCTTCGAGTTCGAGTCGAACTCATGTTCGACTCGAACATTGGCTGTTCACAAGTTCGCCGAACAGCGAACAATTTGGGGTGTTCGCGGCAAATTCGAATGCCGCGGATCACCCTTTAAAAGTCTATGGGAGAAATCAAAAGTGCTAATTTTAAAGGCTAATATGCAAGTTATTGTCATAAAAAGTGTTTGGGGACCTGGGTCCTGCCCCAGGGGACATGGATCAATGCAAAAAAAAGTTTTAAAAACGGCCGTTTTTTCAGGAGCAGTGATTTTAATAATGCTTAAAGTCAAACAATACAAGTGTAATATCCCTTTAAATTTCGTACCTGGGGGGTGTCTATAGTATGCCTGTAAAGGGGCGCATGTTTCCTGTGTTTAGAACAGTCTGACAGCAAAATGACATTTTGAAGGAAAAACCCATTTAAAACTACCCGCTGCTATTGCATTGCCGACAATACACATAGAATTTCATTGATAAAAACGGCATGGGAATTCCCCAAAGGGGAACCCCGAACCAAAATTTAAAAAAAAAATGACGTGGGAGTCCCCCTAAATTCCATACCAGGCCCTTCAGGTCTGGTATGGATATTAAGGGGAACCCCGGCCAAAATTTTTTTTTAAAAATGACGTGGGGTTCCCCCTAAATTCCATACCAGACGCTTCAGGTCTGGTATGGATTTTAAGGGGAACCCCGCGCCAAAAAAAAAAAAAAACGGTGTGGGGTCCCCCCAAAGATCCATACCAGACCCTTATCCGAGCACGCAACCTGGCAGGCCGCAGGAAAAGAGGGGGGGATGAGAGTGCGGCCCCCCCCTCCTGAACCGTACCAGGCCACATGCCCTCAACATTAGGAGGGTGCTTTGGGGTAGCCCCCCAAAACACCTTGTCCCCATGTTGATGAGGACAAGGGCCTCATCCCCACAACCCTGGCCGGTGGTTGTGGTGGTCTGCAGGCGGGGGGCTTATCGGAATTTGGAAGCCCCCTTTAACAAGGGGACCCCCAGATCCCGACCCCCCCCTGTGTGAAATGGTAAGGGAGTACTTACCCCTACCATTTCACTAAAAAACTGTCAAAAATGTTAAAAATGACAAGAGACAGTTTTTGACAATTCCTTTATTTAAATGCTTCTTCTTTCTTCTATCTTCCTTTATCTTCTGGTTCTTCTGGCTCTTCTGGTTCTTTCTCCGGTGTTCTTCTCCAGCATCTCCTCCTCGGCGTCTTCTATCTTCTTCTCCTCAGGCCGCTCCGCACCCATGGCATGGGGGGGAGGCTCCCGCTCTTCTCTTCTTCTTTTCTTCTCTTCTTCTTTTCTTCTCTTCTTCTCTTTTTCATTTTCTTCTCCGGGCCGCTCCGCATCCATGCTGGCATGGAGGGAGGCTCCCGCTGTGTGACGGCACTCCTCGTCTGACAGTTCTTAAATAATGGGGGGCGGGGCCACCCGGTGACCCCGCCCCCCTCTGACGCACGGGACATGACGGGACTTCCCTGTGGCATTCCCCGTGACGTCACAGGGAAGTCCCGTCAAGTCACCGTGCATCAGAGGGGGGCGGGGTCACCGGGTGGCCCCGCCCCCCGTTATTTAAGAACTGTCAGACGAGGAGCGCCGTCACACAGCAGGAGCCTCCCTCCATGCCAGCATGGGTGCGGAGCGGCCCGGAGAAGAAAATGAAGAAGAGAAGAAGAGAAGAGCGGGAGCCTCCCCCCATGCCATGGGTGCGGAGCGGCCCGAGGAGAAGAAGATAGAAGATGCCGCGGACGAGATGCTGGACGAGAACGCCGGAAGAACCAGAAGAACCAGAAGAACCAGAAGATGAAGGAAGATAGAAGAAAGAAGAAGCATTTAAATAAAGGAATTTTCAAAAACTGTCTCTTGTCATTTTTAACATTTTTGACAGTTTTTTAGTGAAATGGTAGGTGCGGCCCGGAGAAGAAAATGAAAAAGAGAAGAAGAGAAGAAAAGAAGAAGAGAAGAGTGGGAGCCCCCCCCCCATGTGCGGAGCGGCCCGAGGAGAAGAAGATAGAAGACGCCGCGGAGGAGATGCTGGAGAAGAACGCCGAAGAAAGAACCAGAAGAACCAGAAGATAAAGGAAGATAGAAGAAAGAAGAAGCATTTAAATAAAGGAATTGTCAAAAACTGTCTCTTGTCATTTTTAACATTTTTGACAGTTTTTTAGTGAAATGGTAGGGGTAAGTACCCCCTTACCATTTCACACAGGGGGGGGGGCGGGATCTGGGGGTCCCCTTGTTAAAGGGGGCTTCCAGATTCCGATAAGCCCCCCGCCCGCAGACCCCCACAACCACCGGCCAGGGTTGTGGGGATGAGGCCCTTGTCCTCATCAACATGGGGACAAGGTGTTTTGGGGGGCTACCCCAAAGCACCCTCCCAATGTTGAGGGCATGTGGCCTGGTACGGTTTAGGAGGGGGGGGCCGCACTCTCGTCCCCCCTCTTTTCCTGCGGCCTGCCAGGTTGCGTGCTCGGATAAGGGTCTGGTATGGATTTTTGGGGGGACCCCACGCTGTTTTTTTTTTTGGCGCGGGGTTCCCCTTAAAATCCATACCAGACCTGAAGGGTCTGGTATGGAATTTAGGGGGAACCCCACGTCATTTTTTTTCTTTAAATTTTTGTTCGGGGTTCCCCTTTGGTGAATTCCCATGCCGTTTTTATCAATGAACGTCTATGTGTATTGTCGACAATGCAATAGCCGCGGGTAGTTTTAAATGGGTTTTTCCTTTAAAATGTCATTTTGCTGTCAGACTGTTCAAAACACAGGAAACATGCGCCCCTTTACAGGCATACTATAGACACCCCCCAGGTACGAAATTTAAAGGGATATTACACTTTTATTGTTTGACTTTGAGCATTATTAAAATCACTGCTCCTGAAAAAACAGCCGTTTTTAAAACTTTTTTTTGCATTGATCCATGTCCCCTGGGGCAGGACCCAGGTCCCCAAACACTTTTTATGACAATAACTTGCATATTAGCCTTTAAAATGAGCACTTTTGATTAATCATGTTCGTGTCCCATAGACTTTAACGGTTTTCGCGTGTTTGAACAAACTTTTTTCCTGTTCGCATGTTCTGGTGCGAACCGAACAGGGGGGTGTTCGGCTCATCCCTACTCACGACAACCCTTGTGACTATCCTGACTGGGAATCAATCTGTACCCCCCCGCCCCCCCCCTCTGGATTTATAGGTCTAGTTAAGGAAGTTTGGTCAAATCATGTGTCCCTTAAAAAAGATTGTGGATGATAGAGGAATCTGGACGGGTGGGTGGCCGGTGCCGGTTGAGAGTGTGTGGGAATGTGGTCCAGCATTTGCCCCCCTCTGCCTTTATTGGTAGAGATAGGATTACCATCTTCCACACATGGGAGTAAGTCACACATGTGCAAGTCACAAGCAAGTTTCAAGTCTTAACCTTCAAGTCACAAGCAAGTCCCAAGTTACAGTGGCGAAAAGCAAGCAAGTCAAGTCGAGTCCCTGCTAGAAGTCAAGCAAGTCAAGTCATGTATTTTGGTCAAGTCACAAATTAAGTCAAAATACTGATCTACCCCATTTCCACCTTTAAATGAGTTTTCAGGAAAGGTTTTGTTTTATTTTTAACATTAACAAAACTGCTTAGTGCTTTTTTCTTGGCATATTAAAGAAACACTTTGAATGCCCAAACAGCAGACAAGGAGCAGAACACTCAGCAATTAAATGGCCAACAAGCCTGAAAAAATGTAGTCCTTCCTGAGGGGGAAAATAACTAAGCTCAAAGTTTGAACTTAACACAATGCCAACATCTGGACACTTGAATGGTGATGAGAATAGCCACTTAAAATGCATTGCATTTGCAAAAAATTAAATTGGAAAGTACTTTCTCGCTCAGTTGTGAGCGATGGGGGTCGCATTATCACCCCACCATGGCTGAACACATGTTCAACAGGTGCGCTTGATGCAGGGACTGACATAACTCTTACCGCTACCCTGAACAGCTCCAATAGCATTTGGCAAATGCTGATTGGCTCAGAGGCGGTGGTGGGCGGAGTGTGTGGGTAATATTTTCGGGGGGGTGGTGCCAAGTCATTGCAAGTCAAATAGCCCAAGTCAAAGTCAAGTCGCAAGTCATTAGTGACAAGTCAAAGTCAAGTCGAGTCATTTATTTAATTTTGTCATGCAAGTCCTCAAACAGGTGACCCAAGTCTGACTCAAGTCAAGTCATGTGACTCGAATCCCCCACCTCTGCCATCCTCTACCCTGGCCAACCTAAGCTGTGTCATAAATGTGGAGTCAAGGGACATTTCCCCTTTTCCTGTCTGAAGCATAAGTGCTTTTTTTGTCAGGAACTGGGGCATCTTGCAAGAGACTGTAAGCATTAGGTGTAACTTGTGTAATGAGATTGGTCACCCTTAAGCCAGTGCCCTGAGACTATGCAAAATAAGCCAGAGTTAGTGGATGAATTATTTTATCTGGGTAGGGAAGAGTCTGGGTTGGCAGAGGTTGTACCAGGGGATCCTGGTGTCTTTGTCCCATCAGAATCTATATCTGTGAGGTCGTCTGAGGTGTCAGTGTTCCCCCAGTCTGTGGTTCCCCGGTCAGTGTTATAAAGTGTGGTTGTCAAGTCTGTGTCTGAACCTGTTGTTTCTCCTAGAGTAGTGGAGGGTGTTGGACCAGTGTGTATGGTTGCACTAACCCCTCTTCCTTGGCGTGGCAAAAGTGCAGCTGGAGGTCAGCAGTCACCGAGGAATGGAGTGGGTGATGGATTGGATGATGGTGGGGGGAGGTGGGAGGGGGATGAGAGTGGCTGGTGTAAAATGCAAGGTGAATGATGTGGAAGGTGGGGTGAATGATGGGGAAGGCGGGTGAATGATGTGCAAGGTGGGGTGAATGATGTGGGGAGAGGGGTGGGGTTATGGCTAAGGATGTCCTGGAGGGTAGGGAGGGGGTTCTGCGATAAAGATTGTCAAGTGAGGATATGGAATTGTTGGAGACAAAAAGTAAAATGGGTAAGAGGTGGAGCAGGAGGAAGGATGTCAGTGCTCCTGAACCAGTGAGGGTGGCGGTGTCAAATACATTGAGGTGTTTTCTGAGGTGAAGGGTGAGGTTTCTTCTGGTGAGGTGATTTTCTATGGAAGAGGAATCACAAGGAGTATTAAGGTAGAAATGGGGAGATGCATGGTCTTAGATGTCTCCATGGGGGCAGGACCTGCACCTGATCAACATCTATGGGCCCCAGACAAAGTGGGACAGGAAATGCCTCTTCATGAACATCAAGCCTTTTTTTTTACAGCCCAGCAAGTTGTCTTCAGTGGTAATTTCAACACCACCACTAGGACTAAGGACAGGAAAGGTACTGGAGCCAAGCTGGACCATGACTGTCTTTTTTTAAATTACATAGCTAAAGAGGCAGGTCTGGTTGATGTGCACATTCATTGCTGCCCAGATGACATGGGATTCACTTGCCTGTATATCAAGAATGATGTGCAAGTGAATGTGAGGGACGATATCACAAGTGGAGCTAGGGAGGTTGTGGAATGCTTGTAGGTAGAGCTCCAAAGAAAGGGTAACATAATACAGGGCATATTCTATATGACCCCTAACCAGAGGGAGGAGGGGGGGTGGACCTCCTATCACAGCTTGGAATGGCAGCAAGGATGGGAAAAGTCATTATAATGGGGGACTTTAATTATCCAGATATAGACTGGGCAGAAGGAACCGCACATTTATTTAAGGCTCGCCATTTCCTACATGTCTTCCAGGACAATTTCATGGGTCAAATGGTGAATGCACCAACAAGAAACAAAGCCTTACTAGACCTACTGATTACTAACAATACAGACCTGATCGCGGATGTAGAAATATGGGGCAACTTAGGAAACAGCAACCACAGGTCAATTAGTTTCAGTATAAATCACAGAAACAGGAAACACAAGGTTAATACAAGGACACTAAATTGCAAAAGAGCCAACTTTCCTAAACTGCACTCTGTTCCAAATCATATCAAATGGGATAATGTCCTAGGAACAAAGAACACAGGAGAAAAAATGGGAGAGCTTTAAGAGTTTACTAAATAAAGGGATTGGCCAGTGCATTCCAATGGGAAATAAGTTTAAAAGAGCTAAAATTATTCCTGGGTGGCTAAACTCCAACGTAAAAATGCATATAAAAGCAAAAGAAAAGGTCTTCAAAAATACAAGGCTGAGGGGTCATTGTCAGCATTTCAACATTACAAAGAATGCATTAAGGAATGTAAGAGTGCATTTAGGGTGGCTAAGATAGAACACGAAAGGAACATAGCAGAGGATAGTAAAAAACCTCAACCTTTAAGTTTATAAATAGTAAGAAAGTGAGGCCAGAACATAATGACCCCATAAAGGATGAGGATGGGAATTTGGTTACAAAAGACAGAGAGAAGGCAAAGGTTTTTAATATATTCTTCTCCTCAGTCTTCACAAAGGAAACATGGGGATATAGTAACCAAGACTGTAATGTTAATGGTAATAACCATCACAGAAAGCACCCTCATTGTCACGATCAGGGGTCAGGCTCAAAGACCAGTTTCTATAGCAGTTGCAGGACTACCACCGACCAGCAGGATAGGTACACAGGCAGTCACCCTGGCAGGTGCCGAATCTAAATACTAACCGGTGTTCACCAGAGCTCCTGATGGTGGAGATGGATTTTTCTGCATGTTAGTACCAGGTCGCAGTCCTCAGGATCACCCCACCAGGAGGTGAGCAAGCCGGGGTTCAGTAGCGGATAAGCAGGAAAGGATCAAACAGAAGCGTGGTCAGTAAAACAAGCCAAAAGGTTGGTAACGTGCTTGTCTAGAAGACATAACAAATGAATTCCAGATTTTTATGATCTGTGAGAACGGTCACAGGATGCTTAGCACCTTCCAGCAAATGCCTCCATTCAGAAAATGCTTCCTTAAAGCAAAGTTCCAAATGTTTTTTAGTTTATTAAAAGTCAGCAGCTACAAAAAGCGTAGCTACTGACTTTTAATAAACAGACACTCACCTGTCCCATGGTCCAGCGATGCGCCACCTGGAGCCTCGCTCCTCTCCCCCTCCTCTCCGCCGGCGCCATCATGGCAACTGTGGGCACCCGGCCATGACAGCTTTCGGCTTCACGGCCGGGTGCGCACTGTGCATGCGCAAGTCGTGCTGCGCTCTGCTAGTGGCCAGGCAATCTTCTGGGATGTGTCCCAGAAGACTGCAGAGAGGGAGGGACCGCCTAGGGGGAGAGGAGGAGTCGCCTAGGCAAGAGCAGGAAGGAGGAAGTGGGACAATAAGTCCCACTCTAAACTAGGTACACACTCCCCCCCCCCCCCCAAAAAAAATGACATGCCAAATGTGGCATGTCAGGGGGCGAGGAGTGCTTAAAGCGGAAGTTCCACTTTTGGGTGGAACTCCGCTTTAATTGCCAGTAACTCCTTATTCCCAATGTCATATTTCTTTTGGCTGAAGACATTAAACGAGAGAAGTAAGCGCAAAGTTGAAGCTGCATCTTTTCACCACATTGTTGAGAGAGGCTAGCTCCCACGGCAGAGTCCGAAGCATCCACTTCCACTATTAAATGTAATTCCGGATTGGGATGTACCAATATTGGCAGGGCTGGTGCAAGGACCGCAGGGGCACTGCAAAGACTAAAAGGCATGACCAAGGACTCAAAATGTCCATATCTGGTTCTAAAGGCGGTTTTTCATTTGTCTCCTGGATAAATACGGACCAGGTTATATGCCCCCCGCAGGTCAAGTTTTGTAAACACTTTGGCAGAACAGAGTCTTTTCAACATTTCCAAGCTCAGGGGGAGTAGATAATGGTTTTTAATAGTGGCCTTATTCATGTGCCTGTAATCAATGCATGGACGCAAGGTGGAGTCTTTCTTTTCAACAAAGAACAGGGCTGCCCCTGCAGGAGATGTTGAGTGTCTATAAAAGCTCTTCTCTAAATTCTCATCAAGCCACTCCCTGAGCTCTTTTAATTCAGGTTCTGACAGATTGAAAAGACGTCGGAAAGGTATTTCTCCCCCTGGGAGCATCTCAATGGGACAATCGTATGGACGGTAAGTAGGGATGAGCCGAACACCCCCCGCTTCGGTTCGCACCAGAACCTGCGAACGGACCGAAAATTTGCACGAACTTTAGAACCCCATTGACGTCTATGGGACTCGAACGTTCGAAATCAAAAGTGCTAATTTTAAAGGCTAATTTGCATGGTATTGTCCTAAAAAGGGTTTGGGGACCCGGGTCCTGCCCCAGGGGACATGTATCAATGCACAAAACTTTTTAAAACGGCCGTTTTTTCGGGAGCAGTGATTTTAATGATGTTTAAAGTAAAAAAAAAAAAAGTGAAATATTCCTTTAAATATCGTACCTGGGGGGTGTCTATAGTATGCCCGTAAAGTGGCACGTGTTTCCCGTGTTTAGAACAGTCCCTGCACAAAATGTCATTTTTAAAGGAAAAAATCTCATTTAAAACTGCTTGCAGGTTTAATGTAATGTCGGGTCCTGGCAAAATGGATGAAAATCAGTGAGACAAACGGCATGGGTACCCCCCAGTCCATTACCAGGCCCTTTGGGTCTTGTTTGGATATTAAGGGGAACCCCGCACCCAAATTAAAATAAGGAAAGGTGTGGGGCCACCAGGCCCTATATACTCTGAACAGTAGTATACAGGCGGTGCAAACAAGACAGGGACTGTAGGTTTGTTGTTAAGTAGAATCTGTTTGTAATTTTGAACGGGTACATTTTTAACGTGTTTAGCTCCAGCCATCACCCCTGTGACATTTGTTTTGCTGTCTTTCCTCCTCTTCAGAAGATTTCACCTCACTTTTTGTCCCAATGACAAATGTTTTTTGAAAATTTGGGGTTTTTTGTGGAACAAGGATTGGAAAGCATCAGTGGAAAGGAGAAATGTTTTTCCCATATTAACTCTTACAGGAGAGAATTTCCCTTCCTAGGGGTAGATTTCATCTCACTTCCTGTTCTCTCCTTCCGTTTGCAAGTAGGAGTCGTCTGTAAGTTAGATGTTTGAAAGTAGGGGCCTGCCCTATATACTCAGCAGAAATTTGGGCCTTAGGTGTTGTTGTGGCCACAACACTATAAGCCCTCACAGGGCCCTGCTGTGAAATATTAGATCAAGAATTGTAATTACATGCCCCTGTTGAACAGATGCAGAAAAATTGGGCCTTTGGTGGTGGTGGTGGTGCTGGTGCCACAACACTGTAAGTCCTCACTCGCTCTTGGTGGGCGCAGAAATGGGCCCTGCTGTGAAATATTAGATCAAGAATTGTAATTACATGCCCCTGTTGAACAAGGGCAGAAAAATTGGGCCTTTGGTGGTGGTGGTGGTGGTGCTGGTGCCACAACACTGTAAGTCCTCACTCACTCTTGGTGGGTGCAGAAATGGGCCCTGCTGTGAAATATTAGATCAAGAATTGTAATTACATGCCCCTGTTGAACAGGGGCTGAAAAATTAGGCCTTAGGCACTGGTGCTGGTGCCACAACACTGCAACCCCTCACAGACACTCTAGTTGGAACGCAGGAACGAGCCCTGCTGCAAAGTATTGCATCAAAATTTGTAATTACACGCCCCTGTTAAACAGGGGCTTAAAAATTGGGCCTTAGGCACTGGTGCTGGTGCCACAACACTGCAACCCCTCACAGACACTCTAGTTGGAACGCAGGAATGAGCCCTGCTGCAAAGTATTGCATCAAAATTTGTAATTACACGCCCCTGTTAAACAGGGGCTGAAAAAATTGGGCCTTAGGCACTGGTGGTGGCGCCCAGAACCAAAAATGTTCTTACAAGCTATCAGCGTGATCATTGAGGAGGAAGAGGATAATTACTCAGGGATAGTCACTCAGCATCAGCATAGGCAGTCTTTGAAGGGATCTGAGATTTCAAAAACAATTATTTGGTTACATCAGCATCAGGTGCTTGGTAGCTGGTGGTGATCCAAGACTGATTCATTTTTATGAAGGTCAGTCGATCGACCGTGTCGGTGGACAGACGCACCCTGTGGTCGGTTACAAAGCCTCCAGCAGCACTGAATGTGCGTTCCGAAAGAACGCTGGATGCAGGACAGGCCAGTAGCTCAATTGCATACTGTGCAAGCTCTGGCCACTGATCCATCCTCAAGACCCAGTAACCCAGAGGATTTTCGGTGGGAAAGGTGTCCAAGTCAGATCTTGCCCCTAGGTTATCCTGCACCATGTAAGACAGACGCTGGCGATGGTTGCTGGAACCGATCATACCTTGGGGCTGCGGACCAAAAAATTGTCTGAACGCATCGGTCAGACGGCCACCTTCTCCACCGCTCCTTCTTTGACTGACCAAAGCCTCAGCAACACGTTGTCCAGAAACAGGAGTTTGTAACCTCCTAGTCTCTGGGAACGCGTTGCACAGACCTTTCTGCAAGGCCTCCTGAAGATGTTTCATCCTCTGCTCCCTCTGCAATGGCAAGATAAGGTCCGCAACCTTACCCTTGTAACGTGGATCAAGGAGGGTTGCCAGCCAGTATTGGTCCTTCTCCTTGATACCACGAATACGAGGATCCTTACGCAGGCTTTGCAGGATCAGGGAGGCCATGCAGCGTAGGTTTGCTGAGGCATTCGGTCCGGAGTCCTCTGGGTCACTAAGGACGACATGGTCCGTAGCCATCATCTCCTCCCAGCCACGTACAAGTCCATGTGTTTCTTGGGACTGATCCCTTAAAGACTGCTGCTGATGCTGAGTGCCAGGCTCCACCTCCATACTGACACAATCTTCCTCCTCTTCCTCCTCCTCCTCGTCCTCTTCCTGTGTGATCGGCGGGCACGCAGGAACACTGTCTGGATAAAGGGGGCCTTGAGAGCTAAGGAAGTCCTCCTCTTCCTGCCTCTGTTCTGCCTCAAGTGCCCTGTCCATTATTCCGTGCAGCGTGTGCTCCAACAGGTGGGCAAGGGGGACAGTGTCACTGATGCATGCACTGTCACTGCTCACCATCCTCGTGGCCTCCTCAAATGATGACAGGACAGTGCATGCATCCCTGATAATGGCCCACTGGCGTGGGGAAAAAAAACAAGCTCCCCTGACCCTGTCCTGGTGCCATAGTTGCACAGGTACTCATTGATGGCCCTCTGCTGCGTGTGCAGCCGCTGCAGCATGGCCAACGTTGAGTCCCACCTGGTGGGCATGTCACAGATTAGGCGGTTCTTGGGCAGGTTAAACTCCTTTTGGAGGTCCGCCAGCCGAGGAATGGCATTATATGACCGGCGGAAATGCACACAGACTTTCCTGGCCTGCCTCAGGACATCCTGTAAGCCCGGGTACCTGCCCAAGAACCGCTGCACCACCAAGTTAAGGACGTGAGCCAAACAGGGCACATGGGTCATTTGTCCCTGTCGGAGGGCAAAGAGGAGGTTGGTGCCATTGTCGCAAACCACGATTCCTGCCTTAAGTTGGCGTGGCGTCAACCACCTCTGAACCTGCCCCTGCAGAGCTGACAGAACCTCTGCCCCAGTGTGGCTCCTGTCCCCCAAGCACACCAGCTCAAGCACCGCATGGCATCTTTTGGCCTGCGAACTTGCGTAGCCCCTTGAACGGCTACGGAGCACCGCTGGTTCCGAGGACAAAGCACAGGAAGAGGCCCTGGAGGAAGAAGAAGAGGAGGGGGTGAAGGAGAGAGGTGTGTCACAATCATTAGCATTTTGGAGGCGTGGTGGCGGAACAACCTCCAACACTACTGCACCTTGTCCTGCATCCTTCCCAGCTGCCAGCAGAGTCACCCAATGCGCCGTAAAACTTAGATAACATCCCTGTCCATGCCTGCTGGACCATGAGTCAGTGGTAATATGCACCTTACTGCTGACCGCCCTGTCCAGCGAGGCATGGACATTGCCTTCCACATGCCGGTAGAGAGCCGGAATCGCCTTCTGTGAGGAAAAAGTGGCGTTTGGGTACCTGCCACTGAGGAACCGCACATTGCACAAACTCACGGAAGGGGGCAGAGTCTACCAACTGAAAAGGCAGCAGTTGAAGTGCTAGCAATTTTGCCAAGCTAGCATTCAACCACTGGGCATGTGGATGGCTGGGAGCAAACTTCTTTCGGCGGTGCAGCAGCTGGGGCAGGGAAATCTGCCTGGTACAATCTGACGTTGGTGTACCAAAAGCAGATTTCCCACAAGTACTTGGCCATGACACACCTAATTCTACACCTTCATTCCTCTCAGTGCAGGTCTCAGAGAGAACTAAAGGTATAGTGGTGTTGGAGATCTTAGCTGATGAGGAGCAAGGAGAGGTCCTTTTTGTTCTTTGGTGTGGGTCTTTTAGATACGCTTGCCAACGAACTGCATGGCAGGTCAACATATGTCTGGTCAAGCATGTGGTACCCAAGCGGGAGATGTTTTCGCCACGCGAGATATCCTTGAGACATATGTTGAAAATAGCAGCAGTGCGATCTGATGCACTCATCTCAAAAAAGGCCCACACCAAAGAACTTTTTGAATAACGCGCAGAGACTGCAGCGCCCTGCACATGTGGAGCTTTGGGGTGTGATGCAGTCAATGTGCTGCCCTTAAGCTGGCCCCTGGAGGGCATCCTGCCTCGTTGGTGATGTGCCGCCTCCTCCTCCTCCTCCTCTCTCCTATCAGGCACCCACGTTGAGTCAGTGACCTCATCATCCCCTCCCTCTTCATCACTGGAGCAAACCTGGCAGCATGCTGCAGCAGGGGGAGCATGACTGCCAGATTGCTGTCCTTCTTGGGCACCCCCTCTGTCCGTGCTCATGTTACTGCCTTCATTGAGCCCAGTATCATCATCAGAGCCTTCCAAACGCTGGGCATCCTCCTGGAGCATGTACCCAACACTGTGGTCAAACAGTTTGAGGGACTCCTCAGGAGGACATGGTGGGGCTAGGGAAGGAGTCACTGATGACATTGAGCCGAGGGAAGAGGCCGCTGCTTTGCCAGACAAAGTACCCTGGGCATGGGTGAGAGAGGATGAGGAGGATGAGGACGGCTTGGTCATCCACTCCACGAAGTCTTCCGCATGTTGCGGCTCAACACGGCCAGCTGCCGAAAAAAAGGCCAAGCATGTCCCGCGGCCACGTGCTGATGAGGATGCACCGTCTCCACGACCAGCACTAGACACAGAGCCTGCTTGCCCTCTCTTATTGGCTTGTGACTGTCTGCCTCTCCTTCTTGGCCTTCCAGACATACTAATGGCCTGTAGCTGCACTAAGCATATAGTATAGCAATATATATATATGTGTGTACTGATACTGCAGCTAGCAAAATCAACTGCCTGCCTGTAGTATGAGAACACCACCAACCTTCTAGAGGTGGCTTTAGCTGAACACTGTGCAGAGCTCGCAAAAAACTAACTTGTAGCTTTTTTAGCTGCCTGCGGTAGTGATAGGATTAGGAAAACACCACCAACCTTCTACAGGTAGCTTTAGGTGAACACTGTGAGAAGGATGCACCACACTAACTTGTAGTTTTAGCTGAACATTGTGCAGAGAGTCTCACCCCACTAACTTGTAGTTTTAGCTGAACACTGTGAGCAGGACGCACTGCACTAACTTGTAGCTTTAGATGAACACTGTGCAGAGGTCTCACTACACTAACTTGTAGGTTTAGCTGAACACTGTGAGGAGGACGCACCACACTAACTTGTAGTTTTAGCTGAACACTGTGCAGAGGGTCTCACCCCACTAACTTGTAGTTTTAGCGGAACACTGTGAGCAGAACGCACAGCACTAACTTGTAGTTTTAGCTGAACACTGTGAGCAGGACGCACCGCACTAACTTGTAGTTTTAGCTGAACACTGTGAGCAGGACGCACCGCACTAACTTGTAGTTTTAGCTGAACACTGTGCAGAGGTCTCACTACACTAACTTGTAGTTTTAGCTGAACACTGTGAGCAGGATGCACTGCACTAACTGTAAATAGTCTAGCTGCCTGACTGTGGTACTAATAGGATCAAAAGAACACCAGCAATTTTCTTCAGGTAGCTGTAAATACTGTAACAAGACAAGCCTGCCTGTCAGTAAGAAGATAACAGGAACGGATCTAGCTAAACTGAATACAGTGTATATATATATATATATATATATATATATATATATATATATGCAACACCTGGGATGCATATATATACACAATACACTGTAAGTGCAGCTAACTGACTGACTGTTCTGCCTAATCTATCTAACTTAAATCAAATGACACTGTCTGTCTCTCTCTCTCTCTCTATCTATGAACGCCGGAACACACACTACACAGGGCCGCCGTGCAGGCGGCCTTATATAGTGTGGGGCATGTACTAAATCCCCTGAGCCATAATTGGCCAAAGCCACCCTGGCTTTGGCCAAATACAGCTCTCTCTACTGACGGCGCTGTGATCGGCCAAGCATGCGGGTCATAGTGCATGCTTGGCCAATCATCAGCCAGCAATGCACTGCGATGCCGCAGTGAATTATGGGCCGTGACACGCCACACGAATTTGGCACGAACGGCCCATATCGTTTGCAATTCGGCGAACGGGCGAACAGACGATGTTCGAGTCGAACATGGGTTCGACTCGAACACGAAGCTCATCCCTAGCGGTAAGGAGGTATTTGATCTGCATTTTCTTATCACAGACATCCTGGAATGCATGGTATTGTGGAGGCAAGTTGTCATATGACTGGGTAGTTACCACACCAACTTGCAATTCCTTGACCAGCTGAGAACTTGGTCAGGTTCCCTACAGTGTTCCTTGCAGTAGGAGGATGTGAAAACTATAGTCTGTGATTGTGAGTGGAGATTCAAGGAATACCCAAAATGACGGAAAATTTGGGTGATGTAATAAATTGAAAGCTGATGGTCTCATGATGGTCAGCCTCAAACTGGAGTACCAGAGGAATGGTTTTATGGGTAACAGGTCCTGAAGATAAGGGTGAACCATTAAGTGTCTCCATCTCACTAGGAGAAGATGTATTTCTGGCTTGAATATTATTGCTATGGGCAAACTCTATGTCCATAAAGTTTCCTCCAGCCCCAGGATCCAGCATAGCAGAGCAGGGGATTTCACGGCCTTCAGAAATAAGTTTAATAGGGATGACAAATAGAGATAGTGGAGAGTTTACTTTATTTTATTTGAGAATCAATTGCAAGATAGACTGGGTAATTGAGTTTATTTGTGCAGGCATGATCACATCTGTTGCTGCAATTGTTCTTCTAACCCTGTTAGGACAGTTAATGCCCAGAGTCCCCACAATATAGACACAGGTTCTCCGAACTTCTTCTTTCTTTCTCCTGAGTAGAAATGAATCTCTTAATTGCATCGACCTGCATAGGTTCAGCTGTGTCAGAATCTAGAGAAATTCTTGGATCCTTCTGAACAAGTTGACTAGCAGAGAAACGCATGCTACCATTACTTCCAAACATTCCCAGCCTCTCCTTCCTCCTTTCTATAAGTCTCTGATCAACTCAGTGCTCAGTCTGAGGCTGTGGAACTCGGTGTAAGTGGAACTGGTATAAGTGGTGAGTTAAAAAACAGAGTTAGAGTGAACAAGTCTTGCTTTTTCTTTGCTGGGTTGCATTTTTGGGGCTTTTCCTTTTAGTTTTTCAATCGCCTTTTTCTGTCACTTTTTAACCTTCTGTCATCCGCGCTGTGGCCGTCATTCATTCATATGACGGCCTCCCCTGTGCACGCTCCCTGCGCGCGCCCTGCAAGGTGCGCGCCGGGCGCGATGTGATCACTGAGTCACTGAGACTCGGCTGATCACCGATCTAAGTAAGGGGCCGGTACCGGCCCCTTACCATGTGATCAGCTGTCAGCCAATGACAGCTGATCACATGATGTAAACAAAAGATCGATAATTGTTTTTTTTTTTTACTCACGCTGACAGCGTGAGTAGAAAAAAAAGCCGATCACCGGCTAGGATGTGAGGGACATCGGTCTCCAAGTGGAAGAGGCACATCTGCCTCATCAGTGCCACCTGAAAGTGCCACCTAATGGTGCCCACAGTGCCACCTAATAGTGCCCACAGTGCCACCTAACAGTGCCAACAAGTGCCACCTATCAATGCCCACAAGTGCCACCTATCAATGCCCACCTGTAGTGCCAATCAGTGCCACCCGGCAGTGCTGCCCATCATTGCCACCCATCAGTGCCCATCACTGCCACCCATCAGTGCCCATCACTGCCGCCTATCAGTGCCCATCACTGCCGCCTCATCAGCGTACATCAATAAAGGAGAAAAATTACCCGTTTAAAATTTTTTATAACAAAATATAAAAAAATAACAATTTTTTTTTTTTTTAAATTCATTTTTTTACATTTTTTTAACAAAAAGTAAAAACTGCAGAGGTGATCAAATACCACCAAAAGAAAGCTCTATTTGTGGTGAAAAAATCGTAAAAATGTCATTTGGGTACAGTGTTGTATGACCGCGCAATTGTCATTCAAAGTGCGTCAGTGCTGAAAGCTGAAAATTGGTCTGGGGGGGGTTTAAGTGCCCGGTAAGCAAGTGGTTAAATGGTTAAATAGCTTTTTTTTTTTTTTTTTTTTCCCTGGTTCCTTCAGGCTATCAATTAAGGGGGGTGGTTAATTGCTCACAGGTGCCTATATATATGTGTGTAGGACTCAGTCTGAGTGTGCTCAGTCTGAGGCTGTGGAACTCTGTGTAAGTGGAACTGGTATAAGTGGTGATAAAAAAACAGAGTTAGAGTGAACAAGTCTTGCTTTTTCTTTGCTGGGTTGCATTTTTGGGGCTTTTCCTTTTAGTTTTTAAATCACCTTTTTCTGTCACTTTTTAAATAGCTTTTTTTTTTCCCCTGGTTCCTTTAGGCTATCAATTAAGGGGTGTGGTTAATTGCTCACAGGTGCCTATATAACTGTGTGTAGGACTCAGTCTGAGCGTGCTCAGTCTGAGGCTGTGGAACTCTGTGTAAGTGGTGAGTTAAAAACCAGAGTTTAAAACAGGAGGTTATAACAGGGGTCATAGTACCTGTGTAGTGTGAGTACCTGAGTGTTTTCTGAGTAGTGTGTGTGGATCGTTAGTACTTGTGTATTGTGTACTGTATACTTGAGTATTGCGAGTGCACGTAGGTCTGCGACTGTTCTGCGATTGCACATAGGCCTGTGAGTACCTGTGTATTGTCTTGTTGTGTACCTGTGTATTGTCTTGAGTATTAGTGCCAGGAAGCTAGCTGTTAGGTAATTTGGACAGGGTAAAATCCCCAAATCCTCACTAAATGTAATAGGTACGATGCCCGGCGGGTGTGGAGAGGCGACTCTTTGTACATCTTGCTGCATGTATGCATTCCTTGATCATCCGATCGAGGGCGAATACTGCTGTGCAAAATGTAAGCACATTGTTTCCCTGGAAGCCCAGGTTTTGAATCTGGGGAAGCAACTGTCAGCACTGAGAAGCTCCTCCATACTAAAGGAGAGCCAGGAATGTACACGGCAGGTGACGGCAGGGGCCAGCACAGAGGCGGGTGGAGACAAAGAGGTGCAGGCACTAGCAAAGAGTAGATGGGTGACAGTCAGGAGGGGTAGAGGGGGAAGTGCCAGGGAGGCCGATCCAGGACTGGAGCATCCCAATAAGTACGCTCCATTGAGTGACATTGGTGAAACCAGTCAGGGACCAGCACTGCTGGAGATGAGGGACTCTCCTAGCTGCCAGGGGAAGAACTCCTCCAGTGAGAGTGGGGGGGCAGCAAAGGGAAAGGAAAGACAGATTCTGGTGGTAGGGGACTCAATTCTTAGAAGGACAGAGAGGGCAATCTGTAACCAAGACCTGAAGGGCCGAACAGTATGTTGTCTACCGGGCGTTCAGGTTGGGCACATCATGGATCTTGTGGACAGATTACTGGGAGGGGCTGGGGAAGACCCGGCTGTCATGGTGCAAGTTGGCACCAATGACAAAGTCAGAGGCAGATGGAGTGTCCTAAAGAACGATTTTAGGGACTTAGGAGCTAAATTGAGGAAAAGGACCTCCAAGGTAGTATTCTCAGGAATACTACCGGTACATCGAGCCACACCAGAAAAGGCAGAGGGAGATTAGGGAAGTAAATAAGTGGCTGAAGAGCTGGTGTAGTAAGGAGGGTTTTGGGTTCCTGGAGGACTGGGCCAACTTCTCAGTCGGTAACTGGTACTATAGAAGTGACGGACTGCACCTAAATGAGGAGGGTGCAGATCTGCTGGGAATGAAGATGGCCAAAAAGTTAGAGGGGTTTTTAAACTAGGCGATGGGGGGGAGGGTCCAGAGACAGAGATAGCCAGCGTGGAAGATATTCCAGAGGGAAGTATTGGGGGCATTAGTGGTAGGTTAACCAAAGCACAAAAACAGAAGGTGAGTATAGTAGCAAGTCCTAGTTGCAATCTCGCAACACCCAATACAAGGACAATATGCGACCAGTCTAAACTATGTGGTATGTTTACCAATGCCAGGAGCATGGCGGACAAGATGGGTGAACTAGAGATACTGTTGTACAAGGAGGATTTGGATTTTGTGGGAATTTCAGAGACCTGGTTCAACAGCTCTCATGAATGGCTGGCAAACATTCAAGGGTATACCCTATACCGCAAGGATAGAGAGGGTAAAAAAGGGCGAGGGGTATGCCTATATATCAAGAATAATGTACAAGCAAAAGTGAGAGATGACATCACTGAGGGAGCTAGAGAGGAGGTGGAATTCTTATGGGTAGAGCTCCAAAGGGATGAAGCTAAGGGGAAAATAATACTGGGAGTAGGGATGAGCTTCGTGTTCGAGTCGAACCCATGTTCGACTCGAACATCGGCTGTTCGCCCGTTCGCCGAATTGCGAACGATATGGGCCGTTCGCGCCAAATTCGTGTGGCGCGTCACGGCCCATAATTCACTGTGGCATGGCAGTGCATTGCTTGCTGATGATTGGCCAAGCATGCACTATGACCCGCATGCTTGGCCAATCACAGCGCCGCCTGAACAGAGAGCCATAATTGGCCAAAGCCAAGGAGGCTTTGGCCAATTATGGCTCAGGGGATTTAGTACACGCCCCACACTATATAAGGCCGCCTGCACGGCGGCCCTGTGTAGTGTGTGTTCCGGCGTTCATTGAGAGAGAGAGAGAGACAGACAGTGTCATTTGATTTGAGTTAGATAGATTAGGCAGAACAGTCAGTCAGTTAGCTGCACTTACAGTGTATTGTGTATATATATGCATCCCAGGTGTTGCATATATATATATACACTGTATTCAGTTTAGCTAGATCCGTTCCTGTTATCTTCTAGACTATTTACATTTAGTGCAGTGCGTCCTGCTCACAGTGTTCAGCTAGATCCGTTCCTGTTATCTTCCTACTGACAGGCAGGCTTGTCTGGTTACAGTATATAAAGCTACCTGAAGAAAATTACTGGTGTTCTATTTCATCCTATTAGTACCACGGTCAGGCAGCTAGACTATTTACATTTAGTACAGTGCGTCCTGCTCACAGTGTTCAGCTAGATCCGTTCCTGTTATCTTCCTACTGACAGGCAGGCTTGTCTGGTTACAGTATATAAAGCTACCTGAAGAAAATTACTGGTGTTTTATTTGATCCTATTAGTACCACGGTCAGGCAGCTAGACTATTTACATTTAGTACAGTGCGTCCTGCTCACAGTGTTCAGCTAGATCCGTTCCTGTTATCTTCCTACTGACAGGCAGGCTTGTCTGGTTACAGTATATAAAGCTACCTGAAGAAAATTACTGGTGTTCTATTTGATCCTATTAGTACCACGGTCAGGCAGCTAGACTATTTACATTTAGTACAGTGCGTCCTGCTCACAGTGTTCAGCTAGATCCGTTCCTGTTATCTTCCTACTGACAGGCAGGCTTGTCTGGTTACAGTATATAAAGCTACCTGAAGAAAATTACTGGTGTTCTATCACAGCTTAGTGCAGCTACAGGCCATTAGTATGTCTGGAAGGCCAAGAAGGAGAGGCAGACAGTCACAAGCCAATAAGAGAGGGCAAGCAGGCTCTGTGTCTAGTGCTGGTCGTGGAGACGGTGCATCCTCATCAGCACGTGGCCATGGGACACGCTGGGCCTTTTTTTCGGCAGCTGGCCGTGTTGAGCTGCAACATGCGGAAGACTTGGTCGAGTGGATGACCAAGCCGTCCTCATCCTCCTCATCCTCTCTCACCCATGCCCAGGGTGCTTTGTCTGGCAAAGCAGCGGCCTCTTCCCTCAGCTCAATGTCATCAGTGACTCCTTCCCTAGCTCCACCATGTCCTCATGAGGATTCCCTCGAACTGTTTGACCACAGTGTTGGGTACATGCTCCAGGAGGATGCCCAGCGTTTGGAAGGCTCTGATGATGATACTGAGCTCGATGAAGGCAGTAACATGAGCACGGACAGAGGGGGTGCCCAAGAAGGACAGCAATCTGGCAGTCATGCTCCCCCTGCTGCAGCATACTGCCAGGTTTGCTCCAGTGATGAGGAGGGAGGGGATGATGAGGTCACTGACTCAACGTGGGTGCCTGATAGGAGAGAGGAGGAGGAGGAGGAGGCGGCACATCACCAACGAGGCAGGATGCCCTCCAGGGGCCAGCCTAAGGGCAGCACATTGACTGCATCACACCCCAAAGCTCCACATGTGCAGGGCGCTGCAGTCTCTGCGCGTTATTCAAAAAGTTCTTTGGTGTGGGCCTTTTTTGAGACGAGTGCATCAGATCGCACCGCTGCTATTTGCAACATATGTCTCAAGCGTATCTCACGCGGCCAAAACATCTCCCGCTTGGGTACCACATGCTTGACCAGACATATGTTGACCTGCCATGCAGTTCGTTGGCAAGCGTATCTAAAAGACCCACACCAAAGAACAAAGAGGATCTCTCCTTGCTCCTCATCAGCTGAGATTTCCAACCCCACTAGACCTCCAGTCCTCTCTGAGACCTGCAGTGAGAGGAATGAAGGTGTAGAATTAGGTGTGTCACAGCCAAGTACTTGTGGGCAATCTGCTTTTGGTACACCGACGTCAGATTGTACCAGGCAAATTTCCCTGCCCCAGCTGCTGCACCGCCGAAAGAAGTTTGCTCCCAGCCATCCACATGCCCAGCGGTTGAATGCTAGCTTGGCAAAATTGCTAGTACTTCAACTGCTGCCTTTTCAGTTGGTAGACTCTGCCCCCTTCCGTGAGTTTGTGGAATGTGCGGTTCCTCAGTGGCAGGTACCCAAACGCCACTTTTTCTCACGGAAGGTGATTCCGGCTCTCTACCGACATGTGGAAGGCAATGTCCATGCCTCGCTGGACAGGGCGGTCAGCGGTAAGGTGCATATTACCGCTGACTCATGGTCCAGCAGGCATGGACAGGGACGTTACCTAAGTTTCACGGCACATTGGGTGACTCTGCTGGCAGCTGGGAAGGATGCAGGACAAGGTGCAGTAGTGTTGGAGGTTGTTCCGCCACCACGCCTCCAAAATGCTGATTGTGACACACCTCTCTCCTCCACCCCCTCCTCTTCTTCCTCCATGGCGTCTTCCTCGGAACCAGCGGTGCTCCGTAGTCGTTCAAGGGGCTACGCAAGTACGCAGGCCAAAAGATGCCATGCGGTGCTTGAGCTGGTGTGCTTGGGGGACAGGAGCCACACTGGGGCAGAGGTTCTGTCAGCTCTGCAGGGGCAGGTTCAGAGGTGGTTGACGCCACGCCAACTTAAGGCAGGAATGGTGGTTTGCGACAATGGCACCAACCTCCTCTCTGCCCTCCGACAGGGACAAATGACCCATGTGCCCTGTTTGGCTCACGTCCTTAACTTGGTGGTGCAGCGGTTCTTGGGCAGGTACCCGGGCTTACAGGATGTCCTGAGGCAGGCCAGGAAAGTCTGTGTGCATTTCCGCCGGTCATATAATGCCAGTGCTCGGCTGACGGACCTCCAAAAGGAGTTTAACCTGCCCAAGAACCGCCTAATCTGTGACATGCCCACCAGGTGGAACTCAACGTTGGCCATGCTGCAGCGGCTGCACACGCAGCAGAGGGCCATCAATGAGTACCTGTGCGACTATGGCACCAGGACAGGGTCAGGGGAGCTTGGTTTTTTCCCCACGCCAGTGGGCCATGATCAGGGATGCATGCACTGTCCTGTCACCATTCGAGGAGGCCACGAGGATGGTGAGCAGTGACAGTGCATGCATCAGTGACACTGTCCCCCTTGTCCACCTGTTGGAGCACACGCTGCGTGGAATAATGGACAGGGCACTTGAGGCAGAACAGAGGCAGGAAGAGGAGGACTTCCTTAGCTCTCAAGGCCCCCTTTATCCAGACAGTGTTCCTGCGTGCCCGCCGATCACACAGGAAGAGGACGAGGAGGAGGAAGATTGTGTCAGTATGGAGGTGGAGCCTGGCACTCAGCATCAGCAGCAGTCTTTAAGGGATCAGTCCCAAGAAACACATGGACTTGTACGTGGCTGGGAGGAGGTGGCTGCGGACGTTGTCGTCCTTAGTGACCCAGAGGACTCCGGACCGAATGCCTCAGCAAACCTACGCTGCATGGCCTCCCTGATCCTGCAAAGCCTGCGTAAGGATCCTCGTATTCGTGGTATCAAGGAGAAGGACCAATACTGGCTGGCAACCCTCCTTGATCCACGTTACAAGGGTAAGGTTGCAGACCTTATCTTGCCATCGCAGAGGGAGCAGAGGATGAAACATCTTCGGGAGGCCTTGCAGAAAGATCTGTGCAATGCGTTCCCAGAGACTGGGAGGTTACAAACTCCTGTTTCTGGACAACGTGTTGCTGAGGCTTCGGTCAGTCAAAGAAGGAGCGGTGGAGAAGGTGGCCGCCTGACCGATGCGTTCAGACAATTTTTTGGTCCGCAGCCCCAAGGTATGATCGGTTCCAGCAACCATCGCCAGCGTCTGTTTTACATGGTGCAGGAATACCTAGGGGCAAGATCAGACTTGGACTCCTTTCCCACCGAAAATCCTCTGGGTTACTGGGTCTTGAGGATGGATCACTGGCCAGAGCTTGCACAGTATGCAATTGAGCTACTGGCCTGTCCTGCATCCAGCGTTCTTTCAGAACGCACATTCAGTGCTGCTGGAGGCGTGGTAACCGATCACAGGGTGCGTCTGTCCACCGACTCGGTCGATCGGCTGACCTTCATAAAAATGAATGAGTCTTGGATCACCACCAGCTACCAAGCACCTGATGCTGATGTAACCGAATAATTTTTTTTGAAATCTCAGATCCCTTCAAAGACTGCCTATGCTGATGCTGAGTGACTATCCCTGAGTAATTATCCTCTTCCTCCTCAATGATCACGCTGATAGCTTGTAAGAACATTTTTGGTTCTGGGCGCCACCACCAGTGCCTAAGGCACAATTTTTCAGCCCCTGTTTAACAGGGGCGTGTTAATTACAATTTTTGATGTAATACTTTGCAGCAGGGCTCGTTCCTGCATTCCAACTAGAGTGTCTGTGAGGGGTTGCAGTGTTGTGGCACCAGCACCAGTGCCTAAGGCCCAATTTTTCTGCCCCTGTCTAACAGGGGCGTGTAATTACAATTTTTGATGCAATACTTTGCAGCAGGGCTCGTTCCTGCGTTCCAACTAGAGTGTCTGTGAGGGGTTGCAGTGTTGTGGCACCAGCACCAGTGCCTAAGGCCCAATTTTTCTGCCCCTGTCTAACAGGGGCGTGTAATTACAATTTTTGATGCAATACTTTGCAGCAGGGCTCGTTCCTGCGTTCCAACTAGAGTGTCTGTAAGGGGTTGCAGTGTTGTGGCACCAGCACCAGTGCCTAAGGCCTAATTTTTCAGCTCCTGTTCAACAGGGGCATGTAATTACAATTCTTGATCTAATATTTCACAGCAGGGCCCTGTGAGGGCTTACAGTGTTGTGGCCACAGCAACACCTAAGGCCCAAATTTCTGCTGAGTATATAGGGCAGGACCCTACTTTCAAATATCTAACTTACAAACGACTCCTACTTGCAAACGGAAGGAGACAACAGGAAGTGAGATGAAATCTACCCCTAGGAAGGGAAATTCTCTCCTGTAAGAGTTAATATGGGAAAACAATTTCTCCTTTCCACTGATGCTTTCCAATCCTTGTTCCACAAAAAACCCAAATTTTCAAAAAACATTTTTCATTGGGACAAAAAGTGAGGTGAAATCTTCTGAAGAGGAGGAAAGACAGCAAAACAAATGTCACAGGGGTGATAACCCTTCCCTACGTTTTCCAAAAAGCTTAAAAAAGATTTTTTGGCTGGAGCTAAACGCTTTAAAAATTTACCCGTTCAAAATTACAAAGAGATTCTACTTAACAACAAACCTACAGTCCCTGTCTTGTTTGCACCGCCTGTATACTGCTGTTCAGAGTATATAGGGCCTTTCCTTATTTTAATTTGGGTGCGGGGTTCCCCTTAATATCCATACAAGACCCAAAGGGCCTGGTAATGGACTGGGGGGTACCCATGCCGTTTGTCTCACTGATTTTCATCCATATTGCCATGACCCGACATGACATTAAACCCGCAAGCAGTTTTAAATGAGATTTTTTCCTTTAAAAATGACATTTGGTGCAGGGACTGTTCTAAACACGGGAAACACGAGCCACTTTACAGGCCTACTATAGACACACCCCAGGTACGATATTTAAAGGAATATTTCACTTTTTTTTTTTTACTTTAAGCATCATTAAAATCACTGCTCCCGAAAAAACGGCCGTTTTTAAAAGTTTTTTTGCATTGATACATGTCCCCTGGGGTAGGACCCGGGTCCCCAAAACCTTTTTAGGACAATACCATGCAAATTAGCCTTTAAAATGAGCACTTTTGATTTCGAACGTTCGAGTCCCATGGACGTCAATGGGGTTCTAACGTTCGTGCGAACTTTCGGTCCGTTCGCAGGTTCTGGTGCGAACCGAACCGGGGGGTGTTCGGCTCATCCCTAACTGGGAGTATGCTATAGGCCCCCTAACCTGAGGGAGGAAGTGGAGACGGATCTCCTATCACAAATTGGATTAGCAGCAAGGATGGGAAGTGTTATCATAATGGGGGATTTTAATTATCCAGACATAGACTGGGCGGAGGGAACCGCGCATTCATTTAAGGCTCGCCAGTTCCTTAATGTCTTGCAGGACAATTTTATGGGTCAGATGGTAGACGCACCAACTAGAAATAAAACATTACTGGATCTACTGATTACCAACAATACAGACCTGATCACAGATGTGGAAATACGGGGCAATTTAGGTAACAGCGATCACAGGTCAATTAGTTTCAGTATAAATCACACAAATAGGAAACATGAAGGGAACACAAAGACACTGAATTTCAAAAGAGCCAACTTCCCTAAACTACAAACCTTGCTAAAAGGCATAAATTGGGATAAAGAATTAGGAACAAAGAATACGGAGGAGAGATGGGTTTGCTTTAAGAGCATATTAAATAAGGGCATTAGCCAATGTATCCCATTGGGTAATAAATTTAAAAGAGCGAACAAAAATCCTGGATGGCTTAACTCCAATGTAAAAATGCAAATAAAAGTAAAGGAGAAGGCCTTCAAAAAATACAAGGTTGAGGGATCATCCACAGCATTCAGACTTTATAAAGAATGCAACAAGAGATGTAAGGGTGCAATTAGGATGGCTAAGATAGAACATGAAAGACACATAGCGGAGGAGAGCAAAAAAAATCCCAAGAAATTCTTTAAGTATGTAAACAGTAAAAAAGGGAGGACAGACCATATTGGCCCCATAAAGAATGAGGAAGGACATCTGGTTACAAAGGATGGGGAGATGGCGAAGGTATTGAATTTATTATTCTCATCAGTCTTCACGAGTGAATCAGGGGGCTTCAGTAACCAAAACTGCAGTGTTTATCCTCATGACACAACACAGGAAGCACCTCCATGGTTAACAGAGGACAGAATTAAAATTAGACCTGAGAAACTTAACATTAATAAATCACCGGGACCAGATGGCTTGCATCCGAGGGTACTTAGGGAACTCAGTCAAGTGATTGCCAGACCGTTGTTCCTAATTTTTACAGACAGTCTATTGACTGGAATGGTACCAGCTGATTAGAGAAAAGCCAATGTAGCACCAATATTTAAAAAGGGCCCACAATACATCCCTGGGAATTACAGACCAGTTAGCCTAACATCAATAGTATGTAAACTCTTGGAGGGGATGATAAGGGACTATATACAAGATTTTAGTAAAAAGAACGATATCATTTGCAGCAATCAGCATGGATTCATGAAGAATCGTTCTTGCCAAACCAATCTATTAACCTTCTATGAGGAGGTGAGTTGCCATCTAGATAAAGGAAGGCCCGTAGACGTGGTGTATCTGGATTTTGCAAAAGCATTTGACACAGTTCCCCATAAACGTTTACTGTACAAAATAAGGTCCGTTGGCATGGACCATAGGGTGAGTACATGGATTGAAAACTGGCTACAAGGGCGAGTTCAGAGGGTGGTGATAAATGGGGAGTACTCAGAATGGTCAGGGGTGGGTAACGGGGTTCCCCAGGGTTCTGTGCTGGGACCAATCCTATTTAATTTGTTCATAAACGACCTGGAGGATGGGATAAAAAGTTCAATCTCTGTATTTGCAGACAATACTAAGCTAAGCAGGGCAATAACTTCTCCGCAGGATGTGGAAACCTTGCAAAAAGACCTGAACAAATTAATGGGGTGGGCGACTACATGGCAAATGAGGTTCAATGTAGAAAAATGTAAAATAATGCATTTGGGTGCCACAAATATGAATGCAATCTATACACTGGGGGGGGGAGAACCTCTGGGGGAATCTAGGATGGAAAAGGACCTGGGGGTCCTAGTAGATGATAGGCTCAGCAATGGCATGCAATGCCAAGCTGCTGCTAACAAAGCAAACAGAATATTGGCATTAAAAGGGGGATCAACTCCAGAGATAAAACGATAATTCTCCCGCTCTACAAGGCTCTGGTCCAGCCGCACCTGGAGTATGCTGTCCAGTTCTGGGCACCAGTCCTCAGGAAGGATGTACTGGAAATGGAGCGAGTACAAAGAAGGGCAACAAAGCTAATAAAGGGTCTGGAGGATCTTAGTTATGAGGAAAGGTTGCGAGCACTGAACTTATTCTCTCTGGAGAGGAGACGCTTGAGAGGGGATATGATTTCAATTTACAAATACTGTACTGGTGACCCCACAATAGGGATAAAACTTTTTCGCAGAAGAGAGTTTAATAAGACTCGTGGCCACTCATTACAATTAGAAGAAAAGAGGTTTAACCTTAAACTACGTAGAGGGTTCTTTACTGTAAGAGCGGCAAGGATGTGGAATTCCCTTCCACAGGCGGTGGTCTCAGCGGGGAACATTGATAGCTTCAAGAAACTATTAGATAATCACCTGAATGACCGCAACATACAGGGATATACAATGTAATACTGACACATAATCACACACATAGGTTGGACTTGATGGACTTGTGTCTTTTTTCAACCTCACCTACTATGTAACTATGTAACTAGAATACATAGTGGGATGAAGGCCTCAAGATCATTAGGAGTCTCCACTCTGGCAAGCTCATCTTTTACCTGTTCAGAAAGCCCTTGGTGGAACTGACTTTTTTGCTCTGATGGGTTCCAAGTGGTATCTGCATTCCAATGTCTGAATTTGGCTGTGTACTCAGCAACGGAGCGTTTACCCTGATGTAAACTATGCAACTTTGCTTCAGCCAAAGCGCAGCAGTTGGGATAATCAAAAACGTCTCCCCCCTCCCGCCGCCCTCCGGTGCTTGTACCGACTCACCGTTACGATCAGTGAGGCGGAGAGCGGAACCACCGGCGCCGGATGTTGATCATAGAGATTTCCGGTGGACCAGATGGTCCCCGGAGTCTCTATGATCGTCGGACGCCGGGCGAGATGTTATGACGTCACGCCTGACCTCTCCATTCAAAAAAACAGTGCCGCTTCGGCTGGGAAGCGGCGATCGGTTTATTTTTATTTATTTCAGGCTTCCCAGCCTAGTGGTGAGATGTGGGGTCTTATTGACCCCATATCTCACTATAAAGAGGGCCTGTCATGTCATATTCCTATTACAAGGGATGTTTACATCCCTTGTAATAGGAATAAAAGTGATCACATTTTTTTTTTTTTCAAAAAAGTGTCAAAATAAAAAAAAAGAATGTATAATTAACAATAAAAAAAAAAAAATTAAAGCACCCCTGACCCGTGTGCTCGCATGCAGAAGCTAACGCATACGTAAGTCCCGCCCACATATGAAAACGGTGTTCAAACCATACATGTGAGGTATCGACGCGAACGTTGGAGCGAGAGCAATCATTTTGTCCCTAGACCTCCTCTGTAACGTAAAACATGTAACCAGTAAAAAAATTTCAAGCGTCGCCTAAGGGGATTTTTAAGTACTGAAGTTTGGCGCCATTCCACGAGCGTGTGCAATTTTGAAGCGTGACATGTTAGGTATCTTTATACTCGGCGTAACGTCATCTTTCACAATATGCAAAAACATTGGGCTAACTTTACTGTTTTTTTTTTTTAAAGCACAAAACAGTTTTTTTCTCAAAAAAAACGTGTTCGAAAAATTGCTGCGCAAATACCGTGCGAGATAAAAAGTTGCAACAACCGCCATTGTATTCTCTAGGGTCTTTGCTAAAAAAACATCTATAATGTTTGGGGGTTCTATGTAATTTTGTACCAAAAATAGTATGATTTTTACATGTAGGAGAGAAATGTCAGAATTGGCCTGGGTGGCAAGTGGTTAAACTTGGGTGGGTGAGGCATATGTGCATCATCTCGGAAACGTAGGTCCAGCAATAGTTTTTTTAGAGCATAGATCTCTTTGTGTTGCTCTTTCACCACACCTTCCAGTCGAGCAAATCATTCTTGGTAAGTGAAAGTGAAAGTGAAAGTGTAAGTGGAAACACATTCCATAACCCTTTACAATCTTCACACCTACTCTGCTATTGATATGTTGCAAGGTTCTGCCTCTTCGTATGAAATTCAAGGAAGAGCCTCAAAACATGTTAGTGACAGAGATTCTTTGTATTCCTTTCATTATCAATAAATGTCTCTATCTGGGGCACTTTTCTTTTCCTTTTTTACTTTCTGTTATCACTAGGTACCTGATACAAGCAGAGAAGATGTAATGAAGTAGTGATCACGAGTGACGATAACATAGCAGTGATAACCCCCTTCATCTGTGATCTGAATGTTGGTTATAGAAAGTCTGGCATTGCCTTGTAGAAGGTCTCTGTCATCCATTAGACATCCTGACCTCAATGATTCATGGTGGGAATTACGAAAATGGTAAACGTCATTTTCAGTTCCATTTTGTAATATGAGAGTCCAGGTAACTGACACTTCCAGTAGATTCAGCGGTATTGGGACACCAGACAGCAGACAAGGGATGGTGACATTTTCCCCTCTAAGAGCCTCAGTAGTATCATATTTCCCAATAACTGTCAGCCCCCGAACCTGAAAATCACCTAAAAATTAGAACAAAAAAAGTGATGACAATTGTATTGGATCTGCTGTATTAAGACAAAGGAAACTAAACAGGTAATACAGGAAACACTCCAACTATGCTATAATCACACCATTAATTCAGGTTATCTGAAAGTAAATCTATTTCCAAAACTTTTAAAGTGGGGGGTTCTGCGGCAGGTAAAAGTATTTTTTAATAAAACAAATTGTGCCAAATTCATAAAGACTGGAAAAGGGAAAAAACTATGTGTTGCTCATAGTAAGCAATCACAGCCTTAATTCTGTTTTCTCAGATCTTGAAAATTGAGCCTGAATTCAGTTTTTCCTTCTTCCAGTTTTTATGAACGTTGCCCAGTCTCAAGCCTGGTACACATTGTATGCTGGGCTAAACGGAAAAAATCTGACAGATCACTGTATGAACACACGCAGTGTTAGTACAGCAATCTCCCCTGCTGTGCTATAGTGTTCTGACAGGGGGACCACCGCCCCGCACCCCCCCACCCCCACCAGAACACAGCTGTCAGTGCTCTCCTCTCAGCCATTGGACTGCCTATGACAGGGGGGTGCAAATTTTACTGGGCACTGGTTGCCTGTCGGATGCCTTCTCCGTGTCTAATGGAACGAGACAGGGTTGTTTCCTCTCCCCCTTACTATTCATACTCACCATGGAACCTATGCTATGTAAACTCAGAGAGAACCCTGATATAAAAGGCTTAGAGATCAATCACAGAAACTATAAAGTAGCTGCTTACGCAGATGACATCTTACTATTTCTAACAGAACCTATAACCACCATCCCCAACCTGCTTAAGGACTTCTCTCTATTTAAATTACTCTCCAACCTACAAATAAAATTTTCCAAATCAAATGCCCTGAATATAACCCTGCCAAATACAATGGTTACACATTGTAAGAACAACTTCCCATTCCAATGGGAATCCCAAACCATCACATATCTGGGCATTAAAATTCCTACCAACCTGACTGATCTATACGCTCAGAATTTTCAACCCACCTTAATGGCCATCCAAGGAGATCTGCATAAATGGCACACAGGCCCTTTTTCATGGCTTGGCAGGATAGCTATCTTAAAAATGAACGTACTACCTAGACTATTGTACCTGTTTCAGGCTATCCCCATCAAACTCCCCAAATCCTTCTTTGTTACCTACAAACGAATATGTAGGGCTTTTATCTGGTCCTCTAAAACACCCAGATTGAGTTGGGAGAGGCTGACACTCCCTAAATTGCAAGGAGGCTTAAATCTTCCTGATATTCAGAAATACCATTGGGCATGCCACTTGACTAGAATAGTCAACTGGAACTTACATGGAAGCAACAAGGACTGGATTCAGCTAGAGAATGCTTTCTCCCAAATCCCAGTGGCACACATACCCTGGCTTAATCCCTCGAGCATTCCTAAAGACCTTAAAACTCATCCCTTAATCAATGCTACAACACTGCAATTCAAGAATGCAAGTTCAAAATTAAACTTTAAACCCATTTGCGGTCCCATGACTCCTCTAGAAAACAACCCTGATTTCCAACCGTGCATCTCCTCACTCCCTTCACTGATAGACCCACCCAGACGACATATCAGGGTAAATCAATTGTTTCACAACGACAGATTGGTTTCACATCAAACTATGACTTCTCAGTTACCAAATTATCAAATACCATTTTACAAGTACCTGCAAATTCGGCACTTTCTTCAACACTCTAATCCAAATCCTCAATGGTCCCGAGACCTCTCACCTTTCGAATCCATATGTAACAGTGAAGAACCCCAAAAACACTTAATATCGACGGTATATGCACTCCTTTTCTCCTCACATAAAATAAAAGATGTCAAACTGGTCAAACAGTGGGAAACAGACCTCAAACTGGACTTAAGCACGGAGGAGTGGGATCGCATATACAACTATATACATAAAGGCACGATTAATGTATCAACACAAGAAAGCAGATTCAAAATATTTACAAAATGGTACAGAACACCAGACAAAATCCACAAGTTCCACCCTAGTGTCTCCCCTTTGTGTTGGAGATGCAATGCATCTCATGGGACCCTACTTCACATCTGGTGGGAATGCACCCTCATACAACCATTCTGGATAGAAATACATCGATTAATTAGTCAGATCACAACTATCACACCTGACTTTACCCCAGCTCAATTTTTACTACACCACATGACAATTCCTAGATCGACATACAAAAATTCCTTAGTTCTTCATCTAATAAACGCTGCTAACCAATGCATCCCAGTACATTGGAGAAGCACTTCCCCCCCATCAATCTCAGAATGGATATGCAGAGTTGACAAGACAGCTGAAATGGAAAACCTCATACACCAATCCTGGGACAAACCAACGAAATACTGGGAAATTTGGGCATGTTGGTTGCACTACAAAGAGAAGCTAACAGATAGTGCTTTCAAAGGAATCTCTTCTCCCTTGTTACAATGCACCACGTAGATCCTATTTCTAAAAAAAAAAAAAAAAAACTCAGTCCTCCGCCTTCCTCATACCTCTCCCCACCCTTCCCTCAATTTCATATAACTCAATTACTTTACACTAAACATATCACTAAATGCAAGACATACACTTTCTAATAATAAGACTTTTAAAGCTTCACAGGTTGAAATACATTAATTGATACCCATACATAGATTTCTAATACCTAAGCTCACGCTTACTCAACATCAGGCTCTTTCCCCCTAGACGAAGCTCCGATCTTACCGAATCCTTCACTACACATGTAGGTGTTCCCCCTGACCACAGTTAGAACCCCTCTGGGGTGGTCAGAGAGGTGAACTAATATCGTCGGATAATATTCATATTTTTTAAAGAGCCAATTTCATGACCCTGATACCTCTGCCCATTTTAAAACTCATTTTTTCTATGATCTATACCGCACACATCTACGTTATCCTAAGACCGTTACGAATATGTTGATTTTCAAGAGTTCATTCTTCATATGAAACTCTAGGAATTTATATTATCGTTAAGCACAACATTGGACAGACTGTTAACATTTTGCATGTAATCGTGAATTATTGTACTTTAAGACTTCACTGTATTCCCTGTAAAATTGTAAACTTTCAATAAAATTTCTTGGTGCAAAGGGCACCATCTTGTGAAATGCAGCACACTCACTGATTTTTTGTTAACCCGGCATACCATGAAAAAAAGGATGTTTTCTGTAAAGAGATATGCCCGCCTAACAAAACATCGCTCTGCGCCCTGGGCCAGAAATTCCTGTAACAATGTAATAAAGATTAAACAGTGTAAAACACTAAAAAGCAGCTACTTCAAATAAACATAAATGTAAAATGCAATAATCAAAAGAGTCCTAAAGTAAAAATCTTTTTAAATATTGCAGCAGCGCTTCATGTCCAAACTGTTTCAAAAGGACAGGCTTTCATATACAATCCATACATGAGACACCATAAACAGAGGGGGAGGTTTATTGTAGCTTTTGCTGTGTTCTGTAAAAGAGCCTTTCACCATATATTTCACCACATGAGGGGAACTTCCCCTATGGGGATGCACTCACCAGAGATACAGCAATAATACGCCTTAGACCATAACAAAACTTATCCAGCGCTCCAATGAATACGTCCACCAGGTCTCAGTCACACTATCTGGCGATCCCAATTAAACGATATGGGAGGAATGAAATGTCCACATAGTGCGATACTGCTTAAAAACTTTATTTCATCAACAATACCCCCCTTAACAGAATATGCGTACCAAAATACAATTATAATGAAGTAAGTATAAAGTGCACTGTGTGATGCCACGGTCGCCGGAAAGATGACGTGATCTACTGGAAGTGAAGTGTGCGCTTTACAGGCAAAGTAGGAACCAGGACGCATATCGCTGCTGTACACAGCGGACGTTTTCTTTCATCTTTCCGGTGACCGGGGCATCACACAGGCACGTGGTGAAATATATGGTGAAAGGCTCTTTCACACAGCGATAGCTACAATAAACCTTCTCTGCTGTTTATGGTGTCTCATGTATGGATTGTATATGAAAGCCTGTACTTTTGAAACAGTTTGGACATGAAGCGCTGCTGCAATTTTTAAAAAGAATTTTACTTTAGGACTTTTTTGATGATTGCATTTTACAACCCGGCATACCAGACAAGAGAAGTAGTACTGTGCAGAGTCTATACATACAGAATAAGAACAGATACCGAGAATTACACCCGACAAACAGGACAAGAGAAGTGGTACTGTGCAGAGTCCATACATACAGAATAATAACAGATACCGAGAATTACACCCGACATAGAGGACAAGAGAAGTGTAATGCCCCGTACACACGATAGGATTTTCTGACAACAAAATCCATGGTTTTTTTTCCGACAGATGTTTGCTCAAACTTGTCTTGCTTACACATGGTCACACAAATCACAAAGCCGAGAAAAATGAATTTCAATAGCCAGTGCGGCTCTTCTGCTTGCTTCCGAGCATGCGTGGAACTTTGTGCTTCGGAATTGTGTACTCACTAGGGATGAGCCGAACATCCCCAGTTCGGTTCGCACCAGAACCTGCGAACAGACCGAAAGTTCGCATGAACTTTAGAACCCCGTTAAAGTCTGTGGGACTCGAACGTTCAAAATCAAAAGTGATAATTTTAAAGGCTGATATGCAAGTTATTGTCATAAAAAGTGTTTGGGGACCTGGGTCCTGCCCCAGGGGACATGTATCAATGCAAAAAAAAGTTTTAAAAAAACGTTTTTTCGGGAGAAGTGATTTTAATGATGCTTAAAGTGAAAAAAAAGTGAAATATTCCTTTAAATATCTGTTTATATACCTGGGGGGTGTCTATAGTATGCCTGTAAAGTGACGCGTGTTTCCCGTGCTTAGAACATTCCCTGCACAAAATGACATTTTTAAAGGAATAAAAGTCATTTAAACTGCTTGCGGCTTTAATGTAATGTCGGGTCCCAGCAATATGGATGAAAATCAGTGAGACAAACGGCATGGGTACTCTCCAGTCCATTACCAGGACCTTCGGATCTTGTATAGATATTAAGGGGAACCCCGCACCCAAATTAAAAAAAGGAAGGCGTGGGGCCATATATACTCTGAACAGCAGTATACAGGCGGTGCAAACAAGACAGGGACTGTAGGTTTGTTGTTAAGTAGAATCTGTTTGTAATATTGAACGGGTACATTTTTAAAGTGTAGCTCCAGCCAAGAGCTTTTTGGAAAACATAGGGAAGGGTTATCACCCCTGTGACATTTGTTTTGCTGTCTGTGCTCCTCTTCAGAAGATTTCACCTCACTTTCTGTCCCAATGACAAATGTTTTTTGAAAATTTGTTTTTTTTTAGTGAAACAAGGATTGGTGATAAAGCATCAGCGAAGAGGAGACACGTTTTTCCCATATTAACTCTTACAGGAGAGAATTTCCCTTCCTAGGGGTAGATTTCATCTCACTTCCTGTTGTCTCCTTCCGTTTGCAAGTAGGAGTCGTTTGTAAGTTGGATGTTTGAAAGTAGGGGCCTGCCCTATATACTCAGCAGAAATTGGGGCCTTAGGTTTTGGTGTTGCCACAACACTGTAAGCCCTCACAGGGCCCTGCTGTGAAATATTAGATCAAGAATTGTAATTACATGCCATTGTTGAACAGTGGTAGAAAAATTGGGCCTTTGGTGGTGGTGGTGGTGGTGCCACAACACTGTAAGTCCTCACAGTTACTCTTGGTGCGCTGGAATGGGCCCTGCTGTAAAATATTTTATCAAGAATTGTAATTACATGCACCTGTTGAACAGGAGCAGAAAAATTGGGCCTTTGGTGGTGGTGGTGTTGCTGTAAGCCCTCACAGTTACTCTTGGTGGGCGCAGGAATGGGCCCTGCTGTGAAATATTAGATCAAGAATTGTAATTACATGTCCCTGTTGAACAGGGGCAGAAAAACTGGGCCTTAGGCACTGATGCACAACACTGTAACCCCTCGCAGATGCTATAGTTGGAGCGCAGGAATGAGCCCTACTGCAAAGTATTGCATCAAAAATTGTAATTACACGCCCCTGTTAAACAGGTGCTGAAAAATTGGGCCTTAGCCACTGGTGGCGGTGCCCAGAACCAAAAATGTTCTCACAAGCTATCAGCATGAAAATTGAGGAGGAAGAGGATTGTCACTCAGCATAACAGGATAGTCACTCAGCATCAGCATAGGCAGTCTTGAAGGGATCTCACATTAAAAAAAAAATCAATCGGTTACATCAGCATTAGGTGCTTGGTAGCTGGTGATCCAAGACTGATTTTTTTTTTTTTTTTTCATTAAGGAAATAAAGTTTATTAAAATGAAAATCAGTACAAATCAGGAAGGCTTCATTTGTGACAATAATCCAAACATGGTACACCTAATGATTCTTGAGATATATATGTTCACCCTTAAGTGAATTCTAACAAGGAGATGTGCATATACTATTGCTGCAAGGACAATCAAAATATTTCCGATAAAGCTGTTAAACACAATCAATCTTGTCCCAATGCTTTGAACCAGGTAACACCATACAAAAATGGTATATAATGAATCCTGACTTGACTATCAATCTTTTGAGGAAAGGAGAATAAGAAGAAGCAGATATATAAGTAAAAGAGAATGAAAAGGCAGGGGGTGGGGAGCCCCAGCCACATTGCCTTACAGCTGTGTGTCATACTATGACCTAACATCACATGCAAGCCGCCCAGCCAGCACCCAGACCTACTATTTGTTGGTTGTAATGTCTGCAAAGGCCCTTGAATATTTAAAAACATTCCAGGGTTGCCATGTCACATGAAACCTCTTAACCTGTTCATCGGATTGGGCTAGGGTGTCCTCCATTTCATAGATTTCTGTGACTCTGTGCAGCCACTCAACTACAGTTGGAACCCGGGGGAATTTCCAATGAATTGGAATTAGGGATTTCGCTGCGTTAAGGAGGTGTTTTGTCAGGGAGTTTTTGTATTTCTTCAATGGGCATTTTGTTATATGCAACAGACAGCATGCGGCGTCCAGTGGTAAAGAGGTCTCTGCGATTAGTATGATCAGGTCAATCACTTTGTTCCAATATGTAGCGATTATAGGGCATTGCCACCAAATGTGGAACAAAGATCCTGTATCTTCCATGCATCTCCAACATCTATCAGTGACTTGTGGATTCCATTTGTGTAGTTTCACTGGTGTGATGTACCACTGTGTCAACAATTTGTAAGCGGTTTCCTGCATTTTATTACTTATGGAACACTTATGTGATAAAATACATGCGTTCTGCCATTGTTTGGATGTTATTGTTACCTGTAATGTATCTGACCACCGCCTCCTGAGCCTGCCATCCTTCTGCAACCATGTGTATGCGATTGAGGTTGTTTTGCCCATTAGTTCACCTGTGTGACACACCGACTCAAATTCCGTCAAAAGTCTGGAGAAGTTGCCCAATTGTGGTTTACTGTGGAGATAACTGCGAATTTGTAGATATGCCCAGAAAGGTAGGTTAGGAAGATTTTTTTCTTTTTTGAGGGTGACAAGATCTTTAATTTGAGATTGACAATAGCAATCTTTTGCTAAGAGAGGTTTGTTGTGGGAAGGTGACATAAGTTGAGAGTTGCCCATGCCTGGAGGAAAATCTGAATTATCTTTAAGAGGGGTAAGTGGACCAAGTGATGAGGTGAATTCCGATTTTTTTGGGCATCCCATGAAGTAATTTCAGTGTGGTTTCTGTCAGTGGGTGACGTTTGAGAACGTCTGGATATGATGCTCACTGAATCCACTGAGAGAATTTCAGAGGAAAGCCAATGAGGTCCCTTTCTAAATTTACCCAATCCTTGGTGTCTTGGTGACAGTGCCAATCTATTATCCTTGCAAAATGCGAGGCCAAGTAGTAATCCCTAAAGTTGGGTAGTCCCATCCCCCCTGATCCTTTATTCTTAGTAGGGTTTCATACTTAATTCTTGACTTTTTGTGAGCCCATATGAACCTCAAGAGCATTACACGTAAAGTGTTAAACATACTACGAGGTAACTTGACTGGCAATGTGCGCAATAAATAAAGGATGCAGGGGAGAACGGTCATTTTTACAATGGCCGCACGTCCAAACCAGGAAAAGAAACCAGTGTGCCACTTGTCTAGATCCCTCTCAATGGCCTTGAGTAAGGGAGGGAAGTTATGTTCAAAAATTGTGTGAATTTGTGGTGTCAATTTAATGCCTAAATATTTCAAGTATTTGGAGTCCCACTTGAAAGGAGAATTCTCCATGATGTTTTTGAGGGATTGGTCTGTTAGAGTCACATTCATAGCTTCCGACTTAGAGTAGTTTATCTTTAGGTTTGATATATATCCATAATGTGTGAAAGCTTTAATCAAATTGGGCAATGTGACGTGAGGTTTAGTCAAGAAGAATAACAAATCGTCTGCGTAGGCAGCCACCTTGAACTCCCTACCCGCTACTGCGAAACCACTTATAGAGGGATCAGCATTTATTGTTCTTATGAACGGTTCCAGCGATAGGATGAACAAGAGAGGCGACAAAGGGCAGCCTTGTCGCGTGCCTTTTGTGATGTGGACCCTCTCAGAAAGTGTGCCATTAAATTTTAGCCTCGCTGTGGGGTTTTGATAAAGAGTTGAGATCCACACCAGCATCTTGGAGCCCAAACCCACATGTCCACAAGTGGCTAGCATATAATCCCAAGCCACACGATCGAAGGCCTTCTCCGCATCCGTGGACAGGAGAAGGCCCCCAACGCTGCTCGATCTAGCCGAGTGGATCAATAGCAACGGCTTGATTACATTATCTTTGGCCTCACGGCCTGGCATAATTTCACTTGCTCAGGGCCTATCAATTTATGTAGGAGGGGCCCCAGTCTGCCGGCGAGGATTTTTGCAAAAATTTTCACATCCAAGTTTAGTAAGGATATGGGTCGATAGCTCGCACACTCAGAGGGGTCCTTACCTGGTTTTGCTATAACCGTAATACATGCTGAGAGCCAATCTGGAGTCACCTCCCTAGGCCGGGATAAGGAATTCAAGGCCGCCACCAACGGATCCGCCAGGAGATCTATAAAAGTTTTGTAGTAAATAGCTGTGAAGCCATCCGGGTCTGGGCTCTTACCCAGTTTCAGATGCTTGACAGCATTCCTAATCTCATTTGAGTCTATGGGGTCTTCAAGGGAATTGGCGTCTAAGGTATCCAGTGAGGGAAGTCCGCTGTTTTTAAGGAAGTCTCTCACAATTTGAACCTTATCTCCCTTCATATCTGGTTGTCGATGTTGCTGCGGTAAGTTATAGAGAGAAGTGTAAAAAGCATGGAAGTGCTTTGCTATGGCTTCCGTCGTAACATCCAGTGAGCCGTTTGTACATCTGATGCCCGTTATTGTATCGCTAAACTAATGTTCCCTGAGGGCCCTAGCCAAGGACCTCCCTGATTTGTTGCCCGATTCATAATATATCTTTTTTTTAAAGAACAAAATGCGTTTGGTCCTGGTGTCTAAAATGTGCTGCAAGTTCTTTCTGGCTTCTAGTAACTCTGTTGCAGATTTGACTGATAGGGATTGTTTGTGTAAGGTTTCTAATTTATGGATTAGATCCGTCAAACTTTTTTATTTCTTTCTCCCTCTGTCGTTTGCGGAGGGCTGCTATTTTCATTAGTTCCTCTCTGATGGTACATTTGTGTGCCTCCCATACAACTAGTGGGTCCATCCATGGTGTTAAGTTAAGTTTGAAGTAGTTTTTGAGAGAAGCCGTTAGTTCGGGTAGTAAAGTCGGGTCAGTAAGAATGGAGGAATTAAGTCTCCATGTCTGAGGTTTCGTGGGAGTTTTGGTCAAGTCCAATGAGAGAGCTATTGGTGAGTGATCTGATATGGACTGTATCCCTATGGGGGCATCTGTTAAGATAGGGAGGTCATTCTGGGTGATAAAAAGATAGTCTAAGCGTGTATATTTCTCGTGTGGGATCGAGTATACGTGTAGTCACGGCCGTCTGGGTTGAGGAATCTCTAGGCGTCAACCAGTTGAAGAGAGTGTTATGCCCCGTACACACGGTTGGATTTTCCGACAGAAAATGGGTGATAGGACCTTGTTGTCGGAAATTCCGACTGTGTGTGGGCTCCATCACACATTTTCTATCGGATTTTCCGACACACAAAAGCAGAGCGCAGGCTATAAAATTTTCCGACAACAAAATCTGTTGTCGGAAATTCCGATCATGTGTACACAAATCCGACGGACAAAGTGCCACGCATGCTCAGAATAAATAAAGAGATGAAAGCTATTGGCCACTGCCCGTTTATAGTCCCGACGTACATGTTTTACGTCACCGCGTTCAGAACGATCGGATTTTCCGACAACTTTGTGTGACCGTGTGTATGCAAGACAAGTTTGAGCCAACATCCGTCGGAAAAAAATCCTAGGATTTTGTTGTCGGAATGTCCGAACAAAGTCCGACTGTGTGTACGGGGCATAAGAGTGATTTGATGTATTTGAGTGTCTTATATCTGATACAAGTGCCGCCATTAGAGGTGTGCGATAGTGGATTCAATGGGATGTTAAATTCCCCTCCCAGTATCAAGCACCCCGCAGCAAACCCCTGAAGCTGTTGCACTATGTGTTTACAGAAGGTTGCATGTGCCTTATTTGGGAATTATACATTTGCTATCGTAATGGGTGCACCCCCGTATTTCCCTTTCAAAAAAAGGAACCTACCCTCCGTGTCTGTCAGTTGTTCTGTCAGCTCAAAGGGTGCATCCTTGCTTACCAATATTGATACTTCTTTGGATTTTGCAAGATCATTGGTGGCATGGAATGCCCTAGTAAAATTTGAGTCGGTGAGTCTTTGTACATGGTGAGTTTTAAAGTGCGTTTCTTGTAACAACACAAAATGCGGTTTACCTTTTTTGAGTTCCCTGAGCAACGTGGTGCGCTTTTCCGGGATGTTCAGTCCCCTCACGTTGTGTGAGATCACCATAGGGTTACAACCCAAGGAGGCGTAGGCCATGATGCAGACTCAGGAGTGGCTTTGTACTGGAATGTCTGGAAGAAACACTAATAGGTCAATTAAATTCTTCAATCACGTGAGCAATGTGGCTAACCCCTAACAGAAAAAGAAGAGAGACAAAACAGTAAAAAGAGAGTTTTGATAAACTTCTAGATAGAGCCCTATCTAGAGAAACTGTAGTGATTCTGGGACACTGCTGTGAGGCCAGGTCACTTAGTGGGGAAGAGGGAGGCGGCCACTTGGAGAGTCAGACCATAAAATTGAGGAGCACAAAAAAAAATACGAAACCAAAGAATGGTAAATATAAAAAAAAACCTACCAAAATAAGGCGAGACAAGCCTTTAGGCAACACACAGCCTTAAGTGCAAAATTGTATAAACTATGTTAAACAACCCAACCGTTCGACTACTCAGCATTCCACTAACTTATGGGTCACCGAGTTGTCAACCCCCAATAGGGAGCAAGACGCTGCTTAGTGACTTCCTTACCCCAACTTAGCTCCTGACAGGGAACACTCCCTTATGGATATCTTAACTATCTACCCAACCAGCCCCTGTTTGTCAACCTTAGCAGACAAAGCTGGTCTGGTTACGAAAAATTGCTATGGCATAGACCAAAAACATACGTGTGCATAAACTACTTCTATTATCTCTCAAGACATCATCCTCATATATTGCCCCAATCTCATAACTGCGGACAACCTGACGAGGAAGGGCCTGTGACTTAAACAGATCTAGATAGACCTTGGGTGGGATAGTGTCCAAGTCACTGATCAGGAGACTGTTTTATGGAAGGTAGGTCTATGGGTAAGGAAGTCTCGTGCAGTGAGAAAGAGTTTATAAGTAGAGTCTATGGTAAACAGCCCATGCAGTTATCTATCCCTCTGCTTGATCCCGTGGTGGCATGGATCTCGGGTTTGGAGTGCCTTCTTTAGATCCTCCTGCTTTACCATATTTCATTTTCTTGGGAATCCTTTTCTCCAGCATGGAAAATGGGGAGTGTGACGGCATCCTGTCAATAAGAGGTAACTCAAAATCCACGTACCAGTCTGGGAACTCCACATAGACAAGCCCTAGTCCAGCACAAAAGTCCGGGAGTTCTGCCGGAAGTGCGCAGTATATGCTGGTGACCGTTAGCAGAGACAACGAGCGCAAAGGGAAGACGCCAAGTATATTTCATGTCTCTGTCTCTCAACTTGTTCAGTAGGGGACGCAGAGCCCTGCGGTTTTTAAGAGTAATCTGTGACAAGTCCTGAAAGAGCATTATATTTTCTCAGTTAAAGACGATTCTTTCATTCCTCCTTGCTTTTCGCATGATTTCCTCCTTTAGCTGAAAGTTCTGGAGACAACAAATTATATCTCGAGGCGGGCCTACGTCAGGGCCCTTTGGTCTGAGCGCCCCATGTGCCCGAACAAATTCAATCACTGACTCTTGCCTCTCTAACAGGCTATTGATCACTCTTTGGAGAGCAGGGACAATTTGGTCAGTGTCAACAGTCTCTGGAATCCCTCTCACCCTTATATTGGACCTCCTGCCCATGTTGTCAAGGTCCTCTAAGTGCCTGTTCATATCAATAAAATGTTGGGTATGAGAGATAGAAACCTTTACCAGTCTGTGTATAGCCTTGTCTCTCTGTCTTCCAGCTTGCTCTGTGGCTGCTAGCTTCTCAGTGAGAACAACCAGGTTTGTTTTTAAGTCAGTGATTGCGGCTGAGAAAGTGGACTTTATGTCCGCTGTAAAGCAGGACATGTCTGCATAAGTCAGGGGTTTGTCTGATTTGGATTTCCCCCTACCTGCAACCTCCTTGGCCGAGTCTGAGTCACCGCTGCACTCCTCCTCATGGTATTGTGTCGGCGCCATCTTAGGTCCAGCCATGCTGCGGCCTGCTGCAAATTTCTGTTTAAACAGTTCTGTAATGTTCCTCGCGGCGGATGGTGTCTGCCCGCGACAGGAATGTATCTGTGGGGTACTGTAAAGCTTTTTGCTCGGCATTTGCGTCTCGAAGCCGGGTTGTTAGGCGGTAAGGCTGTGTGATTGCCGGAGCTCCTCTGCTAAGCTGCCATCCAAGCCGTGCGCCAAGCCACGCCCCAGACTGAATTATTTTTATGAAGGTCAGCCGATAGACCGATTCGGTGGACAAGCGTACCTTGTGATTGGTTACAAAGCCTCCAGCAGCACTGAATGTGCGTTCCGAAAGAACACTGGATGCAGGACAGGCCAGTAGCTCAATTGCATACTGTGCAAGCTCTGGCCAGTGATCCATCCTCAAGACTCAGTAACCCAGAGGATTTTCGGTGGGAAAGGTGTCCAAGTCTAAACTTGCCCCTAGGTATTCCTGCACCATGTGAATCAGACTCTGGCGATGGTTGCTGGAACCGATCATACCTTGGGGCTGCAGACTAAAAAATTGTCTGAACGCATCGTTCAGACGGCCACCTTCTCCACCGCTCCTTCTGTGACTGACCGAAGCCTCAGCAACAAGTTGTCCAGGAGGACCAGATAATTGTAACCTCCCAGGCTCTGGAAACGCATTACACAAACCTTTCTGCAAGGCCTCCTGAAGATGTTTCATCCTCTGCTCCCTCTGTGACGGCAAGATAAGGTCCGCAACCTTACCCTTGTAATGTGGATCAAGGAGTGTTGCCAGCCAGTAATGATCCCTCCCCTTGAAACCACGAATACGAGGATCCTTCCGCAGGCTTTGCACAATCAGGGAGGCCATGCAGCGTAGGTTTGCTGAGGCATTCGGTCCAGAGTCCTCTGGGTCACTAAGGACGACATGATCTGCAGCCACCTCCTCCCAGACACGTACAAGTCCATGGGTTTCTTCGGACTGTAAATGATCCCTTGAAGACTGCTGCTGATGCTGAGTGCCAGGCTCCACCTCCATGCTGACACAATCCTCCTCCTCCTCCTCTTCCTGTGTGATCGGCGGGCATGCAGGAACACTGCCTGGATAAAGGGGGCCTTGAGAGGTAAGGAAGTTCTCCTCTTCCTCCCTCTGTTCTGCCTCAAGTGCCCTGTCCATTATTCCACGCAGCATGTGCTCCAACAGGTGGACAAGGGGGACAGTGTCACTGATGCATGCACTGTCACTGCTCACCATCCTCGTGGCCTCCTCAAATGGTGACAGGACAGTGCATGCATCCCTGATCGTAGCCCACTGGCGTGGGGAAAAAAAACAAGGTTCCCTGACCCTGTCCTGGTGCCATAGTCACATAGGTACTCATTGATGGCCCTCTGCTGCGTGTGCAGCCACTGCAGCATGGCCAACATTGAGTTCCACCTGGTGGGCATGTCATAGATTAGGCGGTTCTTGGGCAGGTTAAATTCCTTTTGGAGGTCAGCAAGCCGAGCACTGGCATTATATGAACTGCGGAAATGCGCACAGACTTTCCTGGCCTGCCTCAGGACATCCTGTAAGCCCAGGTACCTGCCCAAGAACCGCTGCACCACCAAGTTAAGGATGTGAGCCAAACAGGGCACATGGGTCAGTTGTCCCTGTCTGAGGGCGGAGAGGAGGTTGGTGCAATTGTCGCAAACCGCCATAGCTGGCTTAAGCTGGCGTGGCGTCAATCACCTCTGCACCTGCCCCTGCAGAGCTGACAGAATCTCTGCCCCAGTGTGGCTTCTGTCCCCCAAGCACACCAGCTCAAGCACTGCATGGCATCTTTTTGCCTGCGTGCTTGCGTAGCCCCTTGAACGCCTACTGAGCACCGCTGATTCCGAGGACAATCAACACAGGAAGAGGCCATGGAGGAAGAAGAAGAGGAGGGGGTGGAGGAGAGAGGTGTGGCAGAATCACCACTAGTAGAATTTTGGAGGCGTGGTGACGGAACAACCTCTAACACTACTGCACCCTGTCCTGCATCCTTTCCAGCCACCAGAAGAGTCACCCAGTGCGCGGTGAAAGATAGGCAACGTCCCTGTCCTTGCCTGCTGGACCATGAGTCAGCGGCAATATGCACCTTACCGCTGACCGCCCTGTCCAGCGAGGCCAAGACATTGCCTTCCACATGCTGGTAGAGAGCCGGAATCGCCTTCCGTGAGAAAAAGTGGCATTTGGGAACCTGCCACTGAGAAACAGAACATTCCACAAACTCACGGAAGGGGGCAGAGTCTACCAACTGAAAAGGCAGCAGTTGAAGTGCTAGCAATTTAGCCAAGCTAGCATTCAACCGCTGGGCTGTGGATGGCTGGGTGCAAACTTCTTTTGGCGGTGCAGCAGCTGGGGCAGGGAAATTTGCCTGGTACAATCTGACGTCGGTGAACCGATAGCAGATTGCACGCCTAATTTCTACACCTTCATTCCTCTCAGTGCATATTTCAGAGAGGACTGAAGGTATAGTGGGGTTGGAGATCCCAGCTGATGAGGAGCAAGGAGAGGTCTGGTTTGTTCTTTGGTGTGGGTCTTTTAGGTACGCTTGCCAAACTGCATGGCAGGTCGACATATGTCTGGTCAAGCATGTGGTGCCCAAGCGGGTGATGTTTTGGCCACGTGAGATACGCTTGAGACATAAGTTGCAAATAGCAGTGGTGCGATCTGACACACTTGTCTCAAAAAAAGCCCACACCAAAGTACTTTTAGAATAACGCGCAGAGACAGCAGCGCCCTGCACATGCAGAGCTCTGCGGTGTGATGCAGTCGGTGTGCTGCCCTTAAGCTGGCCCCTGGAAGGCATCCTGCCTCATTGGAGATGTGCCTCCTCCTCCTTCTCCTCCTCCTCCTCCTCTCTCCTATCAGGCACCCACATGGAGTCAGTGACCTCAGTATTCCCTCCCTCCTCATCACTGGAGTAAACCTGGCAGTATGCTGCAGCTGGGGGAACGTGACTGCCAGATTGCTGTCCTTCTTGGGCACCCCCTCTCTCTGGGCTCACTGCCTTCCTCTAGCTGGGTACCATCATCGGAGCCTTCAAAACGCTGGGCATCCTCCTGGAGCATGTACCCAACACTGTGGTCAAACAGTTCGGGGGACTCCTCAGGAGGACATGGTGGGGCTAGGGAAGGAGTGACTGATGCCATTGAGCCGAGGGAAGAGGCCGCGTTGGTAGCTGCTTTGCCAGACTAAGTACCCTGAGCCTGGGTGAGAGAGGATGAGGAGGATGAGGATGTCTAGGTCATCCACTCTACCAAGTCTTCGGCATGTTGCGGCTCAACACGGCCAGCTGCCGAAAAAAAGGACAAGCGTGTCCCACAGCCATGTGCTGATTAGGATGCACTGTCTCCACGACCAGCACTGTTGCCTCTAGACACAGAGCCTGCTTGCCCTCTTTTATTGGGTTGTGACTGTCTGCCTCTCCTTGTTGGCCTTCCAGACATACTAATGGCCTGCAGTGAGATTTAGCTGCACAAAGCTGGGATGTATATATATGACTTGCGACTTGACTTTGACTTGGGCTATTTGACTTGCAATGACTTGTAATGACTTGGCACCACCAGTTCTGTGTCTTGGCCTAGGCAAAAGCCACCCCCCCCCCCCACAAAAGAAAGCTCCCCCCGAGTCCCGGCTTCGGGGTAGATCAGTATTTTGACTTAATTTGTGACTTGACCAAAATAAATGACTTGACTTGACTTGCTTGACTTCTAGCAGGGACTCGACTTGACTTGCTTGCTTTTCGCCACAGTAACTTGGGACTTGCTTATGACTTGAAGGTTAAGACTTGAGACTTGCTTGTGACTTGCACATGTGTGACTTACTCCCATCACTGATATATACTGATACTGCAGCTAGCAGAATCAACTGCCTGCCTGCAGTATTATTAGTATGAGAAGACCAGCAATTGTCTTCAAGTAGCTTTAGGTGCACACTGCAGAGGACACAGTACACTAACTGTAAATACTTCAGCTGCCTGCCTGTGGTATTAATAGGATCAGAACACCAGCAATTGTCTTCAGGTAGCTTTAGGTGCACACTGTGCAGAGGAAACAGTACACTAACTGTAAATACTGCAGCTTCCTGCCTGTGGTACTAATAGGATCAGAAGAACACCAGCAATTGTCTTCAGGTAGCTTTAGGTGCACACTGTGCTGAGGACACAGTACACTAACTGTAAATACTGCAGCTGCCTGCCTGTAGTATTAATAGGATCAGAACACCAGCAATTGTCTTCAGGTAGCTTTAGGTGCACACTGTGCAGAGGACACAGTACACTAACTGTAAATACTGCAGCTGCCTGCCTGTGGTACTAATAGGATCAGAAGAACATGGGTTCGACTCGAACTCGAAGCTCATCCCTAGTACTCACGATCGGAATTTACGACAATCGATTTTGTTGTCGGAAAATTTGAGATCCAGATCTTAAATTTTGTGTGACGGAAATTCCGACGGAAAATGTCCAATGGAGCCTACACATGGTCGGAATTTCCGCCAAGAAGCTCACATCAAACATTTGTTGTCAGAAATTCCAATCGTGTGTACGGGGCAATACTGTGTAGAGTCCATACATACAGAATAGGAGCAGATACCGAGAATTACACCCGGCATACAGGACAAGAGAAGTGTAATGCCCCGTACACACGATAGGATTTTCCGACAACAAAATCCATGTTTTTTTTTCTGAAGGATATTGGCTCAAACTTGTCTTGCATACACACACGGTCACACAAATCTTGTCGGATATTCCGATCGCCAAGAACAGAGAGACATACAACACGTACGACGAGCCGAGAAAAATATAGTTCAATAGCCAGTGCGGCTCTTCTGCTTGATTCCGAGCATGCGTGGAACTTTGTGCGTCTGAATTGTGTACAAACGATCGGAATTTACGACAACGGATTTTGTTGTCGGAAAATTTGAGATCCAGGTCTCAAATTTTGTGTGACGGAAATTACGATGGAAAATGTCCGATGGAGCCTACACATGGTCGGAATTTCTGACAACAAGCTCACATTGAACATTTTCCATCGGAAAATCTGACCGTGTGTACGGGGCAGTACTGTGCATACATACAGAATAAGAACAGATACCGAGAATTACACCTGGTATACAGGACTAGAGAAGTAGTACTGTGCAGAGTCTATACATACAGAATAAGAACAGATACCGAGAATTACACCCGACATACCAGACAAGAGAAGTAGTACTGTGCAGAGTCCATACATACAGAATAAGAACAGATACCGAGAATTACACCCGACATACAGGACAAGAGAAGTGGTACTGTGCAGAGTCCATACAGAGTCCAGAGGAGATACTGGGAATGTGGTGCTGCCAGGAAACACAACAGTAATGGAAAACTCAGCCCTGCATCAGTCGCTGTCATTAAGGCCCAGTTCACATCTAGTGATTTGAGATCATGGGCAGAATCGGCATGATTCTGCCCGCAATTCCAAATCGCACTGCAATGCTGGCAAAATGCAGCGCACACGTCTGTGTTCCATTAATTTTTAGTGGACTCTAAATTGCAGTGTGGTTTTGGTTATTTGTTGTATGAGAAATCACTCAACAATCACAGCAAAACCACACCGTGTTTTGGTGCCAATAAAAAATGAATGGAACACAAACACATGTGCTGCATTTTGCCAGCATTGCAGTGCGATTTGGAATTGGCAGAATCACGGCAATTCCACCCACAATCCCAAATTGCTAGATGCTAACAGGGCCTAACACAACAGCAATGGAAGACTCTGCCCAGCCTCAATCACCAACTTTGCTAGTTGCCACACAATCAGGGGCTGACTAACTACTCATGGGGCCCCTGGGCAATTTGAGATCATGGGGCCCCCAAGTTTAAAGATGGCTGATATGTGGCACATTAATTGGCAGGCCCAAACAGAGGGGCACCAAGATCGACGACATGCAGAGTGGCAGGAGACTAAAAGCAGGCGACCCAATAAAAAGGTACCAGAAGGCTATCATGGTCAGTGGCACTTGAGCCTCTACCAGGGAGATGATGATCTGTGGCATGCATACCAGGGCACACAATGGGTGTGGCTAAATTATACCACATATTAAGTGTGGCTTTTTAGTCAGATTAGAAATTTTAGTCTGATCTTTCTTTTTTCTTTACACATTTGTTTTACAATTTTAAACTTTTTACTTTTTTATTTTAATAGGGGGGGGGCTTTGGTGATATATCAGGGGTCTAAACAGATCCCTGAAGTCTCACTTTTGAGATAGAAAAAGGCACTCAGGACACATTCATTATGTACAGGAGAGGAGTGTGGAGGGTATAACAGTGGGCACTATGTATAGGAGAGGAATGTGGAGGGTATGACAGTGGGCGGTATGTACAGGAGAGGAGTGTGGAGGGTATGACAGTGGGCACTATGTATAGGAGAGGAATGTGGAGGGTATGACAGTAATCATTATGTACAGGAGAGGAGTGTGGAGGGTATGACAGTGATCAGTATGTACAGGAGAGGAGTGTGGAGGGTATGACAGTGGGCAGTATGTACAGGAGAGGAGTGTGGAGGGTATGACAGTGATCAGTATGTACAGGAGAGGAGTGTGGAGGGTATGACAGTGATCAGTATGTACAGGAAAGGAGTGTGGAGGGTATGACGGTGATCAGTATGTGCAGGAGAGGAGTGTGGAGGGTATGACAGTGATCAGTATGTACAGGAAAGGAGTGTGGAGGGTATGACAGTGGACAGTATGTACAGGAGAGGAGTGTGGAGGGTATGACAGTGGGCAGTATGTACAGGAGAGGAGTGTGGAGGGTATGACAGTGGGCAGTATGTACAGGAAAGGAGTGTGGAGGGTTTGATGGTGATCAGTATGCACAGGAAAGGAGTGTGGGGGTATGACAGTGGGCAGTATGTACAGGAGAGGAGTGTGGAGGGTATGACAGTGGGCAGTATGTACAGGAAAGGAGTGTGGAGGGTATGATGGTGATCAGTATGTACAGGAGAGGAGTGTGGGGGTATGACAGTGATCAGTATGTACAGGAGAGGAGTGTGGAGGGTATGACAGTGGGCAGTATGTACAGGAGAAAAGTGTGGAGGGTATGACAGTGATCATTATGTACAGGAGAGGAGCGTGGGGGTATGACAGCGGGCAGTATGTACAGGAGAGGAGTGTGGAGGGTATGACAGTGGGCAGTATGTACAGGAGAGGAGTGTGGAAGGTATTACAGTGGGCACTATGTATAGGAGAGGAATGTGGAGGGTATGACAGTAATCGGTATGTACAGGAGAGGAGTGTGGAGGGTATGACAGTGATCAGTGTGTACAGGAGAGGGGGTGGAGGGTATGACAGTGGGCAGTATGTACAGGAGAGGAGTGTGTGCAGAATGACAGTGATCAGTATGTACAGGAGAGGAGTGTGGAGGGTATGACAGTGGGCAGTATGTACAGGAGAGGAGTGTGGAAGGTATGACAGTTGGCAGTATGTACAGGAAAGGAGTGTGGAGGGTATGACGGTGATCAGTATGTACAGGAGAGGAGTGGGGAGGGTATGAAGGTGATCAGTATGTACAGGAGAGGAATGTGGAGGGTATGACAGTGGGCAGTATGTACAGGAGAGAAGTGTTTAGGGTATGACAGTGGTCAGTATGTACAGGAGAGGAGTGTGGGGGTATGACAGTGGCCAGTATGTATAGGAGAGGAGTGTGGAGGGTATGACAGTGGTCAGTATGTACAGGAGAGGAGTGTGGGGGTATGACAGTGGCCAGTATGTATAGGAGAGGAGTGTGGAAGGTATGACAGTGGGTAGTGTATACAGGAGAAGAGTGTGGAAGGTATATAAAGAAATAATAGTGATAACAAAAAGCTCTTGTGGATTTAATTAAGCTTTTTTTTTTTTTTTGGTTAATTCTCCTTTATGGGGGTGTGGCAGGGGGTGTGTTCTATGCCTACATACGTTTGGTAGTAGGTGTCCCTAATTCCCATCTCAAAATGTTGGGAGGTGTGTATCTGTCAGCTGAACCCCCCCCCCTACACCCTCTCGCTGTCTCTTGATTTGTCACCTTAACCCTTCACTACAATATCTGCAACACAAATCCTCCTGAAACGTTGGCAGCTTTCAACGCAGGAAGACGCAGCTCCTTCCTGCCTCCCGGTTCTATCAGTACACGGTGATGAGGGGGGAAGGTGTTTGAGTCAGGGGTCACACTGAGAGTGCAGGGGAAGAAGGGGGGATGATACAGAAATGAGCTTCAGAGATTCCCAATACAAACATGGCAGCACAGCAGTGGTAAGCTGGCCTGTGGAAGAGGGACACACCTGGACTGGAAAGCAGAGCAGCAGCCAGCACTTCTCCCACCTTATTCACAACACCCTCGAGGGCCCAGTGTTTGGTCAGATTTGGCGACCTGTCAGAATGTGTAACGAAAGAGAGAAGCCCGAAGCAAAAAAAAATTAAAAATAGTGGAGGGCATGCATGACAGAGGAAACAAGGGACAGAGTGTAGGGATGTAAGAGCTCACCTGATTGGGGCAGCTGGAGGAGGAGGGGTCATACAGTACCTGACCGCGAGATTGTGTTTCCAGCGCGATACCATCATGCTGGTTCTCAGCGACAGGGTACTGTACATGTCGCGCTGGCTCACTCATCGGGAAAGGAAAACTTTTTTTTCCTTTCGCGATGAGTGACATGCAGTGCTGACAGCTGTCTGGTATGAATCATGAGGGGGAGCGCTGCGCCAAATTTTAAATGAAAAAACCAGCGTGGGTTCCCCCCAGGGGCATACCAGGCCCTTAGGTCTGGTATGGATTGTAAGGGGAACCCCTACGCCGAAAAATCGACATGGGGTCCCCCCAAAATCCATACCAGACCCTTATCCGAGCACGCAGCCCGGCCGGCCAGGAAAGGGGATGGGGACAACCGCCCCCCCTCCTGAGCTGTACCAGGCCACATGCCCTCAACATGGGAGGCGGGTGCCTTGGGGGAGGGGGACCCCACCCCAAAGCACCTTGTCCCCATGCTGATGAGGACAAGGGCCTCTTCCTGACAACCCTGGCCGTTGGTTGTCAGGGTCTGCGGGCGGAGGGCTTATCAGAATCCGGGAGCCCCCTTTAATAAGGGGGCCCCCAGATCCCGGCCCCCCACCCTATGTGAATGAGTATGGGGTACATGGTACCCCTACCCATTCACCTAGGGAAAAGTGTCAATAAAAAAAAACACAGTACACAGGTTTTAAGAGTAATTTATTAGGCAGCTCCGGGGTCTTCTTCCGACTTCGGGGGGGTCTTCTTCCGACTTCTCCCGGTGGTCCGCCTCTTCTCCCGGGCCCCTCCGCTATCTTCTTCCAGCTCTTTTGCCATCGGGGGGCCCGGTCTGCTGCCGCTGTCTTGTCGCCGCTGTCTCGTCGCTTCTTCTGTTCTTCTCTTCTTCCGATGTTGACACGACGCTCTCTCCAGCTGGAATGCTGTGTGGAAGCTACGGAGCCAATTTTATAGGCGGTGACCCCGCCCCCTTGTGATGTCACGGTCCCAGCATGCGCAGGGACTCTGGGGTCACGCCCCTTATGACGCCAGAGTCCCTGCGCATGCTGGGACCGGGACGTCACAAGGGGGCGGGGTCACCGCCTATATAAATGGCTCCGCAGCTCGCACAAAGCATTCCAGCAGGGAGAGAGCGTCGTGTCAACATCGGAAGAAGAGAAGAAGCGACGAGGCAGCGGCGACAAGGCAGAGGCAGCAGACCGGGCCCCCGCTGGCAAAAGAGCTGGAAGAAGATAGCGGAGGGGCCCGGGAGAAGAGACCGAACACCGGGAGAAGTCGGAAGAAGACCCCCCCAAAGTCGGAAGAAGACCCCGGAGCTGCCTAATAAATTACTCTTAAAACCTGTGTACTGTGGGGGTTTTTTACTGACACTTTTCCCTAGGTGAATGGGTAGAGGTACCATGTACCCCATACTCATTCACATAGGGTGGGGGGCCGGGATCTGGGGGCCCCTTATTAAAGGGGGCTCCCGGATTCCGATAAGCCCTCCGCCCGCAGACCCCGACAACCAACGGCCAGGGTTGTCGGAAAGAGGCCCTTGTCCTCATCAACATGGGGACAAGGTGCTTTGGGGTGCCCCTCCCCCAAGGCACCCACCCCCCCATGTTGAGGGCATGTGGCCTGCTACGGCTCAGGAGGGGGGGCGCTCGCTCGTCCCCACCCCCTTTCCTGGCCGGCCGGGCTGCGTGCTTGGATAAGGGTCTGGTATGGATTTTGGGGGACCCCCACGCCAATTTTTCAGCGTAGGGGGTTCCCCTTACAATCCATACCAGACCTAAGGGCCTGGTATGCCCCTGGGGGGAACCCAAGCTGTTTTTTTCATTTAAAATTTGGCGCGACGTTCCCCCTCAGGATTCATACCAGACAGCTGTCAGCACTGCCTGTCACTCATCGTGAAAGGAAAAAAAAGTTTTCCTTTCCCGATGAGTGAGCCATCTCGGCGCTGGCTCCCGCGATGGGGCTCGCAGGTGTCAAATCTCGCCGATAAATGCGGCGAGATTGACACAATATTGCGGTCACCTACTGTAGGCAGTAAATGTAGGAGATGGCCCCTCCCCAGTGTCAGCTTGAGCAGCAAACTTGGAGGCAGCATGTCGGTGGTGGACAGATTGCTGGCCCAGCTGTGGGCGGAGGCAGCATCCCGGGGTGAGGAGTTGCTGCAGGACCGGCTGGCATTGGTACTGGGCGAAGGATCAGGAGTCCACGCGAGCTCGGCCAGTCTCGGCCGCCGGAGCGCTTCTCCCTGAACTCCTCCCCCAGAGCTCGGCTTTATGCAGGGAGTCCCATACGGGCCCCTTCAAGGCCTCCTGCTAAGCGCTCGGCTGTGCCTGTGGCGGAGGGTCCTGGGAGGAATCCCCCTCAAGGACAGAGCTCGGTGGGGCCTTCAGGAGTACCGGAGCCCCCACTAGGCCCGCCACACAGTGGGAGCAGGACCATGCGGCCTCCGCCCCTGGCGATAAGTCAGCGGGGGCGAGGCAATAGATCGGCGGCAGTCACCGGGCCTTCCCATGCTGTAGCCGGCGGCTCTCCTGTGAATGAACGGCAACAGACGAGGTTGGACAGAAGGGGTGAGACTGGACGGCAGAGAGGGGAGTGTGAAAAAGGCCCGGGGAAGGCGACCAGAAAATCGGGGGGCGGATCTGGCGCGATAATGTGGGACCAGCAACAGCGCGGATCCTCGGCATCCAGGGATGGATCCCCTGGAGGGCTGTCAGCGAGGGAGGAAGACATGACGGTCGATCGATCAGAGGGTGAGCTGTCACTGTCGGAAGAGAAGGAGCCTCGTGGCGGCGGCCTGGGTTGCACCTGGGGGGGTGGCTGGGCCGGGGGATCCTGGGTCCAGGGTTGCCCCCGCACCCCCTACTGCAACAGCGGCTCCCGCCTTAGTGGTTACTGCGGAGGCGGGTCAGGATGTGGCTAGCAAGGCAGCAGCAGGGGACAAGGCAGAGACAGCTGGGGAAGCAGCTAAAAAACAGGATGTAGTTAGGCTGGCCGACTTCGCAAAATGTGAAGTCTGTGTGCTTTGAGGGGCCCCTGGAAGCCCACCTTAAACCGGAGGTTCGGGAGAGGATTTGGAAAGGTGAGTATGTGGAGATATTTTCACTACTGCCGCTGGAGAAGTTCAATTTAGGGTTAAGCCAGAGCAGCACAAGAAGGAGGAGAAGCGGCGGTATAGACTCATCCCGAACTGGCTGCAGGCTTTCGCCATTATGGCTAGTTTGATCGTCGAGAAGAACCCTGAACACTGTTCAGCACTCTTCTGCTATCTGGACGCTGTGGGAGAGGCATACAGATTCTACGGGGGAACTGCATGGTTAAGATACGATGAACAGTTCCATAAGCTGTGGGCGATCCGCCCGTCCTTGAGGTAGGACCACAAGGATATTAGCCTGTGGATGCGACTTATGACGTCAGCGAGAGCCCCAAGTCAGTATTTTCAAGGGGGGGTCGGTGGCTCATCCACCCCCAGACAATCGGCCGCAAAGAAAAGGGGGGTCTGTTGGTAGTATAATGAGGGTTCATGCAAGTTTGGGGGGTCTTGCCAATACAACCACGAATGCTCCGGCTGCAGAGGTGCCCATCCTTTGGTCGTGCCAGTGAGTCTGTTGGCAAAAGGGACAACACCAGTGAGAGTGGAAAGGATGCAGCCTTTCCACGATAGGTACCCAGACAGGGAGGCGGCACGGTTGTTAGGCCTGGGGTTCTCAGAGGTATTTCGTATTCCTTCTACACTGCCCGAAGCGCCACCGGTGTCTAGGAATTTGCGCTCGGCTTCGCAACATGCAGAAGTGGTTTCTGAGAAACAGTGGAAGGATGTTGCATTAGGGCGCATAGGAGGCCCCTTCCCTTCTTTGCCTTTAACGGATTTGGGGGGTCGTGCTGAAGGAGCCCAATAAATTTAGGGCGATTCACCACCTTTCCTTCCCAAAGGGAGGGTCGGTCAATGACGCGATCGACTCAGGGATGTGCGCTGCCTCGTACACTTCCTTTTGATGCGGCTGTTTTCTGAGTACGATGTTATGGGCAGGGGGCTCTGATGGCCAATCCGATATTGAGTCTGCATTCAGACTGCTTCCCGTTCATCTGGACAGTTTCCGTCTGCTAGGTTGTCATTGGCAGGAGGAATTCCATGTGGATTGCTGCCTGCACATGGGCTGTACCCTTTCATGTGCTTTGTTTAAGAAGTTCAGTTCCTTCGTGGAGTAAGTAGTTTGAGACGTCGTGGGGGTGAATTCCATCATCCATTACTTGGATGATTTCCTTTGCGTGGGCCTGGCCTCATCTGAGATCTGCGCGGTGCTTTTGGCTACGTTGGAACACATTGCCGCCCGTTTCCCGGGAGGGCATTGTGGATGTCAGGGCCGGTTAGCAACTTTGATTTGGAACCTTACACAGATGCTACCTGCTCGACTGGTTTCGGGGCCTTTTTTCAGGGTAGGTGGAGTGCAGGGCCTTGGCTGGATTCATGGAAAGAGGCGGGTTTTCTCTGGAACATGGTATTGCTGGAATTGTTTCCGGTGGTGCTGGCAGTGGAGCTGTGGGGAGAGTCCTTCAGGAACCTGAAAGTGCGGTTTCACTGGGATAATTTGGGGGTGGTACAAGTCATCAACAATGTATCGGCCTCGTCCCCGCCCATGGTATGGCTGCTCCAACACTTAGTGTTGCGCTGTCTGCAGTTGAATGTTTTCATTTATGCTGTACACCTCCCGGGAGTTGAGAATGTCATTGCTGACGCTTTGTCTCGCTTTTAGTGGGACAAGTTCCGGGAGTTGGCGCTGGCGGCGGAGCGATTCAGGGTTCCTTGACCCAAAGGGCTGTGGAGGATTGCCTTGGGATCGTCTCCGGATGGATCAGACAGTCCGTAAGCTCTGTGACGTGGTCTGCATATAGCAGGGTATGGCAAAAATGGTTTGATCTGTTGGCAAAAGGGACAACACCAGTGAGAGTGGAAAGGATGCAGCCTTTCCACGATAGGTACCCAGACAGGGAGGCGGCACGGTTGTTAGGCCTGGGGTTCTCAGAGGTATTTCGTATTCCTTCTACACTGCCCGAAGCGCCACCGGTGTCTAGGAATTTGCGCTCGGCTTCGCAACATGCAGAAGTGGTTTCTGAGAAACAGTGGAAGGATGTTGCATTAGGGCGCATAGGAGGCCCCTTCCCTTCTTTGCCTTTAACGGATTTGGGGGGTCGTGCTGAAGGAGCCCAATAAATTTAGGGCGATTCACCACCTTTCCTTCCCAAAGGGAGGGTCGGTCAATGACGCGATCGACTCAGGGATGTGCGCTGCCTCGTACACTTCCTTTTGATGCGGCTGTTTTCTGAGTACGATGTTATGGGCAGGGGGCTCTGATGGCCAATCCGATATTGAGTCTGCATTCAGACTGCTTCCCGTTCATCTGGACAGTTTCCGTCTGCTAGGTTGTCATTGGCAGGAGGAATTCCATGTGGATTGCTGCCTGCACATGGGCTGTACCCTTTCATGTGCTTTGTTTAAGAAGTTCAGTTCCTTCGTGGAGTAAGTAGTTTGAGACGTCGTGGGGGTGAATTCCATCATCCATTACTTGGATGATTTCCTTTGCGTGGGCCTGGCCTCATCTGAGATCTGCGCGGTGCTTTTGGCTACGTTGGAACACATTGCCGCCCGTTTCCCGGGAGGGCATTGTGGATGTCAGGGCCGGTTAGCAACTTTGATTTGGAACCTTACACAGATGCTACCTGCTCGACTGGTTTCGGGGCCTTTTTTCAGGGTAGGTGGAGTGCAGGGCCTTGGCTGGATTCATGGAAAGAGGCGGGTTTTCTCTGGAACATGGTATTGCTGGAATTGTTTCCGGTGGTGCTGGCAGTGGAGCTGTGGGGAGAGTCCTTCAGGAACCTGAAAGTGCGGTTTCACTGGGATAATTTGGGGGTGGTACAAGTCATCAACAATGTATCGGCCTCGTCCCCGCCCATGGTATGGCTGCTCCAACACTTAGTGTTGCGCTGTCTGCAGTTGAATGTTTTCATTTATGCTGTACACCTCCCGGGAGTTGAGAATGTCATTGCTGACGCTTTGTCTCGCTTTTAGTGGGACAAGTTCCGGGAGTTGGCGCTGGCGGCGGAGCGATTCAGGGTTCCTTGACCCAAAGGGCTGTGGAGGATTGCCTTGGGATCGTCTCCGGATGGATCAGACAGTCCGTAAGCTCTGTGACGTGGTCTGCATATAGCAGGGTATGGCAAAAATGGTTTGATCTTTTTTGCAACAGAGTGAGAGTGAGCAGGAGGGACAGGAACTACGGTTGGTGGTTCTGTATTTTGCCTCACGAAACATGGAAGAAGGGGTATCAGTGTCGGGGTTGGAGAAGAAATTGACAGGGTTGGCATTTTTGTTCAAGTTGCAGGGTTGCCAGGACTTCACAATAGATTTTTGGATACGACAAGCGATGAAAGGGTATTGGTGCTCACAGAAGCACAGAGACTCCAGGCGCCCTGCTTCATTTGAGCTTCTGGGGAGTTTTTTGGCCCAGTTGGCTTTTACGTGTTCATGGGATTATGAGGTTTTGTTGTTCACAACTGCGTTCTCCCTGGCATTCTTTGGGGCGTTTCGGATTGGCGTGCTAGTTGGCCCTTTCAAGAAGGTTAATGGGGGCCTATGGGCTACACAGGTCGCCTGTGGGGAGGATAGGTGGTCCCTGGTGTTGCGCAAATTAAAAACAGATCAGTTGGGAAGGGGTAGGAAAGTTTGGGTATTTTCGATACCGGGTTCGCCCCTATGTCTGGTGGAGGCGGTAAAGAGATTCCTCGCAGTACGCCCAGATTTGGCAGGGTACTTTTTAGTGCATGCTGACGGCACCCTTTTGTGGAGATTTCAATTAATTTCTGTGTTCCGGAAATTCTTACAGGCGTTGGGTTTGGGGACAAGGAAATTTCCTCGCATTCGCTTCTAATTGGGGCGGCTACTGAGGCTGTCACATGGGGGTTGGACGATGAAGCGGTAAAACGCATTGGTAGGTGGGAATCATGGCGGTTCAAGTTGTATGTTCGTCCCCACCTGTTGTCTGAGTAATGGGGGTAGGGGAGCTCATGGGGTGTGTCAGTATGGGGATGCATGTTTATGGGTGCATCTTGGTTGTTATGATGGTTGTTTTCTTCTCTTTCAGGTGGAACACAGGGCCTTGTCTGGATATTGGACCACTCACATGTTTTTTGAGGATTTTTTCGGCATTTCTAGACAGGAAGCCTGTATACGGTGGTTGGGAGTACCAGGTATGCTCTGGAGCAGGACAGTTCCAGAAGTGCATTGCTTTGCACGCCTGGATAGGCCACCAGACGTTTTGGTATTACATGTCAGCGGCAATGATTTGGGCTTAAGGTCCATGTTGGACATTACGTGGGATATTAAATTTGATTTCCTGCGGCTCCGCATGGCCTTTCCAGAGATGCTGATTGTATGGTCCGACATCATTGGTCGGACAACTTGGGGATTGGCTAGATCAGTGGAACGGATCATTAAGGCCCGTAAAAAGGTTAACAGGGACGTTAGCAGATTTATAGTTAGGAACGGGGGGCTGGTTATCAGACATTTGGAGCTGGAAGTGGACACCTGGCGCTATCTTAGGGATCTTAGGGGTGATAGAGTGCAACTCAATGCGGTGGGTATTGACATGTGGGCTTTAGGGTTGCAAGACGGTATCCAGAGAGCATTGAGGGTGTGGAGGGGCACACAAGGGGGAGGTCTTCCCCTTGAGTGCTGTGGTGGGTGTTGGTCTTTGCGGGTGAAGGAAGAAACCTTGGATAAGGAAGAGTTTGGGACCCATTGGTGGTATGGGTCCCACTGGTGGTATTCCAGCCAACGGTGGTTTAGCTGGAATTTGGTTAACGGGTGTACTGTGGTCAGCGGTTTTGTCTCCGAGCTAGTATGTCAGCTGGAGGCCTATTTTGGTTTAAAGGTACCGCAGTGCATTATTAATATCATATGGTAATTTTGGGGTTTCCTGCAAAGACCAATGCGAGTATTGACTGATGGGTGGTGGTTTAACAGATGTTTTATACAGTTACATTAATTTTAAGTTGAGTTTTTAATAAAGAGGCTGCTACAGCCAATATTTACTCCAACTTGGTGTGGTCTCCATTAATGGGGTGATGGTAAGGGGAACTGGAGTATGGGTTGGTCTGGCAGGTATGGTGGAAGTATGGATCATCTGTTATACAATGGTCATGACGTTTTGTCACTGCCATCTTGCTACACCCCGCACTCCTCCATGGTAAGGATACACTGAGAAGGGGGAAAGCGGACATCTTGTTACACCCACCAGAGTTTTGAATTTTACACTTATTTTTAACAGTAAACTGAGGTTATATAGTGAAATACAGTACTTAGAACTCCGTATGAATGTTTAAATGTTGAATTTTAAAATTTTAAAAGCAGTGAACTTCTGTCCGATCAGCAAACCTGTTAGATCAGCAGGCTTGCCGCTGCTTTTAAAATTCAACATCTAACCAGTCGGACGGAGTTCTAAGTACTGTATTTCACTATATGACCTCAGTTTACTGTTAAAAATAAGTGTAAAAGCAAAACTTAGGTGGGTGTAACAAGATGTACACTTTCCCCCTTCTCAGTGTATCCTTACTATGGAGGAGTGCGGGGTTTAGCAAGATGGCGGCATTGGAACGTCACTTCCATTACAAATTCTGACGCGTCACCTAATCTGACAAAACACCGGATTTGGACCTTGGTCCGCCATTTAGTGATGCCCGATTTAGACCTCAAAGTGGTTGTAAACCCACTAACTTAAAAAAAAAAAAAAACCTGCAAGACAAAGGCATAAATAATGAGCTAGTATGCACAGCATACTAGCTCATTATGAATTACTTACCTTAGATTGAAGCCCCCGCAGCGGCCCTCGTACACACTGCTCCGGCCGGCGACATCGCTCCCGGAGTTACTTCCGGGCTCCGGCGCTATGATTGCCCGAAGCCGCGATGACGTCACACTAACTGAAGCACAGGCATGGACATGCCATTGCTTCAGTGCGCATGTGCCGATGATGTTAGAGCGAGGGCCTAATAGAGAGGGAAAGCCATGTTCCACATACTGCACACCTAGGGGACACCAGCCCAGCATATATTGTAGAAGATGGGCTTTTAAATGGTAGTCCCCATGGTTGAGATAAAACATATATGTACACCAATCATAATTATAAAGATAAAAAAGTGTATTTATTAATACATATAGTGTTCATAAAAGAGAGGCAAAAAGGGCACCTAAAGCCCAAATACATCACATGATTCCTGCACACTTTTGGGCCATTATCTCTCACAACCAGACTAATGTAGGAAAAGAAAACCTTACAATTATAATAGTTTTCAGACAATAATGCATGCCAATAAATGTGGACTTTGCCTTTCTAAAAGAATTTCAAACCGTTTTATAACCCTCCTCCCATTCCATAGCCCACTTCTCTATTTCTAATATTCTCTATACAACATGGTTACAAGTCCATTAAGTCTAACCTATTACTTGTCTAAGCTTCTCACTTTTATCACCCTGTTTTTATTCCAGGAATTGTTGCCTTTGTAATTTTTTTCCTAACATCCTAACTTTTTGCTAAACCTTTGTGTATAAGTACTGCTGGGACTGAGAATTGGGGTAGAGCCCTCTAAAAAGCTTGTCCTAAAATTAAACAGTTAGTGCAAATGAAAAAAAAAAAAATAATGGACAGAATCAACTGTTTCGGCAATTCAACGGTTATTTTCCTGTACTTGCAGTGTGTTTTTTTTTTTTTAACATAAAGTTTTTTATTTTCAATAAAACAGAAAAATAAAAACAATTAAAGACGATAGGCAGTGGTCATATTATACAGCATACATAGATATTGATGTAGACGTTACATATCAATCGATAATTGTCTTAGGCAACTGGCAGGAGAAAATGTGGGAGGGGGGAGGGGAGTGGGGGGGAAGGGAGGGGAAAAGGATAAAAAAGAGAAGGTATCAATCAGGTTGCACCACATTTACAACAGTACCATAGGAATTCACAGGTAGAAAACTCAGTCTTCATTGGTTACCCATATGGGGTCCGATACAAAGGAGTTGCAGAAGGTGTTGTTCCTGGGAAGGCCCCGGTAGGAAGGGGGGAGGGGGGGCAGTCCTCACTCCTATGAAGTTTTAGGGAGAACAGGGTGGTTCCAATATATCAGAGTGTCGGCATATAAGGCTGAATGCCCCCACAGCTGCAGCCATAAGGTATAAAGTGTTGGCCCTTACATTCTATTCCCTATTCTAGGGCGAGCTGTTCCTCACAAACCCAGGGATCCCATATTTTGGCAAACTTTTTAGGGCAATTACAGCCCAGGTAGGTTAACTTGTATAGCGGGAGTGCCTTATTGATGAGGTTTTTCCAGAAGCGTGTTGTTGGAAGGGTGGATCCCTTCCAATGCAGCAAAATCGCCTTTCTGGCATAAAATGCCGCATAGAATACAAACAGTTTCTTGGCTTGTGGAGCTTCCAATGTGTCCACAATTCCAAGTAGCAACGGTATCGGGTCGCATGGAACTTTTAATTTGCCAACCAGATTTATTGTATTAACCACCCCTCTCCAGAACGTCTGTATATACTGACAGGACCAAACCATATGAAAAAAAGAACCCTCCTCCGACGTACATTTGACACAGATTGGGCTATTGGTAGGGTATATTTTTGCCAGATGCTGTGGGGAGAAGTAGGCTCTGTGTAAAAATTTTAGTTGGATAAATCTATCCTTGGCAGATATCATCAGAGGGAGGTATTGCTAGATGCCCTCTTCCCAGTCATCATAAGCCAGCAAGGGTATATCTCCCTGCCAGACCGAGAACAACTGCGAGACCTTGGAGGTGTCCAGGCCCGTCAAAACCAAGTATAAAGTGGACAATATTTTCCCTCCACCTTCCTCACCCAACAGCCACTCAACCCCAGTGGTTCCCAACACCAGTGGCGTAGAGAACTTGGAGCGGTAGGTGTGCCGAAGTTGCAAGTACCTAAAGAATATGCGGTTGGGTAGCCCTTTTTGTTGCTTTAAGGTGTCAAATGAAAGTAGGCCCACCGGGGATGATATGTCCACCAACGTAGCTATTCCATGACCCCATATCACTGGGTCTGGTATGGTTTGGAAATGTGATAACCGCGGGTTCCCCCATAACAGAGTGCGGGGGGACCAGCTGTTAGACTTCAGGGCCTTATCTCTGACAATTTCCCAGACTTTTAGGATGGTCTTCATTGAGGAGGTAACGTTAGGGTTAGATCTAGGTCCCCGGTGAATTAAATTCCTCAGTTCCGAGTAGGAGCCCAGCAAAGCTGCCTCCAAAGTGGAGGCAGGGTTCGCCGGTTCCTCCGTCAGCCACCAGCGTATAGTGACCAATACCGCAGCCCAGTAATATTTGAGAAAACAGGGTAGGGCAAGCCCTCCCAACGAGAGAGGCAGCTGTAGGGTGGATTTGGCTATGCTAGGTGTGCTACCATTCCAGATAAACGCAGTAATCAAAGTGTCCATCTTTTTGAAAAATGCGTTTGGGATATGTACCGGTGTTTGTCTAAAGATATACAAGAATTTAGGCAGTACAGACATCTTGACTAAGTTGACCCTACCCACTGGGGACAGGGGCAGTGTTTTCCAGGCAGCGCATCTCTGAGTCAGAAGGGTCACTATCGGGGTCAGATTAAGAGGGATAAACCTTGTCAAGTCCCTGTGTATCTCAACCCCCAAATACTTAAATTGTGAAACTTTCTTCAGGGGTGTATTTGCTGGTATCGAGGCTTCCCCTGGATGTAGTGGAAAAATCACGAATTTACTCCAGTTAATGCAGACGCCAGAGAATTCACCAAAGGTATTGATGAGTGACAGAGCGGCCCCCAAAGAGTCAGAGACGTTCCTCAGATACAACAGGGTGTCGTCCGCGTATAGGGATATTTTTTCCTGCACCAAACCTATTAAAATACCACTAACCAAGGGGGAGGACCAGAAGAGGATTGCCATCGGCTCTATGGCCAAGGCGAAGAGAGCAGGGGAGAGTGGGCGTCCCTGTCTAGTATCTCTGTGCAGGTAGAAAGGGGGTGATATTATCATCCCCGTGCGAACTCTGGCCTGTGGTGATTTATAAAGAGCCTGTACCCAGGATATAAATCTAGGACCGAGACCAAATCGACGCAGGACCTCCCACAGATAATTCCATTCTACAGAGTCAAATGCTTTCTCAGCATCCAGGGAGGCCACTGCGTCAAATTCGATAAGGTGACCCTTAGCACCCATGACCGTATAGAGCCTGCAAAGATTTATATCTGTCCCCTTGCCTGGCATGAAGCCGGTTTGGTCCTCGTGTATTAGGGTAAGTATGACTACATTAAGTCTTCTAGCTAGGATCTTAGTAAGAATTTTGGCATCTGCATTAAGTAAGGAGATGGGGCGGTAGGAGGTGCAAAGTTCGGGATCCTTACCTGGTTTAGGAATGACCACGATAATTGCTTCCGCCATAGAAATCGGGAGAGTGGTGCCCTCTAGTGTCCCGACGATCATCTCATGTAATCTGGGTGTCAACTGTTCCCCGTATTGTTTGTAAAACTCGGGAGGAAGACCATCCACTCCCGGGGTTTTCCCTGCTTGGAGCTCACCCAGGGCTTGTTTTACTTCTTCTACAGAGATAGTCCTGTCCAAGTGATTTCGGGCCTCCTCATTAAGAGTAGGGAAGGTAAGTTGATCAAGGAAGGAGTCCAGCTCCTTCTCAGAGTATTCTACCCTAGAGGAATAAAGGGAACTATAATATGATGCAAAACATGCAGTGATGGCCACCGGATCATTTACCAGGGTCCCATCCGAAGCTTTAATATGAGCAATAGTAGTTATTGGTTGTTGTTCCTTTGCCAGCCATGCCAGTAAGTGTCCTGTTTTTTCCCCCTGCTCAAAGATGCGCTGTGTCTGTGTCAGCTGTTGTTTTTTGGCCCCTGCTACTCGCAAAAGCATCACTTTGCGGTAATCGGCCTGCATATCAAGTAGGGTAATGGGATTTTGAGTCTGGACATATTGGGATTCGAGGGCCTGGGCCTTAGCCTCAGCTTCGTCAATGGAAATTTTTGCATTGTATCTTGCATGAAAGATTGAGGATTGGTAACAACCTCTAATGTACGCCTAAAAGGCATCCCATCTAGTTTGTAACACAGATGAATTTGCATTAGACAACCAAAAATCAGATATGTAGTTACCCATTTCAGCTATAGTTTCCTCAGAAATCCAGTAACGGGACAGTCTCCATAATTTCTCCGATGGGGGTGTTTGAGTTTGGAGGGTAAGGAGCATGGGGGCATGATCCGATATGCCCCTGGGGAGTATAGTGACCTCTTTTACTCGGGGAAGCAACCCCCTACTGACATACACTAGGTCTATCCTGGACAGTGTGCAGTGGGAAGCAGATTGACAAGTATAAGCTCTGTCATTCGGAAAACCGCCACCTCCAAACATAAGGGGGGAGTCAGAACCCACTCCCAGAGACAATCTGTCCAGAGATGGGTCCGGGGCCATATTAAAATCACCCGCTATAATGAGGTTATCTGTAGGGTATGTAGCCAAGATAGGAGTCAAATATTTGAGGAGAGATATATAGAAGCCGGGGGGGTATGTACACACCCAGAATCAACAGTTTAACAGTATCTATCACAGCATGTAGCAAGATATACCTGCCCTCCGGGTCAGTTCTAACATTGAGTAGGGTATATGATAAGGTCTTGTGGATTAGCACACTAACCCCCCTAGAGCATATCCAGAATAGGTGGAATGGTAATAGTGTCCCACCCACGGTTTTTTGAGGCTCAGGACCTTACTACCCACCAAGTGAGTCTCCTGCAAAATACAGATATGTGGGCTATATTTCTTCAGAAATGTCATAACCAGGGACCTCTTGACCTTATTATTTAGTCCCCTGACGTTCCAGGAAATAATTCTCAAAGGAGCCATATCTGTAGTACCTGCAAATCATTATAAGGGGGACATCAATAGAACTGACCCAGAATAGGGCGCACACCCCCCGATATATAACCATCTACTTGTGATGTGTTGGTCATCCAGTCCTCAGTTAAGCCGGGGGCTGAAAAAGACGACCAAGAGAAACCACTGCATATGCCATTGTCAAATTGGAAAAAACAGTAACATAAAGAAAAGAGAAAAAAAAGACAACTAAAACTGTGCCTACACCCATAACCTAACTCATCGAACTGTAGGAGAGTCTCCTATGGGGGCTAATGGAGAAGCAGGCGGCCCTCCAAAAAAGAAACATAGGCAGACTGCAAGTTCACACAAGACCGGAGGCCTCCGCCCCCACGCCTAAAGCATAGTATAGAAGACATAAAAGTCAATTAGGGTAAGCTTATGTGCATGTAGAAAAAATAAAAAAAACACCTAGTACTAGCTAGGGGCACATACTTAAAACGTTCATCAATTGGTATACTGAGAAGAAGAGAAAAATTTATAGTCTTGTCAATTCAACGGGCACGAGTCCCTCCGCAGCCCCCTCATTATGCAGAGGATGAAGAAACACCTCCGTCTGTGACAAGAGGCCCAGTGCCCGTCCAAGAGTGTATCTCCTGGGCATAACCCGTAGGTTAATGTAGTATCTGCTACAGGGGGTGCTAGAAGCAAATCAGTGGCCAAATGTTCCATCGAGGAATCCTGAGGTCAGGCCCTTGTCACACGTTGAAACAGGTGAAAGTCTATCTCAGCCAGAAAGGGGGATGAATGCTGCAACAAACAGTCATGTAGCTGAGATTCACTTAATGTGTTGGAGCAGAATGAATCAAGGAGGGGGGCCAAAGAGGGGGGAGAGAAAAAAGCCCGTCCAAGCTGGGAGTAGAAAACAGGGTATAAATATGGTTACCGGGCCTGGGGAAGGCCATCCAGCCACTGTGAAGCGTCTTCTGGTGAAGTAGCGGGTAGATTCTCCATCAATCACACGGAGCCGGGCTGGTAACATCATGCTATATTTCATGCCTTTGATACAGAGCTGTGCTTTAACGTGGTTAAAGGTTCTTCTTAGCCTCTGTGTGTCGACGGAAAAATTTCGGAAACAGCATAAGTTTTGCATTATCAAGGCGTAGATCTCCAACTTTGCAGGCTTCACCTAGTGCCAGGTCGCGGTCCCGAAAATTCAGTAGCCTGAATATGAAGGTGCGTGGGGGGACTCCGGGCTGGCCCCGCATAGGTGGCATTCTATGTGCCCTTTCAAGAACGAAGTGTGGGGAGAACTGGGCCTGCAGGAGGAGGGTGCGAAGTAGGTGCTCCGTGAAGGCCGTGGGGTCCTGACCTTCAGCGCCTTCCGGTAGCCCCACGACCCTCAAGTTATTCCTCCGACTCCTGTTCTCGCTGTCCTCTGCTCTTGATTCTAGGGCCTTCACCTTGACTTGCAGGGTATGGATAGATGCTCAGTGATCCTGGAGTCCTCTGCGTCCCCCACCCTGCGTTCAGCCTCCCCCATCCGACCCCGCATCTTATCCATATCTCTCCGCATCAGTCCAAAATCCATTTGTAGGGTGTCAATTTTTGCCGTCAGGGTCGTCTGGCATCCGGAGATCGCCTGCATCAAGGCCTGGAAATGATCCTTCTCCACCATCGCTGGATCCGCCATGCTGGTTTGGGACGCCATGTGCGCGCGGCCTACAGCGGGCTGTGTCCGCGGCTGTGGGGATGCTTTAAGGGCCGGTCCACCTTTTCTTCCCGAACCAGATTTGCCTCTTCTCATGACCTATCATCTCCGGGTGTTTGCAGGGGTGAATAACAGGGCATACCCAAAGTTTTCGGATGGGTAAAGGCAGTGTTTAAAGGGACAAAACAGGAAAGGAGGGGGGGGGGTGAGCATGTACTGTATTGTAGAAATATATGAAAGATGTTTTTTTTTTCCCTTGAGATACGCTTTAAAAGTATTGTAAAGGCAATTTAAAAAAATAAAAAATAAATAACATGTCTATACTTACCTGCTCCGTGCAATTAAATTGCACCGAGCGGCCGCAAACCTCCTCTATTCGGGCTCCTGGCCCCTCCCCTCTCTCCAGTGCCCCCATGGTGCACCGCTTCCCATGGGAGCACTCGTTCGTGCTTGTACCCTAGCTGCGTCCATTGACACAGGCACCCCCCCCCCTGCTCCCTCGCCACTGGCTTTGATTGACAGCACTGGGAGACAATGGATTTCTGGTGCCCCAGCAAAGCCAGCGAGACCCAGAAGAACTGCAGATGTACACGGCGCTGGATCAAACCAGGGCGCAGGTAAGTAAAGGGGGGCTGAGGAGGGACGCTGACACCTAAACATTTTTTACCTAATACATGTTTAGGCTTTACAACCCTTTAACTCTACATATGGATTGCTGGACACAGAGCGGAGGGCTGTCAGAAGATTTCATGCGCTTCCACTGTGGAGGCTCTCATAATTTAGAGTTAGGACTACAGAAAATACTGGGGTGCCTTGGTGAATACACTGTATTTGCAAATGTGTGCAGACTAAACCCCTGTTTTTAACGCATACTGTTAAGCCCCATACACACGATAGGACTTTGTACAAACTTTCCCTTGGATTTTTGTACAAAGGGCATTGCCCAAAAGTTTGTCTTGCATACAGACGACAGGACTTTTCCAGCCAACTTTCACCAAATCACGTGGTTTTTCAGCACTTTACCACCACCCTTTAGTGAACTTCTTTATTGTTGTCTGATATTGTGTCAATCTCGCCACTTTTATTGGTGAGATTGACACCTTGTGAGCTGGGTTCACACTGGTGCGGGGATCCGACTTGGATCCCCGCCACTACCAGGCACTGTGTTTGGTATGAATCTTAAGGGGGAACTCCATGCCAAATTTTAAATAAAAAACCGGCATGGGTTCCCCTCCAGGGGCATACCAGGCCCTTAGATCTGGTATGGATTTTAAGGGGAACCCCTACACCGAAAAAACGGTGTGGGGGTCCCCCCAAAATCCATACCAGACCTTTGTCCGAGCACGCAGCCTGGCCGGTCAGAAAAGGGGGTGGGGACGAGCGAGCGCCCCCCCTCCTGAACCGTACCAGGCCACATGCCCTCAACATGGGGGGGTGGGTGCTTTGGGGGAGGGGGGTGTCCTGCGAGCCCCCCCACCCCAAAGCACCTTGTCCCCATGTTGTTGAGGACAAGGGCCTCTTCCCGACAACCCTGGCCGTTGGTTGTCAGGGTCTGCGGGCGGGGGGCTTATTGGAATCTGGGAGCCCCCTTTAATAAGGCGGCCCCCAGATCCCGTCCCCCCACCCTATGTGAATGAGTATGGGGTACATCGTACCCCTACCCATTCACCTAGGGAAAAAAGTGTCAATAAAAAAAACACAGTACACAGGTTTTTAAAGTAATTTATTAGGCAGCTCCCGGGTCTTCTTCCGACTTCGGGGGTCCTCTTCCGACTTCGGGGGTCCTCTTCCGACTTCGGGGGTCTCTCCGGCGTCTTCTCCCGGTGTCTGCATCTTCTGCCGGCTCCACCGCTATCTTCTGCCGCTCTTTTGCCAGCGGTGGCTCGGACTTCTGGATCGTCTTCTTCCCTCTTCTCTTCCAGAGATGTTGACACGTTGCTCTCTCCAGCTGGAATGCTCTCTGAGCGCTCTGCAACTGACTTATATAGGCGGTGACCCCACCCCCTATGACATCACAGTCCCGGGGCATGCTGGGACTGTGAGGTCATAAGGGGGCGTGGTCATGTCATCCTATGACCTTACAGTCTCAGCATGCCCCGGGACTGGGATGTCATAGGGGGGCAGGGTCACCGCCTATATAAGTCCGTTGCGAACGCTCAGAGAGCATTCCAGCTGGAGAGAGCATCATGTCAACATCTCTGGAAGAGAAGAGGGAAGAAGACGACCCAGAAGTCTGGGCCACCGCTGGCAAAAGAGCGGCAGAAGATAGCGGTGGAGCCAGCAGAAGATGCGGACACCCGGAGAAGACGCCGGAGAGACCACCGAAATCGGAAGAGGACCCCCGAAGTCGGAAGAGGACCCCCGAAGTTGGAAGAGGACCCCCGAAGTTGGAAGAAGACCCCCGAAGTCGGAAGAGGACCCCCGAAGTCAGAAGAAGACATCAGAAGAGGACCCCCGAAGTCGGAAGAAGACCCCTGGAGCTGCCTAATAAATAACTTTAAAAACCTGTGTACTGTGTTTTTTTATTGACACTTTTTTCCCTAGGTGAATGGGTAGGGGTACGATGTACCCCATACTCATTCACATAGGGTGGGGGGCCGGGATCTGGGGGCCCCCTTATTAAAGGGGGCTCCCGGATTCCGATAAGCCCCCCGCCCGCAGACCCCGACAACCAACGGCCAGGGTTGTCGGAAAGAGGTCCTTGTCCTCATCAACAAAAGCACCCACCCCCCCATGTTGAGGGCATGCGGCCTGGTACAGTTCAGGAGGGGGGGGGGGGCGCTCGCTTGTCCCCACCCCCTTTCCTGTCCGGCCAGGCTGCTTGTTCGGATAAGGGTCTGGTATGGATCGAGCTGGAAACATTCTCGCGGCTGCGTACTGTAGTTTGTACAAAAGTCCGATGGCTTTGTGTACACACGATCGGACTTTGCTCCATCGGACTTTTGTTGCCGGAAAGTTTGTCCGTTCGCACAGCCAACAAAATTCCGATGGAAACTGAAAAAGTTTGTCCGATGGAGCGTACACATGGTTGGATGTTGCTCCAAAACAGCTAATTTGCATGTTTGTTGTCAAAAAGTCTGATCGTGTGTACAGCCCTTTAGACAGGATAATTTGGTTGGTCACAGACTGATCGGTAAGTTGAGGTGGGAATTTCTTTGGATTTCTTTTGCACATTGTAGTACTGTCTGAGAACCTCTGTTGTTCAGCATTGTAATGTAATAGTAATTATTAATAATAATAATAATAATAAAAACAATAATAATTAGAATGATAATAATATACAGTAATAGCAGCATTGCCAAAACAACCTGTGTTGTACGGCTCTGTAATGTATCCTCGGGTACAATGACATTAAATACAGAAGAGTGACACTGACCTGATTTTAGGAGTAGAAGAAAGAAGATTATATGCAGAATTTTCAGCCCGATCCTCATCGCCCCATCCTAAGTGGATCCACTCCAAGAGAACTGTGAGAGACGTCTGATCTCTATGAACTAACCAACATTGACTGAATCTTGTTTCACTTTTACTTTTCAGATGATAGCAGTGTAATCTCTGTAATCTCTGTACGGTGTACTTATAAAAAAGGGCTCAGAGAACCAGATAATAAAAGGATACTGACTTATATGCTTTTTTTTTTTTTTTTTACCAATTAAGGACCGAGCCTCTTTCTGAGATTTGTTGTTTACAAGTTAAAAACATTTTTTTTTGCTAGGAAATTACTTAGAACCCCCAAACATTATACATTTTTTTCCCAAAACCCTAGAGAATAAAATAGCGGTCGTTGCAATACTTTATGTCACACCGTATTTGCGCAGCGGTCTTACAAGCGCACTTTTTTTGGAAAAATACACTTTTTTAAAGCAGAGTTCCACCCTAAAATGGAACTTCCGCTCATCGGATTCCTCCCCCCACAATTGGCACCTTTCAGGGGGGAGGGGGGTGCAGATACCTGTCTAATACAGGTATCTGCAGCCACTTCCGGGCTTAGATAGCCACAGAGTTGCCGCAGATGACCGCTCCCCCCCCCGTTGTGTTCTCGGAAACACAATGGGGACCAGTGAAGACGCGCAGCGCGACTCGCACATGCGCAGTAGGGAACCGGGCAGTGAAGCCGCAACGCTTCACTTCCTGATTCCCTGACCGAGGATGGCGGTGGGGGGCAGCCGAGAGATGAGCGACCGATCGACTTTGGCTGCTGACATCGCTGGACCCTTCGACAGGTAAGTGTCCATTTATTAAAAGTCAGCAGCTGCAGTATTTGCAGCTGCTGGATTTTAATATTTTTTTTTTTTAAGGTAGAGCTCCTCTTTAAGTTAAAAAATAAGACAACAGTAAAGTTAGCCCAATTTTTTTTTTATACTATGAAAGATAATGTCATGCCGAGTAAATTGATACCCAACATGTCACGCTTCAAAATTGCACCCGCTCGTGGAGGCAACCTTTAAAAAATTCTACAGGTTGCATGTTTTGAGTGAACGATCGCGGTGATACCTCACGTGTGTCGTTTGAACATTGTTTTCATATGTGGGCACTGCTCATGTATGCGTTCACTTCTGCTTGGCATGGAGAAGCGAACGACAGGCTTTATTTTTATTTTTTACACTGTTCTTTCAAAAAAAAAAATGTCACTTTTATTCCTATTACAAGGAATGTAAACATCCCTTGTAATAGAAAAAAAGCATGACAGGGCCTCTTAAATATGAGATCTGGGGTCAAAAATACCTCACATCTCATATTTACACTAAAATGCGATAAATACAAAATGTCAAAAAATGGCCCTTTAAGAGCTATGGGAGAAGTGAGGTTTTGACATCGCTTCCACCCTGCTATGGTATGGAGATGGGTGGGGGCCATCTTCCCCTCACTCGTCTTCATACCCAACCAGCAAGAGGACACAATCGTCCACCCCTCACGAATCCGCCGCAGAGACCACTATTATCGGAAACCGGAGAGCCGGCTGAAGAGGCGGATACCAGAGATATCCCTCTTCAAACAGCCGATGTATATCGCCGTGCAGCAGTCCGGAAGTGGTTAAACTTACAAAAGAGACAAAAATAAAAGTAACAAGTTATAGGCTCATTTATACAACAGGGTGATATGTTTTTGTTCTGCTGAACTTATTCTTTAGAGCATTGGTCTCCAAACTGTGGTCTCCCCGGGGGGCCAAATGCGGCCCTGGGCTTGCCTTTTTCCAGCCCTTGGAGCACTACTCCTCTCACTGACATCAAGAATGAGGCACTATTCCATCCACTGACACCAACAACGGGGCATTGTTATTCCCACTGACACCAACATTGAGTCACTATTCCATCCACTGACACCAACAACGGGGCACTATTCCTTCCCCTAATACTAAAGATTGAGCATTGTTTACTCCCACTGATGTTTATCTACTTCCGCAGCCCACACTCCAGCCCCCCTAAAGTCTGAAGGACCGAGCTACAGCCGCTTCCCAATTCCCCCCTCCCTGTGACTGGAGCACGGGGAGAGGTTTCCCATACCAGCTGTCACTTTTAGAAATCAATACAGCTGTGCCATCCTTTGCAGCTGGTGGCTTGTAGTTCTCAATTAACTAGTACAGCGCTATGGAGTGCCATGGTAGTTCATTGATTCTTCCTGTCAGTGAGTATCACCTTACCCGTACAGGATGTATTAGTACACAGATATACTGACAGATCTACAGGTGACATTCTTTTACAGTGTTTCCATTGGGTATCCCCTGACCCTTGGAGTGTAGCAAGGGCTGTGCATGTACTGGGAGCCATAGGAATTCCAGGCTTCTTCCATTGCCATCGCACTACTGTTGAGTGCAGGAGATTTAGTCTGATTGTGAGATCTGGATGAGACCTGCATGGCACCAGTGATCTGCTGATTGCCAGTGCAATTATTCTTTTTTTATTTATTTTTTTAAGTGAACTTATCCTTTAAATATAATTTGAGCAGAATGGACCTGTTATGGGGTATTTATTTAGAGGTGATGGTTCTCTTATTACAACTTGGATTTGGTTTAGTCCACCTTTGGCAGCTTGGCCCTGCACTCTTGGTACCAGCTGCAGCAGGAGGAATTAGTAACTGAGAAGTGTGTATTGGAACAGAAAATGGATGAATTGGAAGAAACGTGTAAACTAAGAGAAAGTTGTATTGCCTCTTTAAAACAGAGAGAGGCTGAGAATGAGCGTATTATAATACTGCTTAGGAGGGAGTTACAGGAGGCCCAGACTTCCATAGTGGAGTTATCCTCCAAACATGCAAAGGTTGAGCAGTCTCAGTTGTCAACACAGATAGAGGCTCTAGAACAACAGTTAGGAATGCCTAATGCTCTTGTTGCTGTAGTTGCAGGTAATGCTAAATTGGTGGGAATCAATGTTGGTGATGTAGATGAGGAATATTCAAACAAAAGTATTGTAACAGCTCCTGATCTTTTGAAGAACAGTAACACTGTAACAGTGGAGACTTCTGATGAGTCCATTGCTAGTGACTATATATATATATATTTATATATATATTATATATATATATATAAATAACAATCAGAAGTCCATAAGATCCGATCTGAAACACACTTTTTCTGGGTGCGCACAGGTAAATCACTTTCCAACCGATGTAGTGAGTGAATCATATCAGTAAATAAGATTGCGCTTACCAGATCCGGTGGACCCCTTAATTACAGGGGGTCAGAGAGAGCGTAAATAAACCAATGGCACACTACTGGGCTAGCTGTCATCTGCTGGATACACTCATCCAATAATCGGGAGGATCCGTCATACACAGGGAGATCCGTGTTTAAATGGCAAGATGATCCATCCCATCCCGGGGATCTTATATAATAAATGTGAGCAGCCAGCAATAGCAGCACCATCTCTATCTTCTATCTGCTGCTATTGCTGGCTGTTCACATTTATTATATAAGATCCCCGGGATGGATGAGAGCCTCTGACACCTAGCCTGTCATACTATTCCTTTATTATTATTCTTTCTGGGGAAATACTGCTGATCATCTTGCCATTTAAACACGGATCTCCCTGTGTATGACGGATCCTCCCGATTATTGGATGAGTGTATCCAGCAGATGACAGCTAGCCCAGTAGTGTGCCATTGGTTTATTTACGCTCTCTCTGACCCCCTGTAATTAAGGGGTCCACCGGATCTGGTAAGCGCAATCTTATTTACTGATATGATTCACTCACTACATCGGTTGGAAAGTGATTTACCTGTGTGCACCCAGAAAAAGTGTGTTTCAGATTGGATCTTATGGACTTCTGATTGTTATATATGTATATATACATATTGGACTTTTAATAATCTACTTTTGTAGTTCTTATTTTGCGCTGCACTTATTTTGTTTTATGATTGATATTGAGGTTGGTGTTATCCTTTAGTGTTCAGCTTGCACACATTTATAGGTATAGTTTGCACGGATTGCCCTTCATTTTTTACATTCTGGTATACCCCTAATTTTCACATTGTTCCTTCTGGAACAATCTTCCAGATCAGCCTATTTAGCTTTTACCCAATCCATCTCTTCCTCCTTCTCGTTGTGGGCATCCACTAAATCATTAAATGAGGTGGCAAATTTGCCTGGTTTAGATTCAATATGTGTGACCCTTTTTCCTAGATAATTTTTTCAGTTTTGAAATTGTGCACCAAGTTGAGGAATGGAATGGAGCTCTGTAGTGAGAGCAGCATGTCTTTCAAGGTGGTGTCTACCACCGGTTGGTTGATGGTGGGGAAGGCTGCTATTGAGTTTTGGAGCCCAGGTCCCCCAGGGATAGGTATTATAGAAAGACTCACCTCAGAGTCCATTTCTGCTGCTGGTGTCAGATTTAGTTGGGATTTTGCTGGACTATTAGATTGGAGAGGAGGTCTGTGAGCTAAACACAGCTGGAGATATGGCTTCTGTGCAGTCTCCTCTGTGGAAGAAGCTCTCTGACTTTCCCCGCCGTCTCACCACGCTGTGTCCACCGGCACCATTTTGGATTGCCCGTCTGATTGGCGGGGGATAGAATTCTGTCAGTTTCCACACCGCAGTCTTCTCCTTCTTCCTCTTTGACATCCTGTCTGGTGTGTCGGTATTAAGTGTTCACCACCCTCACTGTGTACCCTGACCAATTGCCGAGTCTCTGAGCCGTGCTAGTGTGCGGCCATCCCAAAGGACTTCTGGCCACGCCCCTTAGTGATACACCTTTTTATTAATATTATTTACAATTTGGTATTATAAATTTCAGTGTTGGCAGCTTCATACACATAAAGGTATAAATATAAGTGGTGCTCACTGAAATGTAAATGCCGAATAAAGTGCAAAATATGTGCAATAAATCCAAAGGTGAAAATACGATAATCCAATAGTCCACAAAAAAACAGTATTAAAAATAGAGTGCAAGAAAAGGTATTTAAAAAAACAATGTGCAAATGTTGCAAAAATATTTCAAAGTCCAATAGTTGATAGTTCAAATTAAAGTGCAATAATCCAAAGGTGGTAAAGGTGAACTTCAATTACTATGTGATATAAAACTCCTCCACCAACATCCGGAATCCACCACAGGTATTCCCCAGCCTCTTATCTCAAAGAAAGACCTCAATAGGTCTTATGGCGCTTCTGATCACTGCAGACCTTTAGGAAGTCCTCTCTTTGTGATATCCCATAAAGCAGCGGTATATGGAAATGACAATGGAACAAGGCACAATGATATTCCTTCTGGATAGATAAACTCTCCTTAAACTTCTCCACTCTCCCTTATTACACTTATAAGAATGGGAAACAAAATCTCTATAGTGTAGTAATTCAGGTAAAACACGTTTATTTAATTGTAGTAACTCACATAAAAATTCAGTAATCAGCATCAATCTATTCATGGACTTCCGGTCTCAGCTGTGACTGAAAGTAGAACACCACCCGGTTCCTTCTCGACGCATTGCATCACAGATGACGTGACTTTTCAAGGGTTGAAACTATGGAGATTTTCTTTCCCTTTCTTATAAGTGTAATGGAGGAGAGTGGAGGAGTGTTAAGGACAGAGTTTATCTATCCAGAAGTAATATCATTCTGCTTTGATCCATTGTCATTTCCATATACCGCTGCTTTATGGGATATCAAAAAGAGAGGATTTCCTAAAGGTCTGCAGTGACCAGAAGCGCCATTAGACTCATTGATGTCTTTCTTTGAGGTGAGAGGCTGGGGCACACCTGTGGTGGATCACGGATGTTGGTGGAGGAGTTTCATATCACATATTAATTGAAGTTATTATTATTATACAGGATGCATATAGCGCCAACAGTTTGCACAGCGCTTTACAACATCAGGGAAGACAGTACAATTACAATACAATTCAATACAGGAAGGATCAGAGGGCCCTGCTCGTTAGAGCTTACAATCTAGAAGGGAGGGTCAAGTGGATTAAAGGGGAGTAGCTGTGGGGGATGATCAGATGGACAAAATTAAAATACAGTTGTTAGGTGTGGGTAGGATAGGCTTCTCTGAAGAGGAGGGTTTTCATGGATCTTCTAAAAGTTCACCTTTACCACCTTTGGATTATTGCACTTTAATTTGGATTATCAACTATTGGACTTTGAAATATTTTTGCAACTTTTTCACATTGTTTTTTACATACTTTTTTTGCACTTTATTTATTTTTAATACTGTTTTTTTGTGGACTATTGGATTATTGTATTTTCACTTTTGGATTTATTGCACATATCTTGCACTTTATTCGTCATTTATATTTCAGTGAGCGTCACTTATATTTATACCTTTATTCAGCACTGTGGGGACACAGTTCATTCTAAGTTGGCTGCTGCTTTACTATTTATTTATTGATTTGCGCATCAGGCCACTTATTACCAATAGCTTCATCCACATGTATTTTTTTTTTTTTTCCTGGCATGGATTATTCCTTTTATGATACTGAATGTGAGGTCTGAAATATAAATGCATGGAGGATGGGGGAAGGCCTCTAAGCTCCTTAGCCCTCTCCCTTCCTCTGAACATTCCAGCTCTCCCCCAGTTCTCCTTTATCTCCCTGACATGGATTCCAGAACATTTTTCTTTCCACTGACACCACCACCAATGAGGAATGTTTTCCTCTATCACTGTTAACCCCATTATCTGCCATGGCACACTATGTTCACCACTAATAAACTCTTCATATTGCTGTGATGTAATTGCGTGACACAACCATTTGACACAGCGTTCTGCTTATACCGCAACTCTTACCAGTTTCTGAAGCCCAAAGTCAGAAGATCACTAATCCTAATTGTACAACACAGCACTGTGCTTTATAACTGTACCTCTTTTCATGTATACGGAACCATGGGCACTGTAATGCCAACAATAAAGGAATTTCTTCCTCTATGACTGTCAACCCCATTATCTGCCATGGCACATTGGCCTATGTTCACCACTATTAAACCCTTCATATTTCAGCACCATGGCCAGCGTAATATTGGGTAAAATAATGCAGCACCATTGCCACTGTAATGCCTTTGATAGTTACAGTATATAGTGTAATCTTTATAAAGGTCTATACATTAGTCCAGAAGGAGTGACAAATGAGAAAGAGGGATTTGGTCCCAAAAAGAGAAATAAATGTAAAATTTGTCTCTCCAACTACACCCACAACCTTTTTTTTAAGGTTTGCAAAAATGTAATATTCATGTGTTGGGGTGTATTACAGCCCATTCATTCCGAAAAGGCTCATCTAACTAAATGCACCGCAACACACAGAAATGTGAGTGTTGTTCTACATTGTGTTGTGGTGTGAATGAGCCCTAACTCAGCTAAACTGAAATACATTGAGGTTGATTTACTAAAGGCAAATATACTGTGCACTGCATGTGCGGTTTGCTCCAGATCTGGGGAGGAGCTCTGAAATGAGGGAAAGCTATGCTGATTGCTATCATCCAATCATGCTCAAGAAAAAATGCTGGGTTATTTTGTTTTTTTTTTCCTTGCAAGTGATTGGGTATTTTTTGCAAAGTGAAGCTTCACCTCATTTACTAAACTCTGGAGCAACTATACTTGCAGTGCACAGCATATCTGTCTTATGGAATGTGTCAAGGCAGATGTTGATTGTTCAAGAACTGGATGAGTGGCCTGAAAGTTTGTGAAGACAAATTCCGTAACCCTATCAGTTGATGCCAAGAAATCTGCAACAAGTGACCGAGATGCCGTGTGATTTCAAAGAAGCCAAACTGGGGTCCATGTAGGAGAAATGTGTTCATGAAAATGTGGACTAGACTCCCTCAAGAACTGGTTCTGGCCAGCTCAGTAGATTATTTTAAGAAGGGCCTGGATTCTTTCCTTAACCACCTCAATACAGGACACTTTCACCCCCTTCCTACCCAATTTTCAGCTTTCAGCGCTCTTGCACTTTGAATGACAATTACTCAGTCATGCAACACTGTACCCAAATTACATTTTTATAATTTTTTTTCACACAAATAGAGCTTTTTTTTGGTATTTATTCACCACTGTTTTTAATTTTTTACAATATAAGCAAAAAAGAGCAAACATTTTGAATAAAAACAATAGTTTCTACTTTCTGTTTTAAATGAATGTGTGAATGTAAGGCTTCATGTACACAGGACGTTTTAAAACCTCTCCTGAACGATGGAACTTGACAGCTAGAAACCGACGTTTAAAAACATCCGTTGTGCCACATTTACATGCCGCATTTAGCCGCGTTTGCGTTTAGAAAAGTTTTTTTGCATTGCGAATGGTCATAAATTAAAAACGGATATAAACAAAACGCGGCTAAACGCGAGTTACCGCATTTACAAGCTGTTACAAGCATTTGGCGTTTCAAATGCCTCTGAACATCCATCCTGAATGCATTTTTTTGCTTTCCAAAAAATACTTCTTACCTCAACTGCCTGGAAACGACTATAAACGACCCTGTGTACACGTACTGATATGATAACATAGAGGAGAGTTCAGGGGCAGCTGAAAAAAAAAATGCCCAACTACTCCTTAACATCCGTTTACCAGCAGCAGTATACATGAGGCCTTATAGTGTCTACGAGCTAGACTACATATCACTGAAAATTGATCACACCTGATGTACTGATGGCCTATCTCAATACTTGAGGCCCTAAAATGTCAGGACAATACAAATACCCCCAAAAATTACCCCTTTTTGTAAAGATGACAGCCCAAGGTATTTAATAAGAGGCATAGTGAGTTTTTTGAAGTTGCGATTTTTTGCCCACAATTGTTTGTAAAATGAAGAATTCTCTTTTCCACAAAATTGTCATATTAACAAGTTATTTCTCACATATGGCATAGGCATACTTGCAATTAAAAAGCTAGAAGTGGGTGGGTATCAGCGCTAAAATCAATAAAATATAAAGAGGGATAAAATAGCAGACAGCACAGTTCATTGATCACTAAAATATAGTGCAAAAATTCAGCGCTTATTTATGTTAAGTTCATTCATTGAAGATGTAAACTGTATGATAATAATAAGAGCCTTCCACCGCTTCTAGTGTGTAAAGAAAGAAGCACACAACACCCAGGTGTGTCAAATCTGCTTACCAGATGTCAAATAAAGGTGCATCATATCAATAATCCATGTAAATACAGGTGCCACTCTCCAACAGATAAAATGAATCCGCCCAAGAAGCAATCAAAATAGCCGGCGTTTTAAGACAGCTTCTCAGGCCAGGAGCAGAAGAGGAACTTCAAGCATCAGCAATCCAGCATTTACACATGACAAGGCAAGAGCAAGGCAACAAAAAATTGTGAAGCCCGTAGGGTGAAAAGGCACAAATTTTTGTAGTACACTTACAGTTATGGAGTCACAAACTAACATCTAGAACAATATAAAAACTGCGATCATCAGGGTGCTTGCATCAGCCAGCCTGACATGTTTCATCCAAAAGGGATATCATCAGAGGCGTGGCTAAATGATGCAAGCACGCTCTATATATAATGATCCCAATAAAAGTGTCAGGTGCTATAATTCATCTAAAGAATTAAAGGCTGTAAGCAGTACATGTTAAAATGGGCGTCCGCGCATGCGCAGAGTGGCTGCCCGTCACTGTTTTAACCCAAAAACAACATACGGGAACGACCAGGAAGTGATACTGGCCATCATAGAAAAGTATACAAATAAAAGTGACTGTACTGGTAATCACCAATCGCCATCTCCGACAAGAGGCGACCGGTGATCACTTCTGGGGGGTGGATTCGCCAACCGCAAAAGGTTATTGGACCGCAACACACGGCGCTGTGTTTCAAATTACGCATAGGATGTGCGTTGCAATAGTAAATAGGCCTAGGACAGCTTCCGGGAGAATAGTTGATGGACATAATCAACCGGAAGTGATGTCACTGGAGCGCGAGTGACGGCATTTGCACTCCAGTGAAAAGAAAAGCTGTGAGGCATATCAGAATAACATGATTAGTGAAATTCCAATGCCAGAAAAAAAATCACATAAAGCATACAAAAATTAAATAACCCAGAAGTCCATTTATCAGAACGGAAACTGGACATATTAGGATGAAAAAATATATTACATTGGAAAATGTATATCCTATAATACAAATAAACATAAAAGTAATGCCGCCTACACACGGTCAGACTTTTCAGCTACAAAAGTCCGACAGCCCGTCCGACAGACTTTCGACGGACTTTTGGCGGACTTTCAACAGACTTTCTAACGACCGGACTTGCCTACACACGATCAAACCAAAGTGTGATTCGTACGTGATGATGTACACCGGACTAAAATAAGGAAGTTGATAGCCAGTAGCCAATAGCTGCCCTAGTGTCGTTTTTTGTCCGTTGGACTAGCATACAGACAAGCGGATTTCTGGGTCCGGCGGAGTTACGACATAAAGATTTGAAGCATGTTTCAAATAAAATCAATATCCCGAGGGCTGAATCTATAAAAGTTGGTAATAAAATATCTGTGTTCCTAATATATTTTAGAAACGATGTTTTATAACAAAAATATTAATCCTAGCTGTTGTTGATAAAACAATTCACGTCTAAATCAACGTTCATTCCAGAAGGAGTGTAGCATTTCAAATCATTAATCCAATGAGTTTCCAATCGGGAAATTTCTCTTTTCGGAGATAAACTACATTCAATGAAGTACAAGTAATGAATGTGTTGATGTCATAAGTCCTACCAGTTATGTTAGACTTAACTTGGCAGATTTTTCTCTCCTTGATTTTATTAAAATGGCAGACCCTACAATTAGGACATGGATATGAACGTTGATTGGGACGAGAATTGTTTTATCAACAACAGCTAGGATTAATATTTTTGTTATAAAACATCCTTTCTAAAATAGATTAGGAACACAGGTATTTTATTACCAACTTTTATAGATTCAGCCCTTGGGATATTGATTTTATTTGTTTGTAATACTAAATAAATATTACCTCCCATGTAATTGACTTTACTTTTATTATGATTTTTTTATGATTACCAGTACAGTCACTTTTATTTGCATACTTTTTTATGATGGCCAGTATCACTTCCTGGTCATTCCCGGATTTAGTGTTTGCTTTAAAACAGTGACGGGCAGCCACACTGAGCATGCATGGACGCCCATTTTAACATGTACTGCATACAGCCTTTAATTCCTTAGATGAATTACAGCACCTGACACTTTTATTGGGATCATTATATATAAAGCGTGCTTGCATCATTTAGCCACGCCTCTGATGATATCCCTTTCGGATGAAACATGTCAGGCTGGCTGATGCAAGCACCCTGATGATCGCGGTTTTTATATTATTCTAGATGTTAGTTTATGACTTCATAACTGTAAGTGTACTACAATAAATTTGTGCCTTTTCACCCTACGGGCTTCACTATTTTTTGTTGTCTCTCTCTTGCATGTCATGTGTAAATGCTGGATTGCTGATGCTTGAAGTTCCTCTGCTCCTGGCCTGAGAAGCTGTCTTAAAATGCCGGCTATTTTGATTGCTTCTTGGGTGGAATCATTTTATCTGTTGCAGAGTGGCACCTGTATTTCCAAGGATTATTGATATGATGCTCACCTTTATTTGACATCTAGTAAGCATACTTGCAATTACACCCCAAAATATATTCTGATACTCCTCCTGAGTATAGTGATACCACACTTGTGAGACTTTTCCACAGCCTGGCCACATACAGAGGCCCAACATGCAAGTAGCACCTTCAGGCATTCTAAAGGCATAAATTACACATTTAGTGTCCTGACTATCACATTTTTGAAGACCCTGGAGCACCAGGACAATGGAATTACCCATAAAATTACCCCATTTTGGAAAGCAAACACCCCAATGTATATTCTACGAGGCATAATGAGTCTTTTGAACATGTAGTTTTTTTCACACAAGTTTTTGGAAAATGTGGAAAGAAAATGTATTTTTTTTAAACAAGGTTGTAAATTTTTAAGATATTTCTAACACATTGCATGTACATACCAAGAATTACACCCTAAAATACATTCTGCTACTCCTCTTGAGTATGAAGATACCACATGTGTGAAACTTTTCCACAGCCTGGCCACATACAGAGGCCCAACATCTAGGAATGAGCTGAATACCCCCTGGTTCGGTTCGCGGCAGAACATGCGAACAGGCAGAAAAATTTGTGCCAACACCGTTAAAGTCTATGGAACTCGAGGGTTCGAAATCAAAAGTGGTAATTTTAAAGGCTAATATGTTATTAAGTTATAACAATAAGTTATTGTCATAAAAAGTGCTTGGGGAGCCGGGTCCTGCCTCAGGGTACATGTATCAATGCAAAAAAAAAGTTTTAAAAACGGATGTTTTTTCGGGAGCAGTGATTTTAATAATGCTTAAAGTGAAACAATAAAAAGTGAAATATTCCTTTAACCACTTCCCACCCGGCCTATAGCAAATTGACAGCTGGGCGGTGGTTCAGTTATCCTGACTGGGCGTCATATGACGTCCTTCAGGATAACAGCCACCGCGCACCCATGGGAGCGCGCATCGCGGCGATCGGTGGAGCGGTGTGTCACTCTGACACACCACTCCACCGTTCTTGGTAAAGAGCCTCCGGCGGAGACTCTTTACCACGTGATCAGCCATGTTCAATCATGGCTAATCACGATGTCAACAGGAAAAGCCGTTGATCGGCTTTTCCTCACTCGCGTCTGACAGATGCGAGAAGAGGAGAGCCGATCGGCGGCTCTCCTGACAGGGGGGTCTGCCCTGATTGTTTATCAGCACGGGCCCCCCTCAGATGACCACACTGGACCACCAGGGACACCACTAAGACCACCAGGGAAGGGGGCAACATGTGGATGGCCAGGTGTGTACCCCATGGCCATCCACATGTGCCCAATCTGTGCCAATCAGTGCCCACAAATAGGCACTGACTGGCACCATAATTCAGTGATGCCCAGCAATGCCACCCATCAATGTCATCAGTGCCACCAGTGTCAACAGTGCCACCCATCAGTGCCCACCTATCAGTGCCCATCAGTGCCCATCCTTGCCATCTATCAGTGCCACCCATAAGTACCCATCAGTGCCACCCATAAGTGCCCAGTGCCGCCTATGAGTGTCCATCAGTATAGCCTATGGGTGCCAATCAGTGCCGCATACCAGTGCCACCTATCAGTGCCCATCAGTGCCACCTATCAGTGTCCATCAGTGCCGCCTATCAGTGCCCATCATCAGTGCCTGTCAGTGCCACCTCATCGGTGCCCATCAGTGCAGCCATATCAGTGCCCATTATTGAAGAAGAAAACGTACTTATTTACAAAAAATTTAAACCAAAACCAAAGAAAAACTTGTTTTTTTTCAAAATTTTCGGTCTTTTTTTATTTGTTGCGCAAACAATAAAAACCGCATAGGTGATCAAATACCACCAAAACAAAAAGCTCTATTTGTGGGAACAAAATGATAAAAAATTGTTCGGGTACAGTGTTGTATGACTGCGCAATTATCATTCAAATTGCGACAGCGCTGAAAGTTGAAAATTGGCTTGGGCAGGAAGGTGTCTAAGTGCCTGGTATTGAAGTGGTTAAATATCATGCCTGGGGGGTGACTATAGTATGCCTGTAAAGTGGCGCATTTTTCCCATGTTTCATAAATGAGAAAAGCGGTATGGGTACCCCCTATATACTCTGAACAGCAGTATACAGGTGGTCCCCAGGTTACAAACGTGATAGGGATTGTAGGTTTGTTCTTAAGTTGAATCTCTTTGTAATTTGGAACAGGTACATTTTGTAAGTGTAGCGCCAAAGAATCTATTTTTAAGCTTTTTGGATAACATAGGGAGGGGTTATCACCCCTGTAACATTTGTTTTGCTGTCTGTGCCCCTGTTCAGAAAATTTCACCTCACTTTCTGTCCCAATGATAATTGGATTTTGAAAATTTTGGATTAAGGAAACAAGGATTGGTGATAAAGCATCAGTGGAGACACCTTTTCCCCCATATTAACTCTTACAGAAGAGAATTTCCCTTCCTAGGGGTAGATTTCCTCTCACTTCCTGTTGTCTCCCTCTGTTTGTAAGTAGGAGTCGTTTTAAGTCGTATGTTTGAAAATTGGGGACCGCCTGTATATACTATACGGCCTGGCCTATATACTCTGCAGCAAATTGGGCCTTAGGTGTTGGTGGTACCAGAACACTGTAAGCCCTCACAGTTACTCTTGGTGGGCGCTGGAATGGGCCATGCTGTTAAATATTATATCAAGAATTGTAATTACATGCCCCTGTTAAACAGGGGCAGAAAAATTGGGCCTTAGGCAGTGGTGGTGGTGGTGGCACAACACTGTAAAGCCTCACAGATACTCTTGTTGAGTGCAGGAATGGGCCCTGCTGTGAAATAATATTAGAGCAACAATTGTAATTACATGCCCCTGTTAAACAGGGGCAGAAAAATTGGGCCTTAGGCAGTGGTGGTGGTGCCACAACACTGCAACCCCTCACAGATACTGTTGTTGAGCGCAGAAACGAGCCCTGCTGTTAAATATTTGATCAAAAATTGTAATTACACACCCCTGTTAAACAGGGTAAGAAAAATTGGGCCTTAGGCAGTGGTGGTGGTGTCCTGAACCAAAAATATTCTTGGAAGCTATCATCATGAAGATTGAGGAGGAATAGGATAGTCACTCAGCATATGCAGTCTTCAAGGGATCCCACATCCATAGAAAAATCAATCGGTTACATCAGCATCAGGTGCTTGGTAGCTGGTGATCCAAGACTAATTCATTTTCATGAATGTGAGCCGATCAACAGAGTCTGTGGACAGGTGCACTCTGTGATCGGGTACAAAGCCTCCAGCAGCACTGAATGTGCATTCAGAAAGAACGCTGGATGCAGGACAGTCCAGTAGCTCGATTGCATATTGAGCAAGCTCTGGCCAGTGGTCCATCCTCAAGACCCAGTAACCCAGTGGATGTTCTATTGGAAAGGTCTCCAAATATGATTTTGCCCCTAGATATTCCTGCACCATGTAATTCAGACACTTGCGATGGTTGCTGGAACCAATCAGACCTTGGCGCTGAGGACTGAAGGATTGTCTGAAGGCATCGGTCAGCCGGCCACCTTCTCCACCACTCTTTCTTTGACTGAACGAAGTCTCAGCAACACGTTGTCCAGCACCAGGAAATTGTAACCTCCCAGGCTCTGGAAACACATTGCACAAACCTTTTTGCAAGGCCTTCCGAAGATGTTTTATCCTCTGCTCCCTCTGCGAAGGCTGGATAAGTTCTGCAACCTTACCCTTGTAACGTGGATCAAGAAGGGTTGCCAGCCAGTAATGATCCCTCTCCTTGATACCACGAATCCTAGCGTCCTTTTGCAGGCTTTGCAGGATCAGGGAGGCCATGCAGCATACGTTTGCAGAGGCATTCGATCCTGAGTCCTCTGGGTCACTAAGGATCACATGATCCTCAACCACCTCCTCCCAGCCACGTACAACTCCATGGGTTTCTGGGGACTGCAAACGATCCCTTGAAGACTGCTGCTGATGCTGAGTGTTATCCTCCACCTCCATACTGACACAATCCTCCTCCTCTTCTTCCTGTGTGATTGGCAGGCCCACAGGAATACTATCTGGATAAAGGGGGCCTTGAGAGGTAAGGAAGTCGTCCTCTTCCTCCTGCTGTTCTGCCTCAAGTGCCCTGTCCATTATTCCACAAAGCGTGTGCTCCAACAGGAAGACAAGAGGGACAGTATCACTGATGCATGCACTGTCACTGCTCACCATCCTCGTGGCCTCCTCAAATGGTGACAGAACAGTGCATGCATCCTTGATCAGTAGCCACTGGCATGGCGAAAAAAAGCCAAGCTCCCCTGACCCTGTCCTGGTGCCATACTCACACAGGTACTCATTGATGGCCCTCTGCATGCATGTGCATCTGCTGCAGCATTGCCAATGTTGAGTTCCACCTGGTGGGTATGTCACAAATGAGGAGGTTCTTGGGCAGCTTGCATTCCCTTTGAAGGTCAGCCAGCTGAGCACTGGCATTATATATGACCAGCGGAAATGACCACAGACTTTCCTGGCCTGCCTCAGGAGAGCCTGTTAGCCAGGGTGCCTGTTCAAGAACCGCTGCACCCTCAAATTCAGGACGTGAGCCAAACAGGGAACATGGATCAAGTGTCCCTGTCAGAGGGCGGAGAGGAGGTTGGTGCCATTGTTGCATACAACCATTCCTGGCTAAAGCTGGCATGCGGTCAACCACCTCTGAGCCTGCCCCTGCAAAGCTGCCAGAATCTCTGCCCCAGTGTGGCTCCTGTCCCCTAAGCACACCAACTCAAGCCCCGCATGGCATCTTTTTTCCTGAGTGCTTGCGTAGCCCCTTGAACGCCTACAGAGCACCACTGGTTCAGAGGACAAATCAACAGAGGAAGAGACAATAGAGGAAGAAGAAGAGGAGGGGGTGGAGGAGAGAGCTGTGGTAGAATCACCACTACTAGCATTTTGGAGGCGTGGTGGCGGAACAAGCTCCAACAATACTGAACCCAGTTAGCAGTATAGTCAGTGTTTATCTGGCGCTCCAGATGGAGTGATCCTTAGGGGTATAGTCTGTGGCTGTAATAGCTGAATGGTTATGTATCCATAGAAAGGGGTATTAAGGGTTAAAAAGGAAGGCAGCCATCCTTCAGAGTGTGTCCAGAACTCTGCAAGACATGTAAGAAAAAAACAGGGAGGGGGAGGCGCCGACCTGAGTGTAGCATTAAAATAATGACTTTAATAGGATAAGATTAAAAACACAAGATGATAGAAGACGCATGCTTGTCAGCATATGGGTGTGGTCGTGGGATTGGAACTTCCAGCAGACCAATCAGTAAACAATAAATTATAGCAAGGGGCAAGGTGAAGCAGGGGTTAACAGTCTCGGATTGAGAAAAAAAAAAAAAATTATATATATATATATATATATATATATATATATATATATATATATATATATATATATATATATATATATATATATATATATATATATATAATTAAAATAAATAAATAATATATGTATATAAAAAATAAAATAAAATAAAAAAATAATAAAAATAATATAATAAAAAATAATACCAGTATATAAGAATAAATATGAGAAAATGTATTTATTTATTTATTTTCAATTTTATTTTATTTATTTGTTATATAAATATATTATTATTATTTTTTTTTTATTATATTATATTACAGTTATTATATATTTTTATTTATTTATTTTGTCAATCCGAGACTGTTAACCCCTGCTTCACCTTGCCCCTTGCTATAATTTTATTGTTTACTGATTGGTCTGCTGGAAGTTCCAGTCCCACAGCCACACCCACATGCTCTCCATTGTGTTTATATAGCTGTCCTCCCCTAGAGGGCAGCAGGCCAATAGAAGGAGCAGTCAGCTCTGAGCGCGTAGCCTTTCATCACTGCAGCCCTGATTGACAAGATTCCAGCCCTGCCTAGGTCCAATCAGATGCCGGTGACATCACTTCCTGTTTCACGGTCCATGCTGGTCTGTGTGGAGCTGCTTGGTTCCTTTGCTCCTGTAGAAACACTGTGATCTATTCCAGCCAGCTACACAATTCTTTCAAGCTATCCGGAACAGTGGTGGAATGCCAGGACTGCACTTTACTTTGACGAGCATGCATATTCTATCATCTTGTAAGTGTTTTAAATCTTATCCTATTAAAGTCATCATTTTAATGCTACACTCAGGTCAGCGCCTCCCCCTCCCTGTTTTTTTCTAACAATAATGAACCCTGTCCTGCATCCTTCCCAGCTGCCAGCAGAGTTACCCAGTGCGTCGTGAAACAAAGGTAATGTCCTTGTCCATGCCTGCTGGACCATGAGTCAGCTATAATATGCACCTTACTGCTGACCGCCCTGTCCAACGAGGCCAAGACATTGCCTTCCACATGCTGGTAGAGAGCCAGAATGGTCTTCTGTGAAAAGAAATGGTGTTTGGGAACCTGCCACTGAGGTACATTCCACAAATTCACGAAAGGGGGCAGAGTCTACCAGCTGAAAAGGCAGCAGTTGCAGTGCTAGCAATTTGGCCAAGCTAGAATTCAGACGCTGAGCATGTGGATGGCTGGGACCGAATTTCTTTCGATGGTTTAGCAACTGGGGTAGGGAAATTTGCCTGCTAAAATCGGATGTTGGTGTACTGCTATTAGATTGGCCGCAAGTACTTGGGACACCGGCTGGAAGTGATGACACCTGAATCTTTCCTGACGCGTATCGTCACCACCCACGTGACTTTATCAAAGGGTAATGGAGTCAGGCATCAGGTGTCTATTTATATAGTCCGTTCTTAATCAGCAAAGTGGATTGGAATACTAATAGGTGTATCCTCACTCAGTAGATTGGGTTGGAATACTAATAGGTGTATCCTCACTCAGTAGATTGGGTTGGAATACTAATAGGTGTATCCTCACTCAGTAGACGCCATAAATAACCATATGAGGTCTGAGCAATTATAATAAAAAGACCCCCAATAACAGATCCGAATAAAAAATATTAAAAAAGCTAAAAAATGAAAAATAAAAGCATATAAACTAGCCTATATAAAATCTCCATAAGACATCGCCATCTGGTGGTGATTCATCAAGAAACACCTTAAAACCCGGCAGACAGATGACATCTCGTGGTAAGAAAACGGAATCTCGTTAATGAAACATAATCATGAGCAAAAATACTTTGTTCTAATTCGCCTATATTGCCATCTTGTGGATAAATAGTGATAGTGATAAAAAATTCCACACTATAGGTAAATGTGAGGAAATAAAAGCATACGACACAAACAAAGGAGGTAAGTACAGGGAACCAGATAGGGTATAACCTAGTAATAATCGCATAAAAAATCATCAACAGGGAAGGAGCATGTAACAGCAAAGAGGAGGGGAATAAAAAAGTAATATAAAAAATAAAAAATTTGAAATAAAATAGTTGAGGTCGAATTCAACGTTATGACCCAAAGGAGTCCGTATTTCATGTATCCATTTTGACTCAAGCTGGCTAATTTTAATCACTTTATTGTCTCCTCTCCAATGGGGTTTATATTTTTCAATGCCACAAACCAAAAGGGATGAGGGGTTTTTATTGTCTTTATTGTGAAATTCTGCATAATGTCTTGACAGGCTGTGTTTAACAAACCCCTTTTTAATATTCTGGACATGCTTCCTCAATCTCCTCCAAAGTTCCCTTTTCGTTCTACCAATATACTGGATCCGGCACGGGCATTCTAATAAATAAACCACCCCCACAGTCCGACATGATATGAAGTCCTCTATTGGATACTCTTTTGAAGTAATTTTAGAGATAAAGCTTAACTTCTTTTTCTTACTTTCTTTAGTGTGACGGCAAGTGTAACATTTTTTACAGGGATAGTAACCTTTCCCTTCAAAAAAGGAAAAGTTTTTCTTGGTAGGTGGATCAAGCACATTTCTTGCTAGGCGGTCTCTGAGGGTTGGAGCCCTTCAGGAGGTAAACCTGGGCTTCTCAGGAAGGATAGCACCGAGATGGCAGTCTGCCTTAATGATGTCCCAATATTTTCTAACAATTCTTTCGACTTGTTTGTGTTGTGCATTGAAGTCCATAACAAGAGATAAAGTATTAATAAGATCTGTAGAGAAAAGAATAGGAAGAAATGAAAAACCAGAAGAGGATGTCGAGCAGGGGTCAAAAAACAAATGAAAAAGAGAATAGTAGGGGAGGGGACTATAAACATTAGTGGAGTTGAATTGACAAAAGAGGAAATCAAAGTGCTGGACAAAGGGTTAAAATTCACCCTTAAAAAGAATCTCAATAAGAAGAAAAAGAAATTCAGCTTTATCTCTACAGTGACGTCAAAAGAGTATCCAATAGAGGACTTCATATCATGTCGGACTGTGGGGGTGGTTTATTTATTAGAATGCCCGTGCCGGATCCAGTATATTGGTAGAACGAAAAGGGAACTTTGGAGGAGATTGAGGGAGCATGTCCAGAATATTAAAAAGGGGTTTGTTAAACACAGCCTGTCAAGACATTATGCAGAATTTCACATTCAAGACCCCTCATCCCTTTTGGTTTGTGACATTGAAAAATATAAACCCCATTGGAGAGGAGACAATAAAGCGATTAAAATTAGCCAGCTTGAGTCAAAATGGATACATGAAATATGAACTCTCTGTCGGGGGCGTGACCAAATGTGGATGCGGATGCGGTTGTGAGCGGAGGAATGTGAGCTCCCTTCCCCACTTGGCCCTTCGCTGCAACCCCCAGCTATCTCTGGCAAGGAGACCCAGTGCTATGAGCGGTTACCCTCCCCTCTCTGGCTTACCATATCTCCGGCTCTCCTGTGTAAAGGTTCTTTTATAGTCCGCTGTCCGCCAGAGCATTGGAGGCGTGCGAGCCGGCATTACATCGAGGAGGGCGTGAAGCGGACTGGCGCTGGAAGGGGCTGGATGCCTGGCCTTGAGTGACGGGACTCTGGCTTCACGCGCCGGCGGGTTGCCTGGCAACGGCCCTGCACTCTCGTGAGAGAGTCCACGAGAGGAACACTGACAGCAGCAGCTGGGCTAACTAAACGCCCCGAGTAAACGAATGCTACGTGAAGGCTCCAGGCGACAGGATCCGTGAGTAACTTATTGTGGGTTGTCTAGTTTCAAGCCGCTGGACAGCTACACTGCACCGCTGGGTAGATGTAGCAGTGTAACCGGTAGCATGAGTACCTTTCCCTCACCTCTTTACTTCATGCTGTGCAGTGCTCTATGCTGAATAATAGCATGTTGAGGAAAGCCCTGGACACTCCTAGTGAGGCTAGAGGAGAGAGGGTAACCAAGGAGTAGTGATACCCTGATTTGTTAAAAACTGGCTCTCTCCTGATATCAAGTACTTCAGCTGTATTTTTCTTAAGGAGGAGAACGTTTCTAGGGACCACTTTTGCTTTTTCTTCAAATACCTCCCATCCCATATTATCTCTGTGCCACCTCTGTGTTACTGTTACTGTTTGTAATATGACTAGGAAAAAGGGGGAGGAGCGACAGGAAAAGTATAGGAAAAACCCTACCCTCACCATCGATTCCTGCTAAAGGGGCGAATAAAAAAAGCCCTGAGAAGGGCCCATTGGAAAAGGCGCCAAAGGATACTCCTGCTTCTAATGAATTAGGCGAGCCTGAGCCCACACTAAAAGAGGTGTTGAAAGCAGTAAACTCCTGTAGGGGCTCATTGACTAGTCTAAGTGATGAACTAAGGGGCCTTAAAGAAGAGCTGCGCTCCATGAGTCACGAACTACAAAAAGCCGCAGACAGGGCCTCAGTACTGGAAGAGAGGTTAAGCCAGGCTGAGGATGTTTTGCATCCAATGCAACATGAATTTAAAATTATGCAAGCTCAGTTGGATATCTACAAGTCTAAAATGGACGAAATGGAGAATAGATCACGGAGACAGAACGTGAGGGTATTGGGTCTCCCAGAGAAAAGTGAGGGTTCTCACCCCGAAGAATTTATGGAAGGATGGTTGAGGGAGGTCTTTGGAGCCGAGACTTTTTCACATTTTTTTTCTATTGAAAGGGCGCACAGAGTGCCTACCAGGGTAGTCTCATCGAGTACCCGTCCTAGACCGATGATTATGAAATTATTTAACTATAGGGACAAGGTCATACTAATGCAGAAGTCCAGAGAGAAGGGAGACATCTTCTACAATGGAGCCCGAGTCTCTTTATACCCAGATTACTCCCCTGAGTTACAGAAGAAGAGGGCGAGCTTTGTGGAAATAAAGCGCAGTCTGCGGACCTTAAAAATACCATATGCGCTACTGTACCCGCCGAGACTGCGCATTGAAGCTCTTGGGTCGATCCAATTTTTTGACACTGCAGAAAAGGCCACTAAGTCATAAGAGGAACTTTTAGAGTTTGAGCACATTGAATGAAAAATAGCGTTAACTTTTTGTAGTTGGGGGGAGTTTGTTTTTTGTTTTTTTTTGCTTTGTTTTTTGCAGCAAGGGTTGAAGGGGGAGGGGTGGGTTGATGGAAGTGTGAAATGAGAGTTGGAAAGGAGTGGTGTGTTGTGGACGTCTCTTATTCGAGACCACTGAGGCATGAAACTTGGGTAGGGGCTGTGGGAGGGATGGGGGGGAGGGAATGTCGGTTTGAATATAGAGTTGGGATTAATATGGTCACAAAGCAAGCCCCCAGGGCGTACCAAGGTTTGGGGGGAGGAGGGAGGGAGTACATGAGGGCAAGGGAGCACAGGGGGTTAAAATTAAAATAACTAAAAAAAATAGTTCACATTGCACAGGACCAAAAGTTGGGGAGTGAAAAGATTAATAAGATTTATAGTATGTTGAGATGCACAAATATAGTCTGGGAACACCAAGTAACGGAGTTAGAAGAGGGAACTAGTGATATAGGAACGAGCGCACAAAAAAACAGACACTTTAGAGAGGGTGAATACGACAGAGGGGCTAGGAACACCTTTTCTCTTTTTTTTTTTTGGTTTCCTGATGGCAGGGGCTGTATTTCCTTTAAATGTCATTTAATATCGTAGGTGTTAGTTCATGGAACGTTAGAGGTATGGGCGACCCTGTTAAGAGAGCAATGATATTTGCTGAGTTGGATTCTCATGGTTCGGGTTTGGTGTGCCTCCAGGAGACCCACCTGACCAATGAGACTATACCACTAACCAGAAATAGGAAACTCCAGGCCCAGTTCCACTCAGTATACTCGTCTTATTCAAGGGGGGTTAGTATTTTGGTCAAAAAAGGTACAACGTTTTTTTGCAAAGATGTTAAGATTGATACATTAGGCTGTTATGTGTTTTTGTATTGCCTCATAGAGGGCTACCCATTTATCCTAGCCAACTTGTATATTCCTCCACCTTCCAAGCTGGAAATCCTATATCAATTATTGGAGTATGTGGAGGACAAAGCTGATGTCCCGACTATAATAGTGGGAGACTTCAACATGGTCCTCGATGGCTGCCTGGATAGGTTTCCACCTAGGCCCAGGTTGACAGGAGTGCCTGGGGGGCGGTTGGCCCAGTTCCTGGAGGAGGTTGGGTGGTGCGACCTTTGGAGAGCCCGAAACCCAGGGGCCCGGCGGTACTCTTGTTTCTCAGAGTCGCACCACACACTCTCTAGGATTGACTTAGTGATTGGTAACGGGGAGGTGCAGTCCCTCGTGGCCAAGATAGAATACCAGCAAAGGGGGATCTCAGACCACTCACCTCTAACGCTGAAGATAAAGCTACATGATAGATACATCCATAGGGCTTGGGCGCTGAATCCGGCTTGGCTGGAGATTATGGGCGGAACAGAAGATATTTCTGGGAAAATAGAGGAGTTTATTGAAAATAACCAGGGCACAGCGTCGGAGGGGGTGGTCTGGGACTCCCTAAAAGCATTCCTAAGGGGGGTGCTTATACAGCAGGTAGCGTGGGCCAAGAAACAATCAAAAGCGAATAGCGAGCAAATTAGAGATGAGGCGTCAAATTTGGAGAGGCAGTATGTTAAAGACCCAAACCTGGAAAATCAGGCGCTATGGCTAAAAAAGCAACAGGAATATAGGATGGACACAATTAGAAAGGCCGAGAACAAGAGACTGTTTCAGAAACAGAAGTACTTCGGAGAGGGGGAGAAAGTGGGCTGAACGTTGGCAATGTTGGTCAACACCAACACTTCCTCATCATCACTACCTATGATTAGGACTCCTAATGGAGAAAATTCATTTGACCCTCAGAAAGTCAAGGAAGCATTTTTTAACTACTACAAGGATTTATATTAATCACAGGGTAGGCTAGAACAAAAGGTAGCGGAAAGCTTCCTAGAGAATGCTAAACTGCTGATTCTCCCTGAATAAGATAGGGCTGGCCTGGAATCCCCTATAACCCTTGAAGAATTAAAGCAAGCAGTAGCAGATATGCCTAACCAAAAATCTCCAGGCCCGGATGGACTGCCTTTGAAAGTCTATAAACACTTTGGGGCGGTACTGCTCCCATTTCTTTTGAAAACATTGAATTGGGCAATTATAGAGGGAAGGCTGCCTTCTTCGATGTTAGAGGCCAACATAATACTGATACCGAAAGAGGGGAAAGACCACCTTGACGTATCTTCATACAGGCCAATTTCACTGCTCTGCTCTGACATCAAAATCCTGGCTAAAATAATGGCAACTAGACTAAATAAATGCATCTCGGGCTTGGTACACCCGGACCAGTCGGGATTTATTCCGAATAGGTCTGTTAGCGTAAACATCAGACGGACGTATTTGTGTCTCCAATCTCCAACAGGGAAAAACGCCTCTAGGGCAATATTATCCTTGGATATTGCCAAGGCGTTCGACAGTATGGAATGGGACTATCTTTGGTGGGTACTGGAGAAATTTGGGTTCGGCCCCACGTTTATAAGATGGGTGAAAACTCTATACTCCCACCCAAGAGCTAGAGTAAAGATAAACAACGAATTTTCTGAATGGATGCCTTTGAGAGAGGGACAAGACAGGGGTGCCCATTGTCACCCCTGTTGTTTGCCCTGGCTATGGAGCCGTTAGCAGAAGAAGTTAGAACAGCAACTGGAGTGCAGGGGTTTAAGAGAAGCAATGGGGAGGATAGGATAGCGCTATTTGCAGATGACGTGCTATTATTTTTGGGAGACACTGGTCCATCATTAGAAAAAGCGATTCAGCTGGTGGAAAGGTTTGGGAACCTATCGGGACTGGTAGTGAATTGGGGCAAGTCCACGCTCCTACCCATAAATTCAACTGTTAGTGCCCCGATTGGCTGTACGCCTCGGCTAAAAACGGCCGAGAAAATGAGGTATCTGGGACTAACGGTATATAGTGATCCCCATCAATACATCGATGATAACTTAGCCCCCCTGCTGGAAAAATTCAAAAGAAAAAGTGATATTTGGGGAAAACTACCCCTATCTATGGCAGGTAGAACCAACCTAATCAAAATGATATGGTTGCCACAGCTTCTGCATGTACTCCATAATTCCCCAGTCTGGATTGGGAAGAAATGGTTTCTAAAAATCAATACCTTGTTTAGAGAACTAATCTGGAGGAAAGGGCAGGCAAGGATCAGCTTGCAGACATTACAGCGTCCTACCAGGGAGGGGGGACTGGCAGTCCCCCAAGCATACAACTACTTCCTGGCTGCCCAGCTGCAACATATAAGGGGATGTGAGAGCAGGGGTTGGAAAGACACTAGCGGAGAAATTATGCTACAGAATAGCCCACATAAGTCTCTGATAGAGGCATTGGAGGCCGCGTCATTGCAGGACGGACCTCCAACAAGTAGACTAGTAAACAAAGTTTGGCAGTCGACTAAACAGATTATGGATTGCAGATGGTTCACTGAATTTTCTCCCATATGGCAAAATAAATTTCTGCAGGAATTGATGACCCTGGAAAAAAATAGGTTTTGGGAACTCAAAGGAATTAGTAGGCTAGCTCAACTATACGGAGACAACAAAATGCTAAAATCCTTTATCGAGCTCAGGACTGAATATGGAATTCCCAAAAAAACATTCTACTATTACCTACAGGTTAGGCATGCCTTGGATAGCCAATTCAGGAACTGCCCGCCTGTGTGGTGTAAGGTTTCTCTCCTTGAAAGCATTGCCAAAACAAATAGCACCAAGGGTCTGATAGCAAAGGCATACGGGCAGCTGGTTGAAAAGCTACTTACCCCACAGTCGTCTATGAGAGTCAGGGCAGGGTGGGAGATAGATGTGGGGGAGATTGCAGATCATCAGTGGGCAAAGATTTTGGAGTATTGCCCGTTGGTGTCTGTTTCTCCATCACAGCAGGCCTCGCACCTTCTTTTACTACATAGAGCCTATTATACCCCAAAAAGACTACATAAATTTGGTAGCAGGCTAGACGATAAATGCCCTAGGTGCCTGGACACAGGAGATCTTATTCACATGATGTGGAGATGCCCAAAACTAGCAAGGTATTGGAGAGAGATAATAAAGATCATAGAAACTAGGTGGAAAATCAAACTAGTATTGGAGGCCAGGGTATGTATCCTCAGCCTGATAAGCGAAAATATAGGGTCTATCAGTACTAATATCGCCGTGCGGAGGTGCCTCTATCAAGCAAGGAAGTTGATAGCTCAGTCCTGGCTTTCTGCTATACCCCCAACTCCGGAAGACTGGGTCAAAGTAACGAATAAATTGGTGTGGGCAGAAAAGACAACATATACTAGAAGGGGTAGCTTTGGTAAATTTGTAAAGATATGGAGCCCATGGCTAGACTGGCTTAGTGTTCCCCCTTAAAACTTAGAGGAAGTTAGACGATAAGCTACACTGATGTGAACGTGGGAATAGAATAGGGAAAATACTAGTTGGATTTAAGATACTCCGGGTACTTTTATTATTTGGGGGAGCAGGGGGAAGGGTGACTCTGGGTGGGCCAAGGGCGGGAGGGGGAGGGGCAGACGACAGGGGTGGGGAGGGCTGGGGAATAGAGGGGAGGAAGAAAAAAGGGTGAAAAACTAACGTAATTGGGGTTTATATCTAGTCACGAGGGTGCTTACTAGTTAACAATCCAAATAATTTATGTAAAATTGTATGTCTTGGGTTTGTGTGTTGTACACCAAAATTAATTAAGAAAAAGTACAAAACCAGAAGAGGAAAATATATACCACAATGATGTGAACTGGTGAAGGTGACAGTTAACCAGTTGCCGACTGCCGCACGAACATATACGTCCTCAGAGCGGCACGGCAGGCAAAAGGACTTACAGGTACGTCCTTGCCTGCCCGCGGGTGGGGGGTCCGACCCCCCCCCCGGTGCCTGCGGCGGTCGGCAAATCTCCCCCGGCGATCGGTGGTGAGGGGGAGGCCATCCATTCGTGGCCCCCACCTCGCGATCGCTCCCAGCCAATGGGATCATTTCCCTGCCTCTGTATTGTACACAGAGGCAGAGGAAATGATGTCATCTCTCCTCGGCTTGGTATTTTCCGTTCCGGCGCCGAGGAGAGAAGACTGTACTGTGAGTTACACAAACACACACACAGTAGAACATGCCAGGCACACATTACACCCCCGATCCCCCCCCCCGATTACCCCCCGATCCCCCCCAATCACCCCCCCCCCCGTCACAAACTGACACCAAGCAGGTTTTTTTTTTTTTTTTCTGATTACTGCATTGGTGTTAGTTTGTGACAGCTACAGTGTTGGGACAGTTAGGGTTAGCCCCCTTTAGGTCTAGGGTACCCCCCTAACCCCCCCAATAAAGTTTTAACCCCTTGATCACCCCCTGTCACCAGTGTCACTAAGCGATCGTTTTTCTGAACGCTGTATTAGTGTCACTGGTGACGCTAGTTAGGGAGGTAAATATTTAGGTTCGCCGTCAGCGTTTTATAGCGACAGGGACCCCCATATACTACCTAATAAATGTTTTAACCCCTTGATTGCCCCCTAGTTAACCCTTTCACCACTGATCACCGTATAACCGTTACGGGTGACGCTGGTTAGTTCGTTTATTTTTTATAGTGTCAGGGCACCCGCCGTTTATTACCGAATAAAGGTTTAGCCCCCTGATCGCCCGGCGGTGATATGCGTCGCCCCAAGCAGCGTCAGATTAGCGTCAGTACCGCTAACACCCACGCACGCAGCATACGCCTCCCTTAGTGGTATAGTATCTGATCGGATCAATATCTGATCCGATCAGATCTATACTAGCGTCCCCAGCAGTTTAGGGTTCCCAAAAACGCAGTGTTAGCGGGATCAGCCCAGATACCTGCTAGCACCTGCGTTTTGCCCCTCCGCCCGGCCCAGCCCAGCCCACCCAAGTGCAGTATCGATCGATCACTGTCACTTACAAAACACTAAACGCATAACTGCAGCGTTCGCAGAGTCAGGCCTGATCCCTGCGATCGCTAACAGTTTTTTTTTAACTGGCAAGCACCAGCGGCCTAGTACACCCCGGTCGTAGTCAAACCAGCACTGCAGTAACACTTGGTGACGTGGCGAGTCCCATAAGTGCAGTTCAAGCTGGTGAGGTGGCAAGCACAAGTAGTGTCCCGCTGCCACCAAGAAGACAAACACAGGCCCGTCGTGCCCATAATGCCCTTCCTGCTGCATTCGCCAATCCTAATTGGGAACCCACCACTTCTGTAGCGCCCGTACTTCCCCCATTCACATCCCCAACCAAATGCAGTCGGCTGCATGAGAGGCATTTTCTTTATGTCCTCCCGAGTACCCCTACCCAACGACCCCCCCCCAAAAAAGATGTTGTGTCTGTAGCAAGCGCGGATATAGGCGTGACACCCGCTATTATTGTCCCTCCTGTCCTGACATTCCTGGTCTTTGCATTGGTGAATGTTTTGAACGCTACCATTCACTAGTTGAGTATTAGCGTAGGGTACAGCATTGCACAGACTAGGCACACTTTCACAGGGTCTCCCAAGATGCCATCACATTTTGAGAGACCCGAACCTGGAACCGGTTACAGTTATAAAAGTTAGTTACAAAAAAAGTGTAAAAAAAAAAAAAAAAAACACATACAAAAATATAAAATAAAAAAAAATAGTTGTCGTTTTATTGTTCTCTCTCTCTCTATTCTCTCTATTGTTCTGCTCTTTTTTTTACTGTATTCTATTCTGCAATGTTTTATTGTTATTATGTTTTATCATGTTTGCTTTTCAGGTATGCAATTTTTTATACTTTACCGTTTACTGTGCTTTATTGTTAACCATTTTTTTGTCTTCAGGTACGCCATTCACGACTTTGAGTGGTTATACCAGAATGATGCCTGCAGGTTTAGGTATCATCTTGGTATCATTCTTTTCAGCCAGCGGTCGGCTTTCATGTAAAAGCAATCCTAGCGGCTAATTAGCCTCTAGACTGCTTTTACAAGCAGTGGGAGGGAATGCCCCCCCCCAACGTTTTCCGTGTTTTTCTCTGGCTCTCCTGTCTCAACAGGGAACCTGAAAATGCAGCCGGTGATTCAGCCAGCTGACCATAGAGCTGATCAGAGACCAGAGTGGCTCCAAACATCTCTATGGTCTAAGAAACCGGAAGCTACAAGCATTTTATGACTTAGATTTCGCCGGATGTAAACAGCGCCATTGGGAAATTGGGGAAGCATTTTATCACACCGATCTTGGTGTGGTCAGATGCTTTGAGGGCAGAGGAGAAATCTAGGGTCTAATAGACCCCAATTTTTTCAAAAAAGAGTACCTGTCACTACCTATTGCTATCATAGGGAATATTTACATTCCCTGAGATAACAATAAAAATGATTAAAAAAAAAAAAAAATGAAAGGAACAGTTTAAAAATAAGATAAAAAAAATAATAATAATAAAGAAAAAAAAAAAAAAAAAAAAAAAAAAGCACCCCTGTCCCCCCTGCTCTCGCGCTAAGGCGAACGCAAGCGTCGGTCTGGCGTCAAATGTAAACAGCAATTGCACCATGCATGTGAGGTATCACCACGAACGTCAGATCGAGGGCAGTAATTTTAGCAGTAGACCTCCTCTGTAAATCTAAAGTGGTAACCTGTAAAGGCTTTTAAAGGCTTTTAAAAATGTATTTAGTTTGTCGCCACTGCACGTTTGTGCGCAATTTTAAAGCATGTCATGTTTGGTATCCATGTACTCGGCCTAAGATCATCTTTTTTATTTCATCAAACATTTGGGCAATATAGTGTGTTTTAGTGCATTAAAATTTAAAAAAGTGTGTTTTTTCCCAAAAAAATGCGTTTGAAAAATCGCTGCGCAAATACTGTGTGAAAAAAAAAATGAAACACCCACCATTTTAATCTGTAGGGCATTTGCTTTAAAAAAAATATATAGTGTGTGGGGGTTCAAAGTAATTTTCTTGCAAAAAAAAATTATTTTTTTATGTAATCAAAAAGTGTCAGAAAGGGCTTTGTCTTCAAGTGGTTAGAAGAGTGGGTGATGTGTGACATAAGCTTCTAGATGTTGTGCATAAAATGCCAGGACAGTTCAAAACCCCCCCAAATGACCCCATTTTGGAAAGTAGACACCCCAAGCTATTTGCTCAGAGGCATGTCTAGTCCATGGAATATTTTATATTGTGACACAAGTTGCGGGAAAGAGACAATTTTGTATTTTTTTTATTTTTTTTTTGTGCAAAGTTGTCACTATATGATATATTGCTCAAACATGCCATGGGAATATGTGAAATTACACCCCAAAATACATTCTGTTGCTCCTCCTGAGTACAGGGATACCACATGTGTGAGACTTTTTGGGAGCCTAGCCGCGTACGGGACCGCGAAAACCAAGCACCGCCTTCAGGCTTTCTAAGGCCGTAAATTTTTTATTTCACTCTTCACTGCCTATCACAGTTTCGGAGGCCATGGAATGCCCAGGTGGCAAAAAAAACCCCCAAATGACCCCATTTTGGAAAGTAGACACCCCAAGCTATTTGCTGAGAGGTATAGTGAGTATTTTGCAGACCTCACTTTTTGTCACAAAGTATTGAAAATTGAAAAAAGAAAAAAAAAATTTTTTTTTCTCGTCTTTCCTTATTTTCAAAAACAAATGAGAGCTGCAAAATACTCACCATGCCTCTCAGCAAATAGCTTGGGGTGTCTACTTTCCAAAATGGGATCATTTGGGGGGGGTTTGTGCCACCTGGGCATTCCATGGCCTCCGAAACTGTGATAGGCAGTGAAGAGTGAAATCAAAAATTTACACCCTTAGAAATCCTGAAGGCGGTGATTGGTTTTCGGGGCCCCGTACGCAGCTAGGCTCCCAAAAAGTCCCACACATGTGGTATCCCCGTACTCAGGAGAAGTAGCTAAATGTATTTTGGGGTGCAATTCCACATATGCCCATGGCCTGTGTGAGTAATATATCATTTAGTGACAACTTTGTGCAAAAAAAAAAAAAAAAAAAATTTGTCACTTTCCCGCAACTTGTGTCAAAATATAAAACATTCCATGGACTCAACATGCCTCAAAGCAAATAGCTTGGGGTGTCTACTTTCCAAAATGGGGTCATTTGGGGGGTTTTATGCCATCTGGGCATTTTATGGCCTTCAAAACTGTGATAGGTAGTGAGGAGTAAAATCAAAAATGTATGCCCTTAGAAATCCTGAAGGCGGTGATTGGTTTTCGGGGCCCCGTACGCGGCTAGGCTTCCAAAAAGTCCCACACATATGGTATCCCCATACTCAGGAGAAGCAGCTAAATGTATTTTGGGGTGCAATTCCACATATGCCCATGGCCTGTGTGAGAAATATATCATTTAGTGACAACTTTTTGTAATTTTTTTTTTTTCTTTTTTTTTTGTCATTATTCAATCACTTGGGACAAAAAAAATGAATATTCAATGGGCTCAACATGCCTCTCAGCAATTTCCTTGGGGTGTCTACTTTCCAAAATGGGGTCATTTGTGGGGGTTTTGTACTGCCCTGCCATTTTAGCACCTCAAGAAATGACATAGGCAGTCATAAATTAAAGGCTGTGTAAATTCCAGAAAATGTACCCTAGTTTGTAGGCGCTATAACTTTTGCGCAAACCAATAAATATACACTTATTGACATTTTTTTTACCAAAGACATGTGGCCGAATACATTTTGGCCTAAATGTATGACTAAAATTGAGTTTATTGGATTTTTTTAGAACAAAAAGTAGAAAATATCATTTTTTTCAAAATTTTCGGTCTTTTTCCGTTTATAGCGCAAAAAATAAAAACGGCAGAGGTGATCAAATACCATCAAAGGAAAGCTCTATTTGTGGTAAGAAAAGGACGCAAATTTTGTTTGGGTACAGCATTGCATGACTGCGCAATTAGCAGTTAAAGCGACGCAGTGCCAAATTGTAAAAAGTGCTCTGGTCAGGAAGGGGGTAAATCCTTCCGGGGCTGAAGTGGTTAATGAACGTTAATCTGATTCTGCCCTCTAGTGATTTTCGCTGATGTGGAAAAAAAAAAAGAAAAACAAAAGAAAAAAAAAAGAAAAAAGAAATACGAACTCTGACTCCTTTGGGTCATAACGTTGAATTCGACCTCAACTGTTTTATTTCAAATTATTAATTTTTCATTTTCTACTTTTTTATTACTTTTTTATACTACTTTTTCATTCCCCTCCTCTTTGCTGTTACATGCTCCTTCCTTGTTGATGATTTTTTATGCGATTATTGCTAGGTTATACCCTATCTGGTTCCCTGTACTTACCTCCTTTGTTTGTGTCATATGCTTTTATTTCCTCACATTTACCTATAGTGTGGAATTTTTTATCACTATCACTATTTATCCACAAGATGGCAATATAGGCGAATTAGAACAAAGTATTTTTGCTCATGATTATGTTTCATTAACGAGATTCTGTTTTCTTACCACGAAATGTCATCTGTCTGCCGGCTTTTAAGGTGTTTCTTGATGGATCACCACCAGATGGCGCTGTCTTATGGAGATTTTATATAGGCTAGTTTATATGCTTTTATTTTTCATTTTTTTTACCTTTTTAAATATTTTTTATTCAGATCTGTTATTAGGGGGTCTTTTTATTATAATTGCTCAGACCTCATATGGTTATTTATGGCGTCTACTGAGTGAGGATGCACCTATTAGTATTCCAATCCAATCTACTGAGTGAGGATACACCTATTATTATTCCAATCCAATCTACTGAGTGAGGATACACCTATTAGTATTCCAACCCAATCTACTGAGTGAGGATACACCTATTAGTATTCCAATCCACTTTGCTGATTAAGAACGGACTATATAAATAGACACCTGATGCCTGACTCCATTACCCTTTGATAAAGTCACGTGGGTGGTGACGATACGCGTCAGGAAAGAGTCAGGTGTCATCACTTCAGTCCGCAACCGATACCGGAAGTACTGGGATCTGTGCTGTTCATTTTATGCTGTACATATAAGTTACTATGTTGTTTTGAATAAACCTGTTTTGAATACTGCACAATGGGGATACTCCTTTCTATTGCATGCCTCCACCCAACTTGCCGAACTTGAGGCCTTCCATTGGAGATTTGCCAGAACTGTGACAATCGGAGGAGACTGATTGATTGATTGATGGTGTTTCATCCACTTCCTGATTGCAGGCTCGACTTGACCCTAGGGGTCTTTGCTAGAGGTGAGAGGCTGGGAGAAACGTGTGGCGCACCACGGAGTACAGCTATTAAGAGGAATCTGTCGCCTATCATCGTTTGCACTTTTTTCATCTATTTTTTGCACAAACTGTTTATGAAGACTTACTTTGTTCACATTGGAACTGTATTACATTAATTGGATCGACTTGTGGCTATTTTTATAGCGTTTCTGCACTTTTTTGCACTTTATGTGATTTTGTTATTGCATGCAACTTTTTTTATCCCATGCAACTTTTTTCTTTTTTTTTTCTAAATTTGTGATTTTTTTTTTATTTTGATGCACTTTTAGACTATTTCTGGATTTATTCACCTTCATTTGGATTTGTTTATTTATTTGATGTCATATTTCATGAATTTTCACTGTTATTTATCTGATGTCACTTCTTATGAATTTAATGGATGTTTAGTCACTTTATTTATGTGATTTTGCTCCTTACGCATATGCACTTTACTTGAAGAATTGGATTATATTTATTTCATCACATTTATGCACTTTGAGTTAGCGCCACATATCTCTATTTACCTTAATATCACATGTGTGAGACTTTTCCACAGCCTGGCCACATGCAGAGGCCCAACATCCAAGTAGCACCTTCAGGCTTCTAACACATAGCATGTGCATACCAAGAATTACACCCTGAAATACATTCTGCTGAGCAAAAGGTAAAACGAAGGATTACCTGTAGTTTTAGCAGGCAGAACTACTGTCCCAGCACAGGCAAAGCATTGGTCCAGACATCCAAAGAAATTGTCCAGGCAGCAGGCAGAGATATGCCAAAGTATTGGTCCTGGCAGTAGGCAAGAACATGGTTCTCTTACCTTACCCCCCTCTTCTCTTTTGTTCTTGGTTTACAAAATATAACAAAATTTATGCCTACAATGTCAGGATTTACATTTCTTATATTTGTTATTTTTGTTATCTTGCATTGCCTGAAAAAATGTATATGTACAATACTTTATTGTCAATCTCTTTTATATCAATAACATTTTCTATGGAAAAAAAACAAAACATGGTTCATAAGCAGACAGTTCAGGTGTCAGGCAGAGACATGGACAGTTCAGGTGTCAGGCAGAGACATGAACAGTTCAGGTGTCAGGCAGAGACATGGACAGTTCAGGTGTCAGGCAGAGACATGGACAGTTCAGGTGTCAGGCAGAGACATGAACAGTTCAGGTGTCAGGCAGAGACATGGACAGTTCAGGTGTCAGGCAGAGACATGGACAGTTCAGGTGTCAGGCAGAGACATGGACAGTTCAGGTGTCAGGCAGAGACATGGACAGTTCAGGTGTCAGGCAGAGACATGGACAGTTCGGGTGTCAGGCAGCGACATGGACAGTTCAGGTGTCAGGCAGAGACATGGACAGTTCGGGTGTCAGGCAGCGACATGGACAGTTCAGGTGTCAGGCAGAGACATGGACAGTTCGGGTGTCAGGCAGAGACATGGACAGTTCGGGTGTCAGGCAGAGACATGGACAGTTCAGGTGTCAGGCAGAGACATGGACAGTTCAGGTGTCAGGCAGAGACATGAACAGTTCAGGTGTCAGGCAGAGACATGGACAGTTCAGGTGTCAGGCAGAGACATGGACAGTTCAGGTGTCAGGCAGAGACATGGACAGTTCAGGTGTCAGGCAGAGACATGGACAGTTCAGGTGTCAGGCAGAGACATGGACAGTTCAGGTGGCAGCAGGCAGAACTATCAGGCTTAGGGCCTCGGACATGTAAGACCTGAGGACAGGGGTAGCGGCTTCTTCCCACCCAAATCTCTTCAAAGCCTCTGAGTCTCCAGACCCTAATCCAAAAAAACAAAAAGCCGGAGAAAGCCAAAAAAGTTTTCTCCACCCAGAAAATCAATTCTGGAGCCCCTCACATTTGTGAGACCCCTGTGTTGTCTTAAATCCCACTAATACAGTGGCAGGGCAAATGATCGGTTCAGGAGGCAGGCAACAAGCATGGTCATTAAACAGGCCAATTCACGTGGAAGGCAGAAACGTGGTTGGCAGAGGCATAGTCAATGAACAGTCCGGGTCACACACAGAAATAGCAGATGGTGGAAAGTGGAAAAATATCTTCACTTCACATATACTTCACTAATAGTAGAGTGAAGTAACATAGCTCCGATAGCAGTCTCCAATACAGAGGCCTGGCTGTGAGGGATATTGGGGACAGTAGCATCAGGTGTCACGGTGAATTCCTTTACTTGAACATTCACAACATTTTTGGGGGGTTTGCGGCCTGTTTGGCTAAGGTAGAGGACATCAGTTGAACTGCCTTTCATGAAGTCTGGCCAGTGTATCGAAGCAAATGTGTTCAGGGGCATGGCCATGTTTATAGAGAAGGGCTATAATTATGTCCTCTTGTAATTGTAGGTAGGTTAGGGATCTTTGTGTGCACTTGGAAACGATAACATATGAATTGAACAGGGAGAGTTGAAACAAGTAAATGGCAACTTTCTTATACCAAAACAGTGATCTCCTGGTGGCCAAGTATGGGTGCATCATCTGGTGATTCATATCCCCCCCCCGTGAATAGGTTATATTCCTGTACGCATTTTGGCTTCTGGACGGGACCTCGTCTTGTCTGAAGTTCCCCCGAGGTGTCATTGTGTACTGTGGAAAGGATGTACATGTCTCTTTTATCTCTCCACTTTAGGGCTTGTACCTCTTCATTCCACAAACTGGCTTTTTCCTTGTTTCAGTTTCATGGTGACCAATCTCTGTGGGAAGCCCTTGTGGTTGGTCTCTCACACTCCACAGTCTTCTTCAGGTAGAGATGGTGGAATAGTGAGAGTCCTGTGTAGAAATGATCTCCATACATTATCTATGAACAGCGGTTCAATCAGTTGCCAGACAATTTTGCCCTTGTCCCAATATAAGTAGGACATCCAGGGGGGTTTAGCTGGCTGTCCTTTCCCTCATACATGTGGAAATCATCAGTATATAACTTGTGGCCATGTCACATGCCTTGTAGAATGTTACCCCATATTTGGTCCCTTCATAGGGAGGTATTGTTTGATGCCAAGTCTTCCTGAGAAGTGGACTAGGGATTCATCCACACAAATATTTATATCGGGAGTAAACATTTGCTTGAAGCTAGAGAAAAAAAAGCTGATTAGTGGCCGAAGTTTAAATCGTTTGTTATAATCAGGATGATTGTAAGGGGGGCACTGAGCATTATTACTGAAATGTAAAATCTCATTATCTTCTCATAACGGGTTCTGGGCATCAAAGAAGAGTAAAGAAGAGTAAAGAAGAGTAAAGAAGAGTAAAGAAGAGTACACTGGTATATGATGAATGGGCTGTGCGGACGACCAGTAGGAATGGAATTTAGTTATTTTTTGTCAATCTCAGGTTTATCCAAGGAAAATTATAAATTCTTCCACAATGAGGGGTTTCCACACAAATGGGCGGGCATACTGTAGGAAGAATGAGGATTGCTGGTAATATGTTGGCTGGTATACAGATTACACTTCTCTACAATGTAGATCATCTGTGAAAAAGAAATATAAAAAATAATATAATATGGGGTAACATTTCCTGTTTGTATCTGAGGGCCTGTCTGCGCTGTAAAAGGGGGAATTACAGGTTCTGGGAGGATAGTATGGACCCTGCCCCATTGTTGTGGATGGAATGCCCCATTGTTGTGGATGGAATGCCCCATTGTTGTGGATGGAATGCCCCATTGTTGTGGATGGAATGCCCCATTGTTGTGGATGGAATGCCCCATTGTTGTGGATGGAATGCCCCATTGTTGTGGATGGAATGCCCCATTAGTAGCACCTGGTCTATCATCTGGGAATGTTGTTCTGCTTGTGCTTCTCATTGCAGGACTTACTGGTGGACGTCTATTATCTGAGATCGCTGCACTGCTGGTCCTTATCACAGGATTTATTGCACTGCTGGCTGATGTCTGCACCTCCTCACATCTCCTGAGGTTTTTTGTTTGGATTTTGTTCTCCTCAGTTTCCATTTCAGAGACATTGCTTTCTATTGGTTCATACTCACTATCCGAGTCTGATGAAGAGAGTTCCCCATTACTATTGTCTGACATACTCTGGGGTATCTGGAAAGCCTCCTCACAGCTGAATCATTTTTTAGCCATGTTGAGGGACAGATGTGCGCAGATGATCACGGAGACAGATGTGTGCTGATGATCATGGACAGATGTGCGCAGATGATCACAGGGACAGATGTGCACAGATGATCATGGACAGATGTGCGCAGATGATCATGCACAGACGTGTGCAGATGTGTGCAGATGATCATGGACAAATGTGTGCAGACGATCACTGGGACAGATGTGCGCAGATAATCATGGATAGATGTGCACAGATGATCACAGGGACAGATGTGCACAGATGATCATGGACAGATGTGTGCAGATGATCACTGAGACAGATGTTCGCAAATCATCATGGACAGATGTGCGCAGATGATAATGGACAGATGTGTGTGGATGATCACAGGGACAGATATGTGCAGATGATCATGGACAGATGTGCGCAGATGATCGTGGATAGATCTGTGCAGATGATCACTGGGACAGATGTGCGCAGATGATCATGGACAGATGTGTGCAGATGATCACTGGGACAGATGTGCGCAGATGAGCATGGACAGATGTGTGCAGATGATCACAGGGACAGATATGTGCAGATGATCATGGACAGACGTGTGCAGATGATCATGGACAGATGTGTGCAGATGATCACTTGGACAGATGTGCGCTGGTGATCATAGACAGATGTGTGTAGACGATCATGGACAGATGTGCGCGAATGATCATGGACAGATGTGTGCAGGTGATCACAGAGGCAGATGTGCACAGATGATCATGCAGATGTGTGCAGATGATCATGGACAGATGTGTGCAGATGATCACCGGGACAGATGTGCACAGAAGATCATGGACAGATGTGCGCGGATGATCATTGACAGATGTGTGCAGATGATCACTGGGACATTTGTGTGCCAAATGTGCGCAGAAGATCACAGGGACAGATGTGTCAGATGTGTGACAGATGACAGATGTGTGCAGATGAGCACTGGGACAGATGTACGCAGAAGATCATGGACAGATAATGTGTAGATGATTACTGGGACAGATGTGTGCAGCTGATCATGGACAGATGTGCACAGATGATAACAGGCAGATGTGTGCAGATGTTCACTGGGACAGATGTGTGCAGATCACTGGGACAGATGTGCGCAGATCACTGGGACAGATGTGCGCAGATGATCACTGGGACAGATGTGCTCCAGATGTGCACAGATGATCACTGGGATAGATGTTTTTACTGTGACAGATGTGTGACAGGACACTGTATGGGGACTCTAGCCGGATGATCAGTGTGTGAAAAGCTGTAAAAAACATCTCAAAACTCACTGATTCCTATCTGGCAGCACAGATCTTCTCTCCTTCTCCTCACTGACAGGCTTTGTGTGAGAAGAAGCAGATCCGATCGCATGACAGTCGGCTCTATTTATGCTACACGATGGCTGTGATTGGACACAGCCATCATGAGATCAGGAGGGCCAATCACAAAGCCCTCCTGCCGAGTGGTGATGTGCTGTGTCCAGGGAACACAGGCACAATGGGATCATGCAGCTGCACTGCGACACGAGCTTCATCTAAGGGACGTTCCTGAATGTCCACTCAGAAGGACAAAGTTCCCGACCGGCCGTTTATATGCAGTAGCTGGGTGGAAAGAACTTGTACAATATAACTGGATACTAGGGATGGGCGAATGGTTCGGCCTGAGCATGAGTTCGAGCCGAACATTTCCCCCATGAGGTGTTCTTTGCCATGAGGTGCCATGTTGTACTTCCAGTGACCAGTATGAGAGAGTGAGAGCGATAACACCAAATTTAACACACCTGCTCCACATTCACACCTGAGACCTTGTAACACTAACGAGTCACATGACACCGGGGAGGGAAAATGGCTAATTGGGCCCAATTTGGAGATTTTCACTTAGGGGTGTACTGACTTTTGTTGCCAGCGGTTTAGACATTAATAGCTGTGTGTTGAGTTATTTTGAGGGGACAGAAAATTTACACTGTTATACAAGCTGTACACTCACTACTTTACATTGTAGACAAGTGTCATTTCTTCAGTGTTGTCACATGAAAAGATAGAAGAAAATATTTACAAAAATGTGAGGGGTGTACTTACTTTTGTGAGATACTGTATGTATTTATTTGTCAGGTTGCTTTAACTGAGATTAAATGCAAATAGAAATGCAAAATTAACATTTTTTGTGTATCTTTCTATCTCTCACCTGGACAATGTCCATAACCAATAGCATAAATAATCCTATAGATAGAAGAAAAGATTTACAAACATGTAAGGGGTGTACTTACTTTTGTGAGATATACTGTAGCTTTCTCAGGAGGCATATTTGAGTTCACCGTTGATATGAACACTGAGACATATGGTCCAGTTTTGTATGCCATCTGAAACAAAGCAATACTTCTAATCTTTTACTATAAGATTTCCATCCTTTGCTATTTGAGTTTCCCCCATCTGGACCTACGACAAGACTTCTGTCTTATTTCAGAACCACATTGTAAAAATAGAAGTCTTAAATTTTCCTTTTTCCTTTGGGCTGGGTTCACACTGCCGCACAGAGCGGATCCTAGCAGGGGGGGGTCCGGCGCGTCCCTGTTCAGAATTCCAGGTCCGATTTCAGTCCGAGTTTTTGGCTGAATTCAGACCCGATATATACCAGAAGACCTGTGAAGAGTCCCTCTGGAGATGTGTGAACATAGAGTGTCGGCCACAATCTCCTGACATGCGAATTGGATGAGGGGGAACCCAGCCTTAGGGCTCTTGCACATCAGCCACCCAAGCCTATTCAGCATAACTGCAGCCAAATTTCCTATGCCCAGCCTGTCATTTACATGAATGGATATACAGTATAGTATACATGGTTGGGCTAATGTTAGTACAGCATACAAGCGCTTGCAAACGATAGACCATTTTACTTTTTTGTGCAAGTGCTCATATGCTGTACTCATGTTTACAATATCACTGCCATATAAATGGGTCCAGTAGCGCACAGCCATTCATGTAAGTGACAAGCTGTACACTGCACCTGGGCATAGGAAATACAGCTGCAGGTAAGCTGGACAGGCTTTGGTGGCTCGTGTGCAAGTGCGCTTGGGAACAAACTTTTATTCACGTTTCCATTCCAAAATTTTTTGAATTCCTTAAATTTAATCTCCTTAACTAGTTTAGCTCTCACACCTGTACATCCTTCTAGACCAAAACAATCCTTACATTTCTGTTATGAGCCTGTTTATTTGGCAACAACGTTGTCATTTGTTAAGATATATATATATATACTGTACACTCACCGGCCACTTTATTAGGTACACCCTTTTGCCTTCATTCTCCATGGCATAGATACAACAAGGTGTTGGAAACATTCCTCAGAGATTTACACACCATTACACCCCCCACCACCAGCCTGAACCGGTCATATCCCATCCCCCACACCATTACACCCCCCACCACCAGCCTGAACTGGTGATACAAGACAGGATGGATCCATGCGCCAAATTCTGACCCCACCATCTGAATGTCGCAGCTAAAAAACCAGACTCATCAGACCAGACAATGTTTCTCCAACCTTCTTTTGTCAAATTTTGGTGATCCTGTGCCAATTGTAGCCTCAGTTTCCTGTTCTTAGCTGAAAGGAGTGGCACCAAGTGAGGTCTTCTGCTGCTGTAGCCCATCTGATTCAAGGTTGGATGTGTCGTGCATTCAGACATGGTATTCTACATAACTTGGATGTAACGAGAGGTTATTTGCGTTACCGTTGTTTTTCTATTATCTGAAACCAGTCTGCCCATTCTCCCTTGACATCAACAAGGCATTTTCCTCCACACAACTGCCGCTCACTGGATATTTTCTCTTTTTCCCACCATTCTCTGTAAACCCAAAAGATGGTTGTGTGTAGGGATAAGCCGAACACCCCCCCCCCCCCGGTTTGGTTCGCACCAGAACATGCGAACAGGCAAAAAATTTGTTTGAACACCATTAAAGTCTATGGGACACGAACATGAATAATTAAAAGTGCTCATTTTAAAGGCTTATATGCAAGTTATTGTCATAAAAAGTGTTTGGGGACCTGGGTCCTGCCCCAGGGGACATGGATCAATGCAAAAAAAAGTTTAAAAAACGGCCGTTTTTTCAAGAGCAGTGATTTTAATAATGCTTAAAGTCAAACAATAAAAGTGTAATATCCCTTTAAATTTCGTACCTGGGGGGTGTCCATAGTATTCCTGTAAAGGGGCGCATGTTTCCCGTGTTTAGAACAGTCTGAGAGCAAAATTACATTTCTAAAGGAAAAAAAAGTCATTTAAAACTACTCACGGCTATTAATGAATTGTGGGTCCCGGACTCCTGGCAATACACATAAAAGTTCATTGATAAAAACGACATGGGATTCCCCGACAGTCCATTACCAGACCCTTCGGGTCTGGTATGAATATTAAGGGTAACCCCGAACCAAAATTAAAAAAAAAAAATGCGTGGGGTCCCCCCAAATTCCATACCAGGCCCTTCAGGTCTGGTATTTATAGTAAGAGAAACCCTGTGCCACAATTTAAAAAAAAATGGTGTGGGGGTGCCCCTCAAAAGCCATACCAGACCCTTACCGTACCGTACCAGGCCACATGCCCTGAACATGGGGAGGGTGCTTTGGGTTAGCAGCCCCCCCCAAAGCACCTTGTCCCTATGTTGATGGGGAGAAGGGCCTCATCCCCACAACCCTTGCCCGGTGGTTGTGGGGGTCTGCGGGCGGAGGGCTTATCTGAATCTGGAAGCCCCCTTTAACAAGCAGTTTAACAAGCAGTTCAATCTCTGTATTTGCAGATGATAATAGGCTAAGCAGGACAATAACTTCTCCGCAGGATGTGGAAAAAGATCTGAACAAATTAATGGGGTGGGCGACTACATGACAAATGAGGTTTAATGTAGAAAAATGTAAAATAATGCATTTGGGTGGCAAAAATATGAATGCAATTTATACACTGGGGGGAGAACCTCTGGGGGAATCTAGGATGGAAAAGGACCTGGGGGTCCTAGTAGATGATAGGCTCAGCAATGGCATGCAATGCCAAGCTGCTGCTAACAAAGCAAACAGAATATTGGCATTAAAATGGGGATCAACTCCAGAGATAAAACGATAATTCTCCTGCTCTACAAGACTCTGGTCCGGCCGCACCTGGAGTATGCTGTCCAGTTCTGGGCACCAGTCCTCAGGAAGGATGTACTGGAAATGGAGCGAGTACAAAGAAGGGCAACAAAGCTAATAAAGGGTCTGGAGGATCTTAGTTATGAGGAAAGGTTGCGAGCACTGAACTTATTCTCTCTGGAGAAGAGACGCTTGAGAGGGGATATGATTTCAATTTATAAATAACGTACTGGTGACCCCACAATAGGGAGAAAACTTTTTTGCGGACAGGAGTTTATTAAGTCTCATAGCCACTCATTAAAATTAGAAGAAAAGAGGTTTAACCTTAAACTACGTAGAGGGTTCTTTACTGTAAGAGCGGCAAGGATGTGGAATTCCCTTCCACAGGCGGTGGTCTCAGCGGGGAGCATTGATAGCTTCAAAAAACTATTAGAGAATCACCTGAACAACCGCAACATACAGGGATATATAATGTAATACTGACATATAATCACACAGATAGGTTGGACTTGATGGACTTGTGTCTTTTTTCAACCTCGCCTACTATGTAACTTTCAAAGTCACTTAAATCCCCTTTCTTCCCGATTCTGATGCTTGGTTTGAACTTCAGCAAGTCATCTTCACCATGTCTAGATGCCTAAAGGTTTTCAGTTGCTGCCATGTGATTGGCTGATTAGCAATTTGTGTTACCAAGCAATTGACCAGATGTACCTAATAAAGTGGCCGGTGAGTATATATATATATAATTTTTTTTTTTTTTTTTTAGGACAAACAAAACTCTCTTTTGGAGAGTCTCTTTTTACAAAAATAATTGTTTTTTTTATGCTCTCCATAGACAAGGAAGAAACAAGGTTTAAAAAAAAATGTGTTACTGTAGATAAAAATATACATTTTATTCTATTATTAGATTTTTAAAAAAAATAACAAAATTATCATTATCATTCTGGAACAAAGCATTGCAAAGCTATTTACAAATGAAATAAGGGATTTCCCCCCTGTGTTATGTTAACAAAACAAATAAAAAGTTTAAATCTTATTGATTCAAAAAAGTATAAATAAACAAGCAAACCAAAAATAACAGGAAAATAAAAGGAGTGAAAAAGAAGGAGGAGTTAATTAGGGGCTGTTTAGGGTAAATTAGGGATTAATAAAGTGCTAATTGGGAACAGAATTTTTTTGAAATGTATACATTATATACAATCTCACAGCGAGTACACCCCTCACATTTTTGTAAATATTTTCTTCTATCTTTTCATGAGACAACTTTTTTCAGATTTTCAGATCCTCAGAGAGTTCTTTGACATGAGGTGTCATGTTGAACTTCCAGTGACCAGTATGAGAGAGTGAGAGCGATAACACCAAATTTAACACACCTGCTCCCCATTCACACCTGAGACCTTGTAACACTAACGAGTCACATGACACCGGGGGAGGGAAAATGGCTAATTGGGCCCAATTTGGACATTTTCACTTAGGGGTGTACTCACTTTTGTTGCCAGCGGTTTAGACATTAATGGCTGTGTGTTGAATTATTTTGAGTGGACAGAAAATTTACACTGTTATACAAGCTGTACACTCACTACTTTACATTGTAGACAAGTGTCATTTCTTCAGCGTTGTCACATGAAAAGATGTGAAGGGTGTACTTACTTTTCTGAGATACTGTATGTATTTACTCGTCAGGTTGCTTTAACTGAGATTAAATGCAAATAGAAATGCAAAACTAACATTTTTTTTTGTATCTTTCTATCTCTCACCTGGACAATGTCCATAACCAATAGCATAAATAATCCTTTCATGGTGAAGATAAAACTTTGTTGGTTTTTTTTCCCACACTTTTTTTAATGCAAGAATATAGTCTTTCAACTTTGATGTATTAGTAAAACTGTACAATATCACCACAACTTAGTGTATTCGGGTGAATTATACCTTGTTTTTTGGGGGTTTTTTAAGGAAAAGTGGGTTTTTATTTGGTGGTAAATGGTAATGGATATCTCATGACTTTTAAATTATTATTATTATTATTATTATTATTATCAAATGAAAACTGGAACAAAAAATAGTAAAAAATATAATGCTTTCAAATGTAGCTATTTCTTGCTATTATGATATAATTTACAAATAGATAACATAAATGACATTCTCCTGCTCCTGATGATCACAGTGATACCACATCTGTGTATGTTAGTTGTTGTTTGTGAATGTAATAGGGCCCAAAAGCAATGGGGCAGACTTTGCTTTTTTTTTACCTAAAACATACTGACACTAACTGACACTGATACATTTCCTTTTTATTCTATCTAAAACAAACTGACCCTGACCTTTGACACTCACATGTGACTCTTGGCCTCTTTGGCCCTAACTCTAATGCCCCGTACACACGGTCGGACTTTGTTCGGACATTCCGACAACAAAATCCATGGATTTTTTCCGACGGATGTTGGCTCAAATTTGTCTTGCATACACACGGTCACACAAAGTTGTCGGAAAATCCGATCATTCTGAACGCAGTGACGTAAAACGCGTACGTCGGGACTATAAATGGGGCAGTGGCCAATAGCTTTCATCTCTTTATTTATTCTGAGCATGCGTGGCACTTTGTCCGTCGGATTTGTGTACACACGATCGGAATTTCCGACAACGGATTTTGTTGGCGGAAAATTTTATCTCCTGCTCTCAAACTTTGTGTGTCGGAAAATCCGATGGAAAATGTGTGATGGAGCCCACACACGGTCGGAATTTCCGACAACAAGGTCCTATCACACATTTTCCGTTGGAAAATCCGACCGCGTATACAGGGCATAACCGTGACATTGAAATAGATCAGACCCTGATCTAGATATTTTATCTTTATTTTTTCTATACTTTTTTTGTTTATAATTTTCTTCTCTAGCAAGGAGAAAAAGATACAATGTATTATTTATGTATCTAGTATGAAATACATTGTATTATGTAATGTATCCTTTATGTAATACATTGGGGTTGATTTACTAAATGCAAATAGATGCTGGAAGTGTAGTTGCGCTCATTTTTACCAGAACTTAAAAAATTAGGTGAAGCCATGCTGATTCCCATCATCCAATCATGTGCAAGCAAAAAATGTTTTTTTTTTGCACTTTTGCACCTGATTGGGTATTATTTACAAAGCAAAGCTTTACCACATTTATATTTACTAAGAAAAATGAGTGCAGCTGCACTTGCAAAGAGCTCGGACTATTTGCCCTTAGTAAATCAACCCCAATGTATTATATAACAGATCCTGTATATACAATGTATTATATAATGTATCCTGTATATACAATGTATTATATAATGGATCCTGTATATACAATGTATTATATAATGTATCCTGTATATACAATGTATTATATAATGTATCCTGTATATACAATGTATTATATAATGTATCCTGTATATACCATGTATTATAAAATGGATCCTGTATATACTTATTATTATTATTATTATTATACGAGATTTATATAGCGCCAACAGTTTACTCAGCGCTTTACAATGTATAAGGGGGACAACACAATTACAGTTCAATACAAAAGGTACAGGAGGGCCCGGCTCGTAGAGCCTACATTCTAAAGGGAGGGGGTGGTGGTACAAAAGGTAATAGCTGCAGAGAATGATTTGATGGGGGTGGCTCAGGGACAGTTATGTGGGTGTGGGATAGGCTTCCCTGAATAAATGAGTTTTCAGGGATCTCCTAAAGGTGGACAGGGTAGGGGCTGATCGGACATACTGGGGCAGGGAGTTCCAGAGGATGGTAGAGGCTCTGGAGAAGTCCTGAAGGCGAGCATGGGAGGAGGTAACAAGGGAGCTAGAGAGCAGGAGGTCCTGGGAGGAGCGGAGGGGGCGATTTGGGCGATATCTGCAGATGAGGTTGGTGATGTAGATGGGGGCGATGTTGTGAATGGCCTTGTATGTTATGGTTAGCATTTTGAATTTTACACGGTGGGGTAGGGGAAGCCAGTGAAGGGATTGGCAGAGAGGAGCAGCAGTCACGGATCGATTAGTGAGGTGTATTAGTCTAGCAGCAGCATTCATAATAGACTGAAGGGGGGAGGAGCCTGCTTAAGGGTAGGCCATTAAGGAGAGAGTTGCAATAGTCGAGGCGGGAAATAATCAAGGAGTGAATAAGTTGCTTTGTGGTGTCATTAGTCAGGAAGGGTCGAATTCTGGAGATGTTGCGGAGGTTAAGGCGGCATGATTTAGCCAGTGATTTGATATGGGGGCTGAAGGAGAGGTCATAGTCTAGGATTACACCCAGCACCAATGGTTGTGTTGTTGATATTAATGGTGAAGTCACAGGAGGGGGACCATGAAGGAGGAAATATAACAAGCTCAGTTTTAGAAAGATTAAGTTTGAGGAAGTGGTGTGACATCCATACTGATATGTCATTCAGCAAGTTTGAGATCCGTGAGGAGATAGAGGGGGTGAGTTGAGGAGTGGAGAGATAGATCTGGGTGTCATCGGCATAGAGGTGGTATTGGAAGCCATGGGAGGTGATCAACTGGCCCAGGGAAGAGGTATAGAGTGAGAAAAGGAGAGGCCCAAGGACGGAGACTTGGGGTACCCCCACAGAAAGAGGAAGGGGAGCGGAGGAGATGGAGTTGTAAGTGACGCTGAAAGTGCGCTGAGATAATGCAGAATCACGGAGGCCAAGGGAGCGTAATTTGCTGAGGAGCAGCAGGTGGTCAACTGTGTCAAAGGCAGCAGAGAGGTCTAAAAGTATGAGTATGGAGTAGTGGCCATTGGTTTTGGCAGTTATTAGGTCATTGGTGATTTTTAGTAGGGCAGTTTCAGTAGAATGTTGTAGGCGGAAGCCGGACTGTAGGGGGTCGAGAAGGTTGTTGTCCGTGAGGTAGCGACTCATTTGGTCATGAACAAGGCGTTCGATGAGCTTGGAGGCAAACGGGAGAAGGGAGATAGGTCTTAAGTTATTCAAACAGGTGGGGGTCTAATGAGGGTTTTTTGAGTATGGGGGTAACCAGTGCATGTTTGAGCGGGGAAGGAAAGGTCCGGAGGAGAGGGAGAGGTTGAAGATGTGGGTTAGGGAGTTGAGGATAGAGTGGGAAGGTGGTCGCAGTAATTGAGAGGGGACAGGGTCCAGGGGACATGTAGTGAGGTGGGCCATGGAGAGGAGTTTATCAACTTCTTCTGTGGTAACTGGGCAAAAGGAGGAGAGTATTGAGTGTGGTGTTGGACCTGATATGTTGAGTAGTGGAGGAATTTTAATATACAATGTATTACATAATGTATCCTGTATGTGTACAATGTATGATATGATGCAACCTGTAATGTAAGTCAGCAAAACTTCTGCTCATTTACTAAGCACTGGAGCCTCTGTTCTTTGCAAATTGAACAGTCATTTTGTATTTAGTAAATCAAAGCCCTTTATGCCTGCGCCACTCTTTCTTAATTCTAATGCCCCGTACACACGATTATATATTCGGCCAGCAAAAGACTGATGAGAGCTTTTGGTCGGAAAATGCGACTGTGTGTATGCTCCATCGGTCTTTTGCTGGCGGAATTCCAGCCAGCAAAAGATTGAGAGTAGGTTGTCAATTTTTTGGTCGGGAAAAGTTCCTAGCCGAAAATGCGATCGTCAGTATGCAATTCTGACGCACCAAAAATCACACATGCTCAGAATCAAGTACGTGACGTAAGCGCTCGTTCTGGTAAAACGAGCATTCGTAATGGAGCTAGCACATTCGTCACGCTATCAATTTTTGGATCTTTTAATGCGGTGCATTCTTTTGTTCTTTATAATGCTAGAAGAATGAAGTTGTTTTGCTGCTGATATTCACACAGAGTTCTCACAAACGTATTTCTTTATTATTTCTTGTGATCTCCTGAAAAGCACAAGGCTAAAAAGCGCAAATTGTCTCTCACCAAACTTCTACTAACACGAGATTAGCAGAAGGAGCCCAAAGGGTGGCATGCTGGGTATTGAACTTCCTTTTTCTAGTGCCGTCATACGTGGTATGCCTTCGTTCTTGACGGTCGGAATTTGGTGTGACCGTGTGTATGCAAGACAAGCTTGAGCGGAATCCCGTCTGAAAAGCCATCATACCTTTTTCCGACCAAAATCCCGATCGTGTGCACGCGCCATTAAAGTTTTTTTTGGCTGTGTGTAAGAAGCCAAGCGTCAACAAGTGGGGAATTGTCCACTTTTACAAGCTATGATCTGTCCAGGATTCTGCCATGGAATTTGTAGTACACTGAAGATCCCGATCAGGTTTGCTCTGTACATATTACAGAATATTACAGATTCATTTAATAACATGCTTCCTCCATCTTCTCCATAAACTGGGTTTATTATCTGAAAAATAATAAATGTGTTACTTGTTAAAGTCTTTTGTATACAGAACAAATTACAAATAAATCTGGTAAGCTGGATGAAGGGATTTGGTTGTAAATTCTGCAACATTTTTTTTTTGTCTTGCACTAAAGGTGCCTACCATCTTATACTTCTCAATATTATAATATTATTCACTTATCAGAAGAATATAATAAATGAGCAAGTCAGGCTGAAAATGGGAGCTCATCAACAAACTGTAATAGAAATATACCCTGACCTCTACACTGACGCTATTGTGACACACATATGCCCTGTACACACGGTAGGACTTTCTGACGGAATATGTGCAATCGGAGCTTGTTGCCGGAAATTCCGACCGTGTGTGGGCTCCATCGGACTTCTTCCATCGGATTTTCCGACACACAAAGTTTGAGAGCACCCCTACCACCACTGCACCTCCTTCCACCTCTGCACCCCTACCACCACTGCACCTCCTTCCACCCCTGCACCCCTACCACCCCTGCACCCCTACCACCACTGCACCTCCTTCCACCTCTGCACCCCTACCACCACTGCACCTCCTTCCACCTCTGCACCCCTACCACCACTGCACCTCCTTCCACCCCTGCACCCCTACCACCCCTGCACCCCTACCACCACTGCACCTCCTTCCACCTCTGCACCCCTACCACCACTGCACCTCCTTCTACCTCTGCACCCCTACCACCACTGCACCTCCTTCCACCTCTGCACCCCTACCACCCCTGCACCTTCTTCCACCTCTGCACCCCTACCATCACTGCACCTCCTTCCACCTCTGCACCCCTAGCACCATTGCACCCCCTTTCACCTCTGCACTATAGTCTACCATTGTACTGTACATAGCTCACCTGAAGAGTTAGGTCAGGACTTCTGTGCCTTCCAGTGAGTACTTTGGGCAATGGGAGGTACTTGGGGTGGAGCCTAAAGGTACGGTGAGCATTTACAGCCACCTATACGCCCAGAACTGAAAATTGCACAGAGACCAGTGTTGCATAGAAGTAATATACCAGGAGAGTGAATGGCAGTACAGCAGTGGTATCAGCAGGCAAATAAAAGAAAAAGATGGGCCGCCATGGCACTGGAGCCTGGGACACTCACATGCCAGGTACTAATGGCACCCTTGTGTTAACCTAATAAAATCCTGTAAGAATATCAGGGCTTTCTCAGCAGAAAGCAACCTAAACATTTTAATATATAGATAAATAATAAATGTGATTAAATCCCCAATATCACCATACCACAATTGCTATAAATTGACTATAAAGTACTATATGTAAAACAAATAAATAATTGATTCATAAATATACAACATCAAATGATATGTGCATCACAGAACAACAATAACAGTGCTCCAAACAAAATCCCAGTACAAAGTGATAAAAATGCTTATATTAAAGCAGAGTTCCACCCTAAAAGCCCCACAAAGCCTATGTTTTGGCTTATGTAGATGATGTAATTTTTAGTCTTGACTGGGATTCCCAACTACAGAAAGTCCAGGTAGTTTTAGATTCCATTTGTAAGGCTGGGGTAATTGAAAATCCCCCAAAACAAAAAAAAAATGTCCAGCAAGCCTGCAAGAAGCACAATATTTGTACATACATATACAGTACTGGGTAGAGGGTTGATAAAAAAACCTCTGATGCAAAAGGTTGAATCAATTAAAGGTTGGCTCAAGCTATTATTAAAAAAGCTCCTCTTACTGATCTCATCAAAGGGAGAAAGTAGATCATGGTGAAATAGAATGAAAAGGCAGACAGCTTCGAAAGCTTTAAATCAATATCAATGACATGGTATTGATAAGATCTATTTTATCTAAGGGAAGTTCCCAAAACATAGCCCATTGGGGGTACTTTAGAAATGAGGTTTAGAACCACTGGTGTATGGGACCAGAGTTAACCACAAGTGACTTCAGTTGAGAATTTCTTGTACAAATAGATGACACTGATATTGACTTGGGAGCATTCCGGCCCAGAAAGCTAATGGGGAGGAACATCCAGTGGCATACCTCAACCAGAAACCAACACCTGCAGAGAGGAAGTATTCAGTAGTAAGAAGGTAGTGTTTGGCCATACAGTGGGTGCTGGAACCATTAAAGAATTACCCTTTTTACAGGCAGATCTGATTGATTAAAGATAACTTTTCAGTGGATGACTTGGAACAAAGAGAACGATGCAAATATCACAAGGTGATTCTTTTTTTCTGCAAGGCTTTCCATTTTACATAGAACACAGGCCATGGACCTAAAAAGGGAATGCAGATATACTGTCATTGCCAGCAGTGTATGTTGGCAAAATGTGCTCTTTCCCATGTCTGAGCAGATCCATCCCTCTTGCCTCCATCACACCATCCCTCCTGTCACCATCACACCATCCCTCCTCTCACCATCACACCATCCCTCCTATCACCATCACACCATCCCTCCTATCACCATCACACCATCCCTCCTCTCACCATCACACCATCCCTCCTGCCTCCATCACACCATCCCTCCTATCACCATCACACCATCCCTCCTATCACCATCACACCATCCCTCCTGCCTCCAACACACCATCCCTCCTGTCACCATCACACCATCCCTTCTGTCACCATCACACCATCCCCCTGCCTCCATGATTCATCCCTCTTGCCTCCATCACACCATCCCTCCTATCACCATCACACCATCCCTCCTCTCACCATCACACCATCCCTCCTATCACCATCACACCATCCCTCCTCTCACCATCACACCATCCCTCTTGCCTCCATGATCCATCCCTCCTGCCTCCACGATCCATCCCTTCTGCCTACATGATCCATCCCTCCTTTCACCACACACCATCCCTCCTGCCTCCATGATCCATCCCTCCTTTCACCACACACCATCCCTCCTGCCTCCATGATCCATTCCTCCTGCCTCCATGATCCATCCCTTCTGCCTCATCACCTCCTCTATTTATTACTTTAAGGTGTGCCTACCTGCCCTGGGCTGGTCCGTTCGTGCTGTGGATGCCTGGCCTGGCCTGGCCTGGGCTGTCACACTCATGCTGTCACTCTGTCCACGACTCTCTGGATCATCAGGACACTCAGACCACTACAAGGGCTCCTCCGTTCCTCCTGCACAGCTCGCATCTTGCTCCTGGTGACTGTTTTTAAATTCTGGCGTGCTTGGCGGGATGCACCATGACATCACTTGGCTACCACCAGTAGTAGCGCACCACCAGCCCAGCCTCTATCAAGTCCACCCTCGGGGCTGGGCAGCCCCCCCCCGCTGGCCAAATACAGGATTGGATGATCGGGCCGCTCCGGAGACTGCTGAAAAATATGGGCGGCCGCTGTTGGCAACACTGCTTGCTGCCCAGCCACTCACGAGTGCCCCCTTCATATGGCGCCCATGGCACTTGCCATATGTGTCATACCCTAGATACGCCACTGACTGTATACACTGATTGAATTCACATTTATACATCTAGCAATTCTAACATTTTCTTTAAGTACAGATAATCAGATCTCACCTTTGATCACATTCAGAATGTGATATTTATAGATGGGCCATTCCAGAGCATCGTGATCAACTTCCACAGTAAGTATGGCACCGTCATCTGTATCTATGTTGGGCATTAGAATAATTCTGCAATCACATTTGTAGCTTCCATCTTCTGTTTCTGTCATCTCCACTTCCATCTCCACTTCCATTTCCTCTGGAAATGTATCATTCACAACATCTTCCAGCAGAGAATCTTCTTCAATAGGATCTCCACTGTGATGTCCAGCAGCAGTATTATCCTTTCCCGATGGGCGGTCCACAAATACCCATGAATGGATGAGATGGTTTTTTATGTCATTATGTCTTTTTAGGTATACATTTATTTGAATTTTCTTCAGTTTTAACTCTGTTATCTGACATGATAGAGTTGTCTTCTTCATATGAGGAATCCACATATCCCCACGGATGGTTGATACAACAGGTATACCTGTAAAATAATGAGAAGGTGTAATATTAATTTTAATATCATATCCCCCAAAGGTCAGGATAGGGTTGTGGGCATTTAGAAGTTTTTATTTATTAACTCATGGCAGCTATCATCCCTTTTCTGTTCACGTTTCAATCGGCTTAATTTTTTCTTGCTGTTTTTGCACAGGTCATTGTACTAAACTAGAGATGATTAAAGTAATGGGAAAAAAATGGGTCCAGTCAGGTTTTAATGCTTTCTGTGTGACCATTAGGGATACGCACAATAGTGCAAATAACTGATTTTCACTGCTAGCACCCCCTGCCCCAAAGCACCCCCCTATGTTGATGGCATGTGGCCTGGTATGGTTCAGGGGGGTGTTTCCTAACCTGCCGGACTGCATGCTCAGATAAGGATCTGGTATGGATTTTGGGGGGAATCCTACGCCATTTTTTTCACAATTTTGTTTTTTGCAGGCAGTTCTTTTTTTTACATTCAGCTTGACAGCTGATGACTCATCGGTTGTTAAGGACCTAGCAGCCGGCTTCCCGTGCCCAATCCTTAACAACCAGATATATACAGTGTGTTTAAAGATAAGAATAAACCCTGCAAAACGCAAAATGCATGAAAACTGCATGCAAAAAAAGGCATAAAAAACGTGGGCTTAAAAATGCAAAACATACCACAAAACACGCTGGAAAACAAGCTGCTTGCTGTGGGGGCACTCTACAGGAGGGAGGGGCCAGGAGCACAGAAGAGGGACCCTAGAAGAGGTGGATCTGGGCTGCCCTGTGCAAAACCAACTGCACAGAAGAGGTAAATATAACATGTTTGTTATTTGAGAAAACAAAAAAAATGAGACTTTACATTCACTTTAATTGCCTTCCAAGTTATCTTCAGTAAACTATTAATTTCCCTCCCCACATGTAATGGGGATAAGTATCATGTAAGGAAGTTTACACTATTAATTCAGCAATATCAATTAATTAATTGATAAATGACAGTGTTTCCAGCCCTCGAGCGTGTTAAATCTATAGTAAAATAAAATAGATAGATATAGCCACACTGACTTCATTAATTTCCCAAATTCATATACTCTGTGCAGACATTTTTTAGCACAATTAAATTGGATGAAAATATGGACCACGTAATGACAGAATAAATAACAATTTATTTACCAATCAAGTCTCTGAAAATCACATGCAGTGATGCTGGAAGGCATCGTTGATGAATTCCTGAAAAACCACACGAGCGTTGCAAAGAACACATGGCATTACAAGGTATTCATAATGGCCTGTCCTTGTATTAAACGCAGTTTTCCATTCATCGTCCTTCTTGATCCTCACGAGATTGTGTGCCCCTCTCAATTCAAGCTTCGTGAAAACCGTTGCTCCCTTGAGACAGTCAAATAATTCCATAATCAACGGAATCGGATAAGCATTCTTAATCGTGATGAGACCCCTATAATCGATACAAGGTCTCAGTTAACCACTCTTCTTTTTCACAAAGAAGAAACCAGCACCAGCAGTAGACGAGGATTTGTGGATGAACCCTTGAGAAAGTGCGTCTGCAACATACTCCTCCATGGCTTTATTCCCAGAGACAGACAAAGGGTAATCCCGGCCACGAGGGGGTATGGCACCAGGTTGAAGGTCAATTGTGCAATCATACGGCCGGTGTGGAGGCAAACTATCGGCTTGACATTTGTCAAAGACATCGCTAAATTCGTGGTACTCCTCTGGCAAGGAGGGAAGTGAAGAGGTGCACAGGACCTTAGCCACTTTCAAACTTTCAAACATGTTTTACTGCATTGTAGCGACCAGGAAAGAACCTCAGCACGAAGCCAATCAAAAGAGGGGTTTTGCCTCTGTAACCAAGGATAACCAATAACCACTGGGTAATGAGGTGAGAAAATACTTAGAATTGAATTATCTCATGGTGAAGAGCCCCTACGGCCATGGTCAAGGGAACAGTCTAATGAGTCACATGGGCAGGCTGTAGAGGTCTCCCATCAATAGCCTCAATGGCAAGTGGAGTGGCACGAAGCTGCAGGAGAATCGAGTGCTTAGACACAAAGGCACTATCTATGAACAGGCCTGCAGTCCCAGAGTCGATTAGAGCCTGTGTCTCGATGGATGACTCAGACCAAGTAAGGGTAACCGGAAATAAAGGCTTATTCTTCAGGTTAACTGGGGATGTAACAATGCCACCTAACATCCGTCCCCTACAGGACCTCAGGTGCAAGCGTTTCCCGGATAGGTAGGACAAGACTTCAAAAAGTGACCAGCCTGGCCACAATAAAGGCACAATCTCTCCCTCCTCCTAAAGACCCTCTGCTCCGCAGAGAGACATGTGACGCCCCAACTGCATTGGTTCTACTTCACTGGCAGACTCAGTACCAGGAGGCATGGGAGGTGAGAGGGAGACAAGGGTGGGACTGCAAAGCTCAGAGCCAAATGTACAGGAGGCTTCCGCAAGTGCTCCTTAAAGGAAGGTCTCTCTCCGAGTCTGGAGTCAATGAGAATGGCAAACGTGATCTACTTCTCCAGATCTGTAGGTATGTCTTGGGCTGCTATCTCATCTTTGATGTTATCCAAAAGACCATAAGAAAAAGCAGCCACGAGGGCCTCATTATTCCAAGCGACCTCTGCTGCCAGAGTACGCAATTCAATGGCGTAATCGGCAACAGTTCTTGTACTCTGTTTGATGGACAGGAGGCTCTTGGCAGCCGAAGTGGAGCATGCGGGAACGTCAAATACCCTTTTAAAGGAAGCCACAAACTTAGGGTAACTCAGGATAATGAGTTTTTGCGTCTCCCATAGAGGGTTTGCCCAGGCCAAGGCTCTATCAGAAAGCAAAGAAATAATGAAGCCTACTTTGCTTCTTTCCACGGGGAACGTCTGGGGCAGCATTTCAAAGTATATCCCAACCTGGTTGAGAAACCCTCTGCATTGAACTGGGTTGCCCCCAAATCGCTGGGGAAGTGGATCGGAACCAGACATACCTCTTATAGAGGTAATATTCGAGGCGGGTGCCTGCACAGAGACTGGAGCAGCAGCAGGAACGGTCTGCTAACACAGGTTATACCGGAGTGGCCACAGTGGGAGATTCCAGGTGAGCAGGTGTGCGCTATGGCAAACTGATCCAGCGGTGGTCCTGCTCATTCAATCTGGAAAAAAATATTACCACTCGTGGATTGCATGAATCTTCTGAATTCATGGCCTTCGCCTAATGACAGGAACCATGAATTAGACGTAGACAGAAAATGCAGTAAAAATCACACCTTTTAATATAATGGTAAAAATGATACAAATAGTAAACATAGTCAAAACATAGCCAGGGTACAGTAGCCAAAACGGGTAGTCAGAACAAGCCAGTAAATCAGGAAGCAAGAGATCAGCATAGTCGGAGGCAGCAGATAGGATCAGGAACCAGAAGAGACGTCAGCCAGGCAAGTCTTCAACAGGAACACAGCAGAGAATCTCCAGATATGTTTGACCAAGACAAAGGCACGGAAGAAATGAACCAGGCAGTTTAAATAGCCAGAAGGGCTGGCTATAGGCTGGACTAACGAGCAGGAAATGATCACCAGGTGAGCCACTGTGGAACGATGAGTGCTTGCAATTAACCGACAGCTGAGCACCCTGAACACTAAGAAGGGAGGGCTGAGAGCCTAGCCCTGACATTTGGTAAATGGGGGTACGATGTAACTGATACTTGTTCATATAGGGGCTGGCTGGGATCTGGGGCCCCCTTCCAGATTCCGATTAGCCCCTGTCTGCAGACCACCACAACCACCAACCACGGTTGTAGGGATGGGGCCCCTGTCCCCATCAACATGGGGGATGGGTGCTTTGGGGCAGTGGGGGCTCTGCACCCTCACCCCAAAGCACCCATCCCCCATGTTGAGGGCATGTGGCCTGGTTTGGTTTCGGGTTTGGTTACTCTTCCGACCTGCTGGGCTGCATGGTATAGATTTTGGGGGGACCCCACGCCTTTTTTTTTTACATTTTGGCATGGGGTTCCCCTTAAAATCCATATCAGACCCAAAGGGCTTGTTATGGACTGGGGGTACTCCACGTTGTTTTTTGTTTTTTTCATACTTTTTAATTGTCGTTTTTTTTTTTTTTTTTTTACAATCAGCTGTGAGCGGGGAAGCCTGCTGACAGCTGATGAGTCATTGGTTGTTAAGGATGTGGCAGCCTGCTTCTCGGCTCACTGCTTAGCAACCAGCTATTTGTCAAAAAACAGCCTGGGGGTAGGGGTTTTTGAAAATTCTGCATGTGGTACCGCCAGCAAAACCCTGGGGGTAAATATCCCATGCTTTTTTACTCTCTGGCCCATTCGTGAATTGGACTTAAGAGCTTTTTATGCTGTATTTTTATTTTTGTAAATACTGCATAATCATTATTTTTCAACATGGGGACAAGGTGCTTTGGAGTGGGGGGGCACAGGGCTCGCTCACCCCCACCATTTCCTGACCTCCTGGGCTGCGTGCTCAGATAAGGGTCTGGTATGGATTTTAAGGGGGACCACACGCCGTTTTTTTGGCATGGGGGTTCCCCTTAAAATGCATACCAGACCCTTCAGTCTGATATGGTCTTGGAGGGGGAACTCTATGCCCTTTTTTTTTTTAAATTTTGGCGTGGGGTTCCCCTTCAAGATCCTCAGAGCACAAGTTGCATGCCAAAGTCGGATCAGTTAAGAAAATGATCAGACTTTGATCCGACTTTAATGATATTTAATCGGCTGAAGTAGGATCAAAGTCGGACCAAAGTAGTGCAGGAACATTTTTCAAAGTCCGAACGACTTGCGTCAGATCAGTTAAGATGGCTCTCATAGGGAAACATTGATTTATACACGCCATGCGACATGTGCTCCCATTGTCGGAGTGTTTGTCATACCAGCTTGCACCCAACTGAGAAGAAACCACCAAACCTCTGTTCTGTTCACAAAGAGTTTTGTGTGTTTGTAAACACAGAACTCTGTGCTGTGATTGGACACAGTCGATCAGCAGGTTTCAGCCGATATCATTAGCTGAACCCTGCTGACAAACTTGTGCTGTACCCAAATACAGCACGGGTCAGCAAAGGGCGCGTGCTTTTGTGCCCAAAACCCAGATGAAAGTTGGCAACATACATTTACGTCGCCCTGGTGCCAGCTCGCAGTAAATGCACTGTGCGTGGGTGGCCAGTGGTTAAAGTGCTAGCACCACATATTTTGGGAATCACAACTCTACGACATAAGTCCACCTGCTCTCATTTATCCATCAGAATGCATGTGCCTCCACTGTGGGGACACTCATATTTTAGTATTAGGACCACAGATATCAGGGTGCCGTGACGAGGCTCTGTGGCTTAGGCATGCATTTGCAAATGCGTGCGGACTAAACCCCTGTTTTTAATGCATACTGTTAGACAGGTTAATTTGGTTGTCTGCCAGCTGGTGGTAAGTAGGCTTGGAATTTTTTCCTGGGCATTCCCCAGGCCTCGTTTATATACATTTACGTCGCCCTGGTGCCCGCTCGCAGTAAATGCACTGTCTGTGGGTGGCCAGTGGTTAGAGTGCTAGCACAACATATTTTGGGAATCACAACTCTACGACATAAGTAATTATTTACTATGATCCTTAGCTCCATCTAATGGCCATCATGTGGCATTTTCCCAAACCATTCTATTTTTTTATGAATGATTAACTTATAGAGGAAATTTTGCTCCAATTCGAACAGAACAAATGTGCCAGCAGTTTTGCTGGACAAATAACTATGCATTTTTTTTTCTAAATGAACCCTGTAAAGTGTATCTGTGGTGAAAATGTATAATTTAAAATCATATATTTTATTCCATTTTGAGTTGTAATTATTTCTAGCCCAGTCCTAATACTCTGAATCATCATGCCGTTATTAAATGTACTTGTGAGGATCCCACACATGTAATTCCTTGAATTCTGGGACACATATTTATTATGTCCTGTGAGTAGGCACTGCTGTGTCACACATTTCACAGAGCCCGCCTTCTGTGAGGAGGAGTTCCAGGAATCGGAGTCAGTACAGGAATCCCAGCAATGTACCATGGGCTATGTAGTCCTTAGAAATGGCAGAGAAGCTGCAAAGCATGCTGGGAATCCAGGAAGTTGTGGAAAGAGGGAGCCAGCAGACAGGCGGCACTCACACCATGAAAGGAGTAATCTTATATTGGATTGTCAAATATTACTAATATTTGTATTGTTATTACAATGCTGATGTTATAAAATGAAAGTTTATGCTGTGACCAGAGATCTCCTTTAATTATAAAACACATTCTTAGTACCTACAGTATAACCACTACTTACCTACTACTTTACCGTACACATTCAGAGTTCTGTATACAGAGATGGGCTGTTTTAGGGAAGCGTGTTCCACTTGTACTGCAAGTACCGCACCCTCATCTGTATCTTCATTCGGAGTTATAGTAATGGAGCAGAGACACGTGTACATTCCAATCAGGGATTTTGTCATCTTAACTTCCATTTCCACAGGTAACAATGTACGACGTTTAGCACCTTTTTCTAATAGAGGCCGAACATTAGAATTATTGGATGATGTCCGGTCTGTAGATTTCCAGGAGGCCATAAGATGTTTTTTGTCATTACGTCTTTTCAGATATACATTTATCTGGATATCTTTTTGTCTGAAATATGTTATCTGACAGGTTAGAGTTGTTCTCTTCATATGAGTAATAGAATAATCTCCTGAGATCTCAGATACAGTAATATCACCTAAGAAATAATGAGAAAGTATAAGAAGTATAAGAATGCTATGTACTCATCTATTATAAGAAACAGAATAAAGTGTGAAGAGGTTTGAATGAAAAGCAATGTCTCCATGTCTATTACTATGGCCTGTTCAGGAATCATTGTAATAAATTACAGACATCATTCTTAGAAGATGCTCTTTGTTATACACTATCTTACAAAAGTAAGTACACCCCTCACATTTCTGTAAATATTTTCTTCTATCTTTTCATGTGACAACACTGAAGAAATGACACTTTGCTACAATGTAAAGTAGTGAGTGTACATCTTGTATAACAGTGTAAATTTGCTGTCCCCTCAAAATAACTCAACACACAGCCATTAATGTCTAAACCGCTGGCAACAAAAGTGAGTACAAAATATCCTAAGTGAAAATATCCAAATTGGGCCCAAAGTGTCAATATTTTCTGTGGCCACCATTATTTTCCAGCACTGCCTTAACCCTCTTGGGCATGGAGGTCACCAGAGCTTCACAGGTTGCCACTGGAGTCCTCTTCCCCTCCTCCATGATGACATCACGGAGCTGGTGGATGTTAGAGACCTTGCACTCCTCCACCTTCCATTTTGAGGATGTCCCACAGATGCTTAATAGGGTTTAGGTCTGGAGACATGCTTGGCCAGTCCATCACCTTTACCCTCAGCCTCTTTAGCAAGGCAGTGGTGGTCTTGGAGATGTGTTTGGGGTCATTATCATGTTGGGATACTGCCCTGCGGCCCAGTCTCCGAAGGGAGGGGATCATGCTCTTCTTCAGTATGTCACAGAACATGTTGGCATTCATGGTTCCCTCAATGATCTGTAGCTCCCCAGTGCTGGCAGCACTCATGCAGCCCCAGACCATGACACTCCCACCACCATGCTTGACTGTAGACAAGACACACTTGTCTTTGTACTCTTCACCTGGTTGTCACCACACACGCTTGTCACCATCTGAACCAAATAAGTTTATCTTGGTCTCATCAGACCACAGGACATGGTTCCAGTAATCCATGTCCTTAGTCTGCTTGTCTTCAGCAAACTGTTTGCGGGCTTTCTTATGCATCATCTTTAGAAGAGGCTTCCTTCTGGGATGACAGCCATGCAGACCAATTTGATGCAGTGTGCGGCGTATGGTCTGAGCACTGACAGGCTGACCCCCCACCCCTACAACCTCTGCAGCAATGCTGGCAGCACTCATACGTCTATTTCCCAAAGACAACCTCTGGATATGACGCTGAGCATGTGACCTCAACTTCTTTGGTGGACCATGGCGAGGCCTGTTCAGAATGGAACCTGTCCTGTTATACCGCTGTATGGTCTTGGCCACCGTGCTGCAGCTCAGTTTCAGGGTCATGGCAATCTTCTTATAGCCTAGGCCATCTTTATGTAGAGCAACAATTCATTTTTTCAGATCCTCAGAGAGTTCGTTGCCATGAGGTGCCATGTTGTACTTCCAGTGACCAGTATGAGAGAGTGAGAGTGATAACACCAAATTTAACACACCTGCTCCCCATTCACACCTGAGACCTTGTAACACTAACGAGTCACATGACACAGCACAGTGTCAGTGTACACTATTATCACTGATCACTGTATTAGTGCCGCTAGCGACGCCAGATGTCAGTTAAAGTCATTTAGCGTTCCTCTCAGCCAGTGTCAGTTAGAATCACATTCACACTATAAGTTGCTGATCACCCCATTAACAGTATAGCATCTATAGCTACATAGATTCCAGTATATATACCATAGATTGTAGATGCTATAACTTTCACACAAACATAGGGGTGTGCAGTTTATTGCATTAAGTTGTGCACCCATGCGTGTGTGCAGGGCCGGATTAACATAGGGGCTTTTGGAGCTGAAGCTCCAGGCCCCCATCATATTATAGGCCCAAATTCTCTCACCAGGGCCCGGCCGTCTGCCGCTATATAATACATTGACATTGTCCAGCAGGCAGCTGCCTTATTTATAGACCCATTGAGTCAGTCAGCTGAACAACATTTAATCACGGGCGCCGGGCCATGGCTATCTTGCGGCATGGGCGGTGCCAGTGAGCCGAGGCTGAGCGTGCTCCTCCCCTGGAGGTGGAGCTTGACGTCCCGGCCGGCGTGACGTCATCCAGAGACCTTCTCCGTCGTCCCGTGAGGTTCGATTGCTAAAAGAAGTGCTGTGCGGGTGGTGCTATGAGAGCCAGGAGAAGGAAGGATCTACAAAACTTCAAGTAAGTAAGCGATGAGCGCTGGCCCGCTGGGGAAGTCACTGTCAGACAGATAAGTCTTAATTGTTGTGCAGAAGAAGTGTGTACCAGTACTGGCTGAAGTGGTTAACTTTTTTTTGGGGGGGGGGCGGCTATATCAGTGCAGGCAGCCAGCCCATCTGTGCTTCTCATCAGTGCAATCTTTCAGTGCCAGTGACCCCTATCAGTACCCATTAGTGCATCTCAGTGCCACCTTTCAGTGCCAGTGCCCTCTATCAGTGCCACCTATCATTGCAGCTCAGTGCCACCTATCAATGCCCATCAGTGCATCTCATCAGTGCCCCCTTTCAGTGCTAGTGCCACCTATCAGTGCAGCTCAGTGCCACCTATCAGTGCCCATTAGTGCATCTCATCAGTGCCACCTTTCTGTGCCTGTGCCCTCTATCAGTGCCATCCAATCAATGCCAGTGCCACCTATCAGTGCAGCTCATCAGTGCCCATTAGTGCAGCTAGCCAGTGCCACCTATCAGTGCCGCCAATCAGTGCTGCCAATAAGTGCCCATCAGTGCAGGCCATCAGTGCCGCATAATAGTGCTGCCTCATCAGTGCCACCTTATAAGAGCCCATACGTGCTGCCTGTCAGTACCCATTAGTGCAGCTCATCAGTGCCACCTATCATTGACCATCAGTGCAGCTCATCAGTGCCAGTGCCACCCATCAGTGCTGCCTATAAGTGCCCATCAATGCCGCCTATCAGAGCCCATCAGTGCTGCCATCAGTACCCATTAGTGCAGTTCATCAGTGCCAGTGCCACCTATCATTGCCCATCAGTGCTGCCTATCAGTGCATCTCATCAGTGCAACCCATCAGTGCTGCCTATAAGTGCCCATCAGTGCAGGCCATTAGTGCCGCATAATAGTGCTGCCTCATCAGTGCCACCTTATCAGTGCCCATACGTGCTGCCTGTCAGTGCCGCCTATCAGAGCAGCTCATCAGTTCTAATTAGTGCAACTCATCAGTTCCAGTGCCACCTATCATTGCCCATCAGTGCTGCCTATCAGTGCAGCTCATCAGAGCCCATCGGTGCTGTCTATCAGTGCAGCCTCATCAGCGCTGCCTTATCAATGCCCATCAGTGCTGCCTCATTGGTGCCCATCAGTGCTGCCTCATTGGTGCCCATCAGTGCTGCCTCATTGGTGCCCATCAGTGCTGCCTCATCAGTGCCACCTTATCAATGCCCATCACCATCAGTGGTGCCTCATGTCATTGGTGCCTATCAGTGCTGCATCATCAGTGCCCATCAGTGCCCATCAGTGCCCATCAGTGAAGAAGATAAATTACTTATGGCAAAATTTTATAACAAACTAAGAAATACTTTTTTTTTCATTAAATGTCAGTCTTTTTTTCATGTTTGGCAAAAAATAAAAACCCCAAGTGGTGTTTAAATACCACCAAAAGAAAGCTCTATCTCTGTAAAAAAAAGATAAAAATGTCATATGTGTACAGTGTTGTATGACCGCACAATTGTCATTCAAAGTGCGACAGCGCTGAAAGCTGAAAATTGGCCTGGGCAGGAAGGGGGTGAAAGTGCCCATAGGAAAGTGGTTAAAGGATATGTTCACCTTTGGGAACATGTAACATGTTCCCACTGCAGCATCTCCCCTATCCACTGGATCTAGTGACAGCAAGAGGAGAATCTTCTCCCTGAACTCACTGTCCCTATTTAAAAAAAATACATAGGGGGTTATTTACTAAAGGCAAATAGACTTTGCACTACAAGTGCAAAGTGCAGTTGAAATTGCACTGAGAGTGCACTTGGAAGTGCAGTCGCTGTAGATCCAAGTCCTACCGAAATTCTCAGCCCCAGGCCCATGATGCTCTTAATCTGGCCCTGCGTGTGTGTATATATATATATATGTGTGTGTGTGTACATGTACAACTTATGTAGGAAGATTTGTTTAATCTCTGTGTATCATCTGAGGCTATTAAATTCACTGGGTATAGGGGAGGGTTTACATCCACTTTAATATTTATGCTACCAAAATTAGTATGTGCTGTAAATTGCCTCCAGCATTGCTCCTGTTTCCTCTTACTGAGGGCAGCCATGTTGCTGAAGCTCAGAGCCCCTGAGCAGCAGTAAATCTTTAGGCTGTCAGCAGATCGGCCTCTACAAATTCGGCACAATGCCTAAAAATTGAAAACAACTGAGCATGTGCAGAGCAGGGTGAGGCAGTGTATTACTAAGTTTTAAACAGTACAGTAAGTCCCCTACATATGAACATTCAACTTGCAAACTTTCAAAGATGGTAGCGTGTGTTCGCAAGTTCAACCCTGTAAAGCTTGGTGCACACACTTAATTTTTTTCATTCAACCCAGAGGGGTTGACAGATCGCCGTACCGACACAAGCAATGTTGGTGCAGCAATCTTCCATGCTGTGCCTTTGTGTTCTAACAGGGGAGCTACCCCCCCGCCAGAACACAGTGATCAGCCTTAGCAGCCTTTGTCTGCAAGTGCTGATCTTTGCTGGACTTACAAACAAGTTAGACTTACGAATGATGTCTCAGAACGGAACTCGTTTGTAAGTAGGGGACTTACTCTACAGACACTTATTTTTAATGTTTTACATAGCTATACCTGCATAAAGGCCAGCATGAAGTTATCTAGCAGGACCTATTTTTTTTTTTACTAAAGTTCCACATTAATCTAATTTATATCTCCCTTTTGATAACCTTCTGCTCTATATTGTTGCTTTACTCTTTCAGACACTTACCTATTGTGAAATATTTCCACAAAAACATCACAGAATAAGCCAAAGATATTAAAAAAGTAATAAATAAACAAAGTAGTAAAATATGTGTCCACGTCACTCCTATAAAAGAAAAGCACAATAGATGTAATATTAGTCACTCCTCAATATACTGACTACACACTTATTGCTGCATTTGCACATTTATTTTACTTTGAACAGCCCCAAATCTTAAACCGGTCACATGTTATGATCCGATCATTCTGGGTGATCTGGGTTCCTTTTCTGTATTTTAGTTTTTTCTAGCCAGTCCCAGATTTCCAGGAGCAGCAAGGAATTGTGACCATTATTCATTTTATTGATGGTTCAGTCATCACTTGTGCTACCATGGTTCTTCTCTACATGTCTATCCTACATGTCTAAACTGTGGGAAGTGTTTTCAACTTCAAATTTATTTATTAAAAAAAAAAAAAAAGAAGAGGTTTTTGCCTCGACCTCTAGGTAAGGTGTGCCTCGACCCCTAGGTAATGTTTGCCTCGACCCCTAGGTAAGGTTTGCCTCGACCCCCTAGGTAAGGTTTGCCTCGACCCCTAGGTAAGGTTTGCCTCGACCTCTAGGTAAGGTTTGCCTCGACCCCTAGGTAAGGTTTGCCTCGACCTCTAGGTAAGGTTTGCCTCGACCTCTAGGTAAGGTTTGCCTCTACCTCTAGGTAAGGTTTGCCTCCACCTCTAGGTAAGGTTTGCCTCGACCTCTAGGTAAGGTTTGCCTCGACCCCTAGGTAAGGTTTGCCTTGACCTCTAGGTAAGGTTTTGCCTTGACCTCTAGGTAAGGTTTGCCTCGACCTCTAGGTAATATTTGCCTCGACCCCTAGGTAAGGTTTGCTTCGACCCCTAGGTAAGGTTTGCCTTGACCTCTAGGTAAGGTTTGCCTCTACCTCTAGGTAAGGTTTGCCTCGACCTCTAGGTAAGGTTTGCCTCGACCCCTAGGTAAGGTTTGCCTCGACCTCTAGGTAAGGTTTGCCTCGACCTCTAGGTAAGGTTTGCCTCGACCTCTAGGTAAGGTTTGCCTCTACCTCTAGGTAAGGTTTGCCTCCACCTCTAGGTAAGGTTTGCCTCCACCTCTAGGTAAGGTTTGCCTCGACCCCTAGGTAAGGTTTGCCTTGACCTCTAGGTAAGGTTTTGCCTTGACCTCTAGGTAAGGTTTGCCTCGACCTCTAGGTAATATTTGCCTCGACCCCTAGGTAAGGTTTGCTTCGACCCCTAGGTAAGGTTTGCCTGGACCTCTAGGTAAGGTTTGCCTCTACCTCTAGGTAAGGTTTGCCTTGACCTCTAGGTAAGGTTTGCCTCGACCTCTAGGTAAGGTTTGCTTCGATCCCTAGGTAAGGTTTGCCTTGACCTCTAGGTAAGGTTTGCCTCGACCTCTAGGTAAGGTCTGCCTCGACCTCTAGGTAAGGTTTGCCTCAACCTCTAGGTAAGGTTTGCCTCAACCTCTAGGTAAGGTTTGCCTCTACCTCTAGGTATGGTTTGCCTCGACCTCTAGGTAAGGTTTGCCTCGACCTCTAGGTAAGGTTTGCCTTGACCTCTAGGTAAGGCCACCTAAGATAAGGTTACAGAAAATAAGATAAGAAAAAAATGTAAACCTTGTTGTGATTCCTGATGACACAACTAATGCTCAGAGTTCCTGAAGCTGAGAGCAAGGACTGGGAGGTTGTAGTGAACAAAAAACATTACTTTTCCTCTAGTGATTTGTGATTTCCTCACCCAAATCTACTCTACCTTTGCAAACCTTCACATGAAAAATCTGCAAACGGGGGTTTTAGATGCATGCAGTTTGCCATAGTGTCCAAAGTCTTCTTGGTGGAAACTGAAAATTGTATTGTGGAACAACCCTAGATTTGGGGGAATAGAACATTTTTTTGGAGGGGGGGAGGGTGTAACAGTATAGCACAGCAGCAGGAGAGGGTAACATAATCACAAAACAGTGCTGATCAAAGCTCCATTGAGTTTCAACTCAGTGCCTTCCATCACTGTGGGGTGATATCTTCCAACGGGTCCAACTGGCCCGACAATACTAGGGAGGGGCGTGGATTGGGAGGAGCTGACCAGGCGGTCTGCTGGTGTGCGCTTTCATATTTCCTTTTGACAGCAGGAGGGGGTGATGCAAAAATCTGTTGCATTTTGTGGCTGGGAGGAGTTTTGGTCATGAGTGACTAACACAGCAGCTTCAGGTGATGATGGATATGGATAATGGAATATTTTTTTCTATTTAGCAGCTGCGAATGGTGTTAGTTGGTGGTGTAAATGGGCATGGTGGTGGTACATTATGTGGTATCAGTAATGGGTAGCAGAAAGCTATGGCTTATCTAGTTCTTGCTAGTTGTTGACAACAGAGTTTTGCACTTTGGGGTTAAAATGCTATCGTTCACACTAAACACTCTTTCAGAAATAATAAAAGGTCAACTGTGGACCACTAGTTCAGACTAAAGAACCCGTAATCCATGGGGGGGGGGGGGGATTTATTGACTGTGTAGCCATTGAGATAAGCTATGGCCATCCTCTCTGTCTATTGCCTAGAACACTAATGTATGTAGTCTGCAGCAGTCACAGGTAGCAGTGGTGGTAAATAAAACTATTACATTCTCCATTCACTTCTTCCTGTGTGACTTCACCCCTATAGTCCTTATCAAAAAGAAAGCAGTGAGTGGTGCGCTTAGATTAAAATCTTCTTCACTCTACATGGTGACTCTTATCATCATACAAATGAAGGAAATGCTACATTATACACATAGATGTGCGCAGCCTATTGTATTAGGGTGTGCACCTCAAAGCTCCAACACATATGCATTTGTGACATATTAACCGGCCTCTTCCCCACTCGTCATCCTAAAACAATGGGGGGGAGCAGGTGAGCACACAGGGGGACCTGGACAGCAGAAAGAAAAGGAACTGGGACAAGAGGGGTGGCATACATTGGTACCAATCCCCTGTATTTTCCTCCTGTGGCAGATGAATATCGTCAAGAGGAAGAGGAGGAGAAGCCTACTTTCAGCTGCTGCAGAAGAAAATACAGATCGGTCCCTTAGTTTCCACTCCAGCCGCCCATCCTTTCCAGATTCTGGGGTTCGGCAAGTAAGGATCGCGGCTTACTTGTCACCTGCCCACAGTTGATGGGTTGCCAACTCCAGGATTAGGGTGTGCCCTGGCACACCTGGCACACCCCTTGCGTACGCCTATGATTATACAGTACCTGGTGACATATTGAAAATCTGCATCCTGGGTTTCTTCAAAGAGACCCAGGATGCTCTAGGCTTACTTGATGAACTTCCATTGAGTACAGACTTTAACAACTTAAAAATGTGTTTCATAATGAGTATGCATGATATAATTCCTATGCTCATTGGCAAAGTAAATAATATTTCTTTGTGTCAAAAGAAATCAACAAGTAATAACAGTCTAATGTGGCATCACTAAAACCCCCCTGTGGCTTCCTGCAGAAGGCTCCCCTGTCCTACACTAAAGTGCTGATGTTACCGTAGCACCCTCTAGTGTTCTATTAGTGTGAGTGTAGGTAAATGTATGTTTTGGCTCATAGTTAAAGTGTTTGTTAACCCAAAAAAAACCACTGGTCACCGTGGTCAGTTTAAATCCCTTCGTCACCCACAGCACTGCCCTCCTCTCTCCCCCTTACCCCCTCCTCCCTGCCTATTAGCTTTGTGTCTGTGTCTTTCTCTACGCCCCCCCGCTGCAATTAGTACGAATAAAAACGTTAAAAAGGTCACTGACAACCCCTCTATTATAGACTGGCATACCACACTGTATTGTAAATACCTGTTTAGAGCGATCTTCAGGCCGATCACGTGACTCTTGGCTGGTTTCCAGGGCTACTGCAGGAGGAGCTGAGTGTCCATGTGACCTCCCCAGCTGACGTCAGAGTGAGATCTCGGCCCCTTTTGTAGAAGCTATCCATCAGCGCTGTACAGCGCCCACGTGAGTCATGTGATCGACCTGAAGATTGCTCTAAACGGGTATTTACAAGCTTCGTTTTTATAAAAGACTAATAAAATATGCTATGCCGGGCTCTAATAGAGGGGCTAGCATAGACTTATTATATGGCTTAACAAACACTTTAACTTGTGAGTCTTAATTTGGGTCATGTGTTTACTACAGGTCAAGCTAGATAACTCATACAGGCAGGTCTCTTGTGCCTCCCCCTGGTTCTGGAAGTTTGGAGAAATTTCTAGAAGCTGGAGGGTAGAGGCCAAAAAGGGTTGATCTGCATACTTAGGGCACCTTGGCCAATCCCCAAGAAGTAGGCCTTACTTGGTGGCAGAGCCAGCCCTTAAATCAGGATGAGTCATGCTGGCTAGGAGGTCAGGTGGAAGATGGAGACGGAGTGCTGAGGAGACTGTCGTGGCCCCCAGGGGAACCCCTGTCGGGGGGGGGGGTCTACCTCAGGCAGGAGCTCAGGCTGGCTTGAGAGGGTGTTTTTAGTTTTGTGTGTTTCTGTTTCTGTTTTCGGTTTTAATTGCACACTGTACATGGTGATGGTACACTGAGTCTGATATACTGTGTTTCTAAATGAGTAACTTTTTGACTATATGTTAGCTCCTTTTATTCTTTTTTGATACAATTAAAGACATGCATTTAGTCAATTATTTAAGCCCTGTTTTGCCATTCAGTGACCGCTATGTTACTCCCTGGGAGGGCTTTACCCTCTGTTAGGCAGTATCTGAGTTTTCTTGTATGCACGTTTGGTTAGTTGGCAAATACCCTACAGGTGATTGGGCATTTACAGAATGGCAATTTATCCTCAATATGCTTTTTGGTGTTTTGATTTGGGAGGATCCTGACGATGATTACGAATCATTAGACTAAAGTACGAATCATTTCGTATCAACGAAAATATATCTGTTAAAATACGAACGAGTCAGAATATGAAAACTCGTGTCTTACGAAATTATGAATCGTTACGAATCAACGGAAACATAAAGAAACGAAACACATTTTTTTGTTGTGCACATGTCTATATTATACTATATATAGTATTGGCTGGTACATGGCTTACATTGTCTATCAGCTTTTGGACTCACCAGCACATTCACAAACTTACCAAAAACAACTATAAAGTATATAACATAGCAAATCAAGATTACTGATAATATGGAGATAGCACTACGAAAAATCTTCATCCATATTCTCCATTCTATAAAAGGAAAGCACAATAAATGTAATTTTAATTCTGCATGTCTGAAAATACATCCCAAACATCACTTCTACTTATTAGCTAATACCTTCAACATTTCTTTCTACTTTTAACAGCTACACATCTGAAATTGGCCAAATGTGTGGCTTGGATTGTACAACTCTCCATAATCCAAAAACATTTCAAACTTATTGTAGCGTGTATGGACACACTTTTTATAAAGTGCAATGTAATAAAACATAAATAACACATTTCAGGAAAGGATAAGAGCTAGACATCAGTTCTACAGCTACAGCATTGTGTGATGTTATCTTACACTCATTAGTAGTCAGAGATTCTCCTTCAGTGCAGAGCCAATGACTCTGAAAGCCATGGAAATGTGGCCTTTTTATTGTGATGCCACCCATAGGAGTGCACACAGGGTGTGCCAGGTGTGCCTGGGCACACCCTAATCACACTGTGCTGCACAGATTCCCCCTGCTGCTTGGCTGCAGAAGAAGGGACTGGGGAATCTCTGACTTAAAAGTGAGACATCCGGGGGCTGTTTAGACCTCTGATATCTCACTGAAGCCCCCAATGGAGCTCCAAAAAAAATTGTATTTTTATATATATATATATATATATATATATATATATATATATATATATATATATACCGTATATACTCGAGTATAAGTCGAATTTTTCAGCACATTTTTTTGTGCTGTAAGTGCCCCCCTTGACTTATATTCGAGTCAAGCACTTTTCTGCAGCAAAAAAAATCATTTTCCGAACCGATTTTGGGGCCTTGTATCTCAGGGCCACAAGGTGCTAGGAACCCTACATTTGGTGTGCAAACCCAGTGGAACTGGTACCACAACATATCCAAAGCTGAAGTTCCTAGCACTAAGTGGCCCCGAGATACGGGGCCCCAAAATCGGTTCGGAAAATGTCATTCTCTGCTGCAGAAAAGTGCTTGACGCTTTCTGAACTGATTTTTGGGGCCCTGTATCTCGGGGCCACTTGGTGCTAGAAACCCCAGCTTTGGAAATTTTATGGGGCTAGTTCCACTAGGTTTGGGGTTCTTAGCACTAAGTGGCCCTGAGATATGGGGCCCCAAATTCGGTCAACTGTGTCCATCTGCAGCAATGTCATTTCGGAACCCTTTGGGTTCAGAGACCCCAAATTTTGGCTGCAGCTAGGGGGGCATCTAGGAACCCTTAACTACCGAGCTTGAAGTTTGGGGGACCTATGGCTGCAAATGGGCACAGTGAGGCTGCAAATGGGCACAGTGATCACATTATTATGAATTGAATGAATGAATGAATAGTCATTATTATGACTATTGACACGAATTAGAATAAAGGGGGATTTATCTCATAACGAATTGAAGTGATTAAAGACATGAATTAGAATAAGGGGGGAATTTATTTATGGATTTACATTATAAACACTTTATAATCATAAGCACGGTTGTACACGGAAGGAGATGGGTAAGGGTGTTTTTTTTTTTTTTTTTCTCAAATACATAATAATGAATGGAAGGGATAATGACATGAATCAAACAAGGGGGGATTTATTTATAACTTCATCTTTAAACATTTTATAATTATAAGCAAGATTGCACACGAAGGGGGGTGTTGGGGGAGGGACATTTTTTTTTTTTGTCCATTATATATGTAATGTCGACTGCTGGGACAGGGGGGAAACTGTGGTAGGAGAGGTAGGATGTAATGTGTAGTATGTTTTCTTTCTGTGGATTGAATATAGGGGTATAGAATGTTGTATAAATGATGTATATATAAATGAAATAATAAAAATTTTGATTATTAAAAAAAAAAAAATGGGCACAGTGATGCTGCAAATAGGCATTGTTGACCCTCTTTTCCACTTACAGTAGCTATGCATTTCTCACCCTCATCTTATACTCGGGTCAATAAGTTTTTCCCATTTTTTTTGTGGTAAATTAGGGCCTCGACTTATACTCGGACCGACTTATACTCGAGTATATACGGTAATAATAATATATTAATAAATAAAATTGTAAAAAATAGAAAAATTGTAAACAAGTTATGATAAAAAAAATGATAAAAATAAACTACTACCATCAATCTCTTCCCCTACTGACCTACTGACACCGTCCACTGCTCTACTGATTTAGGAATGACTGGCCACAAAGCATTTACTATATGTAAAATGTCAGACATATTTTCAGATACAGTCCTCTTAAAATTTTACATTTGTTTTTTTCTCTATGTATTAGACCTCTTTCATACTGGGCCGTTTTGCAGGCGCTATTGCACTAAAAATAGCACCTGAAAACTGACCTGAAACAGCGGGACACAGATGTAAGGAGGGGCTCCGCTGTTGGGGACACAGATGTAAGGAGGGGCTCTGGTGACGGGGACACAGATGTAAGGAGGGGCTCTGGTGACGCGGACACAGATGTAAGGAGGGGCTCTGCTGAAGGGGACACAGATATAAGGAGGGGCTCTGCTGATGGGGACACAGATATAAGGAGGGACTCCGCTGACGGGGACACAAATGTAAGAAGGGACTCTGCTGGGGCACCTGATGTAAGGACGGACTCTGCTGGGGGCACCTGACGTAAGGAGGGACTCTGCTGGGGGCACCTGATGTAAGGACAGACTCTGCTGGGGGCACCTGATGTAAGGACGGACTCTGCTGGGGGCACCTGATGTAAGGACAGACTCTGCTGGGGACACCTGGTGTAAGGACGGACTCTGCTGGGGGCACCTGATGTAAGGACAGACTCTGCTGGGGGCACCTGATGTAAGGATGGACTCTGCTGGGGGCACCTGATGTAAGGACAGACTCCGCTGGGGGCACCTGATACAAGGACAGACTTCGCTGTGGGCACCTGATGTAAGGACGGACTCCGCTGGGGGCACCTGGTGTAAGGACGTACTCCGCTTGGGACACCTGATGGCATCTGGTGGCAGGCGACGTGGCAAGTGACACGCTCAGGGCTCCCACTGATTCTACATTATGGTGAGTTTCATGTTATATTACAATGTAATGATAGAAATAATGCGCTTTAATCATCCTGACACCATAACAACCATGGTGCTGGAATGATTGAAGTGCTAATACCAGGTGTTTGGATAATCTTTATCTACTGATTGTTAAACTTTCTAGAATACACATATTTCTATTGTTGTGTAGGATCTGGGCCTGCTGTCCCTCCATCTCTCCCTCCCTCTCCCTCCATCCCTCGTTCATCTCAGACGCTAACCATACCCCCTTAGAGCCACGCCCCTTTGAGTAACGCTCACTATTCCGCTAAAAACACACCCATTTTCACCAAGTGGGAGGGGTCCAAAAGGAAGGGCGGGGTCTGGCGCCCCCCCATCCTAAAACTTCACCAGCCGCCACTGATGCCTTATGGCTAGTAATGGGCAAGCTGGCCTGGATTTAGTTTACAGGAGGATCCACAAACTTTTGAATTCTACGACAGCCAAATTGTATTCTGGCTATTCTGGCTAAGTTCCTGAGGTCTGTGACTACAGGGCTGAGGAGCGACTATATCAAGCTTCGGTTGAGGCAGCACCTAGAAGATCTATCTACACCAGATGAGGTTCTCATTGAGGAGATAAATGAGGCAGCCAAAATGGAGGTAGAAAAAGACAAGAAACAACGAAAGACTCAACCTCCCAGTATAACCAGAACAAAAGGACAGCAGACATTAAGGAACCCAGTGTCCCGATGGTGAGCGCAGATCAGACATCTTGGCCTTCATCTACTCAACATCTGTTGACATGTGAGTCTGGTCTGGAGAAACTGCTCCAAATGCAGAAATAAATTTTGGAGATGATGACCCTACTGGCTGCTAAACTGGTTATGCCACGTGAGAATGAAGTTTTGACCCTTAAGACTCCGACGAATACTAACATTAATCAGACTGTGAAACCAATGAAGAAGAAGATCTGCTTTAAATGTGGAGGAGCGGGACACTACCGTTGAGTATGTCCAAGTTCAACAGAACCTGAAGCAGAACCACAAAAGCCGGCGGAAAACTTCCGAGGGCCCCAGTGAAGGAGTCAACTGGGCGCCCTGTCACAGCAGTCAACTCCAAACCCAATTGTACTCATCAGGCTAAATCGGCCACAGCTAAGTCGAAACAGAGGAAAGAAACTTCACGTAAGGAAGGCATGAAGGTACAAGCCACTCAACGGGGTAAACGTACTAAAGTAAATGTCTTTCCTCCCAAGTTAGTGGGACCTTCCCCGATTGTCCCGATTCAGATAGAAGGAATATACACGAATGCTCTGTTGGACACTGGAGCTCAAGTAACTCTGCTATACAAAGACTTCTATGAGAAATATCTCAAACATCTCCCCTTAAAGAAGCTGGAAGAGCTGGAAATATGGGGGTTAGGGACACAGAATTTCCCCTATCATGGATACATACCCATCAAGCTTACCTTTGATCCAATTGTGGCAGGGAAGGCTGAAACCTTCGACACCTTGGCAGTGGTGTGTCCTCGCCCTCCAAGGGCTGATAGAAGTTGACTTATTATTGGGACCAACACTGACTTGGTAAGAAGACTTCTAACTCCACTTGTACAGTAGAAGAACACCCCAGCCAAGGGAGTGCACGCCACGCTCACACAGGTGTATCAGGATCTTGTGCAGGAACAGAAGGCCCCACCAGAAGGAGTGGGAAAGGTCTGGCGCCTGGACAAGAGGAAAAAGCTGGTGCAGCCGGGTGAGGTAGTCTGCTTAAAGGCCTCTGTTAAGCTGAGTTGGAGACAGCCGGGCCCCTTCATCGTTCTTGAGACGGACAGGCAGAAAGAAGACAAGGGCCTTGAAGTTATCCCTGAAGTGTTCTCAACCAAGGCTTTGAAGAGAAGTAAAGGACGTATCTTGGTCAGTATTCGCAACACAACTGCTTTGCCTGTAAAGGTACCTGCCAGAGTGCTGCTGGGGCAGGTCAGTCAAGCAACCCCAGTCTCACCATGTGGCATCATGGGAGAACAGGATAGAGAGATTCCCCTGCAAGAGTTCTACCCAAAGAACACACCTCTTACCCCTGACTGGATAGAGAGAGAGAGAAGAACGAGCTTCTAAAATGGAGGACTGCTTTCTCAAGAAGTGAGTTCGATGTGGGGCTTGCAAAGAGTGCTGAACACAAAATCAGGTTAGAAGAAGATAAACCCTTCCCTGAGAGGGTAAGGCGGATCCCGTTGGGAGAACTGGAAGATCTACGGAAGCAGCTGGCTGAGCTAAAAAGGACGGGGATTATCGGAGAGTCCCGGAGTCCATATGCCTCTCCGATAGTAGTTGTAAGGAAAAAGAATGGCTCTTTGCGACTATGCATCGACACTAAATCGGAGGACCATCTCAGATCAGTACACCACACCTTGGATAGAGGAAGCCCTACAGAGTCTAACAGGAGCAAAGTGGTTCAGTGTGCTAGATCTTAAGAGTGGGTACTATCAGATCCCCATGTGCCCTGAAGATAGAGAGAAGACCGTTTTTATTACCCCTGTAGGATTCTTCAAGTTTAATCAAATGCCTCAAGGTCTGTCTGGAGCCCCAGCAACCTTCCAGCCATTAATGGAGAAGACAGTGGGTGACATGAACTTGATAGTGGTGTTGGTCTATTTAGACAATGTCATAGTGTTTGGCAGAACACTGGAGGAGCATGAAGAGCACCTGGAGAAGGTCTTGAAGAGATTACATGACGAAGGCCTGAAGCTCTCCCTGGAGAAGTGCCACTTTTACCAACCCTCAGTGAATTACTTTGGCCACATCGTATCCGCTGAAGGAGTGGCAACAGACCCGCAGAAAATGGAGGTCGTTACCTCTTGGCCTAGACCGATCAATGTGACTGAACTTAGATCCTTTCTAGGGTTCTGTTTTTATTACAGGCGGTTTGTGGAAGGGTTTGCTAAAATAGCCCACCCACTCACCGAGCTGTTGAAGAATCAAGAAGGAACTGGCTCAGACTCAGAAGGCTTGTGGAAGCCAAAGGAAGGTCCCAGAAAGAAGAAAGAGTCCATCCAAGAAGAATGGACAACACAGTGTGAAGAGGCTTTCAGACAGCTGAAATGGAGTCTTACCACTGCTCCGGTTCTAGCCTATGCAGACCCTACTAAATCCTATGAATTGCATGTGGATGCCAGCCGAGATGAGCTGGGTGGAGTACTTTATCAGGAACATGATGGACAACAAAGACCCATCGCCTATGTGAGCAGAAGTCTAGTCCCTGCTGAGCGGAACTATCCCACTCACAAACTGGAATTCCTGGCTTTAAAATGGGCTGTGGTAGATAAACTCAAGGATTACCTGTATGATGCAGAGTTCGTGGTTAGGACAGACAATAAACCACTTACTTGCTTACCACAGCAAATCTGGATGCCACCGGCCATTGGTGGTTGGCTGCACTCTCAGCTTTCACATTCAGCTTAAAATATAGACCAGGAATTAGAAATAGAGATGCAGATGCATTATCAAGACGACCTCACTGCTCCCAGGGTCAAACAGAAGAATGGACCCAGCTCACCCCAGAAGGGGTGAGAGCCCTTTGTGATGGAGCACAACAGCAGAGTAAAGGTGGGGCTAGAGCAGAAGAAGTTGGAGTGTTTGCTGCCGGAGTGCCTAAGTGTTACTGTGATGTCACTTAAATTGCAGAGGAAGGTTTACCAAAGCTGTCCAGGAAGTAATCTTTGGTTGGACCAACAACAAGACCCACTTTGTAGCCTGGCGCTGAAGGCTTTGGAGAGCAAAAGCACCTTTTTCTCAAAAAGGAAGCTTGCATCTTACACAAAGAGTGGGATCGGTTACAGCTCAAACAAGGGGTGGTCTACCGAAGGGGCCCCTCTGATGACGGTGAAGAAAAGTGGCAACTGTTCTTACTGGAGAAGCACAGAGAGAAGGTACTGATTGCTCTACATGATCATCACGGCCATTTGGGAGCAGAAAGGACTTTCCAGCAGGTGAAGGACAGGTTCTACTGGCCCTATATGAGGCCCGAAGTAGAGGGCTATTGTCACTCATGCCTCCGATGTATACAGAGGAAGACCTTGCCTCAGAGAGCTGCCCCAATGGGTCATTTGGAGAGCCAAGGGCCAATGGAGCTGGTCTGTATAGATTTCCTGTGTGTGGAATCTGACTTAAGTGGAAGGGGGAACATTCTAATAGTTACCGATCACTTTACTCGTTATGCTTAAGCATTCCCTACTAAAGATCAACAGGCTTCTACTGTGGCGAAAGTTCTGGTGGAAAAGTTCTTTGTCCATTATGGTCTACCACAAAGAATTCATTCCGATCAAGGGAAAGACTTCGAAAGTACTCTGCTTCAAAAGCTGTTGGATCTGTTAGGTATTCGGAAATCTAGAACCACCCCATACCATCCTTAAGGCGACCCTCATCCGGAGAGATTTAACCGGACACTTTTAAATATGTTGGGAGTCGTGACATCTGAGCAAAAATCATATTGGAGCAGGCACATTACTGCACTAGTACATGCATATAATAGTACAAAGTGTGATGCAACAGGATATTCCCCCTACCGATTAATGTTTGGAAGAGAAGGCAGACTACCGGTGGACTTGGCTTTTGGAACCAGCCTGGATCATACCTCAGCAACTTCTCACAGCGGATATGTGGATAGGTTGAGGAAGAGTCTGAAAACTGCTTATGATAAGGCTCAAGTCACATCAGACCGCAGAGGGTACAGAAACAAAAAGAACTTTGATCTCAAAGTATGGGTTCAAGATTTACAACCCGGTGACCGAGTTCTGTTAAGGAATTTTGGAATCCCAGGCAAGCACAAACTGGCTGATCGCTGGAAATCACAACCATATATTTTGTGCAAGAAACTTTCAGAACTTCCAGTATATGAAATTCGGTTAGAACGAAGCACTGGAGCATTAAAGACTTGGCACCGTAATCACCTCCTGCCTCTCACGGAACAGTCAGGATTACCGCACAAGAGGAGCTGCCATCCACATCCACTGTTGTACACAGACCAGTGACCAGACTTAGGCCTGAGCCTTCTGCTACTAAAGAAGAAGAAGAGGAGATGGAGATAAACTGGCTGTGAGCATCTGAGGTATCAGAATCTGAAGTGGACCTTTCATTCCAAACAGGGGGAGAGGATGGTGGAATTCTTAGGTCGGAGGCTCCTGAATTCATACCCAAAAGTAGATCAAGAGAAGATCCAGAAGAGTCTCAAGTTTTTCTACCAGAAATACATTTGGGAGATCTAAGTGCTGATTCCGATTCTGAGCCACAAGAAAAAGATGGAGTTGAGGAACATACCAGCTTACCTGAGATGCCAAAAGCACAGAGGACCAAAAGAGCTATTCGTCCCCCAAAGAGACTAACTTATGAGACATTGGGTGAGTGTTCTGAAGGAACTAAATTTACTGCCAGGAGAAATCCTGAAAGGCTTGATACTCTTGCGTTTGACTCAGAAAATCAAAAGCCCATCTCACCCACTGACACACCTGTACACGACATTAAAGTGTCAGCTGTGAATGTACAGGACAGCTCCTCATCATGTGAAAATTGGTGGGAAGCTCCCCTGTCGGTTTTGTGTAACCACATAGAAAAAAAAAATGTGTAACAGAAACAAAATCTTACATCTCTTTAGGGACCAAAGAGTTCAAGCAGGGGGGGTGTGTAGCAGTCACATTTTTGATATATAATTAATGTTATGTTATAGCTTAGCATCTGGCGCCATCTAGCGGCCAAAATATAAAAGGATTGCATTTTTATTTTTCATTGTTCAAGAAGTTGACATGGAAGTGTTTTGTTTGTTTACATTGGACATTACCTTGACCTACCTATAATGCCCATTGACTCCCATGAACATCAGGAGAACAGAACTGCATTGTGGGAAGACTATAAAAAGGGCTCGACGCGGCCATCTTAGGTCTCCTGGACACGCATGGCCAGCCTGGGAGGATCTGTGTGAGGTCTCCAGCGCAGCGCGACCTACCTCCACTGAAGAGCGATCCGAGCAGCAATACTGTGACATACCTGTGAGCTGGGCTGATGATGGGGCAAGACTGAGAAGGAGTCAGAGGAGCCTGTCAGAGCCATCTGGGAGTTCCGGTTGCTGTGCGGAGCGGAGCAGCGCAGCTGTGCCGGCCAGCCGGGCACCGGACCCTGTACACCGGAGCGGAACTTTCTGACAACACTGACCTGGTTAGGTGAGAGGGCTGTTGCCCAAAAGTTTCCTTGGTGCACTTTTACACATTCACCTGTACAATACAGAGTTGCTGGGATCCATAGTCCCACAAGCAAAGTAAAAGGATTTTGACTGCACACTATATTACATCACAGCTGTGTCAGGGGGACTGAGAGAAATCAAAAGGGTAACGAAGCAGAGTACAGGCCCAATTAAAATACAGCAGCTCCTGCGGGGGTCAGTGCTACACGTATATACAGGCTGTAGTGGAAATCTCCTCCTTCCTGAACTCTCAGCGCTGAAGAAACTGTGCAGTTTAAAGTTTTGCTACTGATGTTTGAGGGTCATCCTGTGTGAGAAAGCCTTTGTTAGAAAGCATTTTGGAGATGAGCAGCCTGCTTGTGTGAGAGAGAAGAGCTGTTTCCAGCTCTGCCCTCAACCCCCCTTAAAAGAGACCACTTGTTTCTGACTTTGTGGGTTTGTATAAGAGAGGAGAAAGATGGAGAGACCATTGCAGACATCTCCTCCCCCCCACCCCCTCTTAACCCCCCTTAAAGGAAGCCTGTCTGTGAAGGCAGACATTTTTTGACCATCTAAGAAAAGTATATAACATCTGATGTTAAACTGTGGGTGATATGTAGGGCAAAGGGAAATGTTTAATTATGTTGTAGAAATAAAATCCTAGTTGACACATTTAGTATTTGTTATGTAACTCTAGGATTAATTTTAAACAAAGGAAGGAAAATGGCTGACTAGGACTGGAACCCTTAAATTAATGAAAAGTAGACATGATTATTATAATTATTTAAATGTTTAGTTCTCCATTCCAGCCTACTGGTGTGGCAAGGGAGACAGCTCCACCCACTGATAAAAACTGTGTGTGTTCCTTTAACGGCAGTCAGCAAAGAGTAAAAGCATAAGATAGGACTATAGTGAACAATATGTATTGTATCTCAGAAAAGTAAGTACACCCCTCACATTTTTGTAAATATTTTCTTCTATCTTTTCATGTGACAACACTGAAGAAATGACACTTGTCTACAATGTAAAGTAGTGAGTGTACAGCTTGTATAACAGTGTAAATTTGCTATCCCCTCAAAATAACTCAATACACAGCCATTAATGTCTAAACCGCTGGCAACAAAAGTGAGTACACCCCTAAGTGAAAATGTCCAAATTGGGCCCAAAGTGTCAATATTTTGTGTGGCCACCATTATTTTACAGCACTGCCTTAACCCTCTTGGGCATGGAGGTCAACAGAGCTTCACAGGTTGTCACTGGAGTCCTCTTCCCTTCCTCCATGACGACATCAGGGAGCTGGTGGATGTTAGAGACCTTGCGCTCCTCCACCTTCCGTTTGAGGATGTCCCACAGATGATCAATAGGGTTTAGGTCTGGAGACATGCTTGGCCAGTCCATCACCTTTACCCTCAGCTTCTTTAGCAAGGCAGTGGTCGTCTTGGAGATGTGTTTGGGGTCGTTATCATGTTGGAATACTGCCCTGCGGCCCAGTCTCTGAAGGGAGGGGATCATGCTCTGCTTCAGTATATCACAGTACATGTTGGCATTCATAGTTCCCTCAATGAACTGTAGCTCCCCAGTGCCGGCAGCACTCATGCAGCCCCAGACCATGACACTCCCACCACCATGCTTGACTGTAGACAAGACACACTTGTCTTTGTCCTCCTCACCTGGTTGCCGCCACACACGCTTGTCACCATCTGAACCAAATAAGTTTATCTTGGTCTCATCAGACCACAGGACATGGTTCCAGTAATCCATGTCCTTAGTCTGCTTATCTTCAGCAAACCTTTCGCAGGCTTTCTTGTGCATCATCTTTAGAAGAGGCTTCCTTCTGGGACAACAGCCATGCAGACCAGTTTGATGCAGTGTGCGGCGTATGGTCTGAGCAATGACAGGCTGACCCCCCACCCCTTCAGCCTCTGCAGCAATGCTGGCAGCACTCATACATCTATTTCCCAAAGACAACCTCTGGATATGACGCTGAGCACGTGACCTCAACTTCTTTGGTGGACCATGGTGAGGCCTGTTCTGAGTGGAACCTGTCCTGTTATACCGCTGTATGGTCTTGGCCACCGTGCTGCAGCTCAGTTTCAGGGTCATGGCAATCTTCTTATAGCCTAGGCCATCTTTATGTAGAGCAACAATTCTTTTTTTCAGATTCTCAGAGAGTTCTTTGCCATGAGGTGCCATGTTAAACTTCCAGTGACCAGTATGAAAGAGTGAGAGTGATAACACCAAATTTAACACACCTGCTCCCCATTCACACCTGAGACCTTGTAACACTAATGAGTCACATGACAGAGGGTGGTGATAAATGGGGAATACTCGGAATGGTCAGGGGTGGGTAGTGGGGTTCCCCAGGGTTCTGTGCTGGGATCGATCCTGTTTAATTCGTTCATAAACGACCTGGAGGATGGAATAAACAGTTCAATCTCTGTATTTGCAGACGATACTAAGCTAAGCAGGGCAATAACTTCTCCGCAGGATGTGGAAACCTTGCAAAAAGACCTGAACAAATTAATGGGGTGGGCAACTACATGGCAAATGAGGTTCAATGTAGAAAAATGTAAAATAATGCATTTGGGTGGCAAAAATATGAATGCAATCTATACACTGGGGGGAGAACCTCTGGGGGAATCTAGGATGGAAAAGGACCTGGGGGTCCTAGTAGATGATAGGCTCAGCAATGACATGCAATGCCAAGCTGCTGCTAACAAAGCAAACAGAATATTGGCATTAAAAAGGGGGATCAACTCCAGAGATAAAACAATAATTCTCCCGCTCTACAAGACTCTGGTCCGGCTGCACCTGGAGTATGCTGTCCAGTTCTGGGCACCAGTCCTCAGGAAGGATATACTGGAAATGGAGCGAGTACAAAGAAGGGCAACAAAGCTAATAAAGGGTCTGGAGGATCTTAGTTATGAGGAAAGGTTGTGAGCACTGAACTTATTCTCTCTGGAGAAGAGACACCTGAGAGGGGATATGACTTCAATATACAAATACAGTACTGGTGACCCCACAATAGGGAGAAAACTTTTTTGCGGAAGGGAGTTTAACAAGACTAGTGGCCACTCATTAAAATTAGAAGAAAAGAGGTTTAACCTTAAACTATGTAGAGGGTTCTTTACTGTAAGAGCGGCAAGGATGTGGAATTCCCTTCCACAGGCGGTGGTCTCAGCGGGGGGCATTGATAGTTTCAAGAAACTATTAGATAAGCACCTAAACGACCGCAACATACAGGGATATACAATGTAATACTGACATATAATCACACACATAGGTTGGATTTGATGGACTTGTGTCTTTTTTCAACCTCACCTACTATGTAACTATGTAACACCGGGGAGGGAAAATGGCTAATTTGCCCCAATTTGGAGAGTTTCACTTAGGGGTGTACTGACTTTTGTTGCCAGCGGTTTAGACATTAATGGCTGTGTGTTGAGTTATTTTGAGGGGACAGCAAATTTACACTGTTATACAAGCTGTACACTCACTACTTTACATTGTAGACAAGTGTCATTTCTTCAGTGTTGTCACATGAAAAGATAGAAGAAAAGATTTACAAAAATGTGAGGGGTGTACTTACTTTTGTGAGATACTGTATATAAATAATTGTACAATAGGTTAAAGATATGTTTTTTGTAAAATCACATCCATTCTAAATGATTGTTCTGTCGCTAAAGTACATTCTTCACCTACAATGGCTTGCTGGAAACATAAAAAAGTGTCCCTGGAGTTTTTTTAAGGATGTTGGCAATTATGCCTCACCTCTGCTGACTGGGTTCTGTTAAGGATTGGAAGACCCCCTAGATGCCTGGATGCATCATGGGGGAGGGGACACAAACTGTTGAAAAGTGCAATATAAGAAGTCAAAAGTGACACCAATCAATTTAGAAAGAGTGATAACGTTTTGCACTTTTCTCCCCCCAGTGCAACAAACTGATCTGCTTATCTGCTTGACTGAGCAAATAAATTTGTTCATCATTTTTTAGGTAATGAAAATCTGACAGCTTTCAATCTGTGATCGTTAGGCTTAATGTACACAGGACATTTTTACAACCTCTTCTGAACGATTTAACTTGACGGATAGTAACCTCACGTTTAAAACCTCCGTTTAGCGCTTCAAATGCCTCTAAATTCAGCTTCTGAACCCATTTTTTTGCATTCCAAAAAAAAGCCTCTAAACTCAGCTGCCTATAAATGACCCTGTGTACATGTACTGATAAGATAACATAGAGGAGAGTTTGTCCGTTTAGCAGCAGCAGTGTACATGAGGCCTAATAAGCATTCATTATTTCTTATGATGATTTGTGAGGTCATCAGTATCTCTTTTTGAAAGCAATCAGTCTGATAACAGAAGGCTGATGTGTGTCAGTATCAAAAGGAACAGACAAATGATAACGGACAATGATCAATTATTCAGAGTACAATCTATTGAGTATGGCCGTCATCACAGAAAACTCTCAGCACTTCCTGGAGATCGGGGTTTGGTGGTCTGGAGGGTCCTCTGGTCCCCCACCTGCATCACATGTTCTGGTATGTGAGGTTGTATAACAGTTCTACTGACAAATACATAACTTACATTGTATACTGACTTCCACACCAAATGTCAGTAACTTACCTTTTCTAAGATAATTCTTCAAAAGGATTGTTAAAAATGCCACTATGCATAAAAGAAGGAAAGCAATATAAATAGCCACCACTGGATTCCATCCTATAAAAGAAAAGCAGAATAGACATCATTTGAATCCAGCAGGTCTGGAGAACCCCAACACTTCTACATATACTGACTGTACATTTATCATTTATAACATTTATTTTATTTTATTTTTACAGCTGAATTCACACAATTATCCAACCATACAATTCTCCATAACCCATAAATATTGAACATTCAGCAAGTAGAGATGAGATTTCTGTTTGTGTCGGCCATTAATTTAACCCAAACTCAGCTTGTTTGCAGTCTGAAGACTGGGCGAGCAAAATGGCAGATCTGACCAGATCACCCGCCCAAACCCCCGACTCATGCAGCTGTAGTAAAAGAAAAGACTACCTAGCTAGGTGGGACTTTGTATGAGGACATTGAAATAGGAATGTACCTCCATCCCCGATATGCAAATATAAAAAGAGAAAAAAAGTTTGGGACTTTGTGTGAGGCAAGCAGCCAGCAAGGTAACACAACATATTACTAATGAGAATGTCTGGTGAGTGCACCATATCTGTGACCACATAGCTAGCATGGTAACAAAGTACATACGGTATAATATAGTAAAACAAAGAAACTTTAATACCATAGTAGAGTACATAATAGTAAAATAACAAAATGGCATAGCAGTATGATATAGTCATAATGGTAATGTAATAAAAACACCAGACTGTTTGTTGCATATGGCCGCAACATAATATTAATAATGTCTGGTGAATAAACCAAATGGTGACCATATAACCTGCATGATACCAAAGTGCACACAGTATGATATAATAAAGCATATAAACTTGTATTCCATAATATAATAACAGTAGCAATGCAGCATAGCAACATAGCAGCATAATGTAGTCACAGTGGTGAATAAATAAACAAAAGACCCAGACTCAATGTTGCGTGTCTTCACAGTAACAACATAATAAAAGTTGGTGGGGTCCAAAACGGCATGTTATAGTTGATGTATAAAGAGGTTTTTTGTTACAAAAGGCATCTAATAGCTCAACGCATTTCATGGATAATTCCAATCTTCAGGAGCAGATGCAGTGTAGCTATCTATAAAGAATATATAGAATAATTTAGGGGCTAACCAGAGGTCAGGCAGGGGAAAATAGAATAAGGATGGTGACTTAAAACATAATATGTTACTTACAAAGGACCTGTGTGTATGAGTGGAGGACGCCAAGGGTCAGAGCCAGCCAGGGGTAAATAGGTATCATCAATCCGGGAGCTGAGGCGGTACCCTAAAAGGCAGATGGATGCAACGCCAGTGGGAAATAAGTAACCCTGGGGAGCTTGTGATGTGATATAACCACATAATCATAACCTGTAAAAATGAAAGTACCAAGGGTGACTGTGAAATTAATACGTGAATATCACATAATGGTCATCATTGAGGAGAGAAATGTGTTAATACCAACAAAATATACCTAAATGCTATATTAGTAGTGAATCTAATAGGTTGGGAGTGAGAAGAGGGGAAGTGAGTATGCAAAAGGTGGATAGCAACGTGTTGGCCAATTGGGAGGGGATTGATGGAGTAAAGTGAGGCTCCAGTGTATACAGCCTATAACAAATTGGGGTGTGATAACAAGAACAGGGGCAGGGACATTGCCGTTGTATTACCTGGGATTCCAATATGATTCCATAAAGACCAAATGACACATAATGACCACCGCTCAAAGATTCCAACAGGGAGTGTATGTTCAACTAGGGGGAGTATAAGTACTCTGGTGCCGCCAATCGGTGACCGCCAAGGTCACGTGGGTGGCTAACAAAGGAGGGGGTCACCTGCAGCTGTAGGATGTTCATTTAGCTGCAGAATCACTACTGCCACTGAATGACAGCTTCTTCATGACTTTGCATAAACAACTTGGAGCACTGCTCAGATGACCAACTGTTTGAAAGGGTGCTGGCGTATACGTGTTTATCCAGAAAGCATAATGGTATCAGTATAGAAAGCGCCACACACTGACAGCTCGATGTGCGTATAATGTGAAGATCCTCCCAAAGGCATGCCCCTTGACAAATTTTGCCCCACCTCCGGGGCTTAGTCATCCAGTACCCTCTTGTCCGGCACCATAGTTGTCCCTGGCAACCTCCGGCTCCAACACACAGAGCTCCCTGGAGATTTCTAGGGACACCTCTGTGGCCTTATATCCTGCTGCTGGGGAGATAGTACACCTTGCTTTGTGGTCACCCCTACCTCATTCAGCTCAGAACCTTGTTCAACTGACACAGGTGTACACACAACAGTAGTTTCATACTCATTAATAAGCATCACATTATCAACATTAATCAACTCGATAGCAGCAATGTCATACTGCTTACTAAGTTTCACATCATCACAATTAATTTTACCGCTTGGCTCCCCACTGGACAGGTCACTGCAGCAAGGCGAGTCCTTTTCCACACAGACAGTGGATCCCCCATTTGGAGTCACTTCCACTCCAGTGTGTGCAGTTTACATAGTCAGTATTTTCCATGACTTTACAAGCAACAGTCTTACCCATCAGTCTTACCATCTTCATTTGAGTTTGTTGACTTTCTTCTGCAGCACTTTTACTGGCCAACTCCCCCAGGTGGTCACAAAATAAAATTACAGCAGGCATCTTCTCTTTAGCACAACAAGAATTTTCCCACTGTTGCCAGGGGTGACTGCAAACCCTTTTAAACAAGAAACTGGGATTGCAGATAAAGACTCTTGCAGCAGCACTATCACCAGCAGTATTCCAGAATCTGAGGCAAGAAAAAAGGCATTCCAGGCATAGTACGTTTCTACAGCCATCTTTATTGGGACACTGAGCCACATCTCCCCTGTAGCTCCCCTTTCGATTGGCACATTTTCTTCCGTTGGTATGGGAGACAGCACTCTCCCAGCTGCACTTTGCTGGCTCTTCCAGACACCATGACTTTTCTCCTCATAAAGCATTATTGTTTTCAATTTGCCACGAACCTCTATATGAAATTCAGATCAGTTTTTCACAGTTCAGAAATAAAATGGAGCACTGTCTCTTTAAGGCTAGTTACTTTCCTCTTGCAGGTTCTCCTCACCTGTATACACATATTGTATTGTCTCATGACCCAAAACACAATTCATATAAACAGATGAACGTACTTTGCAGGGATCCCCAGTTCTGCCCGCATCCTCCACCATATGTGAGAACTTGCATCAAATGTAGAGTTTTAAAGACTCAGCCAATCCCTTTCTTCTGCTTTTGAAAGGGCTTTTCTTGCCAAATTTTATGAAAAGAAAAGATTCAATACAGTTCCAGATATCAAAATCAAAGACCTTCCCTCGCAGGAATATTCAGCATTTGTCATCCATAAACGCAAATGAACGTTCAGCCCTTCTGGCTTGCACTTGCATCACTCCTGCTCTGGCCTTACCCTTTAGGCCTTTGTCTGTCTCCCACAGACCATCTTCTAACAAAACTCTGTGCACACAGCCCTCTGCTGCACTGGCTCCTACCTCTCTCCTAGGTGGAGCCCTCCTAACTCCTGGGCAGTGACCTCCTCTGTCTGCTGGGGTGGAGCCCAGAACAATGGCCATGTCACTATTAATGGCCCAGGACACAGCTGACCAGTCAGTGTGCTGGTGGTTCACAAAATCTGGACCCAGGACTAGAGATTCCATCCCACCTGGATCACTAAGAAATCTCGGAGCTCCAGGTCCCAAGATGGGTTTTTCTAAACCTTGATGAAACTGAAAAGCCAGTTTTCTCCTAATTATGCAAACCCCCTGGAGCCCCTCAACCTGCCTGGTTGAGAATTCTGGGTAACATCACATGCCACAATATATATATACACTACAGTATATATACAGTATCTTACAAAAGTGAGTACACCCCTCACATTTTTGTAAATATTTTATTCTAACTTTTCATGTGACAACACTGAAGAAATGACACTTTGCTAAAATGTAAAGTAGTGAGTGTACAGCTTGTATAACAGTGTAAATTTTCTGTCCCCTCAAAATAACTCAACACACAGCCATTAATGTCTAAACCACTGGCAACAAAAGTGAGTACACCCCTAAGTGAAAATGTCCAAATTGGGCCCAATTAGCCATTTTCCCTCCCCGGTGTCATGTTACCTCGTTAGTGTTACAAGGTCTCAGGTGTGAATGGGGAGCAGGTGTGTTAAATTTGGTGTTATCGCTCTCACTCTCTCATACTGGTCACTGGAAGTTCAACATGGCACCTCATGACAAAGAACTCTCTGAGGATCTGAAAAAAAGAATTGTTGCTCTACATAAAGATGGCCTAGACTATAAGAAGATTGCCAAGACCCTGAAACTGAATTGCAGCACGGTGGCCAAGACCATACAGCGGTATAACAGGACAGGTTCCACTCAGAACAGGCCTTGCCATGGTTGCCCAAAGAAGTTGAGGTCATGTGCTCAGCGTCATATCCAGAGGTTGTCTTTGGGAAATAGACGTATGAGTGCTGCCAGCATTGCTGCAGAGGTTGAAGGGGTGGGGGGTCAGCCTGTCAGTGCTCAGACCATACGCTGCACACTGCATCAAATTGGTCTGCATGGCTGTCATCCCAGAAGGAAGCCTCTTCTAAAGATGATGCACAAGAGACCGCAAACAGTTGGCTGAAGACAAGCAGACTAAGGACATGGATTACTGGAACCATGTCCTGTGGTCTGATGAAACCAAAATAAACGTATTTGGTTATAATGGTGTCAAGCATGTGTGACGGCAACCAGGTGAGGAATACAAAGACAAGCGTGTCTTGCCTACAGTCAAGCATGGTGGTGGAAGTGTCAAGGTCTGGGGCTGCATGAGTGCTGCCGGCACTGGGGAACTACAGATCATTGAGGGAACCATGAATGCCAACATGTACTGTGACATACTGAAGCAGAGCATGATCCCCTCCCTTCAGAGACTGGGCCACAGGGCAGTATTCCAACATGATAACGACCCCAAACACATCTCTAAGACTACCACTGCCTTGCTAAAGAAGCTGAGGGTAAAGGTGATGGACTCGCGATGATGGAAGGTGGAGGAGCGCAAGGTCTCTAACATCCACCAGCTCCATGATGTCGTCAGGACTCTAGTGACAACCTGTGAAGCTCTGGTGAATTCCATGCCCAAGAGGGTTAAGGCAGTGCTGGAAAATAATGGTGGTCACACAAAATATTGACCCTTTGGGCCCAGTTTGGACATTTTTTACTTAGGGGTGTACTTACTTTTGTTGCCAGTGGTTTAGACATTAATGGCTGTGTGTTGAGTTATTTTGAGGGGACAGCAAATTTACACTGTTATACAAGCTGTACACTCACTACTTTACATTGTAGCAAAGTGTAATTTCTTCAGTGTTGTCTAGGGATGAGCCGAACACCCCCCTGTTCGGTTCGCACCAGAACATGCGAACAGGAAAAAAGTTCGTTCGAACACGCGAACACCGTTAAAGTCTATGGGACACGAACATGAATAATCAAAAGTGCTAATTTTAAAGGCTAATATGCAAGTTATTGTCATAAAAAGTGTTTGGGGACCTGGGTCCTGCCCCAGGGGACATGGATCAATGCAAAAAAAAGTTTTAAAAACGGCCGTTTTTTCAGGAGCAGTGATTTTAATAATGCTTAAAGTCAAACAATAAAAGTGTAATATCCCTTTAAATTTCGTACCTGGGGGGTGTCTATAGTATGCCTGTAAAGGGGCGCATGTTTCCTGTGTTTAGAACAGTCTGACAGCAAAATGACATTTTGAAGGAAAAAACTCATTTAAAACTACCCGCGGCTATTGCATTGCCGACAATACACATAGAAGTTCATTGATAAAAACGGCATGGGAATTCCCCAAAGGGGAACCCCGAACCAAAATAAAAAAAAAAAAATGACGTGGGGGGTCACCCTAAATTCCATACCAGGCCCTTCAGGTCTGGTATGGATATTAAGGGGAACCCCGGCCAAAATTTAAAAAAAAAATGACGTGGGGTTCCCCCTAAATTCCATACCAGACCCTTCAGGTCTGGTATGGATTTTAAGGGGAACCCCGCGCCAAAAAAAAAAAAAAACGGCGTGGGGTCCCCCCGAAAATCCATACCAGACCCTTATCCGAGCACGCAACCTGGCAGGCCGCAGGAAAAGAGGGGGGGACGAGAGTGCGGCCCCCCTCCCTCCTGAACCGTACCAGGCCACATGCCCTCAACATTGGGAGGGTGCTTTGGGGTAGCCCCCCAAAACACCTTGTCCCCATGTTGATGAGGACAAGGGCCTCATCCCCACAACCCTGGCCGGTGGTTGTGGGGGTCTGCGGGCAGGGGGCTTATCGGAATCTGGAAGCCCCCTTTAACAAGGTGACCCCCAGATCCCGGCCCCCCCCCTGTGTGAAATGGTAAGGGGGTACCCCTACCATTTCACGAAAAAAGTGTCAAAAATGTTAAAAATGACAAGAGACAGTTTTTGACAATTCCTTTATTTAAATGCTTCTTCTTTCTTCTATCTTCCTTCATCTTCTGGTTCTTCTGGTTCTTCTGGCTCTTCTGGTTCTTCCTCCGGCGTTCTCGTCCAGCATCTCCTCCGTGGCGTCTTCTATCTTCTTCTCCTCGGGCCGCTCCGCACCCATGGCATGGGGGGGAGGCTCCCGCTCTTCTCTTCTTCTTTTCTTCTCCTCTTCTCTTCTTCATTTTCTTCTCCGGGCCGCTCCGCAATCCATGCTGGCATGGAGGGAGGCTCCCGCTGTGTGACAGCGCTCCTCGTCTGACAGTTCTTAAATAACGGGGGGCGGGGCCTCCCGGTGACCCCGCCCCCCTCTGACGCACGGTGACTTGACGGGACTTCCCTGTGACGTCACGGGGAATGCCACAGGGAAGTCCCGTCATGTCCCGTGCGTCAGAGGTGGGCGGGGTCACCGGGTGGCCCCGCCCCCCGTTATTTAAGAACTGTCAGACGAGGAGCGCCGTCACACAGCGGGAGCCTCCCTCCATGCCAGCATGGGTTGCGGAGCGGCCCGGAGAAGAAAATGAAGAAGAGAAGAAGATGAAGAAGATGAAGAGAAGAGCGGGAGCCTCCCCCCATGCCATGGGTGCGGAGCGGCCCGAGGAGAAGAAGATAGAAGACGCCGCGGAGGAGATGCTGGACGAGAACGCCGGAGGAAGAACCAGAAGAGCCAGAAGAACCAGAAGATGAAGGAAGATAGAAGAAAGAAGAAGCATTTAAATAAAAGAATTGTCAAAAACTGTCTCTTGTCATTTTTAACATTTTTGACAGTTTTTTAGTGAAATGGTAGGGGTAAGAACCCCCTTACCATTTCACACAGGGGGGGGGCCGGGATCTGGGGGTCCCCTTGTTAAAGGGGGCTTCCAGATTCCGATAAGCCCCCCGCCCGCAGACCCCCACAACCACCGGCCAGAGTTGTGGGGATGAGGCCCTTGTCCTCATCAACATGGGGACAAGGTGTTTTGGGGGGCTACCCCAAAGCACCCTCCCAATGTTGAGGGCATGTGGCCTGTAGGGATGAGCCGAACACCCCCCTGTTCGGTTTGCACCAGAACATGCGAACAGGAAAAAAGTTCGTTCGAACACGCGAACACCGTTAAAGTCTATGGGACACGAACATGAATAATCAAAAGTGCTAATTTTAAAGGCTAATATGCAAGTTATTGTCATAAAAAGTGTTTGGGGACCTGGGTCCTGCCCCAGGGGACATGGATCAATGCAAAAAAAAGTTTTAAAAATGGCCGTTTTTTCAGGAGCAGTGATTTTAATAATGCTTAAAGTCAAACAATAAAAGTGTAATATCCCTTTAAATTTCGTACCTGGGGGGGGTCTATAGTATGCCTGTAAAGGGGCGCATGTTTCCTGTGTTTAGAACAGTCTGACAGCAAAATGACATTTTGAAGGAAAAAACTCATTTAAAACTACCCGCGGCTATTGCATTGCCGACAATACACATAGAAGTTCATTGATAAAAACGGCATGGGAATTCCCCAAAGGGGAACCCCGAACCAAAATTTAAAAAAAAAAATGACGTGGGAATCCCCCTAAATTCCATACCAGGCCCTTCAGGTCTGGTATGGATATTAAGGGGAACCCCGGCCAAAATTAAAAAAAAAAATGACGTGGGGTTCCCCCTAAATTCCATACCAGACCCTTCAGGTCTGGTATGGATTTTAAGGGGAACCCCGCGCCAAAAAAAAAAAAAAAAACGGCGTGGGGTCCCCCCAAAAATCCATACCAGACCCTTATCCGAGCACGCAACCTGGCAGGCCGCAGGAAAAGAGGGGGGGATGAGAGTGTGGCCCCCCCCCCTGAACCGTACCAGGCCACATGCCCTCAACATTGGGAGGGTGCTTTGGGGTAGCCCCCCAAAACACCTTGTCCCCATGTTGATGAGGACAAGGGCCTCATCCCCACAACCCTGGCCGGTGGTTGTGGGGGTCTGCGGGCGGGGGGCTTATCGGAATCTGGACCCCCCTTTAACAAGGGGACCCCCAGATCCCGGCCCCCCCTGTGTGAAATGGTAAGGGGGTACAAATGTACCCCTACCATTTCACTAAAAAACTGTCAAAAATGTTAAAAATGACAAGAGACAGTTTTTGACAATTCCTTTATTTAAATACTTCTTCTTTCTTCTATCTTCCTTCATCTTCTGGTTCTTCTGGTTCTTCTGGCTCTTCTGGTTCTTCCTCCGGCGTTCTCGTCCAGCATCTCCTCCGCGGCGTCTTCTATCTTCTTCTCCTCGGGCCGCTCCGCACCCATGGCATGGGGGGAGGCTCCCGCCAGTGGCGTCACTAGGGTTGGTGTCACCCGGTGCGGTAAAACATGGTGTCACCCCCCCGCCTAGGCTGCCCAGCAACCTGCAGGCAGCGCACGGTCACGGGGCGCACCCAAAACCAGCCCCTGTAAATGATAGTATAGGGTGGTATAGTGACAGGTTAGGGTAGTATAGAATGGTATAGTGGCAGGTTGGGGTGGTATAGGGCAGGTTGGGGGTGGTCCAGGGCAGGTTGGGGTTGGTACAGGGCAGGTTGGGGTGGCACAGGGCAGGTTGGGGGTGGTCCAGGGCAGGTTGGGGGTGGTACAGGGCAGTTTGGGGTGGTACAGGGCAGGTTGGGGTTGGTACAGGGCAGGTTGGGGTGGCCCAGGGCAGGTTGGGGGTGGTACAGGGCAGGTTGGGTGGCACAGGGCAGGTTGGGGGTGGTCCAGGGCAGGTTGGGGTGGTACAGGACAGTTTGGGGTGGTACAGGGCAGTTTGGGGATGGTCCAGGGCAGGTTGGGGGTGGTCCAGGGCAGTTTGGGGTGGCACAGGGCAGGATGGGGATGGTACAGGGCAGGTTGGGTGGCACAGGGCAGGTTGGGGGTGGTCCAGGGCAGGTTGGGGGTGGTCCAGGGCAGTTTGGGGTGGCACAGGGCAGGATGGGGATGGTACAGGGCAGGTTGGGTGGCACAGGGCAGGTTGGGGGTGGTCCAGGGCAGGTTGGGGTGGTACAGGGCAGTTTGGGGTGGTACAGGGCAGTTTGGGGATGGTCCAGGGCAGGTTGGGGTGGCACAGGGCAGGATGGGGGTGGCACAGGGCAGGTTGGGGTGGCACAGGGCAGGATGGGGGTGGCACAGGGCAGGTTGGGGATGGTACAGGGCAGGTTGGGGTGGCACAGGGCAGGTTGGGGGTGGCACAGGGCAGGATGGGGGTGGCACAGGGCAGGTTGGGGGTGGCACAGGGCAGGTTGGAGTGGCACAGGGCAGGTTGGGGGTGGCACAGGGCAGGTTGGGGTGGCACAGGGCAGGTTGGGGATAGTACAGGGCAGGTTGGGGATGGTACAGGGCAGGTTGGGTGGCACAGGGCAGGTTGGGGTTGGTACAGGGCAGGTTTGGGGTGGTACAAGGCAGGTAGGGGTGTGTGACAGTGTGCTGTGCAGTAACTCATACCATACCTCATGCTTGCATACTTGCAGAGGAAGACCCGGGCGGGTGGGCGGGGCTGTGTCCTCGGCTCTATCTCCTTCAGCTGTGGGATCAGCGTGAAGGGGTCTGTGGGAGGAGTGGAGGAGGCGGCCACACCCCCAGCTCCGCCCACCTAATCTGGCTGCCACGGGAGATATTGGAGATCCCCGAGTGACAGCTGGGGAATGTTGTAGGCAGCCTCCCCTGCACGGCTGAATGCCCTGCTCGCACCGCTCCACTAGAAGCTATAGTGTTTAGCGGCGGCCTCGGTGACGGTGTCACCCCTCTGGCGGGTGTCACCCGGTGCGGGCCGCACCCACCGCACCCCCATAGCAACGCCCCTGGCTCCCGCTCTTCTCTTCTTCTTCATCTTCTTCTCTTCTTCTCTTCTTCATTTTCTTCTCCGGGCCGCTCCGCATCCATGCTGGCATGAAGGGAGGCTCCCGCTGTGTGACGGCGCTCCTCGTCTGACAGTTCTTAAATAACGGGGGGCAGGGCCACACGGTGACCCCGCCCCCCTCTGACGCACTGGACATGATGGGACTTCCCTGTGGCATTCCCCGTGACGTCACAGGGAAGTCCCGTCAAGTCACCGTGCGTCAGAGGGGGGCGGGATCACCGGGTGGCCCCGCCCCCCGTTATTTAAGAACTGTCAGACGAGGAGCGCCGTCACACAGCGGGAGCCTCCCGCCATGCTAGCATGTGTGAGGAGCGGCCCGAAGAAGAAAATGAAGAAGAGAAGAAAAGAAGAAGAGAAGAAGATGAAGAAGAAGAGAAGAGCGGGAGCCTCCCCCCATGCCATGGGTGCGGAGCGGCCCGAGGAGAAGAAGATAGAAGACGCCGCGGAGGAGATGCTGGACGAGAACGCCGGAGGAAGAACCAGAAGAGCCAGAAGAACCAGAAGAACCAGAAGATGAAGGAAGATAGAAGAAAGAAGAAGTATTTAAATAAAGGAATTGTCAAAAACTGTCTCTTGTCATTTTTAACATTTTTGACAGTTTTTTAGTGAAATGGTAGGGGTACTTTTGTACCCCCTTACCATTTCACACAGGGGGGGGCCGGGATCTGGGGGTCCCCTTGTTAAAGGGGGCTTCCAGATTCCGATAAGCCCCCCGCCCGCAGACCCCCACAACCACCGGCCAGGGTTGTGGGGATGAGGCCCTTGTCCTCATCAACATGGGTGTTTGGGGGGCTACCACAAAGCACCCTCCCAATGTTGAGGGCATGTGGCCTGGTACGGTTCAGGAGGGGGGGGGGGCGCACTCTCGTCCCCCCCTCTTTTCCTGCGGCCTGCCAGGTTGCGTGCTCGGATAAGGGTCTGGTATGGATTTTTGGGGGGACCCACGCCGTTTTTTTTTTTTTTTTTTGGCGCGGGGTTCCCCTTAAAATCCATACCAGACCTGAAGGGTCTGGTATGGAATTTAGGGGGAACCTCACGTCATTTTTTTTTAAAAATTTTGGCCGGGGTTCCCCTTAATATCCATACCAGACCTGAAGGGCCTGGTATGGAATTTAGGGGGACTCCCACGTCATTTTTTTTTTTTAATTTTGGTTCGGGGTTCCCCTTTGGGGAATTCCCATGCCGTTTTTATCAATGAACTTCTATGTGTATTGTCGGCAATGCAATAGCCGCGGGTAGTTTTAAATGAGTTTTTTCCTTCAAAATGTCATTTTGCTGTCAGACTGTTCTAAACACAGGAAATATGCGCCCCTTTACAGGCATACTATAGACACCCCCCAGGTACGAAATTTAAAGGGATATTACACTTTTATTGTTTGACTTTAAGCATTATTAAAATCACTGCTCCTGAAAAAACGGCCATTTTTAAAACTTTTTTTTGCATTGATCCATGTCCCCTGGGGCAGGACCTGGGTCCCCAAACACTTTTTATGACAATAACTTGCATATTAGCCTTTAAAATTAGCACTTTTGATTTCTCCCATAGACTTTTAAAGGGTGTTCCGCGGCATTCGAATTTGCCGCGAACACCCCAAATTGTTCGCTGTTCGGCGAACTTGCGAACAGCCAATGTTCGAGTCGAACATGAGTTCGACTCGAACTCGAAGCTAATCCCTAGTGGCCTGGTACAGTTCAGGAGGGGGGGGGTCGCACTCTCGTCCCCCCCTCTTTTCCTGCGGCCTGCCAGGTTGCGTGCTCGGATAAGGGTCTGGTATGGATTTTTGGGGGGACCCCACGCCGTTTTTTTTTTTTTTTTTGGCGCGGGGTTCCCCTTAAAATCCATACCAGACCTGAAGGGTCTGGTATGGAATTTAGGGGGAACCCCACGTCATTTTTTTTTTTTTAATTTTGGCCGGGGTTCCCCTTAATATCCATATCAGACCTGAAGGGCCTGGTATGGAATTTAGGGGGACTCCCACGTCATTTTTTTTTTTTAATTTTGGTTCGGGGTTCCCCTTTGGGGAATTCCCATGCCGTTTTTATCAATGAACTTCTATGTGTATTGTCGGCAATGCAATAGCCGCGGGTAGTTTTAAATGAGTTTTTTCCTTCAAAATGTCATTTTGCTGTCAGACTGTTCTAAACACAGGAAACATGCGCCCCTTTACAGGCATACTATAGACACCCCCCAGGTACGAAATTTAAAGGGATATTACACTTTTATTGATTGACTTTAAGCATTATTAAAATCACTGCTCCTGAAAAAACGGCCGTTTTTAAAACTTTTATTTGCATTGATCCATGTCCCCTGGGGCAGGACCCAGGTCCCCAAACACTTTTTATGACAATAACTTGCATATTAGCCTTTAAAATTAGCACTTTTGATTTCTCCCATAGACTTTTAAAGGGTGTTCCGCGGCATTCGAATTTGCCGCGAACACCCCAAATTGTTCGCTGTTCGGCGAACTTGCGAACAGCCAATGTTCGAGTCGAACATGAGTTCGACTCGAACTCGAAGCTCATCCCTAGTGTTGTCACATGAAAAGATAGAAGAAAAGATTTACAAAATGTGAGGGGTGTACTTACTTTTGTGAGATACTGTATGTGAACCAGCTCCATAGAGAGCCGGCCACACTCTCCTGTCATGCAAATTGGATGTGGGGAACCCACATTCAATTCACACTTGTGTGAACCCAACCTAAACCTCCAAATGCTCAACAACCCAAATCCCATACTTTTAAATTGTCCCTGTTCTCCTATGAGTGCTTCAGAGGTCTGCAGCTTGATGGGTGAAAAATGAAAAAGGTACCTGAGCTACTTTTAAAGCAGCATGGGCCATTTTTGGCCCCATGAACCTCAATGGGAGTGCCTGTAAAGGTGTGTTTTTCAACCCTAAACAACTTCTTGCTCCTTCTTTTAACTAACTTTTCATTGGGTAAAATATAAATGCCCAAACCTGAACACCCCTGAAAAAGTTGCTCTAAAATAGCCTGTAACAGTGTTCAAGCATGAATACAGACTCAGCTTTCCAGTGTTTTGTAAACTCACTGGGCAGCCTGTGGATCTAATCTGAATGATCTGGGATTTGTAGAGGCAGTAGGAGCCAAATTTCACAGACATTAGATTTTAAGGCTACTTACTTGGCACAGTGAAATTGAGAGTAATTTCCTCCTTCAGGGATCTGTGGGTCACAATACAGGAAAATACATCTTCGGGTTCAACTCCACTAGACGGCCTCACCGTGAGCACACTGGTCACATTAAAAGTCTCATCGCTGTTCCTTAATGGCATTGTGAGACAAACGTCTTCATCCAAAGATGAGCTGGTGAGGATACCTTTCCTGTGTTTAACCCACCGGATCTTCACTACCTCTGGGTAAAAATTGCTGACTTTACAAGAAGCAGATCCCGGGAATCCAACATCAATGAGTCTTCTATAAACCAGGTTAGTCTGTGGTTTAACTGTACAAGAGAAATTTTTATTACACACTGTTATTCATTATTTCTATATTAAGTTATTAGATGTTATCTTACAGCACTGAGAGAGAGAACATAACACTGAATCAGTCTTTGCATCAGAGGAGCTTACACTCTAATGCCCCCCCATCCACAGTCACACACTATTAGTATTATACATTCATATAGCTCTGACATATACCGCAGTACTGTACACTGAGCCAGTCACATCAGTCTCTGCACCAAAGGAGCTTCTCCACCAGGTGGTGCTGTTCTGCAAGGTGCTGTTGGCCCACTCGGCTTTGGTCTCAGCTGTGAGAAGCAACAAGCCTTGGGGCTCTCCTACAGGTCTTTGCCAAGTCAGGATGCAGCAGGCTGGGGAGGATCTACGTGGAGTCTCTCCAGAGGGACTGAGGCCTACACCACATGCTCAAGCTGCAATTTATCTTGGACTTGTCCCTATGCAGGGTGAGTCCTTACCAGGTTTCCAGGACAGAGTGGTGAATAAACTTTGCCATATAGCTAAGGAGGAAGGGAAGCTTGCTAACCTGAAAGCTAAATTCAGAATGAAGAAAAATCAGGGCGATCAGACCAATATGTGTCTGAACAGCTGCTTTGGAGGCCAGAGGAGATATTTGGGGTCTAATAGACTCCAGATGTCTCCATAAAGAGCATCTGTCACGGCCTATGCCACCACAAGGGATGTTGCTCATCCCTTTTGATAGCAATAAAGTTGATAAGAAAATGTTAAAGTGATTGTAAAGTCTTGTTTTTTTCCGATAAAAATAACAAACATGTTATATTCACCTCCTCTATGTAGTGGATTTGCACAGAGCAGCTCGGATCCTCCTCTTCTCTGGTTCCTCTTCGGTGCCCCTCCCTCCTGTTGAGTGCCCCCCCACAGCAATCAGCTTGCTGTGGGGGGCACCCGAGCCAAGTCACAGCTCCCTGTGTCCATTCAGACACAGAGCCCAGACCCGGTCCCCTCTCTACCCTCATTGCCTAGTTGACTTTGATTGACAGCAGTGGCAGCCAATCAGGAGGGAGAACCTCAGATGGCTGAGACACACGTGGACATCGCTGGATAGAGATGGGGCTCTGGTAAGTATTAGGGGTGCTGGGGGGGGGGGGGCTGCTGCACACAAAGGGCTTTTTATCCTAATGAATAGAATGCATTAAGATAAAAGAACCTTCTGCCTTTACAACTGCTTTAAGGTACAGTGTTAGAAAAAAAAAAAAAAATTATAAAATAAAATAAAATTAAGTGCTCACACACGAAGGCGACCGTACATTGGTCCTGCATGTAAATAGCAGTTGCACTGCACATGTAAGGTATCGTGGCAAATGTCAGAGTGAGAACAATAATTCTAGCACCAGACCTCCTATGTAACTCTAAACTGGTAACCTTTAAAGGCTTTTAAATCCTTGTAGTCTTAAAATCTCTATGGAGATTTTTTAGGTACCATAGTTTTGGTTCCATTCCATTGGCATACACATTGTGACATGTTTGCCATCTATTTACTAACATAATTATAACATCTTCTTTTATATTTTACCAAACAAATAAGTATTATATTGTGTTTTTGCACACTAAAATTCATGAAAGTATATTTTTTCTAAAAAAAAAAAATTATTTGAAAAACCACTGCGCAAATATCATGTGAGCTGCCTTAACCCCGGTATCCTCTTCTTCAGTGAGCGGTCCGATTTCAGATAAAAGTGGTCTCTGCGGCGGATTCGCTGCGAGATCACTTTTATCGTGGCGGGAGAGGGCCCCGCCCTCCCGAAGCGCTCCGGTGCCCTCCGCCACTTACCGGCAGCGGCAGAGGAGATCGGGTCCTTTTTCCGTGTGTGGTATGGAGCTGAGTGAGGGGAAGATAACCCCACCCGTCTCCATACCATTGCAGGGCGGAAGGGAGTTTTTTTTTAATGACTTTTTTTTTATTGCATTTTAGTGTAAATATGAGATGTGATGTCTTTTTGACCCCAGATCTCATATTTAAGAGGTCCTGTCATGCTTTTTTTCTATTACAAGGGATGTTTACATCCCTTGTAATAGGAATAAAAGTGACACAGTTTTTTTTTTTTTTAAAGAACAGTGTAATAATATAAAATAAAAAGGAAAATAAATTAAAAAATATATATATTTTTTTCTAACGCGCCCTGTCCCGCCTGTTTTGTACTGTTTGTTGGTCTTATAGCAACCCCGCCCCCTTATGACGTCACCATCCAGGGCATGATGGGACGTGATGTCATAAGGGGGTGGGGTCACTGGATGACATCACCCGGTGACCACGCCCCATGCTTATATAAGTCATTGCGCACCGTGCACCCGGCATTACAGTGGGAGAGAGCATTGTGTCAACATCGGAAGAAGAGCAGAGGTAAGAAGATGACGCAGAAGACCGAGCAACCCCTAGCAAAAAGAGCAGGCAAAAGAGCAGAAGATAGTGGAGGAACCCGGCAGAAGACACCGGAGACCGGGAGAAGAGGCCGGAGAGAGCGGAGAAGTCAGAAGAGACCCCCGATGACGCAAGAGACCCCCAAAGTCAGAACAGACCCCCGGAGCTGCCTAATAGATTACTTTAAAAACCTGTGTAGTGTGTTTAATTTTTGACACTTTTTTTCCAGGTGGATAGATAGGGGTACGATGTACCCCATACTCATTCACATGGGGGGGGATCTGGGGGCCCCCTTATTAAAGGGGGCTCCCAGATTCCGATAAGCCCCTCACCCGCAGACCCCGACAAACAAAGGCCAGAGTTGTCGGGAAGAGGCCCTTGTCCTCATCAACATGGGGTCAAGGTGCTTTGGGGTGGGGGGGAGCTTGCTCATCCCCATCCCCTTTCCTGACCGGCCGGGCTGCGTGCTCAGATAAGGGTTTGGTATGGATTTCGGGGGGGCTCCCACACCGTTTTTTTTCGGCGAAGGGGAGTTTCCCTTAAAATCCATACCAGACCGAAGGGCCTGGTAGTGTCCGAGGGGGAACCCCACGCCAATTTTTTTCCATTTTGGCGGGGTTCCCCTTCATCCTCAGCACACAAGTCGCACCGCAAGTCAGATCATGATGATCCGACTTCTGGTGCGACTTCTATTCAAATCAATGGGCTCCCATAGGGAACCATTGATTTTGAATAGAGGCAGAGAAACACAGAACAAGGCTTAATGCCCTTTTTACAGCGTTAACCCTCGTTTGACACCTTTTACCGGTGTCTGGGGTTTCTAGTACTGCTCTTGAACGTGATTTTATGGCGTTCAGAAAACAGCCCATAAACTCCACTGCTGATAAACGTCCAAAAACGTCCATGTGTGCATGGACACATAGGATAACATAGAGGGGAGTTTATGGGCTTTTAAAAAAAAACGCCAAAACTCAAAAAAATGGCCGTTTATGAGCTCCAATGTGCATGGAGCCTAAAGGCCCTGTCAAAAAGTAATAATCAGCATCAGCCACTGGGATACCTGAGATAAAAGAAAAGTAACAATTCAAAATGCCCTTTACAACCCACATTCAGGAGATATTTGAAGCCTCACAAGTAGTATGCCAGGGAAATACTGAACACTGCAACAACAAGAAAAAACAAAAGCAAAGTAAACTAAATAGTGCCAATAAACATAGCTCCCAACAGTCCCTGATTTTGAGGGACTGCCCCTGATTTGGAGCAATGTCCCTCTGTCCCTCTTTCCTCCTCATTTGTCCCTCATTTTGGTCTGATCTCTATAGTTGTATATAAAATGCACTTTTTATCTTTCAAAAAGTGTTTCCCAGTGCTAAACCTTTCATCCAATTTCTAAATTGCTGCATTTGTAAATGTCAAAATCCAGTATAAAGGAATAGTAGTGGTAAAAAAAGCACTTGTGACTTTAACTAATATTTTTTTTTGTATAATTCTTCCTTAAGGGGGCGTGGCAAAGGTGTGTGTCCTATGCCTACATACTCTTTCTAATAGGTGTCCCTCGTTACAATCTCAGAAAGTTGGGAGGTATGCAATAAGACAATCATTGGTAGTACAATAAATAAAAAGAATTACACTTACAAACTATGTATGGGTCATTCACAAAGAGTTGTCTTCACCAGGAGTAAAATTGTAAAAAATCCAGACTTTCTCACTACTAGCCGCCATGTGGGGATGAATAGTCCAGACTGCAACCAGAACAGCCATACAACCACCCAGGATCTCAATAGGAATACAGATATCCCATGACTCTGTACAAGCTCCACATCTAAGTCACCACTTTTGACATGTTTTGAGGCTCTTCCTCTTCATCAGAGTAGCAGCGGTGTCCAAACCACCATAGTGAGAGGAAGAATCTCAAAACATGTCCTTGGTGGAGTCTTAGGTGAGTTTGCAATTCTTTGGAGTCCTTTTTATTAAGAATAAACATCATATAGGCACTATCTGGTACTCTTTACTTTTCTGCTTTCTTACTGTTGTCATTGTGTACCTGATACATGCAGAGTAGATGTAGTGGTGCCGGAATCAGGAGTGACGATAACAAAGCAGCGATAATCCCCTTCATCTGTGATCTGAATGTTGGGTATAGAAAGACTGGCGTTGCCTTGTTGGAGGTCTCTGTCATTCACGTGAGATCCAGGCCTCAATGATTGATGGTGGGAATCTTGAATTTGGTAAACCTTGTATTCAGTTCCATTTTGTAATCTGAGTGTCCAGGTAACTGACACTTCCCGTAGATTCAGCGGTATTGGGACACCAGACAGCAGACAAGGGATGGTGACATCTTCTCCTCTAAGAGCTTCAATAGGTACATCTTTCCCAGTAACTGTCAGCCCCCGAACCTGAAAATCACCTAAAAAGTTTGAATGAAAAAGAGAGATGACAATTGTACGGGAATTCTTGTGTAGCATATCCCTGCAGGGACCACTAGTAGTCCTGGGTCTTCTGTTCCTGCCTCGACCCCACTAAAATCCTCAGCCCCTCTGACACTCCAGGTTATACTCACACAAACAGGTAGCAACTCACAAACCTTGTGACACTAAGGGCCGGTTCACACTGCTGCGATGCGGGAACCCTACGAATCCACTGGGGGTTCCCACGCCGCATGTTTCCCGGCAGCAGTTCACACTGCCCTATGCCAACTGCTGGGAGTGTCAGGTAAAAGTTAATGACACCCCCAAATCAGTTTGCATATTGCAGTGCGATCTGCAAACTCGGACAGGAATCAGATCGCATGGGTGTGAACACCCATGCGATCCGATTCTGCTGCTGACAAAAAAAAGGGTCCTGTGCGAGTTTGATGCAAATTCAGCCATACGTTCTTTATGGCTGAAATCGCATCGCACAGAGATCGCATGTAATTTTCACTGCAGTGCGGTGCGAATCACATCCGATCTCTGACATCGCACCAGTGTGCACCGGCCCTAAGTGGTTACGCCTTAAAAATGAAAAACAAAACAGGTTAGTAGAGTCAGTGAGTATATTATCACTTAGCAAAGATGATTTAGGATAAAAAAAAGGAATATCAAACTTTCCCTGGGTTAGCATAAACAATAGCCTCTCCACCTATTAGTGTGACAACCGGCAGCCTCAAATGAATATTAACAATATTAAGGCTATGGTGCTAGTGTACATTGGTGGTGGTAAAGCTAGGCCTAGGCCACCGCTGAACAAGCAACTCAATAACTGAAAAAAAAAGGACAAGTTCATAGTTCTTCAAAAGCAATTCTTCTGCCAGCTGACATTGGAGCCCTTTGGTAACATTGGTACACTAGAAGGTGTATGTTAGAATACAATAGGATGAGTACTTACGGACTTTGGTTCATTGTGCAGTGCAATGGACTCGGCTAACTGGAGAGTTGTTGGAAGCAACAAAACAACCAAACAAGATCTGATAACAGTACAGAAAGTATTTAACTGGGTTGGAGGAGGAGTGGTTAAAGGTAATTCTGCTCACAGTATGTCTTTTCCTGCCTACAGAACAATGGATGGTCAGAGATCTAATCACCATCTCCATGGGTTGTCGTGGCAGTCTGTAGCGATGGAGCCCCCCCCCTCCCCCCTTCCCTGATGCGGCAATGAGCGCTGACCTCCTCACAGGAACTGGGCATGCAGCGTGACCGAACCAGCCTAGATTGCAGTAGCGCTGGTGTCCCTGTAGCAACTTGGCTTATGTTAGGGCTGGGTCAGTATGTTGAACTGTTTGCGTTGGTTTCAATTGGAGCCGTATCTGAAGGGTCAACAGAATGTGTGGGCTTGCCGGCGTTCACTTGCTGAGTGTTGGGTGTAGACTGTGTTAACACATGGGGAATGCAGTTCTGTCAGTGGACCCTGTGGCTGTTAGATACCAGGACCTCTTAATTTTCTTCCCCCTGCTTTTTTTGGAGCAGCCACACCCCGATCTGCACCTGGCACCAACCCCCCAGCTACTTCCTGGGCTTTTCAATATAAACACCCCTTAGAAATCCCCCTGCCTTCAGGTTTCATTGGGGCTTGTAGTTCATAGACCCAGTTATTGCATTCACATGGTTATGGCCCAGACTACATCTCCTAAAATTCCCAGCACTCTAAATTGTGACACAGTTCCCCACACACGGCTCATGTGTAAGGTAACGTCTACAGGATTGGTAAGATCAGTTTGTAAATGGATAGAAAACTGTCTAAAATATAGAATTCAGAGGATAGTGGTTATTGATTCTTACCAGTGGCGTCACTATGGGGGTGCGGGGGGTGCGGTCCGCACCCGGGTGACACCCGCAAGAGGGGTGACACCAGGACTTTTTTCAGCCGGAACGTGGTGGAAGAGAGTTTCGCCATCTAGGTTGCTGCCCTGTGCTTTCCGCTCAGTACTGTCACTTCTAAACACAGAAGCCAGGCTTCTGTATTTAGAAGTGACACAGCGCTCCTGTCCGGCCGGATTCTTGGCACCTATCCACACTCCCGCAGCAAGCATCGCTCGCCGCTGTCTGTCACACTAGAGTCGGGGAGGGGAATCTTTTGCTAGGTGGCTCCTCCCCGGCTCTGACGTGTCTTACACGTCATGAGAGGAGCCTGTGAGGAGGGATATCTCTCTGGATTGAGCCGCGCTGTATCTGAGGTCTGTGTTCACAGGGGAAAGTTTAATATGTGCTAATTGTACAGGAAGGGGGATGTGTGTCTGTGCTGGGAGGGGGAAGACAGTTCTGTCCAGGATGGTGATTTAGTGGTGGAACTCTGCACCCTGTACCTACCTGCACCCTGTACCTACCTGCACCATGTACCTACCTTACCCTGTACCTACCTGCACCCTGTACCTACCTGTACCTACCTGCACCCTGTACCTACCTGCACCCTGTACCTACCTGTGCCTACCTGCACCCTGTACCTACCTGCACCATGTACTTACCTGCACCTACCTTCACCATGTACCTACCTGCACCCTGTACCTACCTGCACTCTGCACCCACCTGAACTCTGCACCCACCTGAACTCTGCACCCACCTGAATTCTGCACCCTGCACTCACCTGAACTCTGCATCCTGCACCCACCTGAACTCTGCACCCACATGCACCCTGCACTCTGCACCCTGCACCCACCTGAACTCTGCACCCACCTGAACTCTGCACCCTGCACCCACCTGAACTCTGCACCCACATGCACCCTGCACCCACTTGCACCCTGCACCCACCTGAACTCTGCACCCACATGCACCCTGCACTCTGCACCCTGCACCCATCTGAACTCTGCACCCACCTGAACTCTGCACCCTGCACCCATCTAAACTCTGCACCCTGCACCCACCTAAACTCTGCACCCTGCACCCACCTAAACTCTGCACCCTGCACCCACCTAAGCTCTGCACCCTGCACCCACCTAAACTCTGCACCCTGCACCCACCTAAACTCTGCACCCACCTGCACTCTGCATCCTTCACCCACCTAAACTCTGCACCCTGCACCCACCTAAACTCTGCACCCACCTGTACTCTGCATCCTTCACCCACCTGAACTCTGCACCCTGCACCTACCTGAACTCTGCACACACCTGAACTCTGCACCCTGCACCCACCTGAACTCTGCACCCTGCACCCACCTGCACTCTGCACCCACCTGAACTCTGCACCCACCTGAACTCTGCACCCTGCACCCACCTGAACTCTGCACCCTGCACCCACCTGAAATCTGCACCCACCTGAACTCTGCACCCACCTGAACTCAGCACCCTGCATCCACCTGAACTCTGACTCTGTATGTAGCACCCTCGTAGTATTTAATGACCCTTAAGGACCCTCCCACTCCCAGCTGCTGTGGCACGCTCAACCCCCCACCCCCCTACTTGGGGAAAGGTGTGGAGCGTGGTTGAGTTCCTGCACCTTTTCTCTGAGATGAATGCCCTGGGTGACACTATCAATTAGCACTGCTGCAGGCTGGGGGGGGCGTGAGAGGCACATAATGCGCTAGCCTGCTCAGTGAAATACTGCCTGTCATGCTGGGGGGGTGACACCATGTTCTACCGCACCGGGTGACACCAACCCTAGTGACGCCACTGATTCTTACTCTGAATGGTCTAAGGCAGGAGGTCTCAAACTGGCAGCCCTCCAGCTGTTGCGAAACTACAAGTCCCATGAGGCATTGCAAGGCTGACAGTTACAAGTATGACTCTCACAGGCAGAGGGATGATGGGACTGGGTAGTTTCGCAACAGCTGGAGGGCCGCCAGTTTGAGACTCCTGGTCTAATGTTATCAGTGGTGTACCCCAAGGTTCAGTGTTGGGACCCCTACTTTTTAATACCTTTATAAATGATATGGGTTCTGGGATTAAAAGTAACATTTCAGTCTTTGCAGATGACACCAAGCTATGCAGTGGAATAACATCCTTACAGGATGTCTCCAATTTACAAGCTGACCTTAATCCAACGCTTTTGCAAAATCCAAGTATACCACGTCCACAGCCCCCCCCCCCCCCCCCCCCCCCGTCCAAGGTTTTACTTACCACCTTTTATAAAAACAAATCAAATTTGTCTGACAACTTCTGTCTTTCATGAATCCATGCTGTTAAAAATATTAAAAAAAAAAAATTTCCAGCAAGAACTCATTATTATTAAACCCTCCAGTATCTTCCCGACTATAAACGTTAAACTATCAGGTCTATAATTACTTGGTAAAGACTTTGATCCCTTTTTAAATATAAGCACCACATTGACCCTGCGCCAGTCCAGTGGTACCATTCCCATCATTAAAGAGTCCCTAAAAATTAGAAACAATGACTTTGAAAATACAGAGCTCAATTGTTTTAGGATCCGTGGGGTGGATGCCATCTGGTCCAGGTGCTTTATCTACCTTTATTCTGTCTGTCTAAATATTTCTGGTCCATATCACTTTTGAGCCATTGTGGATAATTTGGAGCCGTGTCCCCAAAAAATATGCCCCTTTTAAACCATTGAACCCACTAAGTAACATATTCACTCCCTTGCTATCTCTCGCCTTGACTATTGTAACTCCTTTCTCATTGGCCTGCCTCTCTATAGGCTCCTCCCCTCTTCAGTCTATCAAGAATGCTGCTGCCAGACTCATCCACCTTACCAACCGTTCAGTGTCTGCTTCTCCTCTCCGCCAATCCCTACACTGGCTTGCCCAACGAATAAAATTCAAAACACTAACAATAACATACAAAGCCATTCATAACTCTGCCCCAAGCTTCATCACTAATCTTGTCTCTAAATATCACCCAAATCGACCTCTCCGCTCTTCCCAACACCTCCTGCTCTCTAGCTCCCTTGTCTCTTCCTCCCATGCTCGTCTCCAGGACTTCTCCACAGCCTCTCCCATTCTCTGGAACTCACCACTCCAATCTGTTCGGTTATCTCCTACTCTGTCCACTTTTAGGCAATCCCTGAAAACTTATCTCTTCAGGGAAGCCTATCCTTCCTTCAGCTAACAACCGAATCTTCTACTTCCCTGATCAGTTCATCCCTTACAGTTACTACTTTCTGTTTCACCAGCCCCTCCCTATTAGATTGTAAGCTCGCAGGAGGGCCTTTCTAATCCTCTTGTATGGAATTGTATTATTGCAGTGTCTCCCTTTGTATTGTAAAACGCTGCGCAAAATGTTGGTGCTATAAATCCTGTATAATAATAATAATATTAAAAGCGGTTTCTGAAGTCCATTAGTGAACCAATTCCCTCTGCCACAAGGGGAGGGGGAGGCTGATCAAGATAATCTACACAGGGTGGTGTGCTTTTTTAAACACTGTACCTTGTGGATGTTGCTAGCACGATTACAAAGCACTGTCTATTTGGACAATGCAGATCACAACAAAAGGTACAGAGCCAATTAGAGTGGTTCTCTACCCTACCATGTAATTGCTGTGACTGTGCTCTCCCTTTTCACTTCATAGAGTGATTGATTGTGAGTGGAAAGAGAGCATTTTTTTTTTTTAAATCAGATAAAAGTTTATTGAAAAACCAATCAACAATACATTCAGACACAGTGTCATTTCAGCCAAAAAATTCCAATACAGTAGTTATATCAGGTATCATATATTGTGTAGCATATGGATTTACATATTAGGTCAGCTGGCTTTATGTATACAATATCAATTATTATGACACTATCGTATAATTTTCCAATTCCAATCAACAACAATCTAGACTGCGTGTCCTGAATCATAAGGAGTACTATAAAACTTGCACATATAACAAGAACCAGATGTGTATGGGATTTAATAACAGCAATCCACACCTAGATAGAGAGCAAGACAATGTAACATTACTCTCTACCTATGCATTTGTGATTGTTCACCATGGCTCCTCCATGAGCTATCATTTTGAGAACGATGATTTACACAATCATCTTGTCAATTCCTCCCTTTACTAATCGGTTACATCTGCAATGGTCTATCTTTATCCAGTTGTTTTGGACCTAGCCCCGGAGTGTCCAGCCAAGGTTGCCACATTGAATAGAATTTCTTTAGGACATTTCTATGTTGGTAGGTAATTTTTTCCTGTATTAACATATTATTTACTAGTTCTATCCATCGTTCCCCCGTCGGTACTCTCAGGGTTATCCAAAGCCTCGCAATCGCCTTTGTGCTAGGTATAATAAATGCAATACTGCCGTGTGGCCATTTGGTGAGAGTAATAGGGCGTACACACGGTCGGACTTTGTTCGGACATTCCGACAACAAAATCCTAGGATTTTTTCCGACGGATGTTGGCTCAAACTTTTTTTGTCTACACACGGTCGCACAAAGTTGTCGGAATTTCCGATCGCCAACCAATCGGTCACGTACACCACGTACGACGAGACTAGAAAAGGCCGATTCAGAACCAAGCGCGGCACCCTTTGGGCTCCTTTTGCTAATCTCGTGTTAGTAAAAGTTTGGTGAGAGACGATTCGCGCTTTTTCAGACTCGTGGCTTTCAGATCGTTTTCTGCTGTTCAGTTTGTGCTTGTGGGTTTGTATCTGCTCTTCAGTGCGTGCAGCAAGTACCCTTGACTTGTCATTGTGTTCTTGTTCGTTCGTTACTGTTTTTCAGGTCGCTCTTCACAGGCCTTGCTGTTCTTCAGTGCGTTCTGTTACTTCGTTCTGAGCAGCCGACCATTTTCAAGCCATGTTTCGTATGCGTATTCCTTGTAGAGTTCGCGCTGTGCGGGGGCTTGGTGTTGGGGTCCTGACCTTGACACAAGTCCAGTCCATGAACAGGGTGGGGAGGAGTTCATGGACCAAGAATTGGTTGCTTCAGCGTGACCAGTTCTCTCATATGCCTTTGTTCCGTGAGATCCGTGAGAATAATCCTGATGATTTCAGGAACTTTCTCCGGATGACGGACCCCGTGTTTCACCGTTTGTTGGCTTCGCTGACCCCCTATATCAGCAGGCAGGATACCTGCATGAGGCAAGCCATCACTCCGGAGCAGAGGTTGGTCGCTACCTTGCAGTATTTGGCGACAGGGAGAAGCCTGCAGGACCTCAAGTTCTCGACAGGCATCTCCCCCCAGGCTCTGGGTATCATTATCCCAGAGACCTGTTCTGCCATCATCCAGGTCCTGCAGAAGGATTATATGAAGGTAAGATTTTTATCCTTTTATATCACATTTTATTGTATTGAATGTTTGCTAATATATTGTATTTCTTTCCTCATTCCCTAATTACCATGATTGTAATATGCTGAGAATGTCCCCTTTGTCCTCATGCATGCTGGATTTTTATGTAATTATTATTTTAGGTCCTTCATACATATTTGCCCTTCAATAACCTCCCCAGCATGGTGTCTCCTGGCCTATATTCACCTCATCTAGTCACTTAACAATGTATTTTATCAGCTCCATAGTAGTGCTTTACCCCAAACACCCCCTAAAATGTTTGGAAATGTTATTTTTGATTTAAATTCAGGCAGAGTGGCAGAGGCTTTTTTTTGTGGTGTCCCCAAATAATTTTTAGTAACCCTCCCCCAACTGCTAAGTAAGCTGATCCCAATTCTCTATCTATCCTCAATCATCTATCTGCTGACTTTGTCAAACCCATACACACTATACCCACCTCTTCACTGGTCAGATTTATGGATGAATTCCCCAAAGCATGTAGTGCAAGGGCCTGCCTGTATACTTTCAAATGGTCCTGTTTAAAGTTTTTGTATCCTATTATTATCTTGACAGGTAATAGCAGAATGTCCAAATGTCCTCAAATGTGTACAGTGTGTATTTATATCTTTGTATTATGACACTTCTTACCTGTCCAGTGGGCTGCCAATAGTGTAACTAAGGAGGGGCTGTTCCAAGTAATACCCTGTATTTAGGCATTCATCTCTCAATGAAGTGAAGAGGGTTACCTGTCCAAGATTTCCACACACCCCCTATAATGTTAGAAATGGCCCATGAGAGGGGGAATATGATAGGTGTACCTTATACTTTGGCGTTGTTAAATTCCCCTTAATAAATGCTATCTGGAGGTTGCCCCAGAATGTTTGTGTCTAATTTGCTTGCCATGTTTCAGAGTAAAAATAGTAATGTTTATTGTTTTTTCCTCAACAGTTTCCTTTCACGCCACAGGAATGGCAGACTGTGGCCTCCCACTTTGCCCAGCGGTGGGACTTTCCTAACTGCGGAGGGGCAATTGATGGGAAACACGTCCACATCGTCCCACCACCCAACTCGGGGTCGTACTATTATAATTACAAGGAGTTTAATAATATAGTGATGTTGGCGGTGGTGTCAGCTAATTACGACTTCTTGTATGTGGACGTGGGGAAGAATGGCCGGATGTCCGATGGTGGAGTCATCACCCAGACGGAGTTCTACAGGCATCTCCAGAATGGCAGCTTGGACTTGCCAGCTCCAGAGGACAATGTGGAAGGACTCCCATTTGTGTTCGTTGCTGATGAAGCGTTTGCACCTGGGGACCACCTGATGCGGCCATTCCCAATGAGGACCCTCACCCCGGAACAGAGGGTTTTTAATTACCGGCTGGCCAGAGCCCGAAGAGTGGTGGAGAACACATTTGGAATCCTGGCCAGCCGGTTCCGACTATTTCTGACACCCATCCATATGGCGGAGTATAAACTGAACCATATTATACTTGCGTGCTGTGTTCCCCATAACTTTTTAAGGAAACATTCGGCCAACTATGCTGGCTCAGTTGGGCCTGAGGCCGGAATCCTACATCAAACCACACTGACGGCGCTTGAAAGTGGCCGTCCTGGCTTGCCCTCCCTGAGTGCCCGTGATGTCCGGTTACGCTACCTGGAGTTCTTTGCAGGTAGGGGGGCTATCAATATGCCAGACAATCTGTGAAGCCTTTTTATAATAAAAAAAAGGAAATTCTTGGTGGACATTTACTGCTTGTGTTTGTTTTAGCTGACCCTGTCAGAAATGTGTTGAGTCCAGAAAATGTCGTGATTGTGTAACCTTATACAAAGCACTGTCGGCTGTTATTTCCTAAATGCAAAAAAACATTTCACTACAAGTGCACTTGCAACTGCACTGAAACTGCACTTGTAGTGCAAAGAGGATTTGCCCTTAGGAAATAACCCCCATTTTTGCTGAAAACAGCAATTACATCACCCCAAAAGTGTTGTATTGTAGTGTTGAGACAATAATCCACACATTCTTGAGTAAGCCACTTTTTTATACCTGCACAATCACATGTGCATTTACCAAAGGTTTTTAAAACTAACCAACATATTTGTTGTATAACAATTTTTGCAGTAGCATTATCAAAAATCGAAATGTCCATTTCAGATAAAACAGGCCTGTGTAAAACCAACAAGAAAGCCAAAAAACTTGAACTTACAAAGTTCACATTAGGTAAAACTTGAAGGCTATATCAGACATGAGTATTTAGGAACTGTGTTTGATATAGCGTTCAGATGGGGGGGACATCACCCCTGGAAAAGCCAAATTTGGAAGATGCACACCAATTTACGAATGTCAACATGTGCTATCTGCCATCAGGGGGGATCAAGGGACGTGTTTTGGGGGAGCAAGCCCTTCCTCAACGCTACTTTATAATTGAGGAAGGGGTTGCACCCCCAAAACGCATCCATTGATCTCCCATGATGGCAGATAGCACATGTTGGCACACTGTGTGCATCCTCCAAATTTGGCTTTTCAAAACATTGCAAAAAGTTTAAAAAGATTGGACCACAATCCAAAAATAGATTTTGTGGGGTTTTAAATTCGCCCCAAAACATCAATGATGTTATTATTTTTTTTAATCACATCATTGATTTTTTGCTGTATGTTTTGCAGTTCTACATTACACCCCATGATCTCCCCGATCAGGATCTGGGCACTTTCTGATGTGAAACGTTCTGGATCCCTCACATCACGATCACCTAAAAAGAGAGAAAGAAAACAAAAACAGGTATCAAAAATCTGCCACCATCCATCTCTTTTACCTGAGCCTGTGGTCGCAGACACTCACCTGTTGTGGTGCCAATCTCCACCATGTCTTCTTCTTCCTCCTGCTCTTCTTGGGTTGGTGTTAGTTCCCCTTCTTCCAGAGGTGGGGGGTCTGTGGTCTCCTTGGATGAGGGGTGTCCTTCGAGTCTTTTCTCCCCTATGTAAAACAAAAATGGTATAATTAGCACACAGATATTTGATGGCAGAACTAGAAATAGGAAACTTTGCTTGGAAGTGGGGTACAATTGTCTATTTTAGCCGAGTTCCAAGATGTCATTTTTTTAATGCCCTTTGTCAAGCTGTAATACTTTACCTGTTTGGTACAAGCTTCACAGATGGAGACCCCCCTATAGTATACACTGGAGCACCTGTATGGCCCCCTAATAAAAATGGTGTTCTTGTGTCCCACACTAGTGCTCCAGTGTCCAGATGTGAAAACAGCTGCTCAGTGTCCTCTCCTTACACAGAATCTAGTTTGCATTTCATTCTAGTAACAAACCCATCTACACAAACAAATATTTGGCATCCAAGTAGGCCCCAAAAAAATGTGGGAAAATGCATATGGCCTAAACAATGGTGTTTTAGAGGCCGAAAGAAAAATGTTTGATACGAACGAATAATGGGCCCATGAACATTAAAGTTGCCCTTTTAAACGTTACAATTAATAAAAGCATATGGAGCAGAACGAACGGAATAAAGACAGAAAGAATAGGAACACAGCACAACTACTTACTTTTTGCAGCACTCTCTGGATCTTTCGGTACTGCTCTGGCTCTCTCAATTTCAGGTCCGACCACCGCTTCCTGAGCTGATCTTTCGATCTTCGTACCCCGAAATTCCTCTGAAGACTCCTGACCACTTTCGCCATGATCTTGGCCTTTCGGATATTGGGGTTGGGGTAAGGCCCATACTTTCCGTCATAGTCGGACTTCTTCATGATGTCTACCATCTCCAACATCTCCCCAAAGGACATATTTGTGGCCTTAAAACGTCTCCTTCTGGATCGGGACGTGTCCGGATCCGGGCTTTCCTCCTCCTCCTCGTTCCTGCAATTATCACGCACCTGCTGTGACTCCGCCATGTGCTCTTCCCCCACTGCGCCAAACGAAAAGGGGCGGGGAATAGACTAGAAAGAACGTCAGGGGCGGGCGGAGTTACACGCATGCGCAGTGTGTATAAAGCGTAACACGCGTGCGTATTACGTACGATCTGTGAGCGGAGGAAGGAGCATTGGACGCGCCGATCGTAAGAACGAAGGTAAGAGACAAACTTGTGCCTATACTGCTTCTAGATTAAGGCCTATATTGTAACAAGATTAGGAGAGTTTTGTCTGACATTAGGCTTTGTCTTGTGTTGTGTCTTTCAGTGAACATGGATAATATGCTACTGAAAGATAATGACTTCATGTCAGTATTCGTAGATATGCTAAGGGAGCTGCCATGTCTGTGGGAGATTAAACACCCCCATTACAAGAACCAAGCAAAGAGGAAGGCAGCACTGGAGCAATTGTGTGAAATTGTGAAGCAGGTGATCCCCACGGCAGACATCACCTATTTAAAGATCTTAATTGGTTGCCTGAGGAGTACATATCTGAGGGAGCAAAGAAAGTCCAGGATTCGCTGAGATCCGGAGCAGCAGATGACATCTATGTCCCCAGGATGTTGTACTACGACAGGCTGCATTTTTTGGCAGGCCAGACTGAACCCAGGCCATCCCTCTCCTTCCACACTTCCCCCCCCCCCTGGCTGAGGATTCTGACGCCCAACCTGGGCCTTCCAGGCCACATGTGGAGGAGCCCAGATTGAGCCAGGTATAGCATTCTTCTAAATATTTCTGCTTGTCCAATCAGTGATGTTAACTAGATGTTAGTTGGGAGTACTAACTTAGGATTGTGATTGATGAAGCAAAAACTAAAACCATGTCCCTTTTTCATACACAGGAAGGTCTCAGCCAGGAGGTGGCCGGGCCTAGCCGGCTGGCTGATCTGCAGGTTCCTCCACCCCCCCGAAAAGAGAAAGTGGCAGTAGGAGGAGTGCCCTAGAGGAGGCTGGCAGAGGACTCTTTTGGAGGGCTACAGAGGTCCTGGGAGCACGATAGACTGTGGAGGAGGACATTGCTGCCACCATTGCCTATAAAATGCAGAGGATGGAGGAGGGCCAACAAGTCATGTGTGAGGCCCTCATATTGGAGGCTCTTGAGAAAGGTATGAGGGGCCAAATTACACCTCAGACACACCTTTGCGATGGTCCTCCTCCTCCTCCTGCAGGTCCTCCTCCTCGTCCTCCCTCTCCTCCAGGTCCTCCCAGTCCTCCTCCAGGTCCTACTCCTCCTCCTGCCACATCTCCAACTGCACAGCCACAGCCAGGAAGGAAGCGTGTAAGGAAGACCAGAAAGTGAGGACCCTGGATCCAGTCTGGTCGGCCAAAAAATGCAGCCTCTTGTGGTACCACAGCCTGGGGACACAGATGTCATCTTCTGCTATCCGGATCTCTGCGAATCCAGGACCAGACTGCCCTCCCTTACATATGGACTCCTCAGGCCACCAATTTTGATGTTCAAGAATTGATGTCTGCCGTGGGGGTCCCAGGCTTCACTAATTTCTCCTGTTGATCCAATGTTGCCTTCCTCTTTGTTTGGTTCTGATCCCTTAATAAAGGATTTTTGTTTTGAATTATACTCTCCTATGTGTTTTACTTCAAAAATGACAGTTTGTTTGTGAGGATTCAGGTACATTTTAAATATACAATGTGAAATGAACAAGGGACACCAACACCAAACAATCTCCTGGAGATTAAATAATAAAAGATATCAATGGTGTTGGGGTAACTTGACACACAAAACACACCCAAAAATATTCTGGAGTAAAAATAAAAATAACATTGAACAAAGATCAGCCTTTGAAAAAACCCAAACATTAAAGAAAAAAAAAGGCTTAAAATCCCAAAAAAAAAATAAATAAAAAAAAAAATAAAACTGTCAGATGTGACAACTAATAACAATATATTCAGGGAATCCCAATAAAAAAACACAAATAAAAGTTTGTGAGAAGTGTGTGTGAATATGAGCAGCAAAACTACTTAATTCTTGTCACATTATAAAGAAGAAGAGAGTGCGCTGTATTAAACCATTTTTAACATTGCAGCGTGACGAAAGTGCTGTATCCATTGCGAACGCTAAGTTTACCAGAACGAGCTGTTCCGTCTTGGAATTTCTTCTGAGCATGCGTGGCACTTTGTGCGTCGGAACAGGCCACACACGGTCGGAATTGACGCGATCGGATTTTGTTGTCGGAAAATTTTATCTCCTGCTCTCCAACTTTGTGTGTCGGAAAATCCGATGGAAAATGTCCGATGGAGCCCACACACGATCGGAATTTCCGACAACACGCTCCGATCGGACATTTTCCATCGGAAAATCCGACCGTGTGTACGGGGCATAAGGGTATCTCCAAGGCACAGAGGAGGCAAACAACTGGGTCATTCAGAATTGGAAATTGAAATACCTGAGAGGTAGTGGACAGAACATATTGCCAGTATCGTAATAGTTTTGGACATTTCCACATCATGTGTAGTAAATCTCCTACCTGTCTACCACATTTTGGACGTATTGGGGAGTCCCGGAGTCCCCATTTGTGCAGTTTGGTCAGTATCCTATAAACTCTGTGCAATAAGAATAGATGCGACAATTTATGTGATGTTGAGACTGATACCAGTGGGGCAGAAGCCAGACACATCTCCCATGTTTCTCCGTCGATGGGGCCTAGGTCTTTTTCACACCCTTTTCTACAGGGCAAAATTAGAAGCAACATGCGTTGAATGTATTAGTCTGGAATAGACTCTCGAAATCATATCTTTCCTGTCCTCTGTCAGCAAAACATCTGCCATCAGAGGATGTATCACTGATGCAAAGGAAGATATTCTAGTTTCGCTTTGTATAGCATGCCTAAGTTGTAGGTATTGATAAAACTGTGTTCTAGGTATGGAAAATTCGTCTTGTATGTCCTTAAAAGATTTAAATACAGTACCACTGAACAACTGAGGGACATACCGCACACCCATCGTTTCCCAAAGATGAAAATCTTTAAGTTTATTCAGTTCTTTGTAGTATTTGTTTTTCCATATGGGTGTGAACGAACAGGAACCTCTAATTTTCAGAATGGATCTGACATACCCCCACAGGGTGTTCAGTAGCACTATCGTGGGTAGAGTTTGTGCGATATGTGTGAGCCCTGCCTCTAAGTGAGATAGGGCCGAGTATAAGGAACCCTCGGGTACCAGTAGGGATCTGATGGGGTCACCTTCATCTATACCTCCCCAGTTGCCCAGGTGTTGAATCTGGGACGCCACAAAATAAAATCTAGCACGAGGAACTGCTAGGCCACCTTGATCTTTGGCTAATTGTAATGTGTGTAGACTGATCCGAGTGGGTTTATTACCCCAAATTAAATCCCTGAACTGAGCATCTATTTGAGTAAACCATTTATGTGGGATCCACATGGGTGTATTATGAAATACATATAAAAGATGTGGGGCCCATACCATTTTTATTAAATTCGCCCTCCCTGTAACCGATAAAGGTAATTTCACCCATGTGGAGCATTTCATTCGGAGTTTATGGAGCAGGGGAACCAGGTTCAAGGCAAGATACTGGCTAGGGTCTGGTGTCACCTGTATACTAAGATAATGGAACTCGCCCACCGTAAGTATATCCCTTGCGCAGTCAGGTAGGGGTTGTAATAAGGGATCTAGGGGCATAAGTACCGATTTATTCTAATTAATGCTGAAACCCGATAACTCCCCAAAGTCAGCGATCAAACGCATCACATTCTTCAGGGAGCTGTTGGTGTCCCTAAGGTAGATCAGAGTATCATCTGCATATAAGAAGGTGACGTCTTGTTTGGGACCTCGACTGAAGCCAATAATATTTTATGATGCTCTAACATATATGGCCAGTGGTTCAAGGGCCAGGGCAAACAACAGGAGTGATAAAGGACACCCCTGCCGTGTGCCCCGAAAAAGTCTAAAAGGTTCCGAAATGTTTCTATTAATACGCATTCTTGCCGATGGGGTATTGTAGAGCAGCTGAACCCATTTCAAAAAAGAGGGGCTTACCCCAAATCGTGTTATTACTTCCCATAGTTATGGCCATTCCGCGCTACCAAACGCTTTGGCTGCGTCTAAAGAGAGGATGGCTCTATTACCCGGATTGTCTGTGGGCAGTTGCAGGTTGAGGAATAGTCTACGTAGATTTTGGGCTGTCGATCTAGTCGGTATAAATCCTGATTGATCTCTATGTATCACTGTTTGAATACATTTGGCCAGTCTATTGGCCAGAACTCTGGCCAACAGCTTAACATCAAACGTAAGCAATGAAATAGGTCTATATGAGTCTGGGGACAGGGCATTTTTATCTGGTTTCAAGAGTACTATTATAATTGCTTCACTCATGGAGGGAGGAAGTTTTCCAGTTTCAAATGCCTTGTTATAAACCTGTAGTAGTATTGGTATTAGTTGTGTGGTGTAGCGCTTATAAACTTCTGACGGTAGGCCATCTGCCCCTGGCGCTCTCCCATTTTGTGTGTGAGCCAGTGCCTCCAGAAGCTCCTCCTCAGTTAATGGGGTATTTAGTAAGTTCATGTCCGAGACCAACAATCGAGGTATGGGATATTTATTTAAAAATGAGTGGATATCCTCAGAGGAGGGGTGGACTTTTGATGAATAGACATCCTGGAAAAAGTTCCTGAAGATGTCCATAATGGTTTGCATAGTGTAGCAGGGTGTACCCTGTGCATCTGCCACTGCCACTATATGTGAGGACGGTTGTTGTGATTTGGCTAAAAGTGCTAACATGTGACCCGTATTTTCCCCTTCTTCAAAGTCTTTTTGTTGCAAAAAAAACCTTTTATTTTCTGCAATTTGCAATGATAGATGTTTGAGCATGGATTGGGAGGCTAACCACGCTCTTTTGGTGTTATCAGTAGGGTCATTTATGTAGAGTGCTTCTGATTTTTGGGCTTCTGCTATCACCAGATTTTACCATTCATTGGTTTTTGATTTGATATGAGATATCTCTCTAATAAGTTGCCCGCGAAATAAGCTTTAGCGGCTTCCCATACTGTGTCTATGTCTGTCGATCCTATATTTTGTCTAAAAAAGCATGTTAAAAGTTCTGGGAGCGGGTCAGGGTCTGGAAGGAGCGATAACCAAAAAGGAATAAGTTTCCATAAGCCATTGCCCCTGACTGCTCCCATTCGTAAGTCTATCGTGAGTGGGGAGTGGTCTGAAGTTTGTCTGACATGATATTGCGAGGAGTCAACCATGGGTAACATGCATTCATTACCCATAACTAAATCAATTCGTGACAGGCCTCCTATTGAGGCTGATTGGCATGAGTACACTTTAGCATCAGGGTTATGCATTCTCCAAACATCTGTGAGGCCCATCTCCAAAAGAAGGCGGGCAAACGGTGTGGGTCTCTGTGTTCTTTGTGTGTTGTCCCCACTACGGGCACTTAGTTTATATTTTTCTAGATCAATATAATTATTGAAATCCCCTATAACCAATATTGGTATTCCCGAAAAGCGGGACATATAATCTGCTAATAATGTTAGGAGATTGGCTGAGAATGGAGGAGGAATATATAACACAGCCAGTATACATTTAGTCCCATAAAGGGAGCATAATAAGAATATGTAGTGACCCTCAGGGTCAATTTTACTTCCAGGAAGGGAAATTGTGTACCTCTTCTGATCAAGACACTCACTCCCCTCGAATACAAAGAGTACGTGGCATGGTACTGGTGACAAAATTGTCTTTGTGCAAATGACGGAGTGGATAACGGGGGGAAATGAGTCTCCTGCAGGCATATCACATCAGCATCTATACGCTTGATCGTGCGTAGCACGGCCAGACGTTTGATAGGGTTGTTAAGGCCCCGAACATTCCAGGACAATATTCTAGTTATTTTAGACATTGCAATAACATAAAAATAAAAGGAGTGATATATCCTGAGAATGTTGTGCTAGCAGATACCAATATCACCTGATACCCTGTATACCGAGAGTCCCACCAGAGCATTAATATTGGGGTACGCTTCGATTTCAGCAAAAGGGGAGTCAGTATTTGTAGAGGGGCAGTTGTACCGAGGGAGATGAAGTCCACAAACAACGGACAAAGTGATAAAGAGGCCAAGGTGAAAAATCCAAGATAAAAAAAAGAATAAAGAGAGAACGAAAACAAAAAGTAACTGGCCAACAGGGCCTTGTAATCCTGCCGAGGAACAGGTAGAAGTCTGTACCAGACCATCTTGGGGGCAACAGTGGAAGCGCACTTCAGTGTCTTAAAACTTCTCAACAGCTAGAGCTACAGCCGTAGTCAAAAACAGAACTTTGGAAAACAGATAATTGGTTACCTCCGCCCTGGCATAAAGTCAGGGGAAAGAATTAAAGCGCGATCATCTTCTACAGTTGAGCCTGAAGAGGCGTCCTTCACGAAGGTGCAGGGCGCCAGTTGCGAGCTTCACGGATTGTTTGCTCCTCCTGATCCAGCCATTGTGCAGCTGCAGATGGAATATCAAAGAATTGTACTGATCCCAGTACCTCAACTCTTAGACAGGCAGGGTACAACATTGCGTATTTAAGATCAAGATCTCTGAGGCGACGTTTAACATCTGTGAATTTAGCTCGCTGCTTTTGTAGGTCAGCAGAGAAATCCGGAAAGAGTGATATTTTAAGGCAGCTGGTTTCAACCTGGCATTGCACAGAATCACATCTCTGTCCTTATAGTTAAGGAGTTTGAACAGGCAGGGCCTTGGGGGGGCTCCCGCCTGTGGAGGTCTGGCCGGGACCCTGTGTGCTCGTTCCACAGAATACATCGGGGAAACCACTTCCCTGCCGAAGGCAGTAATCAGCCACTTTTCAATGAACTCCACAGGGTTCTTTCCTTCCATACGTTCAGGCATACCTATGGCTCGCACATTATTTCTCCTTATCCTGTTCTCTAAATCTTCTAAATGGGATGTATGTTGGGAAAGCAAATGATTGTTATATGTGAGTTCTCTTTGCATGGGTGCCATGTCATCTTCTATGGAGCTCACCCTTCCCTCTAGTGCAGAGGTTCATTCTCTTAACTTCTGTGTGTCTTGGCGCAAGAAAGTGATCTCTGTTTTAACCCCTTTAACCTCTGTAGTGAGGGCTGCAATAGAGATATTGCATGTATTCACAGCCGTGAAAATGTCCTGCAACGTGAGTTCACAATCCATATTAGGGCTTATTGGGGCCTGGCAGTGACATCCCCTGGAGTACTCACTGCGTCCCATGCAAATACTGCACCGTTGTTGTCTTCCAATGGCACCGTATCATCAGTTTCTGAGATACCTCCTGACGAGTCCTCTGGGTTGCTGGAAGAGGCTGCAGGGTCCGTGGAGAGCGGCATGGAGAACAGCTTTTTAGCTGCCTCCCTATGTATCTCTTTTGCCGTGCGCTGTGTTAGGGTGCCATTTAGGCCCATGAGGTCTGAGGACCGGGACGAATTCTGCCATTTTACGGAGGCCATCGGGTTCGTAATGGCTATGAAACGTTACTCACAAGTTCAGGGGGCTTTCTGATCACCGGTGAGCTGTATATGGAGTGGATTGAGGCACTTTCTCAGGATAGATGGATTGATTTTCGGCTGAGAGCTCTGAGAATGCGTCCGGCTACATCCGCTGCCTGGCCACGCCCCCCGGAAAGAGAGCAGTTTACCCCTGACTGCAACCTTTACCAGTGCTAGTGCCAATCAACGCCAATCCCTATATAGCCAAAAGGAGTGCTACCAGTACCAGTGCCCTCACAGCCAAAACCAGTGCCTGTACATCCAAAATTAGTGCCAGCACAGCCAGTATCAGTGCTTGCCTATCCAGTACTTTTGGCAAACAGTGCCAGGGCAAGCACTGCCAGAGTCACCCATTTCCATTGCCAGCACAGTCAGTACCAGTGCCTATACAGTTTTTTTTTTAAATATAATTTGAGTAGATTTGACCTGTTATGACATATGTATTTGGATTTGATTTGGTCCTGTGGCAGTTTGGCCATGCACTCTAGGTACCAGCTTCAGCAAGAGGAATCATTATCATGCAGGCGAGCTGTCTACACTGTGTTTGTGTTACCAACCAACCTCTGTTTATGTGCTCAAAAGGGTTACACAAGGAGGATTAATATTGGGATTTATGAAAAATGACTGAAACATCCAGTCAGTGTTAATATGTACCAGTGGGCTGTGTTTTATGAATAATAAACATTTAAACATGAAATATGAACAAAACATATCCCTCTATAGTGTCTACTTATCTCACTCCAGAGCACTAAGTGCCATTTCTGTCTCCTTCTTCTGCTATCAACATGAATCACTTCTGACAAGTTTTCACCAAGAGACCAAGAGATAAAAAATTACAGGGGAGAGAGCTCCAGCACACAGCCTGTGATTGACAGCCACAACTCTGTTCCTGTGTTAGGTGTGAACAGGGGGGGAGATGTGCCCCTTCCCTCCAATCAGCTCTTAGAGCTTTCCTCACTGAGCTCTGCAGAGTGTAACTTCGGCTCCCAGCCCCCTGTTTTCTGAACGCCCAGAAAAGCTGTTTATATTCTGCACTTTGAAGGGCTGTAGAAAAGAGAAGACTGCAGATAGACAGGAACAACTTATGTAGGAGGATTTGTTTCATCTCTGTGTACCACCTGAGACCAGTCACTTCACTGGGTATATGGAAGGGTTTACATCCACTTTAACTGCTTTTTGCGCATGCTAGCCGTCTAGTGCTATAGCCGAAAGACGGCTACAGCGCGGGCTTCCAATGCCGGGAGGGCATCCATGGAGGTCCTAAAAGATGAATAGTGAATAGAAGCGGACTTTTTAAGGCTGCCACTATAATCACAGCAAGGAAAAAATGTTACTCAAAAAGTATAAAAATATCAAATTAATTATAACATTAAAACATGCATCAAGAATGAGTACATAAACAAAATGGTATATATCCCATATAGAACCATGGCTGGACTAGGAAACCTTTGTGAATGGCCTGAGAATAGTCAAAAATATATGTTGTAATGACTGTGGTCTTCTTGCTATGGGCCAGCCAAAGGATTCACAATGCCAGCGCCAATGGATCACTACGCGTTTCACTCTTAGCTTCCTCAGGAGATCCTATTGGTACTGGGAGATGCATTGAAATTAGTTTATGAACTAACAAACATTTGTACAATCATATATATATATATATATATATATATATATATACTTATTGCATGATAGAGTAACAAGAAACAGAAAACAAAAACCACATTGAGACTTTGTGATAAATATCCATGGAGGTCCTCCCGTGATCGCGCTGTGCACTCTGTGATCGCCATGTTGGAGTCTCAGATGTATAATCTCATTCACCTGAGCAGGAAGTGGCTGCAGCCAGAGACTCTGACCGCACCAAAGATTGTGGAACATGTTGTTATGGATCGGTTCCTGAGATCTCTTCCTACTGTCATCCAAAAGTAGGTAAGCCATGGAGACCCAGAAATGGCCGACAAACTTTTGGATCTGGTTGAGAGGTACTTAGCTATAGAGAACCTGACTCTCCCAGGGGCTCAGTCTTTCCACCCTAAAACTAGACCATCCCCAGTAGCGGGTAAGATGATACCAAGCGGTGTGGGTGGAGAGAGAGAGAGGGCAGGAGTTCTACCTAATATCTGGCGAGAGCAGCCTGGGAAGTCAAGGCCACAAGAGGCAGCGAGAAAGATTATTTGTTACCGTTGCCGGCAAGAGGGACATATTGCAGCAAATTGCCCACTTGTGGACGAACCTATGCAATGTGACCTTTAGGGATGAGCCGAACACCCCCCGGTTCGGTTCGCACCAGAACCCGCGAACGGACCGAAAGTTCGCACGAACGTTAGAACCCCATTGACGTCTATGGGACTCGAACGTTCGAAATCAAAAGTGCTCATTTTAAAGGCTAATTTGCATGGTATTGTCCTAAAAAGGGTTTGGGGACCCGGGTCCTACCCCAGGGGACATGTATCAATGCAAAAAAATTTTTTAAAAACGGCCGTTTTTTCGGGAGCAGTGATTTTAATGATGCTTAAAGTAAAAAAAAAAAAGTGAAATATTCCTTTAAATATCGTACCTGGGGGGTGTCTATAGTATGCCTGTAAAGTGACGCGTGTTTCCCATGTTTAGAACAGTCCCTGCACCAAATGTCATTTTTAAAGGAAAAAATCTCATTTAAAACTGCTTGCGGGTTTAATGTCATGTCGGGTCATGGCAATATGGATGAAAATCAGTGAGACAAACGGCATGGGTACCCCCCAGTCCATTACCAGGCCCTTTGGGTCTTGTATGGATATTAAGGGGAACCCCGCACCCAAATTAAAATAAGGAAAGGTGTGGGGCCACCAGGCCCTATATACTCTGAACAGCAGTATACAGGCGGTGCAAACAAGACAGGGACTGTAGGTTTGTTGTTAAGTAGAATCTGTTTGTAATTTTGAACATTTTTAACGTGTTTAGCTCCAGCCAAAAAATCTTTTCTAAGCTTTTTGGAAAACATAGGGAAGGGTTATCACCCCTGTGACATTTGTTTTGCTGTCTTTCCTCCTCTTCAGAAGATTTCACCTCACTTTTTTGTCCCAATGAAAAATGTTTTTTGAAAATTTGGGTTTTTTTGTGGAACAAGGATTGGAAAGCATCAGTGGAAAGGAGAAATTGTTTTCCCATATTAACTCTTACAGGAGAGAATTTCCCTTCCTAGGGGTAGATTTCATCTCACTTCCTGTTGTCTCCTTCCGTTTGCAAGTAGGAGTCGTTTGTAAGTTAGATGTTTGAAAGTAGGGTCCTGCCCTATATACTCAGCAGAAATTTGGGCCTTAGGTGTTGCTGTGGCCACAACACTGTAAGCCCTCACAGGGCCCTGCTGTGAAATATTAGATCAAGAATTGTAATTACATGCCCCTGTTGAACAGGAGCTGAAAAATTAGGCCTTAGGCACTGGTGCTGGTGCCACAACACTGCAACCCCTCACAGACACTCTAGTTGGAACGCAGGAACGAGCCCTGCTGCAAAGTATTGCATCAAAAATTGTAATTACACGCCCCTGTTAGACAGGGGCAGAAAAATTGGGCCTTAGGCACTGGTGCTGGTGCCACAACACTGCAACCCCTCACAGGCACTCTAGTTGGAACGCAGGAACGAGCCCTGCTGCAAAGTATTGCATCAAAAATTGTAATTACACGCCCCTGTTAGACAGGGGCAGAAAAATTGGGCCTTAGGCACTGGTGCTGGTGCCACAACACTGCAACCCCTCACAGACACTCTAGTTGGAATGCAGGAACGAGCCCTGCTGCAAAGTATTACATCAAAAATTGTAATTACACGCCCCTGTTAAACAGGGGCTGAAAAATTGTGCCTTAGGCACTGGTGGTGGCGCCCAGAACCAAAAATGTTCTTACAAGCTATCAGCGTGATGATTGAGGAGGAAGAGGATAATTACTCAGGGATAGTCACTCAGCATCAGCATAGGCAGTCTTTGAAGGGATCTGAGATTTCAAAAAAAATTATTCGGTTACATCAGCATCAGGTGCTTGGTAGCTGGTGGTGATCCAAGACTCATTCATTTTTATGAAGGTCAGCCGATCGACCGAGTCGGTGGACAGACGCACCCTGTGATCGGTTACCACGCCTCCAGCAGCACTGAATGTGCGTTCCGAAAGAACGCTGGATGCAGGACAGGCCAGTAGCTCAATTGCATACTGTGCAAGCTCTGGCCAGTGATCCATCCTCAAGACCCAGTAACCCAGAGGATTTTCGGTGGGAAAGGTGTCCAAGTCTGATCTTGCCCCTAGGTATTCCTGCACCATGTAAAACAGACGCTGGCGATGGTTGCTGGAACCGATCATACCTTGGGGCTGCGGACCAAAAAATTGTCTGAACGCATCGGTCAGACGGCCACCTTCTCCACCGCTCCTTCTTTGACTGACCGAAGCCTCAGCAACACGTTGTCCAGAAACAGGAGTTTGTAACCTCCCAGTCTCTGGGAACGCGTTGCACAGACCTTTCTGCAAGGCCTCCCGAAGATGTTTCATCCTCTGCTCCCTCTGCGATGGCAAGATAAGGTCCGCAACCTTACCCTTGTAACGTGGATCAAGGAGGGTTGCCAGCCAGTATTGGTCCTTCTCCTTGATACCACGAATACGAGGATCCTTACGCAGGCTTTGCAGGATCAGGGAGGCCATGCAGCGTAGGTTTGCTGAGGCATTCGGTCCGGAGTCCTCTGGGTCACTAAGAACGACATGGTCCGCAGCCACCTCCTCCCAGCCACGTACAAGTCCATGTGTTTCTTGGGACTGATCCCTTAAAGACTGCTGCTGATGCTGAGTGCCAGGCTCCACCTCCATACTGACACAATCTTCCTCCTCCTCCTCTTCCTCCTCGTCCTCTTCCTGTGTGATCGGCGGGCACGCAGGAACACTGTCTGGATAAAGGGGGCCTTGAGAGCTAAGGAAGTCCTCCTCTTCCTGCCTCTGTTCTGCCTCAAGTGCCCTGTCCATTATTCCACGCAGCGTGTGCTCCAACAGGTGGACAAGGGGGACAGTGTCACTGATGCATGCACTGTCACTGCTCACCATCCTCGTGGCCTCCTCGAATGGTGACAGGACAGTGCATGCATCCCTGATCATGGCCCACTGACGTGGGGAAAAAAAACCAAGCTCCCCTGACCCTGTCCTGGTGCCATAGTCGCACAGGTACTCATTGATGGCCCTCTGCTGCGTGTGCAGCCGCTGCAGCATGGCCAACGTTGAGTTCCACCTGGTGGGCATGTCACAGATTAGGCGGTTCTTGGGCAGGTTAAACTCCTTTTAGAGGTCCGTCAGCCGAGCACTGGCATTATATGACCGGCGGAAATGCACACAGACTTTCCTGGCCTGCCTCAGGACATCCTGTAAGCCCGGGTACCTGCCCAAGAACCGCTGCACCACCAAGTTAAGGACGTGAGCCAAACAGGGCACATGGGTCATTTGTCCCTGTCGGAGGGCAGAGAGGAGGTTGGTGCCATTGTCGCAAACCACCATTCCTGCCTTAAGTTGGCGTGGCGTCAACCACCTCTGAACCTGCCCCTGCAGAGCTGACAGAACCTCTGCCCCAGTGTGGCTCCTGTCCCCCAAGCACACCAGCTCAAGCACCGCATGGCATCTTTTGGCCTGCGTACTTGCGTAGCCCCTTGAACGCCTACGGAGCACCGCTGGTTCCGAGGAAGAGGCCATGGAGGAAGAAGAAGAGGAGGGGGTGGAGGAGAGAGGTGTGTCACAATCAGCATTTTGGAGGCGTGGTGGCGGAACAACCTCCAACACTACTGCACCTTGTCCTGCATCCTTCCCAGCTGCCAGCAGAGTCACCCAATGCGCCGTGAAACTTAGGTAACGTCCCTGTCCATGCCTGCTGGACCATGAGTCAGCGGTAATATGCACCTTACCGCTGACCGCCCTGTCCAGCGAGGCATGGACATTGCCTTCCACATGCCGGTAGAGAGCCGGAATCGCCTTCCGTGAGAAAAAGTGGCGTTTGGGTACCTGCCACTGAGGAACCGCACATTCCACAAACTCACGGAAGGGGGCAGAGTCTACCAACTGAAAAGGCAGCAGTTGAAGTGCTAGCAATTTTGCCAAGCTAGCATTCAACCGCTGGGCATGTGGATGGCTGGGAGCAAACTTCTTTCGGCGGTGCAGCAGCTGGGGCAGGGAAATTTGCCTGGTACAATCTGACGTCGGTGTACCAAAAGCAGATTGCCCACAAGTACTTGGCTGTGACACACCTAATTCTACACCTTCATTCCTCTCACTGCAGGTCTCAGAGAGGACTGAAGGTCTAGTGGGGTTGGAAATCTCAGCTGATGAGGAGCAAGGAGAGATCCTCTTTGTTCTTTGGTGTGGGTCTTTTAGATACGCTTGCCAACGAACTGCTTGGCAGGTCAACATATGTCTGGTCAAGCATGTGGTACCCAAGCGGGAGATGTTTTGGCCACGCGAGATACGCTTGAGACATATGTTGCAAATAGCAGCGGTGCGATCTGATGCACTCGTCTCAAAAAAGGCCCACACCAAAGAACTTTTTGAATAACGCGCAGAGACTGCAGCGCCCTGCACATGTGGAGCTTTGGGGTGTGATGCAGTCAATGTGCTGCCCTTAGGCTGGCCCCTGGAGGGCATCCTGCCTCGTTGGTGATGTGCCGCCGCCTCCTCCTCCTCCTCCTCCTCCTCCTCCTCTCTCCTATCAGGCACCCACGTTGAGTCAGTGACCTCATCATCCCCTCCCTCCTCATCACTGGAGCAAACCTGGCAGTATGCTGCAGCAGGGGGAGCATGACTGCCAGATTGCTGTCCTTCTTGGGCACCCCCTCTGTCCGTGCTCATGTTACTGCCTTCATCGAGCTCAGTATCGTCATCAGAGCCTTCCAAACGCTGGGCATCCTCCTGGAGCATGCACCCAACACTGTGGTCAAACAGTTCGAGGGAATCCTCATGAGGACATGGTGGAGCTAGGGAAGGAGTCACTGATGACATTGAGCTGAGGGAAGAGGCCGCTGCTTTGCCAGACAAAGCACCCTGGGCATGGGTGAGAGAGGATGAGGAGGATGAGGACGGCTTGGTCATCCACTCGACCAAGTCTTCCGCATGTTGCGGCTCAACACGGCCAGCTGCCGAAAAAAAGGCCAAGCGTGTCCCATGGCCACGTGCTGATGAGGATGCACCGTCTCCACGACCAGCACTAGACACAGAGCCTGCTTGCCCTCTCTTATTGGCTTGTGACTGTCTGCCTCTCCTTCTTGGCCTTCCAGACATACTAATGGCCTGTAGCTGCACTAAGCTGGGATAGAACACCTGTAATTTTCTTCAGGTAGCTTTATATACTGTAACCAGACAAGCCTGCCTGTCAGTAGGAAGATAACAGGAACGGATCTAGCTGAACACTGTGAGCAGGACGCACTGTACTAAATGTAAATAGTCTAGCTGCCAGACCGTGGTACTAATAGGATCAAATAGAACACCTGTAATTTTCTTCAGGTAGCTTTATATACTGTAACCAGACAAGCCTGCCTGTCAGTAGGAAGATAACAGGAACGGATCTAGCTGAACACTGTGAGCAGGACGCACTGTACTAAATGTAAATAGTCTAGCTGCCTGACCGTGGTACTAATAGGATCAAATAGAACACCTGTAATTTTCTTCAGGTAGCTTTATATACTGTAACCAGACAAGCCTGCCTGTCAGTAGGAATTTAACAGGAACGGATCTAGCTGAACACTGTGAGCAGGACGCACTGCACTAAATGTAAATAGTCTAGAAGATAACAGGAACGGATCTAGCTGAACACTGTGAGCAGGACGCACTGCACTAAATGTAAATAGTCTAGAAGATAACAGGAACGGATCTAGCTGAACACTGTGAGCAGGACGCACTGCACTAAATGTAAATAGCAGGAACGGATCTAGCTGAACACTGTGAGCAGGACGCACTGCACTAAATGTAAATAGTCTAGAAGATAACAGGAACGGATCTAGCTGAACACTGTGAGCAGGACGCACTGCACTAAATGTAAATAGCAGGAACGGATCTAGCTGAACACTGTGAGCAGGACGCACTGCACTAAATGTAAATAGTCTAGAAGATAACAGGAACGGATCTAGCTGAACACTGTGAGCAGGACGCACTGCACTAAATGTAAATAGCAGGAACGGATCTAGCTGAACACTGTGAGCAGGACGCACTGCACTAAATGTAAATAACAGGAACGGATCTAGCTGAACACTGTGAGCAGGACGCACTGCACTAAATGTAAATAGCAGGAACGGATCTAGCTGAACACTGTGAGCAGGACGCACTGCACTAAATGTAAATAGCAGGAACGGATCTAGCTGAACACTGTGAGCAGGACGCACTGCACTAAATGTAAATAGCAGGAACGGATCTAGCTGAACACTGTGAGCAGGACGCACTGCACTAAATGTAAATAACAGGAACGGATCTAGCTGAACACTGTGAGCAGGACGCACTGCACTAAATGTAAATAGCAGGAACGGATCTAGCTGAACACTGTGAGCAGGACGCACTGCACTAAATGTAAATAGTCTAGAAGATAACAGGAACGGATCTAGCTGAACACTGTGAGCAGGACGCACTGCACTAAATGTAAATAGCAGGAACGGATCTAGCTGAACACTGTGAGCAGGACGCACTGCATTAAATGTAAATAGTCTAGATAGAAGATAACAGGAACGGATCTAGCTAAACTGAATACAGTGTATATATATATATGCAACACCTGGGATGCATATATATACACAATACACTGTAAGTGCAGCTAACTGACTGACTGTTCTGCCTAATCTATTTAACTCAAATCAAATGACACTGTCTCTCTCTCTCTCTATCTCTCAGCACACCGGAACACACACTACACAGGGCCGCCGTGCAGGCGGCCTTATATAGTGTGGGGTGTGTACTAAATCCCCTGAGCCATAATTGGCCAAAGCCACCCTGGCTTTGGCCAATTACAGCTCTCTCTACTGACGGCACTGTGATTGGCCAAGCATGCGGGTCATAGTGCATGCTTGGCCAATCATCAGCCAGCAATGCACTGCGATGCCGCAGTGAATTATGGGCCGTGACGCGCCACACGAATTTAGCGCGAACGGCCCATAACGTTCGCAATTCGGCGAACGATCGAACAGCCGATATTCGAGTCGAATATGGTTTCTACTCGAACACGAAGCTCATCCCTAGTGACCTTCTAAGGGACCGCTGTCAGTCGCTGTTTGTGACAGTTGCATTCACTGCCATTCGGGGAACTGAGAAACATTTATGCAAAATGTATATTAATGGTAGAAATGTTGTTGGGTTGCTGGATTCAGGTAGCCCGGTAACATAAGTAAAAGCTGAATTAGTTACTACAGAGGCCTCTGGGAATAAAAAGGTGGCTGTTTTTTGTGTGCATGGGGACACCCAAGAGTATCCTGTGGCTACAGTGTCTTTTGAGGCTCCCAAAGGTAACCTCTCTCATCAGGTGGGATTGGTGTCTCACTTACCACATGATGCCATTGTGGGATTTTCCAAAATTGTGGGATGGTCCTGATTCCCCCACTGTCGTCCTTTTAAACCAGGAAGGTGAATCCCAGAAGTCCTTTGAGAGTGGTGAGGAATCTCCAGAATTCCCCTTGTCGGTGTTGGCATGGGAGACCTGAGAAACTGGGGAGGAGCCAACATCCTCAGACGAAAACATGCTGTCTGTAGAGTTTTAGGATCTAGAGGTTGACAGGGAATATTTTGCCACAGAACAGTTAAAAGACCCCACCCTAATAAAAGCACGGGAACATGTGGTAAGAGTAGAAGGCAAACTAGTGAACGCAGATAAGATTTGCGCATACCCGTACTTCATTGTGGAAAGGGATCTACTGTATCGAGTTGCTCAAAGGGCAGAAGAAACCATTGAGCAACTTGTGGCGCCCAGAACTTACAGGAAGTTGGTGATGGAGTTAGTCCATGGGCACATTCTTGGAGGTCATTTGGGGGCAGAAAAAACAAAGAGAGAGTATTGCAGAGATACCATTGGCCTGGGATCATGAAGGAAATAGAAAATTATTGTTCCTCCTGCCCTGTGTGTGAGAAGTCGGCACCTATGCCACATTGAGGTCCCTTTTGAGAGGATCGCAATGGATTTGGTAGGTCCGATAATGAAGTCCGCTAGGGGGCATCAGTACATTTTGGTTATACTGGACTATGCCACTCGCTATCCAGAAGCAATTCCTCTCCGTAATGCCTCTACAAAGACAATAGCCAAAGAGCTATTTCTTGTTTTTAGCTGCATGGGGATTTGTAAGGAACTAAGTACGGACCAAGGTACACCCTTTATGTCCCGGGTTATGAAAGAGCTATGCAAGTTGTTTAAAGTGACACAATTGCAGACAACCGTGTATCACCCCCAAACAGATGGGTTGGTTGAAAGGTTCAACAAAACCCTAAAGCAAATGTTAAAGAAGGTGGTGGAGAGAGATGGAAAGGATTGGGAATATCTAATACCCTATTTGATGATTGCCATCAGGGAGGTGCCACAATCCTCTATGGGTTTTTCACCCTTTGAGTTACTTTATGGGAGACACCCAAGAGGGCTGTAGACATCGCCAAGGAAACTTGGAAAAGTGAGAGTGCTCCTCACAGGAGTGTGATTGAGCATGTCGCCCAGATGCAAGATAGAAAAGCACAGGTAATGCCAATTGTAAAAGAACATTTGGCCCAAGCGCAGTTAGCACAGCAGAGGGCGTACAATCGTGGGGCCCAGACCTGTACCTTTTCCCTGGGAGATAGGGTATTGGTACTAATCCCTATGATTGAAAGCAACTTCCTGGCCAAATAGCAGGGCCCATACGAAATAATTGAAAAAGTGAGTGAGGTGAAATACAGGGTCATACAACCATGAAGGCGTAAGCCAGAACAGATGTATATCATATTAATCTGTTGAAAGCCTGGAGGGATAGGGAATCCCTAGTCGCAGAAACATTGTTGTCACTGGCTCAGTCTGATTGCTTGGTTCCTGAGATTGGAATAGCAGTCACTTTATCGAAACCCCAACAATAGGAGGTTAAAGAGTGTGTGCTCTGGGGTAGAGCATGACATCATCACCCCGTCAGGTAAAAGGGTAAAACTAAAACCCTATTGAATACCGGAGGTCCGACGGGAGGCAATACGTGGGGAAGTACAAAAGAATGCTTGAATTGGGTGTGATAGAGGAGTCCAAGAGTGACTGTTCCAGTCCTATCGTGTTAATGTCCAAACCTGATGGAAGCTGGCGGTTTTGTAATGATTTTCGACAACTAAATAAATTTACAAAATTTGACACCTATCCTATGCTACGTATAGATGAGTTGATCAACCGTCTGGGAGCAGCGCGGTACATGACAATGCTCGATCTGACCAAAGGGTATTGGCAGATTCCCCTATAGTCAGCAAAAAAAAAATCAGCAAAATTGAAAACTGCACTTGTAACCCCGGATGGGGCATTTCAGTATAGAAGAATGCCTTTTGGGTTACAGAATGCGCCGGCAACATTTCAGCGGAAAATGGATATGATTCTGCGGCCCCATCCGAAGTATGCTGCAGCTTACCTGGATGACGTGATTATCTACAGTACAGATTGGGCCTCACATCTGCCAAAAGTGAAAGCCGTGTTAGATTCCATACGGGTAGCTGGGTTTACGGCCAATCCTAAGAAGTGTACCATTGGACAGGAAGAGGCCAAATATCTGGGATACACTATTGGGAGGGGAGTAAAAAAAAAACCCAACAAACAAGGTTAAAGTCATAGATAGTTGGCCGGGTCCCAACAGCAAGAAGCAGGTACGAGCGTTTTTAGGAATTGCTGGCTATTATTGGCGATTCATTCCTCACTTCTCAGGCTGTACCCCTAACCAACTTGACAAAAGGGAAGGAGTCTGTCATGGTTAAATGGTCTGAAGATTTCTCTAAGGACTGCCACCCAGAGGCAGAGGCATGATGGGACTTTTAGTTTTGCAATAGCTGGAGGTCCGCTAATTGCATATCCCTGCTTTAGTGGCACACCGTGAACTTAAAGGAGTTGTAAACCCTCGTGCATCCTATGTATTAAGGTGAAAAAACACCTGGCAGTGACTGGTCCCCCAGCCCCCCCCCCCATTTCCTGACCCCTGAGCCCTGGAGCTTGACCCGGCGGGGATGCGTTGTCCCTCTGCCCGGCAGTTCCCGGCTCTTCATTGGATAGATTGATAGCAGCGCAGCCATTGGCTCCCGCTGCTGTCAATCAAATCCAATGACACAGGCGGCGGGGGGGCGGGGCCGAGTCCGACATTCGGTGGCTATGGACGCCAAATGCTGGACTCGGGAGCGCGCCACAAGGTAAACCCCCCAGGAAAGTGCTTCTCCTAGGGGGTTATCTGATGTGGGGAGGAGCCGCGAGAGCCGTCGGGGGACCCCAGAAGAGGAGGATCGGGGCCACTCTGTGCAAAACGAGCTGCACAGTGGAGGTAAGTATGACATGTTTGTTATTTACAAAAATGAAAAAACGAACCCTTACAATCACTTGAAGTTCCTACATATAAACATGGTACGTTCCAACATGTTATGGTAGATTTTTAGACATTATTTATGTAGCACTAACCCCCGAAGGAGCTGCTGATTTATATCGGGCTGTTACCGTCACCTCTTTAACCACCTCAGTACTGTGCATTTTCGCCCCCTTCCTGCCCAAGCCATTTTTCAGCTTTCAGCGCTGTCGCAATTTGAATGACAATTTCGCGGTCATACAACACTCGACCCAAATGAAATTGTTATCATTTTCTCCCCACAAATAGAGCTTTCTTTTAGTGGTATTTGATCACCTCTGCGGTTTTTATTTTTTGCGCTATAAACAAAAGAAGAGTGACAAGTTTTAAAAAAACACAATAATTTTTACCTTTTGCGATAATAAATATCCAATTTTTTTTTCTTTAAAACAATTTTTTTCTCAGTTTAGGCTGATATGTATTCTTGTACATATTTTTGGTAAAAAAAAAATCGCAATAAGCGTATATAGATTGGTTTGCGCAAAAGTTATAGTGTCTACAAAATAGGGGATAGTTTTATAACATTTTTATTTTTTTTTATTTTTTTACTAGTAATGGCGGCAATCTGCGATTTTTATCATGACTGCGATATTGCGGCGGACACATCGGACACTTTTGACACATATTTGGGACCATTCACATTTATACAGCGATCCGTGCTATAAAAATGCATCGATTACTGTATAAATGTGACAGGCAGTGAAGGGGTTAACACTGGGTGGTGATGGAGGGGTTAACTGTGTTGCTAGGGGAGTGATTCTAACTGTAGGGGGCGGGGACTCACTAGGGGAGGAGACCGAACGGTGTTCCCCTGTACTGGGAACATACCATCGGTCTCCTCTCCTCTGACAGGACCGTGGATCTGTGAGTTTACATACACAGATCCACGGTCCTGCTGTGTTACCGGTAATCGCGGGTGCCCGGCGGACATCGCGGCCGCCGGGCACGCGCACCGGGTGCTTAGTGACAAGGCGCGCGCGATCGCCGGCGGCAGCGCGCGCGCGCCCCCTGGTGGCCCAAGAAAGCGAGGACGTCATATGACGTCCGCCCACAACGAGAGCTGCGCCGCCTGGCCTTCAATTGACGGCCAGCGGTCGGCAGGCGGTTAATTTCACCAATACCAGAACTTAGAGTCCATGTTGAGCTTTGTATCTGACAATGTAGGCACCAGTCACTTTAGTACTTTTCCAATGCTTTAATGGGAAATAACTTGAAGAAGTAGCAGGAAAGAGGTAGAAGAAGAGTTGCAGGAAAATTCAAATACCTTTTCTTTGAATCACTGAGGAATTGAAATCTCGGGGACGAATATACCTTCAGCCCAAGATTAAATCTCTGCTCACCTGGATAGGTCTCTCTCACTGACCCAGCAGCCGGAGCGTAGCACGAACAAAAAGTCTCTGCCACAGACTTGAGAAGAACAATTTAACTGTACGATCCTCTGCCACAGGATGTAGTACTTTTAGATGAACAGCAACACAGTACCAGAACCTCTAAGCCGACTCGGCAGTACTTGTGCGGTAGATTAGGTTAAGATGCATCCTCCAATTGAGTCACCAGACCCCTCTTGAGACCAGCCTTCCACACGGTCCTCTCCAAGATGGGTCCTCCCCTGGGTCTTCTCAATTGTCCGGCTTCTTCCTGCAGGACAGACAGCACAGGACCATCTCTGTAGTAGTAGGCCCCAGACAGGCTTCTGGGCCTATTTGCACAGCTGCAGCAATGCAGCCCTCCGGCCTGGAGGGCCACGAGGTAGAACTCCCCCTTAGCACATGGCGTCTGTCCCTTAAATACTCTATCCCAGAATGCATAGCAGTGGACCACCTCTGCTGAGTTACCTCTGGGAAAGAAGAGCACTCAATACACTTCAGCTTGTTGCTTTTCCAACACCGACCTATGGTGACAACGACACCTACAGGCAACAGTGCGGAACTGCACGCAACACAGCCAATGCTGGAACAGAGGCTAATTTGGCCATTGATTAACTCTGAACTATATACAAAATAAATGACCCACTAAATTTACATATAAGCGCCTGATCAAAAATATGCCAGCGCTACATTTATAAACACAATTTTACTATAAAAGGTTGCTTCGCAACAATTTGCACATGTACTTTTGTTTATAAATGTATCTAGTTTTTTTTATTCTTACAATTTCATGTTTTCATGCGTTTCCCCGTATTATACATGGTGATGGTTTACTATGTCTTTATTATGTTTTTACTTTTTTGACTTTTTTGAGATATTGGATTTTCTTATATATGCGTATCTTTGATATGTACATGTGTATATATAGCAATCCTTTATGTTTTTTATTATTTTTTTTTTTGTATATGTTAACCATCTCGTTTTGTGGTCTATTTCCATTTTTTCCCATGTTTTCTCAGGGGCCTTGCATGTATGTATGTATGTATGTATGTATGTATGTATCTCTTCTCCCCCCCCCCCCCTTTTTTTTGACCAAATGTGTTTACAATTTAAAATCATTGCATGCATCATGTGACATGTTTAAATCTGGTATATATTTGTCAAACAATATGTGGTCATTTAGCTATGACTAAGCAAATGATGTTGTGAAATGCGTCAGCTGTTTGTCCTGCTTCTGTTGTCACATGAACGTTGACCATTCATTAAAATAAAGGCTTTTATCGGAGTGCGGCTGTCCAGAATCCATTTCTTCAATATTGCTCGTGCTGAGTAGGGATGAGTCCGATGTTCGAGTCAAACATTCGTCTCGAACATCGGGTGTTTGCCTGTTCGCTGAATAGCAAACAATTTGGGGTGTTCGCGGCAAATTCGAAAGCCACAGAACACCCTTTAAAAGTCTATGGGAGAAATCAAAAGTGCTAATTTTAAAGGCTTATATGCATGGTATTGTCATAAAAAGTGTTTGGGGACCTGGGTCCTGCCCAGGGGACATGGATCAATGCAAAAAAAAAGTTTTTAATAACGGCCGTTTTTTCAGGAGCAGTGATTTTAATAATGCTTAAAGTCAAACAATAAAAGTGTAATATCCCTTTAAATTTCGTACCTGGGGGGTGTCTATAGTATGCCTGTAAAGGGGCGCATGTTTCCTGTGTTTAGAACAGTCTGACAGCAAAATGACATTTCAAAGGAAAAAAAGTCATTTAAAACTACCCGCGGCTATTAATGAATTGTCGGGTCTCGGCAATACAGATAAAAGTCATTGAAAAAAACAGCATGGGGTCCCCCCACAGTCCATTACCAGGCCCTTTGGGTCTGGTATGATATTAACAAATTTGGCAAAAAAGAGACCCCCTAAGGAATGGGACTTTAAAGAGTAACTGTAAACACGTGAGTATAAAAAATATACATCTTTATTAAATATCGACAAACAACAATTTGAAAAGATAAAAAAGGTCACGTCAAATATATAAATCCATAAATGGTTGGTGGATGTAGATATATGTGGAACAACTCTCTTTGCTTGACCCAACGTTTCTGCCTGAATGCCCTTCTTCAGGGGTTTTATTCAAGCATACAGAGTCATATATGAAAACATATATTTCGAATATTAATGTATAGATAATGAACACATATTAAATTGTACTGGAAATATCGCAGCAGTGAGAGAACAAACAAAACATCTTACATCATGCCCAGTATTTCTCCTCCCCCGTTCGCTGGTTTTCTCCACCCGGCACGGGGGGGGGGGCACGTTCTGACACATTCCTGTTGGACGCGCCCGTCCCCGCCCCACTAATTAGTGGCGTATCTGCGTCAGTGCTCATCTAGCGCAGGGCTCCGCCCCGTTATGTTTTCATAGATATATGACTCTATATGCTTGAATAAAACCCCTGAAGAAGGGCATTCAGCCAGAAACGTTGGGTCAAGTAAAGAGACCGGTGACGTTCCTGGGTGACCCCGCCCCCCTCTTACACACATGGACTTCCCCATGGCTTTCCCGGGGCGTCAGAGGGGGCGGGGCCACCCATTTATGCAACTGGGTGGCCCCGCCCCCTCTGACGCCCCGGGAAAGCGATAGGGAAGTCCCTGTGCATCAGAGGGGGCCGGGTCAACTGGGAATGTCACTGTGTGGCCCCGCCCTCAGTTATATAAGGACTGTCAAAGCGAAGACGCGTCATACAGCGGGTGTCTCCCATGGAGGTGGGTCGGTCGCGGCTTTGTTTTTTTGTTTTTCTTTTTCGGTCCGTCAGTGGAGTGAGAGAAGAAGATGAATGGACTTCATGGGACATTTTTATTTTTTCATTTTTTTTATTGTATTTTTCCACCATTTATTTATTTATTGTTTTTAAAATATTATTTTTTTGCATTTTTTTTTAAGACTTGGGGGCTTTGGTGAGAATATTGGGGGTCTAAGCAGACCTCTGATGTTTCATCTTTGAGACCGAGAAAGGAGATTGAGAACACAGCCTCAGCTGCACAGAATGAATGGACAGGAATAGCTCTGTATAGAGCTGCCCCTTTATTCGCAAACTGAACCATAGTAACTAGAGTTTACTATGTTTCAGTTATGAATGGACTTAGTCCGTGATTGGCATGGATCACTAACTCTCCATACAGAATAGGCTTCATCCTGAATGATACCCTTCAGCAGCTGGCAGGAGGGGGGGGACTCTGCTAAGCTGTGGGGACAAGGAGGGGGGGTGCCAGGAGAGAGCACGGGGGGCCTGAAAAAAGTACAGGGGGGGTGGAGAGCACACGGGGGGCAGCAGAAAGAATCTGCATAGGAGGAGCGGTGGGGGGGCTGTATATAGAGGAACTGATCTTTCCATTTCCCCTACTTCTCCTCTCCCTCCCGCAGGCTTTCAGCAGCTGCAGGAGGAAAATGGAGAGATCAGATTCTCTGTATCAGTGCTTCTCCACATTTTACCAGTCAAGGCGCAACATATTACCTCTTCACTGCCTGTCAAATGCCTCTGAAAAGCGGCCTTGAGCCTGCATCGCTTTTCAGAGGGATTGTATTTTATTGTTTGTATTATGAACCCGCCCTAAAAAAAATCAGTTCTGATCTTAAAGAAAAAGGGGATCAGGTTTAAAAGTAATGTGTATACATACACACGCATGTAAACACGCACATACATATACATACACATATAAATACACACAAACATATACACATGCACACACACATATATAAACATAAAC